>ONZH01002404.1:0-600000 GCA_900303285.1 Rhinella marina | reverse complement strand
CTATTTTATTTTACGGGCACCAGCCAAAATTCCTCCATTTTATGGACAATCTGTACTTTTTTGGACAGTTGGCAGTACTCAGCCAGCACTTGGTTGGTTGTGAATATACTGTTCTGCCAACGTGCTCTGCACATAACCCTTAGATCACCCTATAAGTAATTTATGTTAATCATAGGCATAGCTTTATCCTTTCAAAACAAACTTCAATAATGTGAACTTCTGGAACTGCAGACATCAGCACTTCCCGTCAACGGCAGGAATATTTATTTTCTTCATATGGTAAATGTACAGGACTAAGCATTAAACCTTAAAGAGTCCCTCTGATATAGTAAAACCCCTCCAAAAAGACATGTCTTTGAGAAGACCACCCTCTTTTCAACTAGAGTCCTGTAGACCACAAAACAAAAATGTTTTCACATTACACCCACAAACTTAAATGTATTTTACTGGGATTGTATGTGATAGACCAACACAAAGTAGCAAGTATGTGTGAAGTGAAAAGAAAATTATACTTGGTTTTCTAAATTTTTAATAAATCAAGTGTGGTGTGCATTTGTTTTCAGCCCCCCTGAGTCATTACTTTGTAAGACCACCTTTCGCTGTAAACTGGGACGGACACAGATGGCAGAGGGCCCCTGTGCAAATAATGTGCCTGCCCCAAGCCAAATTCTCAACCTAACCTATGGTGTCCTAACATTACATACAGCAATACAAAACTTACAAAACATACAGGGTAAGGCTACTATAACACATGCAGCACTAAGCTCCGGCCACCTGATCCGGCAGAGAATGCAAGGAATTGACCGGACACAAACTCAGGCATGCAGCGGTTTGTGTCCTGCTGATTCTCTGCATTTTTGCCAGATTGTGGCCGGATCTCTGCCGGACCCCATTATAGTTAATGGGGCCGGTGGGCATTCTGCATCCAGCAGTGTCGGAGCCGGTGAATTCCAGCAGGCTGTTCTCTGCTGGACCAGCCTGACAGAATCACCAGATGTGAAGGTAGCCTAATACAGGTCCACATACCTTGTACATCCAGTGATGTCTCCTTAGATGTAGATGTTCTCTGTCCTCATCTTCTCCTTTCAGACCAGACCGTCATGATGATTTTTTTTCAGTCATCTCACATTTCACTATACCGCAGAAACAGTCCCCCTGCGAATACTAGTTACACACAGATACTACCGCCTTCAGTAATTATTGGCACACAGTGCTCTAAAAAATAACTATGCCCAGGAAATAGTTTCCCTGACACTAATAGTGCAAACATAATGTCCCCCAAAAATAACTGTGCTAAGCTGCTACCGTGACAGGGTGCCCCCCACAGTAATAGTGATCCCCAAAGTCCCAATAGAAATAATTAGTGCCCCCAGTAGGGCCAGTGTCCCCATAATGCCCTCATAATGTGTGTCAATGCCCTCTACTGAGTGCCCAAAAACCCTCAAGTTTCCCCAGTTGAGCCAAGGTCCGCATAGTGCCCTATAAATTGCGCCAGTATAAAATACTCCTATATAGTGCCCCCATAGTGCTCCTCCTCTTGTCTCCATGGTGCCTGACTTAATGTGCCAGTATAAAATGCCCCCATAATGTGTGCCAGTATAATGCCCTGTATAATGACCCCAATAGTACTCTTCTCCTCCCCTTCTCCATAGTGCCCTGTGTGCCAGTATAAGATAGGGCCCCTATAGTTCTCCTCCCCTCTATAGTGCCCCCATGTGTGCCAGTGTATAAAATAGGGACCCCAATAGATGCCCCCATAGTGAACCACCCTTCTCCATAGTGCCCCCGATGTGTGCCAGTATATAAGATAGGGCCCCAATAGATGCCTTCATATTGCTCCCCCCCCCCTTCTCCATAGTACCCCCCATGTGTTCCAGTATATAAGATAGGGCCTCCATTGTGCCCCTAATGTGTGCCAGTATATAAAATAGGGCCCCCAGAGTGCTCCTCCACCTCCATAGGGCCCCCTATGTGTGCCGGTATATGAAATATGGCCCCCCCATACTGCTCCTCTCCTCCATAATGTCCCCTCATGTGTGCCAGTACATAAAATATTGCCCCCCAGAGTGCTCCTCCACCTCCATAGGCCCCCCATGTGTGCCGGTATATGAAATAGGGCCCCCCCCATACTGCTCCTCCACCTCCATAGTGCCCCCACTGTGTGCCAGGGCCCTTAGCATAGCGTAAATAAAAAAAACACTTATACTTACCTCCATGAGCCTGTCAGCGATGCGATGCAGGCCTCTTCCAGCCTGGGTCCCACGCTGTATGGCTCAGGCGGCGCGATGGCGTCAACGCGCCTCCTGCGCTGGCATCTGATAGGCTGCAGGCCTAGTGCCTGCAGCCTATCAGAGGAACGGGGAAGGGAGACTCCTCTCCCTCCCCTGCCCCGCAGCAATCATCTGTATCGCTGTCCTGAGGACGGCGATACAGATGAATATAGAGATGATCGCTTTCAAGAGATGAGCCGGCAAGAAGGGCTCCCCTCCGTCCCTGGGCGGTATATCCGCCCCTGGCTGTAAATCTTTTGGGGTATGTCTCTACCATCTTTGTACATCTAGAGGCTGAAATTTATACCCATTCTTCTTTGCAAAATAGCACAAGCTCAGTCGGTTTGGATGGAGAGCATTTGTGTAGCATATAAAAAGGTGTATGTGGTGTCCAAGCAGTGTATGACTGTAGGCAATGCAAGGAACATATTCTTGTGTCTGACTCCTATTGGTATAGGCATTGCGCAGGGACAGTCTCCCTCCATCACCACTAACTGAAGTAGTTGTGCCTGGGGGTTTGAGTGAGACGATAGGGCTGTTTACATCTCCCGTCCCTACCTCTCCCAGCCCCGTTGCACCCTCTACAACTGAAATTGTTATGCTGCTGTTTCCAGACCAGATTTCTTGTGACATTTGTTCAGTTTCACCAGCTATTATGCATACTGGCCATTTTCTTGCCCCCAGAAGACCACTATTCAATGCAACTTTATATATTCTGTATGTAATAGCAACAAGATTTTTGGTAGTTTATATTTTAGGTTTGCAGACCAGAAAGGTATGTTTGTCTGTCAACCAGTTGTGTGGGAAGGATCACTTGTCGTAAAATTTCAATGCAAAGATGTATGAAATAGAGAAAGTTCAGGAGGCGATTCTTAGAGTCCCTCTGGGATAGGAAATAAATGTTCGCTGTGCGGTTGTTAACATTCTTGTGGGTTTGTTTTGCTGAGCAGTTCCTCTACAACACCTTTCAATCACTGATGTAACACAGATCAAATTTTTTTTATCCTAATGACTTCCATCTTTGTCTTAGGAATCCATAGCTCAACTGCAAAAAATTCACTCTATGGGTAATTATTCTTCAGTGTCCGCATTCCTGCATTGATTCCAGTCATTGTTCAGCTTACTTTAAAGCATATTAATGGAAGAGTTAGGCCCCATTCACACGACTGTATGTTCATTTCCATATCTTATCCGCATTTTTGCGGATAAGATGCGGAACCATACGGACCCATTCATTTTTCCATAGGAGAAAAAAAAATGCGGAATGCACACCGTGTGCATTCTGCATCCGCATATTACGGAGGTTCTCCCGCAAAAAAAATGAAACATGTCCTATACTTGGCCGCAAAAATGCGGAACACTACGGAAGACATTCCGTATGTCTTCCGTTCCGTTTTTATACGGACACGGAATACATACGGTCGTGTGAATGGGGCATAACTCAGACCATTGCTTGCGTATGTACTCTATTTAAATAAGCACTCCCACAAAAAATATTTTATTCTTTGGTCCATTACTAAGTTACATGATGTAAATAGCAGGGCAGGTAGTCTACTTACTGGTAGCTCTATTCAAGCTCCATCCTCCCCTAATCTACAAGTTTGCCTGTCAGTTTATAATCCCTTATGTGTGGACCAGAGTCGGGGTCTTACAAGAAAGAATACAGAAACTGACTTCTGGTCAATACAAAAACACTGTAAGGAGTCAGCGAGTCGGAGTGCTACTCACATGGTTGAATAGAGACCAGAATTTCCTCCAGTATTACCATATATTTTATCATTATATTATATGTATGGTTTTTTTAGCTGCATTTTTTTTTTTTATAACTGGGTGGTTTTTTTTCTGTTAAAACACCACAAAAAAAGGTCAAATGTTCAAAATTTTTTCAAAAAATGTCATTTAATTAACAAAAACGCCAGTAGCAAAAAAAAAAAAAAAAAAAAAAAAAACACTTGTGTGTTCTGCACTTTGTATTTCCCCTAGACCAGTAATGGCTAACCTCCGGCACTGCAGCTATGGTAAAACCACGACTCCCAAGATGCACACTTGCTTGGCTGTTCTCAGAACTCCATAGAAATGAATGGAACATGCTGGACGTTGTAGTTTCTGCACAGCTGGAATGTTGGAGGTTAGCCATCACTGCCCTAGACCTTCAGCTAACATCTGGAGCAGACAGTTTTACTGCGAAAAAATGCACCAAAAACCACAGGTGCAAAAAAACAAAAACAAACACCACTTGGCCACAAAAGTCAAGGGAAACACCACTAAAACCTGTGTGTAACGCCAACATTTGGACAAGAAGCTTGAAGGATGACTGCATGGTCATTACACACAGAGCAGCAATCTTGAGATAGAAATCGATCCCAAAGGTGGATATGCCATGAATATCCTGACAGTATAACCCCGTTAAGGCCAGAGAGATTGATTATTAGAAACATTTTGACAGCCACTGAATTTGAGCTGGACAATATAAAGTAAAATATTACATGTATAACTAGATATTCAGTACATTAATACTCTTACTGTTGTTAAAGGTAGTCTGTCAATAGTTTTATGCTGCCCTAGCTGAAGGCGGCATAATAAAGTGAAAGACACCCTGATTGAATTGCTTGGTCACTTTTTTGTTGGCTCAGCTGTTTTCCTAAGGTCCCTGGTGAAAAGCTCCAGCGGGACCTGAGGGCTGGAGTGCTTACATTCATGAGCAGCAGCTCCCCTTGCCTTCCCGAACTTTCTTCTTATAATGTGTAAAGAGATATAGCTGTTAATCAGCTGCAAGAAGGGGAAGTTGAAGAGAGCCAGGAGCTCATGAATCTGATGACTCTCAAGCTTATACATTGCATTAAGTGGTGGATTCCATTTCTCAAGACCCCCTTGGTGCAGCTCAGTATTGATTTGTTGAAAAAAAAAGTTTGCATAATTGGTGTGCTTCTTCGTGCATTTGTAACTGTGAAGGAAGATGATTTTTTGGGCTTCCCTAATGTCTCTTTCAGCTATAGTATTCCCTGTTTCATCTGCACAGCTAGATGCATTTCACTCAAAAGCAGGGTGCGTCTCCCTTCTGTGAAATCTGCCAGTATTGTACTGCTGTGATGTCCTATCCCTTATTTCCCACTCTGTTTGTTTTTGCTGCAGAACTCGCAGAACAGATAAGGAGGGGAAATCACACTTACAGACACACTGGAGGTTCCTATAATCTTCAAAAGCTGTGTAGGAACTATTCTTTTATCAGGGTCAGGATCTCAGCTAGTTCTGACACGCCCCAATTTCCTGTGAGCCGTTGTCTTTCCTCTCTATTACTAGGGACAGATCTTGCCTGACAACAGGGAGTAGACTGCAAATTAGATGGAAGTGAGATCCCTAGTGGCCATGACTTTACAGCTTTTTGCAGGTGAATGCAGGCATATTTTTTAAAATAAATGTAGAAATTTGTTAACTACACCATTTTCTATTCAAGGGTTGTCCAGGTTCAGAGCTGAACCTGGAGATATCCCCATTTTCACCTAGGCAGGACCCCTGACCCCAGAGCATTTTTTGGAGATCCGGTGACGTATTGGGATCTCCATGGGTGACGCCTAGCAGTGTTTCCGGGGACGTCACCGGCACTAATGGGTGGGCCTTTGCACTGCCCTAACCTATAAAAGGGGTAAATTAAGGAAAGTTATTAATTTCTTAGCGTTTACAAAATGACTTTGAACACGGCATACTTTTCTTCTTATTCTCATTCTTCTTTGTTTAAGTAATTAGGCCCATCAGGATGTTCTCTGGTGTTTCTGAAAGAACATTAAACAGTTTGAGGGCTTTTCAGTGGTGAAGGAACTTCTTTATATAGGAGTTGTTGTGAAACGTCAATGACAAGCGTGAGACTGTCACAGGACACACATTTCAATGCCATGGTGCACAGCCAAGTATGCCAGTTGTGGTTTCATTATTTTAGTTATTTTCTTACATAATTTTGAGTTTGTAATCTCACATACATTATATGAATGTCTATAGTACGATAGGCCCGAGGGGGAAAATGGTGTAGGAAAATGACCTCATACATAAAAACAAGTGACAACTGCTGGAACCCCACTGATTATGAGCAGGCCCCTTCTTTATAAATGCAGCAGTGAGTTGCCCCTCCATTCATCTCTAAGACTGCTGGAGATTGTATTGGCTGTCTCCAGAAGGTCTACAAATATGAGTGGAGCATAGTGCATGTGTTCAACCATTGCTCCTTTCATACAGGGGGACGTGGGACTCCTGTTCTCATCATCGGTGTCAGTGCCGCCAGTTGAACCCCTAGCAATAAAGATACATATCTCCTATGCCGTTTCTTATTCATTTTTTAAATACATCTTTTTCTCTATCTTCATTAGAAATTGTGCAGAACAAAATGTCTGGATCTACCCCTGAAAGAGAGATAACTCTGGTGAAGTTAAAGAAAGATCCCAAATATGACCTTGGTAAGTTCATACATATTTCTTTGAAACTCAATTGTGCAGTATCTTATCTGGATAATTAGATATTGATCACTTGGAAGGCCGCATTAGGACATTGACTGAAAATAGAGCGGTTAGTCAGTTGATAAAATATTACTCTTCAGCTTTTGTTGCTGTAGCTATTTCATCAGTACATTAGGAACAGTTACATTTTTGGTGATGTTAATTTTAGTCTAAGCCAGCAAGAGATAAGTAGTTGTAGTAATCACCAGATGATCCTTCCCTTTCCCTTAGAGGGAGTCTGTCAGCAGTTTTGACCTTGTTAAACTGTTGACAGCACTAAGTGGGGTTGGGTAGAGCAGCACATTTTTGGAGCTTTTCAGGAGTATACCTTTTGTGGAGTTTTTCAGGAGTAGTGAGTACTCCAACTGCTGTGAAACTACAACTCCCAGCATGCAGACATGCTCGGCTGTTCTTCTAACTCCCATAGAAGTGAATGGAGCACTCTGGGAGTTGTAGTTTCAGAACAGCTGGCCATACAAATACAAACAAACAGGGCTGACCCTTCTCTCTCCCAATATCTACCATTGGGGGAGAATTGGGAGGCCCATAATAAAATTAGTTAATTTGGTGGGTTCAGCAGAAACACAGCATATCAGATGCGTATGGCCAGCTTTAGGCGACAGTAGGAAATCTGCGCAAATGTGTGACTTCAGTCTTAGGCCTCATGCATTCAACCGTATTTTGGGTCCCTTTTTAATTCAATGGAGCCGCAAGAAATGCGGACAGCGCACAGATGTTACCCATATGGTGTCCATATCCGTACAGTCTTTCTGCAAATTATAGAACATGTCCTCTTTTCTGTTTTGCGTACAAGAATAGGCATATCTATGATGGGGACAGAGGAAAGTACGGGATGCACACGGCCAGTATCCGTATTTTGCGGACTGCAAGTCGGCAAAGGTTGTGTGCAAGACACTTATTTTCGTTTGGATGTTCATTACTGCTGTTTTCAATTTCTGAAGGATTCCAGATTATGGGCGGAGAGACAACAGGAAAATTAGACCTAGGAATATTTATAAGCTCAATAACACCAGGGGGACCAGCTGACCTGGACGGGTGCTTAAAACCAGGTAAGAAAAATAATGATGCACTAGTATAAATTTCTGGAGAGTAAAGAACATTTTGTCCTCCCTCCACCCTGTATAGGTAACATGCACTATACTATATTGGAAGATGTGCTTTGAAAACAAAGGTTAAATATCTATATATCTATCATTCTATCTACTGTTCTCACTCTATCTAAATAATGGCCAAGGCAAAGTGACTTGATGGAGCCTCCCCTGGCAACCAGCACATGGGGCACATGCTCCCTGTATCTGTCTGTCATCTATCTATCTATCTATCTATCTATCTATCTATCTATCTATCTATATATCTATCTATCTATATATCTATCATCTATCAATCATCTATCTAATTATTTTCAGAACTATCTGTCTCTACTATCTATCTATCTAATATCCATCTATCTAATATCCATCTATCGAATATCCATCTATCTAATATCTATCTATCTATCTATGTCTATATCTATCTATGTCTATATCTATCTATCAATCATCTATCTAATTATTTTCAGAACTATCTGTCTCTACTATCTATCTATCATCTATCTATTATCTATCTATCTATCTATTTCATATCTATATCTATCTACTATCTATCTATCATCTATCTATTATCTATCTATCTATCTATCTATCTATCTATCTATCTATCTATCTATCATCTATCTATCTCTCTGTCAATATGTCTATCTATAGTTGTGCTCAAAAGTTTACATACCCCTGCAGAATTTTGGCTGTCTTGGCCTTTTTTCAGAAAATATGAATGATAACACAAAACCTTTTCTTCCACTTATGGTTAGTGGTTGGGTGAAGCCTAATAAATGAATAGGCATATCTATGATGGGGACAGAGGAGGGGTATGTAAACTTTTGAGCACAACTGTATCTTGTATTCCCATTAGTAAATGTAGCAAACACTCTGTCCCTGTTCTGTGTAGGAGATCGCCTTATATCGGTGAATAGTGTAAGTCTGGAGGGGGTGAGCAAGCAGGCGGCACTAGACATCCTTCAAAACTCTTCTGAGGAAGTCACACTTCTCGTGTCTCAACCCAAAGAAAAACTTCCCAGAGGTAAAGTGCTGTCTGCTCTTTTCTTCTTGTGCTTCCAATAAGTAATTTGGGCCAGTTTCATAAGTTCTGTTTAAACTGACAGTCCTGATACAGAAAACCCTTTTTTAAAGCGATGAAGAGGCCCTCTTCAGCAAGGTTACATGACCCCACCGCCCTAGTGCTGCTGGGCTTAGTACTACCATACTGTAGCTCGATAACCTGTATTTCAGAGCTCCATTTTCTCTACTTACAGTACATGATGATTAGTTCAGTAAGGTGTCCATACATCATGGCATGCTGGAAACAGTTATCAGCCATTACTTCAATTTTGGGCAATAAAATGCTACTTTCGGTTACAAAATGTATTAATTTATGTGATACTGTATTGGATACTTCTTTGTGGTGAGATGTTTAATCTAGAAAATTTTGTGTGTTTCAGATTAGTAACCGTTAATCAGTTGTTTTCTGGCAAATCCTTCTTTTAACCCCTTATAATCAGGCTGACAAGGCCAATTAATTTGACCAGTAATTTGCCTTTAACTTGTGTGCTGTTGGATAAGGGCTTTTTTGTTTGTATTTTTCACAAGACCATATGTATTTTGGGGGGTAATTTGGGGTACATATAGTTTATTGATTAGCTTTTATTATTTAATTTTTTATATGGAGTTCTAGGTGTTATTTGCCCCATTTTGGTATACATATATTCATGTTGTTTATTTTATTTTTTTACACAACATGGTGCATGGTATAAATAATACATAAACATTATCTTATGGGCTTATATGATGACAGTGATTTCTAATATGTATATTTCTTTATAGTAAACCATTAAAACATAAAGGAAATCATTTGTAATAAACAGAGGGTCTATTTTATACTTGTGGAGTTTAGGCAGATGCTTATGGTAGGCAGTCCCCTCTGTCAAAAACCTTAGATGCAGCAGTCAGTACTGTCTGCAGCATCTAAGGGGTTAAACTGTTGGGATCGCTACTAGTGCTGATCCTAGCAGTTGCAGTGGAAGCCAGGCTGTGTATTACACCTGAGCTCTTTCTGTGATCTCAAGGGGATATTAGGATGGGAACTAGCACCTTCTCTTGACAGATATATTTGTCATTGGTCAAAAAATTGATCTCATTGTCTTTTTTTTGTCTCATTTTCTAAGCAATATTCATCAAACACTCTATTGAAATTACATTATACCTGTTATTTTATAGAAAATCAATACAATAGGACTTGTAAAGATAACGAAGCAGAATCTTCATGTGATGAACATAAAAGTTTGCCTGGTAAAACAAGACTTTTGTCTGGAAGCTCTTCTGGGATTTCTACGGGAAAACGAGAAGGAAGCTTGAGCTCTCAAGATTCACGGACAGAGAGTGCAAGCCTTTCTAACAGTCACATCTGTGGTCTCATGAGGAACCTGTCAAAGGATCAGACTACATCTCTGTCAGCTTCTGCCAAGAACTCTCCATCAGTTAGCGCAAAAGTTAGCGACAAGAGGAAAACTCAGTCAGACAGTCGTAAAGGAAAGGGGAAAAGTCCAGGCCTCACCGACTCTACAGACTATTCGGATAGAGGCGACTCTGACATGGATGAAGCTACCTATTCTAATAGCCAGGAGCAGCATACAATAAAGAAGGTTTTATATCTATCTATCTATCTATCTATCTATCTATCTATCTATCTATCTATCTGAAAGATTTCTGAAAGAACCCATAGGTTAGTGAGGTCCATCAGGCACCAGTGGTGATGGATATGGTCGAGTTTTAGAAGACAAAACGGTAGTGTGAACTAGGGCTGCAGTAAACGATTATTTTAGTAATCAAGTAATCTACCGATTAATCCAACGATTAATCGAGTACTCTAATAAGAAATAGCTAATTAAAAGAACGTATACCTGTCTAAGTCAGCAGACCTCCCCCCCGCCCGTGCCATCAGTCCTATATGTCATTAGTTACCCCCAATGCCATCAGCTCCCCTGTGCCATCAGGCCCCTTTGCCTCCAGTTTGCCCCCCAGTGCCACCAGGTGCCTCCTGCTTGCCTCCCAGTGCCACCAGCTTGCTCCCAAGTGCCTTCAGGTGCCCCCCCATTGCCATAAGATACCACCAGCTTGCCCTCCAGTGCCATCAAGTGCCCCCCAGTTCCACCATCTTGCCTCCCAGGGCCACCAGGTGCTTCCAGTTTGCCCCCCAGGGCCTCCAGCTTGCTCCCCAGTATGCCCCCAGTGTGCCTCCCAGTGCCTCCAGCTTGCGCCCCCAGTGCCACCAATTTGCCTCCTAGGGCCTCCAGCTTGCGCCCCCAGTGCCACCAATTTGCCTCCTAGGGCCTCCAGCTTGCGCCCCCAGTGCCACCAATTTGCCTCCTAGGGCCTCCAGCTTGCGCCCCCAGTGCCACCAATTTGCCTCCTAGGGCCTCCAGCTTGCGCCCCCAGTGCCACCAGGTGCCTCCCAGGGCCTCCAGCTTGCCCCCCAGTATCTCCAGCCTGCCCCCAGGTGGCTCCAGCCTGACCCCCAGTGCCTCCAGCCTGACCCTCAGTGCCTCCAGCTTGCCCCCCAGTGCCTCCAGCTTGCCCCCCCTCAGTGCCTCCAGCTTTGCCCCCCCCTCAGTGCCTCCAGCTTTGCCCCCCCCCTCAGTTCCACCAGCTTTCCCCCCCCCCAGTGCCACCAGCTTTGCCCCCCTCCCAGTGCCACCAGCTTTGCCCCCCTCCCAGTGCCACCAGCTTTGCCCCCTCCCAGTGCCACCAGCTTTGCCCCCTCCCAGTGCCACCAGCTTTGCCCCCCTCAGTGCCACCAGCTTTGCCCGCCCCAGTGCCACCAGCTTTGCCCCCCCTCAGTGCCACCAGCTTTGCCCCCCCCTCAGTGCCACCAGCTTTGCCCCCCCCTCAGTGCCACCAGCTTTGCCCCTCCCCCTCAGTGCCACCAGCTTTGCCCCTCCCCCTCAGTGCCACCAGCTTTGCCCCTCCCCCTCAGTGCCACCAGCTTTGCCCCCTCCCCCTCAGTGCCACCAGCTTGCCCCCCCCCCCTCAGTGCCACCAGCTTTGCCCCCCCCCCCCCTCAGTGCCACCAGCTTTGCCCCCCCTCTCAGTGCCACAGCTTGCCACCCCTCTCCCACCCTGGTTCAGTTCCCTCCTGCAGCAGTTAACAGATAATACTTACATCTCCTGTAGAAGCGCCTCCGTACACGGCCCGGCTCTTTCATGGTCCCGCGCTGCACAGTCTTTCTGACGTACACACTGCGTCATGACGCAGTGTGACGTCGGGTCAAAGTGCAGCGCGGGACCATGAAAGAGCCGGGCCGTGTACGGAGGCGCTTCTACAGGAGATGTAAGTATTATCTGTTAACTGCTGCGGCAGGCGGAGACCACAGAGCGGAAGTAATTTTACTCCCGCTCTGTGGTCACGTGACACAAACGAATCCTCGATGCAGAAAATTTGCATCGAGGATTTTTCTGTGTCGAATTCATCGATGTACTCGATGAATCGTTTCAGCCCTAGTGTGAACAGTGTCTTACCAGTACTTACAACCTTAATTTGTGCTTTTGCACTTCTCACATTATACTTGTTAATTTTATAATGCACTACTCATCTGTTTGCATGTTTATCTAGGCCTACAGAACACTAGAGCTGTCGTTCTGTCAGTCACTCTGGTCCTCCACCTATTATTCTGATGAGGATTACCTTGCAGATAAACCCTTCCCTGTTCAGCAGAGACATACTTACTTTGCTTTCTCATTTATCTCTCAGATTCTGATATAGAATTTAATATTTTGCATTTAATTATGGATGGCCTAGTGCTGACAACAAAATGGACACACATTCTTAAAAAATGTTTTCTATAAATATTGTCTTCAAAAATACCCTTTTCTAGTGGAAGTGTCCCTTTAAGGTTGTGACTAGAGATGAGCGAACGTGCTCGTAATGAGCACTGTACCGCTCGGCTCCCCTGCGCTCGCATGGGCGCAGGCAGCCGCTTCCGTCCTCCTCACCCGACGGAAGCGGCTGCCTGCGCCCATGCGAGCGCAGGGGAGCCGAGCGTACAGTGCTCATTACGAGCACGTTGGCACATCTCTAGTTGTGACCTCTGAAAATGTATGTGTCTCATGGATTTTGCATATTATTTTGTCTTATATTTTATAAAGGAACCGTCTTTGGAAAGTTCATCGCCAACCTTCGGCAAGCTTTCACCAACACCACTTAAACCAGGAGATGTCTTCACAGTTGTGTTGGCCAAGAAAGATGACAGTTTGGGGATAAGTGTCACGGTACTGTTTGACAAGGTTTTTGCGGTTTTTCTCCTTCGTTATTGTCCTGCATGCCGCGTCTTTATGTTTTAGTATGAAATATTTGAAGTGTAGTAATTGCCGAAAAGTAAACCTAATTTTACCACTCCTTGCTAAACAGGGTCATGGAGTATCAATTACTTCTCTAGTACAAACTTATTTAAGGTATGGCTATTAACTTTTTAAGCTGGCCATACACATTACATTTCTATCAGTTAAGCCGATTTTTAGCAGATGTATATATTGAAGATGTCGGGAAAGATAAGGATTGTGCAGATTGTGCAGTTGGTTTTCAACATGCTTGATCCTGTTGTTCTTGGACAGATAAACCACCACCAGAGATGGCTAATTCACACATTCAGCAAAGCATGCATGTGTATGGGGTGGTTAAGCCGACAGGTATTGCATATGTCTTGCCAGCCTTAGATAAATAACTTTTGCAAGATCTAGACAGTGGGTTATCTACAGGAAGCAGAATTTTAGGAGAAAGGGTCTTGGCTCTCTTCACTTGAAAGCAAAATCTCTTAGCTCAGGATACAACATGTTACATGTTAGCTTAGGATACAATGTTAATCCCCCCCCTCCCCCTCCAAAGGTCTTGTATGACCTTATGGGGGACACAAAGTGTAAAATAAGAGTTTAAAAAAAAAAAAAAAAAAAAGTTTTTGAAAAAATTATGCCAAAACAGCTATTTTTTTGTCACCTCATCTAAAAAAAGCAATCAAAAAGTTGTGTGCCCCAAAATGTTACCAATGAAAACCTCACCACATCCACAGAATGGACACATTCTACTGACGTGTGAATGGAGCCTTAGTGTGTAAAACTTAAAAAAAAAACAAAGGACATATTTGCTATCACAACATCCATAACGACCAGCTCTACAAAATATCACATGATTTACCCCATCAAGCGAACGCCGTAAAAAATATAAATTATGCCAAAACAGCTTTTTTTTGTCACCTCACCTGCAAAAAAGCATAATATCAAGTCATCAAAAAGTCTTATATACCCCAAAATGGTACCAATAAAAATTACAGTCTGTCCTGCAAAAGACAAGTCCTCAGACATCTACATTGACAGAAAAATAAAAATGGATGTTAATATATGGTGATGTGAAATATGACAGGTTTTTAATAAAAAGTGATTTTGATATGCAAAAGTAGTAAAACATGAAGAAAACTATATAAATTTGGTATCACCATAATTGTATCAACCTGCAAAATAAAGTTATCCCATCATATGATGATCCCCAAAGTTTTTGAACGACTCGACTACAAATCTTTGATCCGAAGCTCAATTTGCTCAAGCCTAGTTTCTATTATGTACGCTCCTCAAAGTGATTTCAGAACTGAATTGGTCCTTAAAGTTGATCTTGGAAATTTAAAAAAATTGCTTCTAAAATGTTTGGAGCTTGGGATATTTTCATATAACCTAACCCTGCTTTACACTTCCCCACAACTTTATGCCTGACCTGTCTGGTGTGTTCCTTGGTTTTCATGATGCTGTTTGATCACTAATGTTAACTAACAAACCTCTGAGGCTTCACAGAACAACAGTAGTTATACTGAAAATAAATTACACGCAGGTGGACTCTATTTACTAATTAGGTGACTTCTGGTTTTTATTTAGGGATATCAGAGTACAGGGGGCTGAATAGAAATGCACACTGCACTTTTCAGATTTTTATTCATTAAAAATTTTGAAAATCCATGTATCATTTTCTTTTCACTTCACACATACTTGCTACTTTGTGTTGGCCCATCACAAAAAATCCCAATAAAATACATTGTTTGTGGGTGTAACGTGAAAAGTTCTAGGGGTATAAATACATTTTCAAGGCCCTGTAATGGAAACATAAAGTAAACATATGGTGAATGCTAATTAATAACTATATTATGAGGTATCACTATCTGTCTTAAAAGCGGATAGATTTCAATTTAGAAAATTAGTAATTTTTTCCATATTTTCGGTAAATTTTGGATTTACTTAATAAATAAAGGTAAAACATATTGACTCAAATTTACCGTTAACATGACGTACAGTGTCAGAAAAAACTCAAAATGGCTTGTATAAGTAAAAGCATTTTAAAGTTATTACCACATAAAGTGACACATGTCCGATTCGCAAAATTTGGAGTGGTCAGGAAGGGGGTAAATGGCCTGGTCTGGAAGTGGTTAATATGCCCTAAGGGACATACTATATAAATGTATTGGTCCTAGATCCTCTTAATATCTTCTACGGCAGGGGCAGCAACCTCAGGAACGCCAGCTGTTGTGAACCTACAATTTCCAGCATTCTCCATTCACTTCTATTGGAGTTCTGAAAAGAGCCAAGCAGGTGTGCATACTGGGAGTCGTAGTTTCACCACCGTGGGACTGCCGGAGGTTGCTGATCCCTGTTCTGTGGCATCTGATACTGCTAGTGTGTCGCAGTGTGACAGTATCATCCAGGAATTCCGTTTGTACATTCTTTGCTTTGCGTTTGCTATTCCTGTTCAGCATGTTGCACTACAGTGTGCTTTACATTCATCATCGTGTGGGTGTGTGTTTGAGCTTGTGTGTTTCGTGGCAACTAGCTGAAGTGTTTGTGGTCTTTGGATTGATATTGTTTGCAGATTTTCATTGCACAACTAGCTTGTTGGTTAGAAGTCTTTTGTCGCACAGACAGTCCTTTTATACTTGTACTTGACTGAAGCTCCTGGCCATCAGTTTAGATTTCCCATATACTTGTATGGCAGACAGGTGATAGTATAATTAAAGGTCCCTTTACATAGGCTGACACAGAAGGCAATTATTGGGAATGATCCGTTTATTCTCGGTAATTGCCTACTCGTTACAGGAGGTAAAAGCTGCATTTACATGCAGTAATCACCTCCGCTGTATGGAGACCGGTGATCACTACAGTGATCACTTGTCCCCATACACATTCATTGTTTCTGGGCAACAGATTCCTGTTCTTAGGAACCGTCCTTCCCAATAATTGCCCCTTTATTTTGGGTGACCATCCCTTGTGTATGAAATGCTACGTTTGGCTTATGTTGGGGGAGGAAAGGATGGGGCATGTTGAATCCCTATCCTTTGTTCCCAAGGGAATTAAGCTTCTGTCAGAAGTGTCTGTCACCTTTCCGTTTGAAAACACATGCATGCTCAGATGAACTGTGGGGTCCAGTTATTGTAAATTTATGGCTAGCTTAAGAGTCCGGTGAACCCCCCGACCTTGCTACTTCTGCTACCATTTTTGCTCAGCCGCTGTATTTTATTAATTTCCTTGGTAATATTTTTATTAATTTTGATTATTATTAATTTACAATATTTTATTAACTACTAAATAGTTTTTCAAGCCTCTACACTCAAGCTAAACACTTTGTCTTTGAATTTTATTACGATATAATTTGTTAACGTGACGCTCTTTTTTAGGGGGGAGTAAATACCAGCGTGAAACATGGAGGCATCTATGTGAAAGCAGTAATACCAAAAGGAGCAGCAGAAGCCGATGGCAGGATACAAAAAGGTATTTTTCCAGATTTTATGTTTTGTGACACATTCTGTATCCAGACACTGGTGTTTCCCCTCAAATTTCAGAAAGGCATGCTCCCTTCAGGACCATCCACGTGACTACTAACGCTAATAATTTACTAGAGCTAGGATTAGGTTAATGTTCTAGGACTGCATTGATCAGTTTCTGGGAACCACTAATATGATGCTGAGAAGAAGTCCTTCCATGATAGGTATGACTTCTCTGTCCAATCTGACATAATTAGGCCATTTTACAGCTAATTAACTGCAAGTCTTCCCATTTCTGGCCTTGATTTGATCAGGAACTAGCACTAGGCAGAACATGCAGTCAGAAGATGACAATTTCACTTTTCTGTGTGAAACATCCTGTCTCCCCATCCTTTGAGAAAGTACTATGTATAGTCCAATGTATAGAAATATACGGGGGGGGGTTATACCCTTACAATCATAAATGTGTGATCATTGTGGGCCCCAAACCCCCCACCCCTAGCTCTGGAGACACATTCAAATGGAGCATGCATGCGCCCTACCACTCCGTTCAATGTAGGGTTGTCACGATACCAAAATTTTGATTAGATTTCGATACCATAAAAAAGTATTGCAATACTCCATACCATTCGATACCACGCAAAAGAAAAATAAAACCCCCAAAAAGCCGAGTGCATTCCGCATTTTATCGAACGTCCGGCCCATAATAGAACAGTCCTATCCTATTTTTTAATAACTATTAGCCACCTTAGCTGAGGGTGGTACGCCATGTTCCCTAAAAGATACTAGGCAGCGCAGCCTAGTATCAGAAAACAGCAAATCCCAGTAGCGTATCCATCCGATTGCAAAAGTGTTGATTGAGTATTGAAAGTTCGATACATGGTGCAACCCTAGTTCAATGTCTGTGGGACCGAAGGGGATAGCCAAGTACATTTCTCAGCCACTTCCATCAGTTCTGTAAATAGTGAATGGAGTGACAGGGCACATAAATTACCAATGCGCCATACAAATGCCTCCACAACAAGGGGCTTGGGTCCCATCAGGATAGGTGATAAATGTATTTTGTGGCATAACCCATTGAATGCATTAGGGATGCAGTAGGTGTAGTTTGTTAATAGACTGCCATATTATTACTACTATATGGACATAAATGTGAAATAATAAATATTTTAGATGTTTTCTTTGTACTGGAAGCTCCATTAAAGGGGTTGTCCAAGTTATGGAAAAAAAAATATAGCACTGTAAATCTGATGGGTAGCAATATATAACTAAGTTCAGCAAGTTTTAGGCAAAAAAAAAATCTATATTTTCTATATTTTCTAAAATCTCATTTCCCTGGTTCTCTTCTGGCCTTTGTTTACATGCAGTAATAACAATCTCTGCCCCTCCCCCCTTCTCTGCAAAGGCAGTGAATATAAGTGCTGTGAGTACATGTCTGCCTGCTGGGATACTCAGCAGCATGTTGTTTGTGTAGGACTACAAGTCCCAGCTGTACAATGACACTGCTGATACACAAAGGAAATTCTCCCTACCTGTTCTTGTACAATTCCTCTGTAGCTCCTTGCCCAGCATTTGTCTCCTCTCACTGCTGCAGCTACTATTTGTTGTAAAGCCTTGAACCCTCAGTGTGTTCTGGCTGAAGGGGTTAATGATTTATCTGAAGGAATCCATGGAGAGAGCAGATAGCAGGAGCCAGCAAAGAAAGGGGGCGTGGCCAGTGACGTCTCGTGTACAGACTGTTATCTGAACTCTGAGGCTTGTACACGAAACATCACAGACCAGGGAGATAAGCTGACATCACAGGTCATGTGACCCTCAGTCAACTCTGAGAAACCAGCAGCTTTAGAAACACAAAGTATATGGGAAAGTTGTTATACCTGACAAGTTAGAAACATATAAAGAACAAAAAAATAACTCGGACAACCCCTTTAATAGCATGCCAGTCTTTTTGATATGAGGAATATTTCTGTGTGCTGTCTGTATTTTTTGCGGACTCATAAACGAATGTGTCCATATGTCATCTGCAAAAAATGTGGATCAGATGCAGACTCAAAATACAGTTATGTGCATGTAGCCTAGTAAAGACAAAAAGTTCACTTATTGTACAGAGCTACTGCAGACACGTCAGCCATCTTCTATCCAGCCTAATAGTCTTCTGTCTCCAGTTTGTTGCTTGGTGAAGCTCTTGACCTTTTTTTCCTTAAACCTCTAACAATTTATTAACTCAAGGTATTAATTTAGACATTTGTTATCTGTGTAATTGTTGGATTATTACTACGGTTTGTCTCTAACCAAGGTGACCGGGTGCTGTCTGTAAATGGAACCAGTCTGGAGGGCGCCACTCATAAGCAAGCAGTGGAGATGTTGAGAAATACTGGTCAGGTAGGATTTGCTGAAAGGCAACTCTATTCGTAGTTGTCCCTGTGAGTGGATTGTTCTACTAGATTTAGGACAATTGTGTAATCAGTGGCTTATAAAATCATCGTTATGTTGAAGATCAATTACATAAGTGCTGGACTATGTGTGGAGCCTTAGTCAATACAACTATGTCATCCAAGAGTGTCTCGCAAGAGAAAAGCTCGTATAGAATAGCCTTGCCTAAAAATTCATGTAAAACACATTCAGAGAGTAACTATCGTATAACTGCTTTCTCCTGTGAATCAGTGCAGTAATGTCATGATGCATGTGGCAGCAGTATAGTTACAGGAAATTTACCTGTAACCTCAGTGTTGGACTGGGGTTCCTGGAGTCCACCAGAGGAAATTTTCAAGGCCTAACCCCTATATCATCAATATTGTATAGGGTGCCTTCACACACGGCTGATTTTGTTGCAGTTTCTGTGACTAAAAATCTCTTCACATTCAGGTGAACTGAGTTGATTTTCATTTGCCATCATTTCTGCAACAAAAACTGCTGCATGTGAAGGCACACTAATGGGTTTTGAATAACAGGAGTAGACCCTAGTGCAGTGATGGCTAACCTTGGCACTCCAGCTACGACTCCCGGCATGCTCCATTCATTTCTATGGAGTTCTGAGAACAGCCAAGCAAGGGGGCATCTTGGGAGTCATAGTTTTACCAGAGCTAGAGTGCCTGAGGTTAGCCATCACAGCCCTACTGGCAAGTGATTGGCTCCAAAGGCAGCCATATGGGTATTTTCCCCCTCTATTTTTAGGGCTCATAATGGTATCAGAGACCGGGCCCAGCGGAGGATGCCCTGGTACTCTGGTGAGCCAGTTCCATGCAGAATGTTACTGTTTTCTCCTGTCCTTCCTTACATCTCTATTGTCTTCTGCATCATGGTTAAGGCCTTGTTCACGTGACATGTTAAAACACAGATGAAATGCAGTGCTAACTATGAATATGCATAGTCTTATATTCATATTTATATCTGTATTTATCTCTGTTTTATCTGCATTTTTTTTATTCCACATGAAGAAAACCATAACGTGTTGTGTGTAGTGTTGCCATGAGTAACGTTGACTTTGTATTATGGTTGCAAATGCAGAGCAAATATAATTCTTATAAGTAATCTTGCAAAAGGTGTCACCCAGTGTCTTCCCTTTTGTAATGGTTTCTCTTCTACTTCCGCTACATCCATTTTATGGCAACATACAGAATGCATTATATTTTACACCCATAGAGTAAGTTCAGATTTTACTGTCAAATTGCGTTTTTTTTCCTTGATTTTTGTGTTTGGATCCTTTCTTAGAAGAGTTCACCAACCATAAACTGATCAGCTGAAATCTGTGTGGGAGAATCTGTCTGCTAGTCTTCAAGTCCCTAGCAGTACCACCTAAGGAGATATTAAAGGAATTTGGTGGCATATCGCTAGGCTATGCCACCAATGTCTGATAGCTGCAGGTCCCACCTCTGCTAAAACGGAGCACATAATGTGAAGGAGAGCAGGCCGCACATGTATGGTCGCCCTTCATTAATTTTTATGGGACTCCCGAAAATAGCTAGCGTCATCCCTATTGAAGTGAACAGAGGGGTGGCTGGGCATTCATTACTAAGGGACATCCAAAAATAGCCACGCACTACCATATAAATGAATAGAGAGCTGTCATGCATGCGCAGTCCGCTCTACCTCACTTGTGAGCTTCGTTTTAGAGATAGCTGCAGGTCCATTCCAGTGATATGCCAACAATACTTGAGTTGACACAACCCCTTTAAGTCTTATATGGTTTCTTTTAAAGGGAATGTCTCTTCAGAAAACTGACCTATTGTCTAAAGTAGCACTCCCACAAAAATGTTATTCACTGACCTGTTAGAAAGGTCCATGATGTAATCTATAGTGAATGTAATCTTCTCACCAGTGACTGTATTTGTGAGTTATAACCTCCCTTCCGCTTCTCGGCTGTGTCATGTGACCAGCAATCAGACTTTCCAGATAACACAGCATCTTATGTGTGGACAGGAAGTCAGTTTCTCTATGTATTCCTATGGGAGCCTCAATGTCAGTCTCATAGGAATGAATAGAGAAGTAACTGACTTCCTGCCCTGTGTCATTTGGAGTGTGTTGGTCACATGACACAGCAGAGGATCAGAAAGAAGGGGATAGCTCACGAATACAGTCACTGGTAAGAAGATTACCCTCACTACAGTTCACATCATGTACCTTTCTAAGAGTTCAATAAAAAAAAAATTGTTGGAGTGATACTTTAAATCACATTTTCACGCTAAACATATTTTTTAGAATTTTTGTTGAGTTTTTAAAATTTTCAGTCGTCACTATAATGGGCATGGCAGAGATCGGAACTGAACATTTTTGTCGTGTCGATTCCTGCATTCTATGCCAGAACAGCCTGCTGATATAAAACTAGCCTTAGTCGGTCTGATTTGATAGAAGCTGGTAAACCTGTAAATTCAGTGAGAACACGTAGAGACAGATGCTGCCAGCGATCTGGCCATATTTCACTGTATTATCCGTTATACCAGGGATGGCCAACCTAACGCTCTCCAGTTGTTGCAAAACTAAAACTCCCAACATGCCCAGACTACCTACAGCTATCAGCCTACAGCAGTGCATGGTGGGAGTTGTAGTTTTACAACTGCTGGAGAACTGCAGGTTGGCCATGCCAGCTTTATACCCTGGTGCATCTGTTTACTGTATGATAGCAGGCTGCCCTTGATCCACATAGTAAGAACATATGTTTAGGAATGACTTGGTATAAAAGTGTTATTATACATTGTACTTACATATATTGATTATTGTTGCAGGTGGTAACGCTGCTGCTTGAAAAAGGGCAGCTCCCAGCTGTTAAAGTCCATGCCCCTGTCACTCCTCAGTGCACCCCACCTAACCAGGCAGATGCCAGCAAGCTGCAGAACAAAAAGACTACAACACCCACAGAATACGGCTTTGTTACTGACGGTGAGGATACATAGAATACCTGATCATCCTTAGGCTGGGTTTATATTGAGTTTTAGCCCTCGGCAGGGTTTGCTGACAATGACGGAGCCAAGATGCTGCTTTCTTTTCTGAACAGAATAGCGAAAAAGCCAGAAACAGACAAAAAGCAGCTTAAATGGAATCCGAAGAAGTATCCTTTGAACACGGTTTAGCCCATTAAAGTGACTGTACCCGTCCCAGTATATACTTGAATACCATTTTTGGGTTGTTTTATTTTTTTGTGCAGCTACATAAGTCCTTGTCCCTGTACTACAGTTCTTTTCAACAAAAGGGCTAACAGTTCTGTAATAAAGTTATAGCTTTGGGTGGCGCAGCTTTTCCAGGAGAAGAATGCACTTGTGCTGGCACACCGCAGTGAAGGGGAAATGCTCCTCCCCATCACATTGAGCAATTACACTGAAAAGACGCTGCACAGCAAGTTTTCTGACCATAATCAATACCATGTGTCAAAAAGAGAACATCGCCTCTGCCCTGCACAATGTCAGCACAGGAATGATTTGTGTTAAAGCTCACGCCTGTCTAGCTCTCCAAGCACTACCGCATTACATCAGGCTGGCTTATTAATCCTGCTATTATATGCAGAGGCAGCAGAGCTGACTTATCATTCTTTAGGGCATCATGGGTTCTTTATCATAATAACTGTGTTATGATAATGTAGTAGGTTTACCTGAAGTCCTATGAAAAGCAGATGGCAACTGCTCTGCTTCATGTGTGATCCATTTTAAAGAGCAGAAAATGGACCCTAAGACAGAAAGAGATAACATATTAGTGTCTAGCACCTTAAAGGGGTAATCCCATCTGAGACAATGGGGGCATATCATTAGGATATGTCCCCATTGTCTGATAGGTGCGGGTCCCATAGAACGGAGCGAGGAAGGTGGTGGTCAGAGGACCGCAGGTCCAGCGCTCAGTTATTTTCAGCATCCCCATAGAAATGAACATGCACAGTGCATGTAATGGTAATAGTGCGCAGGGATCAGGGAATGATGATTATGTCCTGTGAGATCTTGTGCTCAGTGCAGCAAGTGCGACGATGTCGCTGAATCACGCCTATTGCTCAGCAGAGCACGGTCAGTGGTCCCGCCAAATTAGCAGGTTCTGGGGAGAGCAAGATCATCTCCATTTATGAGGGGAGCAGGGCAAGGTGAGTGTTTTTTCTCTATTGTTACAGTACAGCTTTTCTATTGTCAGAGGAGATTCTCCTGTATGGCTGTTTGTGGTAGCACTAAAGGGACATAAGTACTTTGTGGAAACACTCAGGGGCATAACTCCTGTGGTAGAGTACCAAGGGTGCATAACTCCTGTGTGAGAGCACTAAGGCGGCATAACTCCTGTGTGAGAGCACTAAGGCGGCATAACTCCTGTGTGAGAGCACTAAGGCGGCATAACTCCTGTGTGAGAGCACTAAGGCGGCATAACTCCTGTGTGAGAGCACTAAGGCGGCATAACTCCTGTGTGAGAGCACTAAGGCGGCATAACTCCTGTGTGAGAGCACTAAGGCGGCATAACTCCTGTGTGAGAGCACTAAGGCGGCATAACTCCTGTGTGAGAGCACTAAGGCGGCATAACTCCTGTGTGAGAGTACTAAGGCGGCATAACTCCTGTGTGAGAGTACTAAGGCGGCATAACTCCTGTGTGAGAGCACTACGGCGGCATAACTCCTGTGCGAGAGCACTACGGCGGCATAACTCCTGTGGTAGAGTACCAAGGGTGCATAACTCCTGTGTGAGAGCACTAAGGCGGCATAACTCCTGTGTGAGAGCACTAAGGCGGCATAACTCCTGTGTGAGAGCACTACGGCGGCATAACTCCTGTGTGAGAGCACTACGGCGGCATAACTCCTGTGTGAGAGCACTACGGCGGCATAACTCCTGTGTGAGAGCACTACGGCGGCATAACTCCTGTGTGAGAGCACTACGGCGGCATAACTCCTGTGTGAGAGCACTACGGCGGCATAACTCCTGTGTGAGAGCACTACGGCGGCATAACTCCTGTGTGAGAGCACTACGGCGGCATAACTCCTGAGGTAGAGCACTACGGTAGCAGGCATGACTGCTATGGTAGGGCACTAAGGGGGCATATCTACTGTGTGAGAGCACTAAGGGTACTGGACTGGATGTGTATAGATAAGCATTGGGCGGAGTTAGATGTGTGGCTTAGTGTTGAAAAAAATATTGTGGCTGCTGATTAATGTCCCTCTTTGTCCTTTTTAAATGTTGGAAGGTATGGATAAGCTTGTGCTGCAAACGTCATGTAAATGCTTATTTTTCTCTCCCTACTTGAGAACACATGCACATTTGACCAAGTGGGGTGTGGGGGTCAGGAGAAATAGCCATGGGATGGATGAGGAAGCATTTAGCCTACTGCTATATGGTGTATGACTACTTGTAGATTTCACTCTAGCAGTAACTAAAATTTAAATTATTTAAAATTTTATCCACCATTTCCCTCATATTTGTTGCATGTGGTAGACACAATATATATGCCCAAGGTACACATAGGCCTTGGTACTAACTGCTACCTGCTACTTATTCCACTGTCACTTAATAACGCCACAATTAGATGGCAAAATCAAGATCATTTATACCTCATTACTTATCACAGCAATGAAAGCGAGGAATACATATAAAGGAGCAGCCTTTCTCACTGCCCATTTGGGTTTCCTGTGATACTGAACAGCGCATTTGGAAAGTCTTCAGACTCTCATTTTTTCACATTTTGTTTTGTTGCGACCTTGTGCTAAAATTAAAAAAACAAAAAACCTTTATTCCCGTCAATCTGCAATTGATACCTGGTAATGACAGGGAGTGAAAACAGGATGAAAAGCTAAAATCTTGCGTTGATGGTATTCAGTCCCTACAAGTACTTAGTTGAAGCAACCTTGGCAGTGATTACAGCCTCCTGTCTTCTTGGGTACCATGCCAAAAGGTTTACACACCAGGTTTGGGGATTTTCTGCCATTCTACTATGCAGATCCTCACAACCTATCAGGTTGGATGGGGACCATCGATGGACAGCAATTTTCACATCTCTCAAGGAATGTTTGATTGGGTTCAAATCAGGGCTCTGGCTGGGTCACTCAAGGACATGATGAGGACTGATGGGGGAAAACTTGATTTATTTTAATTTTAGCACAAGGCCTCAACATAATAAAATGCGAAAAAGTTAAAGGGTCTGAAGACTTTCCAAATGCACTGTATGTGAGGTTGAGCAGTCTGCTCTACACAATCCTAGCTACCACCACCCCCTAGTGGTGTTTCACAATATTTTCACTTAACAGTCAGACAGTCTAGTACAGGCATGGCCAACCTGCGGATCTCCAGCTGTTGTGAAACTAAAACTCCCACCATGCCCTGTAGGCTGATAGCTGTATGCAGTCTAGGCATGCTGGGAGTTGTAGTTTTGCAACAGCTGGAGAGCCTCAGGTTGGACATCCTGTAGAATGAAAGTTCCTGCCGCAATAATATTAAATGAAAGAAATCAATAATCTTCATAGCGTTATTTTTTCAGTTTAATAGAAGAAAAGCACTCACATCCACAGAAAAATACCAAACCGTTGTTCACTGGTATAAATGATTCATTTTATCTTTCTTCGTTTCTTGTTGCAGACAATATGTTTGAAGTCAAACTGGTGAAGAATAGCTCTGGTTTGGGCTTTAGTATTTCTCGTGAAGAAAACCTCATTCCTGGTCAGGTAGGATCAAGCATAGTCCGGGTGAAGAAGCTCTTCCCAGGTCAACCAGCTTCAGAAAGTGGCAAAATAAATGTTGGAGATGTGATCCTTAAAGTGAATGGTGCTTCACTGAAAGGACTTAGTCAGCAGGTAAGACACACTTGAATACATATATATATAATATGGTGTATTGCCTTCATTGATATATAATGAAATGAGTTGTGTGGATTTGTACAGGCTTCGTTAGCAATCTTAGCATCTTTCTAATCATCATCTATTTATCTATCTTCCACATTTCTGTCTAGTTATCTGTCTTCTATGTCTGTCTTTCTAATTATTTGTCTGTCTATTAGTCTATCTTTCTAATAATCCTATATTTTTTTTCTATGTTTTGGTCTGTCTAGACAGCTACCAATCTTGTAGCTGTCTAGCCAATGTTTCTGTCCGTCTAATTATCTATCATCTATCTATAGCTATCTGTTAGTTTAGCGTTCTAATGATCATATATTTATTTGTCTATCTTCTATCTATCTCTCTATCTCCATCTATCTATCTATCTTTCTATTGAACTATCTGGTAGTCTGTCTACCTTTCTAAAAATCATATTTATTTATCGGTCTATCTTCTACCTTTATATCCATCTGTGTATCTTTTGAATTATCTCTTCTTTGTTTCAGTCTGTTTGTCTGTCTGTCTATCTATCTATCTATCTATCTATCTATCTATCTATCTATCTATCATCTATCTATCTCTTTCCTTCTTTTGGTCTGTCTCTATGTCTAATATTAATATCAAGATGGCTAAGCTGTTTGTTCTTTCTCTATAGGAAGTCATTTCTGCTTTGAGAGGAACCTCTCCAGAAGTCACCTTACTGATGTGCAGGCCGCCCACTGGTTTATTGCCAGAGATCAGTTCTGTAATCCAGGTAAGACAACAGTACATGGGTTGTGTCATCTCATGTTACACGCACCAGAGTGAAACACTAAGTAATATGTATTTGGATAAAATGAACAATATGTACCAAATATGCAGCCTTAAAGAAGAACTCCTGCAAAAATTGTATTCTCTATGTATTCCTATGGGAGCCTCAATGTCAGACTCATAGGAATGAGTAGAGAAGTAACTGACTTCCTGTCCTGTGTCAGTTGGAGATCAGAGTGTTGGTCACATGACACAGCTGAGGATCAGAAGGGAGGTTATAACTCACAAATATGCTCACTGGTGAGACGATTACATTCACTACAGATTACATCATGTAACTTTTTAACAGGTCAGAGAATAAAACATTTTTGTGGAAATTCTACTTTAAGGCTAAATTCTGCCATAATTGTATTCAGTTACTTGTTTAATACTTTGATTTATGTTTGATGCTTTAGTAAATGTAATAATCACATGTTATGTTTTGGTTTTTTTTTGCAGACACCATTGAACTCCCCGCAGCAAATTACACCACAAGGCAGCAAGAGTGGTGCCAATCATTTCTTTGCTCAGGATCCAGAGGATATCTCCGACCATGATGACAGTGAGGAGGTCAATGACACAAGTGCCAGGAGGCTAAAAAACCCTTCTAGGAGGGATAGCTATAGTGATAGTAGTGAGACTGATGACGAAGACTTTATACCCGTACAAGAGGAGACATCTACGTGGAATGCTACAGTCTACCAGACACCAAATGCCTCGCGGGCTGTGCCCCACACCCAGTGTGATACCTCTGACATCCAGGAAGAAACAATCCGTTCCAGCTTTTACACTCCAGAACAGACTCCTTATAAACCACAGCTAGCCGACAGGTGAGCAATTATCACAGGACAAAGGATAATCATTAGTCCGACCATTGGGACTCCCATCAATCCTGAAAACAGGACCCCATACCCCTTTGGGCTCCCTGAAATGAACTGAATGAGTTCTGGAAATAGTTGAGTGCTGAACTCACGTAGAGATGAATGTAGTGCCATTTCAGATACGTGACCTGCCACTCTGTTCATTTCCAGGAGGGACCCGAGGGATACGGAGTCCCTATTCTCATGATCAGTGGGGGCTCACATAGGTTCACATATGCGGCAACCAGCCCCAATATTCTGTTCCGGGCGTGGAACAGACTGCTGGAGCTATCGTATCCAGCATAGCCAGATACTGTTGCACACCGCCAAATCCCCACCAACTGTAAAATAATCTGATTGGAATCCCATTGCTTTCCAGCATGCAGCGGTATTTGTCTGTCCAAAAGCCACCATTTATGCCGGAAAGCAGCTGGATCCCTGTCAGACCACATTATAGTCAATGGGGATCCGATAGTGTGTGTCAGTATCTGGCTACACCGGATACGGTAACTTGGGTAGTCTGTTCCTCTGCTGGTACAGTCTACCAGAGTTGGTTGCCAGATATGTGAACCTACCCCTGTATGCCTGTTTATTAGAGATAAAGTCCTTACCAGGGCTGTGGCGTCGGTAAGCCAAACCCCCGACTCCAACTCCGACTCCTCAATTTCCCCTGACTCCGACTCCTCAATTTCCCCTGATTCCGACTCCCTCATACATGGCGCATGTTTAAGTGATAACTTTACATAAACTTTGCATAAATCAATAGTACAGATATGTCATGACAAAAAGAGTTTGTAATATATGTTTTACTGGAGATCTTTCAGTATCAGGCTTTTCCCTGGGTAAGCTCACCAAGGGCTTGATGTATGAAAACTGTCTAGGTCTAAGACTTTCTTTGTTGCCCATAGCAACCAATCAGAGCTCTCCTTTCATTTCTCCAGAGCACTATATGAAATGAAAGGGGAGCTCTAATTGGTTTCTATGGGCAACAAATAAACTTCTACACCTAGACAGTTTTCATACATAAGGCCCTAGGTGTTTTGCATCAGCAGCATATAGAAGCCATGAGAGCAGCTAACCTCTCCAAACATGAGCTCAGAGGAAAAGCAAACTAAAACATAAAGCATACAGAGAGAACATGCACTGGACAAGTGATTTATGCACAGTTTATTGATTCACTGGCTGACACTGGCTGAGTTTGCACTCACACTGTCTCCTCAGGCCATGCGGGGGTCTGCAGCAGTTATTAGCATATATTAACTTACTCTGACAGAGCAGGAGGTTGTGATCTCTAACACAATTACAGGTAAAGGCATCCTTCTAAGTCCTCAACACATTTTGCTTACTGAGGTCACTCCTGCTCTCAGCCAATCAGATAAGTCTTTCTGGTCTGCAGGTTACCATAGAAACCTGTGTGCAGTCACAGACCTGCTGAACTGTCTGTAGCTCATGACTGACCACTGTATTTAGAAAATGTCTTCTTTTAATTGTCCCTTTATGTTGAAAGCTAATCTTTCTAACTAGTGAGAAAACCCATTTAATCCTGTTTTCTCTAGTAGATCTGAGATGAGTGACGCCATTCCTTCCCAGTGCCTCTGATCTGTAGCAGAGGAGCTTGACTTCTGAGCATCTACATGAAGTCATCACACACAGTCATCTCAACTGAAAGCCTAGATCCTTAGTTCAGGAATAGAACAGACATTTATAGCACATTTCATAATTTTCCCAAATTCTTATGAAAATATATTCAGCACATACTGCATTGAACTAAATGTACCAATTTATTATATATTTTAGGAGTCTGAGTCGGTCCATTTTATTCCGACTCCACCAAAATGGTCACCGACTCCGACTCTGACTCCACAGCCCTGGTCCTTACATGGAATATAACGCATTTTAAAAACATATTTATTCATTTCTCACCTACAGCAGTCCTCCTTCTCCAGTTTCACTAGATGTGACCCCAACCCACAGTGGCAGTATTCCTCCGGTCCTACTTTCTGAAGAGTACTTATCTAATTCTAAGACATTTGTTGATGACCAGTCAGCCTTTAAAAACCTAGGGCTGAAGGACTTGGAAGACTATGAGCCAGTAAGTCATCCTAAGCTCCTCATCACCTTTTTGGTTATCTGTAGAATATTGCCATTGGTAAATAGCTAATTTCCATGTGAACATCAAGAATAGGCCTAGAATTTCCTGGTAAGTAAGCACTAGTGAAAACAGTACGTATATATGTTACAGTTTGGCTAGTATCACATGAACAAAATACGGGAGAATTTTTGCACCTGTATTAGGTGCTCACATTCCTCCATAGCCACAGGTCTGATGACATAGACTAACGGCATCCTAGATCCTTCTGATGATGTTTGTTTGGTCATTTGACCTGCAGTCATTGCAGAATTTGCATCCATTGTAGGGGTGCAAAAATATACCCATATTTTGCTTATAATAAACCAGCCTTAATCCTAGTTTCAGGTCCAAACCACATTCAATTAATTGATAATTTGTTTCCATTTAATTACGTAATCTCTAATATATTTAATTTTTACTGTGATAACTCAGCATGTCTTCCTTGAGAATTTCCGAGTGCATGTAGCACATTATAATGTAAAGTTCACTTTATATCCTGTGTTTCTGTAGGAGGTGGAGCTTCATGTCACACTGACCAAATCAGAGAAGGGGAGCCTGGGATTTACCGTAACCAAGGCCAGTGACTGCGTTGGATGTTATATTCATGATATCATTCAAGATCCTGCCAAAAGTGACGGGCGTCTACAGCCTGGGGATCGGCTTATAAAAGTGAGAAGTCTTCTGTTTTGTGAGACTTTCTTAAAATGTGACTATGTTTACGCACATAAATGAGTAACCTGTACTGCCTTCTTTTTCCACATTCTCATTTATATATTCTTGCTAATTTTAATCATTAGGTTAATGATGTAGATGTGTCTAATATGAGCCATACTGAAGCAGTGAACCTACTAAGGGCAGCTCCAAAAACTGTCCGCCTTGTACTTGGCCGTGTACTGGAGATCCCTAAGCCACAGGTACCTTCTCATCTCCTGCCTGATATTACACTTCCATGCAACAAAGGCCTTCTGGGTAAGGTTCTAATAGAATATAAGTTGATTATATTACCTATGTTCCTGTTTGGTGGCATTTAACCTCATTGTAATATTATTTCCCCTAGGTCTTAATCTCTCCGGAGGTCCAAATAGCCCTTCTCAGGTGATCTATGTGGAAGATATCAAACCAGGCTCAGTGGCTGATCATGAGGGAACCTTGAGACCACTAGACATTATACATTACATAAATGGAGAAAGCACTTCAAACATGACACTAGAGGAAGTAAAACATACTCTGGAATCTTCTCTTCCAGTAGTAATTTTGAAAGCTACCAGGTAAGAACCCATGTACTGCTGCTTTGATGAAGAGTGTAAGTAGCTGTACTGGAAGCAGACAGAGATGGTTATACTGCATAATGGATATGGACACCTTTGAGGACAATTTTTTTTATCATTGCATTCTACTAATTTTGAGTATTTTTTTTTTAATTGGTCTTTATAAAAATTTCCCAACAGTTCTTGTACCACAGGGGTTAACTGAGAGTGTATCTACAAACTGTCAGTTTCTATGTACTTTGAGTCCCATTATCCAGCAGAGCTACCTGCTCAGTCTGTAGCCCTGTTCTTCGAACTCTTCACAGCTCTTAAAGGGGTATTCCCTTCTCAGACAATGGGGGCATATCGCTAGGATATGTCCCCATTGTCTTATAGGTTTGAGTCTCACCGCACCTATAAGACAATGTCGAGAACGAAGCGGGGAGCTCTGTGCCTGGAGGACCCCGGGTTTCCCGAGGTCTGGCCACCACCAGGCGCAGCTCCCTGCTGCGCTCATAGAAATGAATGGGAGCGCACCGCGCAAGCACGGCCACCGCTCCCATTCGTTTCTATGGAGCCGACGGAAATAGCCAAGCCAGTGCTCGGCTATTTTCGGCAGCCCCATAGAAATGAATGGAGGGCGGCTGCACATGCGTAGTGCGCCCTCCTTCTCTTTTGGGGTTCCCTTCTCGATATAGGTTCGGGTCCCAGCGGTGGGACCCGCACCTACGAGACAATGGGGGCATATCCTAGCGATATGCCCCCATTGTCTGAGATGGGATAATCCCTTTAAATACTCATTACAATTCAATACTTGGCACACTAATAAGAATATGGCTTAAATAAGTTTTGAGCTTCAGGAGATCACAGATAAGGAATTCACATGAGCTGTCAGATGAAGGGATTCAATGTAAACACAGAGCCTAATGCTCTGCAGATACACAGATTACACAGTTATACTGAGAAATTAGCTGAAATTTTTTAATAAAGACCAATTAAGTAATGGCTATCCTGAGTATAGGTCATCAATAATAAAATCCCGGAAAACCCCTTTAAACAATTTTCTGATGATACAATGTAGACTGCTTACTGCAATATTATAGGGTTTATTGTCTACGTGGGTACAGTTTTGCAATAAGAATAAAAATCAAGCAGATTTGCCGCAGTCTTATCATTGTTGCATACTCTCCAACGCTAGACAAGGATGAGAACATCAGAGATTATATGAATATATAACTACACTCATCTCTTTACATAGTTTTATGACCAGCCATTGTAGTACAGTAAAGGGTATTAGGCTCATCTAAAAATAAATTCATTTAGTAATGAAAATTACTATAGTGTTGCAGGTTGGCCCGCATTTCTTTATTACTTAGGCCCTGTTCACATATGTCCAATAATCTTGTAGTGTTTCCCTATTGGAACAGTTTTTCTTATCTGCTGGCATCAGTTGTGATGGCTGATGTCTTCCTGCATTGGACAATAAAATATTGCATACAGCCTTTCACCATCCAGTGTACAGATGCTGGAGACCAAAGATTTCGGCAGTTGTATCTGGCTGACACAATATATATACACTCACCGGCCACTTTATTAGGTACACCATGCTAATAAAGGGTTGGACCCCCTTTTGCCTTCAGAACTGCCTCAATTCTTCGTGGCATAGATTCAACAAGGTGCTGGAAGCATTCCTCAGAGATTTTGGTCCATATTGACATGATGGCATCACACAGTTGCCGCAGATTTGTCGGCTGCACATCCATGATGCGAATCTCCCGTTCCACCACATCCCAAAGATGCTCTATTGGATTGAGATCTGGTGACTGTGGAGGCCATTTGAGTACAGTGAACTCATTGTCATGTTCAAGAAACCAGTCTGAGATGATTCCAGCTTTATGACATGGCGCATTATCCTGCTGAAAGTAGCCATCAGATGTTGGGTACATTGTGGTCATAAAGGGATGGACATGGTCAGCAACAATACTCAGGTAGGCTGTGGCGTTGCAACGATGCTCAATTGGTACCAAGGGGCCCAAAGAGTGCCAAGAAAATATTCCCCACACCATGACACCACCACCACCAGCTTGAACCGTTGATACAAGGCAGGATGGATCCATGCTTTCATGTTGTTGACGCCAAATTCTGACCCTACCATCCGAATGTCGCAGCAGAAATCGAGACTCATCAGACCAGGCAACGTTTTTCCAATCTTCTACTGTCCAATTTCGATGAGCTTGTGCAAATTGTAGCCTCAGTTTCCTGTTCTTAGCTGAAAGGAGTGGCACCCGGTGTGGTCTTCTGCTGCTGTAGCCCATCTGCCTCAAAGTTCGACGTACTGTGCGTTCAGAGATGCTCTTCTGCCTACCTTGGTTGTAACGGGTGGCAATTTGAGTCACTGTTGCCTTTCTATCAGCTCGAACCAGTCTGCCCATTCTCCTCTGACCTCTGGCATCAACAAGGCATTTCCGCCCACAGAACTGCCGCTCACTGGATGTTTTTTCTTTTTCGGACCATTCTCTGTAAACCCTAGAGATGGTTGTGCGTGAAAATCCCAGTAGATCAGCAGTTTCTGAAATACTCAGACCAGCCCTTCTGGCACCAACAACCATGCCACGTTCAAAGGCACTCAAATCACCTTTCTTCCCCATACTGATGCTCGGTTTGAACTGCAGGAGATTGTCTTGACCATGTCTACATGCCTAAATGCACTGAGTTGCCGCCATGTGATTGGCTGATTAGAAATTAAGTGTTAACGAGCAGTTGGACAGGTGTACCTAATAAAGTGGCCGGTGAGTGTATATATATATATATATATATATATATATATATATATCATTATTAATATTTATTGTAATCTCATACAGACTTGTATGTTATTTATGTCTGTATTTTCCTTTTTTTTACACAGAGAGGGAAATCCAGTGGTTCCAAGCAATAAAAATCTTGTTAACATGGACTCGAAACCCATCCAAATTAATGGTAAGTGGAATTTTTCTGACATGACTTTCTTTACTCTACTTTTCACCATTTATTAGGCTTCACCCAAACACTAACCATGAGTGGAAAAAAAAAGTTTTTGTGTTATCATTCATATTCTCTGAAAAAAAGGCCAAGACAGCCAAAATTCTGCAGGGGTATGTAAACTTTTTCAGTGCTCTTACATTTTTCTTATATTTTTAGGTTATTCAAGTGGCGAACGTCTCAAGCACATAAAAGACAATTCGGATGTTTATGCCCCAGAGGTAATTGTCTTTATGTTCTTACACTACTATAGCACCTCTTTACTAGAGTGCAAATCAATAGCAAAGAATAATCGAATGGTTGTTGTGTAATACTATATGCCACTTGTAGGCATTTTTTCCTACTGTAGGTCAATTCTCATGCGGTTTAGTATCTTGGAATTTAACATGAACACTTTAGAACGTAGCGGCATCTGTCACCAGAATCATCAACATCAAACTAGTCACTGAGCCTGGTAGGGCTATCCCAGCACTTAAAGAGCTTTCCCCAACTGAACAGTTGTAGCATATTGTTAGGATGTGCCACAGATCTCAGATAAAAGCAAGCACAATGCCACAGCACTCTGCAAACAGACTATAAAACTAATGCTCTGCTTTTCTCTGTATAAAATGAATATGAGTTACTTGGCAAATATATTTTGATCAAAATGTCAGATAGGTGGTGCAGGTCCCACCTCTAGTATCCGCTCCTATCAACAGAATGGGGCCCTCAACTGTACTCACCATTCAACGCTATGAGACTTTCAAAAATAGCTGAGTGTGCGTGCTCAGCTATTTTCAATAATCCTATAGCAGTGAATCTAGAGCAAGCCACACAAGTGCTGTCATCTCTCCGTTCACTGCGTTTTAGTCAGCGGTCTTAATAAAGCCCTAATCTGGCGGTGGTTCCACCGAGATTATGAAGTGACACGGGCCTCTCCATAACTTCGGTGCATCCAGCACCAGTTCTAAATGTAAGACCGCTTCCGAGCTGTCTTACATTTAGACCACTTTCTACGCCTGAAACAAACCGTCCTCGCCCACGCCATGCCCACTTGTTTAGACCTGGCACGAGTGGACATAATCGCAGTTGTGCTGCAATCTGTTCCAGAAATACACCTAATGTAAGCATATCTCAGAATGATAAGTGACCCCCATAGTAAGTTACTATCTAGTGTGCCTCTGTTGATAATGGACCATTTTTGCGGAAGAAATATTCTTCAGTTGATCAAGAATAGCAGTTTTGTGATATCATTTTAAGTTTGGTAATCCAAATCCTCAATGTCTCTTAAAGGGGTTGTCTCACTTCAGTAATAACCATTTAATCACTTCCTTGTAGTCCTAGGATGGTTTCTGTAATACAGATCCATTTTCCAATTAGCTTCTGCCTCTTCTTATTCCTCCTTATAGTGCCCCAAATTTCATGCTGGTTTCTAGGAGTTATGGCCACCGCTGTAATGTTATTATTGTGCATGTGCAGTCACTTCCGACCCGGCCACCTCGCCTGAGCTTTACTACAAGCTCATAGGATATACAGGGTGCACGCATGCACAAGCAAGGGGCAGGGTTGCATCCTCCATGCCCTGCGCACTGTGCCTTCAGCTCCACCCCCAGCAAGCAGGGAACCAAGGCCCCAAGAGCCGCGAGGGAGCCTGTAAATAAGGAGGTGAGAGAACCCCTTTAAACAAGTCATAGTGTTAAACGCAGTTCTAAGTCTTTTCTTGGACCATACAACACTCATTTGCACACGAAAAAAGGGACAAATATATGACTAGGGATTTTCATAGGAATAATCCTCTATGGAGTATTTTTGGTAAGAGTATCATTTTGTGCAGCACCATTTTACTGCTCCATAATGTTTCAAGTTTATTTAGAAATTATTTTCTATTAGGGCTTTAGATGGGTACTTCTACGAGTGTACTCCTAAATAGGGAATGGACTTTGTTTGGTGTGTGTTTTTAATAGTTTGTTCCATAGCTAGGGAAATGTTTAGGGCTAGTATTAATGATTTAGATTAATTGATCTTAATATGCGACTGAACTGAAGAGGTTTAGCGAGTTGTATATAGCCTGTGGTGGATCCATTCAGACGTCTGTAAGTGTTTTGCGGTCCGCAAATTGCGGATCCACAAAACATGGATACCTTTTGTGTACATTCCACACATGGCCCGCCCTATGATAGAAATGCCTATACTTGGTGAGAGATTGTTGACTGCTAGACATGACACACTCAAAGACATTTTGCATAGTTGACGGACTTGGAGAGGGTGCACATCATTGGACTGAGAGAAGCAGGATGGTTGTTTTGATGAATTGCCGTTGTGACCTAGCTGTTAGGAGGTGTTCAGAGTGGTGATTATGTGAGGGCATGCAACATGGCAAACAGGATCAGACACCCCACCAGTAGAGAGGATTGTTTGATCTGCCAAACAAGAACGAGCAGCTCCCAGAGTTTCGTTGTTCACCATCCAGATGGCACACATTACGCGTCCTGCCAATGACGCCAGCCACAATCACCTTCATTTACAATGGTGTCATGAATGAGAAACCTGGATTACAGACTGGAACTGTATCATTAAGGTTATGTTTAGGAGCCAACACTGGTCAGGTTTAAGTATGGAGGCCTTGTGGTGAGAGCCTCAGTCCTGCGCCAGATGTGTTGCTTTTCATGGCAAGGTTTCCAACTGGCATTTTTCAGCAGGATAATGCTTACCCACACATAAAAAGTGTTTCCTAGGAATGTCTCCACCAGATTTCAACACTTCCATGGCCTTTCTGGTCACCAGATTTATTCGACAACCTATGCAGGAGTGTGCAGGATACCATACAGAACCTCCATGCCCAACCATATCACATCTTGTATCCAGGCTAGAGACGGTGTAACGTACTAGAGCCTCCATTGGATTTGACAGTTTACCCCCAATGAACTTCTCCCTTCACTCGAATATTATAATCACTTATATATATATATCATCATTACATTAAAACATAGAAAGTTTGATTCAACAACTCCTCTGTGTGATATAATTTTTTTTGTCTGAGTGTAATTAATACCAACTACAAATGTGAATATATGTTCACATGTAGCTATCATAAACATAAAAAGTTCTTTAATAACTGGAATTACTGAAAAGATTCTATTTTAGCAATTGCTAAATTTCACAACACAACTGTGCATAGAAATCTATATGCATCAATAGCTGACTTAGCTTAAAAATTTTCTTAAAAAAAATGATTGAAACAGAAAATGTATGGGCAGAACTGAAGAAGTGTGTATGAGCAGGGAAGCCCACAAACTTGGCTCGGTTACTACAGGTGGAGTGGAGTGTGAGGAGCTTGTGAATGGCTGCCTAAAACATCTGACCCAAGTTTGACAATTTAAAGACAATGGTACCAAATACTAACCACATGTATATAAACTTCTGAGCCACTGGGAATGTGATAAAAGAAATAAAACCTGAAATGAATTATTGTCTCTAGTCTTATTCCGACATTTCACAATATTGAAATATTGTAGTGATCCTAAGCGACCTAAGAGAGGGGATGTGTACTAGAAATGTCAGGAATTGTTGTTAATGAATGAGGCTAAGGAATAGGCATATTTATGAGTTCATCTGTATGTATTGGAATCGATCTTGATAAAAGATGATTAACAAAATGACTAGAAAGTGACTTAAAATGTAAAATTATTTTTAAATAGGAAAATGTATAAGATAGGACATTGTGTAAATAAGGGCTCATTCACACAACTGTAAGAATGGGTCTGCATCCGCTCCGCTTTTTTGCGCATCCGTTGTTCCATTCCGCTGCCCCGCAAAAAAGATGGATCACGTCCTATGTTTGTCTGGTTTGCTGATATGAATAGGCATTTTTATAATGGGCCGCCCGTTCCATTCTGAAAATTGCAGAACGACATGGGCAGCATTCATGTTTTGCGGATCCGCAATTTGCGGACGGTAAAAGCGGTCATGTGAATGGCCCCTAAGTATGTTGCTCCATTACTTTATATAAGTGGCCTAATCTAAATCTGTTTCTTTTTGTGTGCCCATAAAGGCCAGATTATTCCATGTTGTTTTGGAAAAGCCTGTATCTGGAGAGCTGGGATTTTCCCTGGTGGGAGGCGAATATGGGATATTTGTCAAGTCCATCAATCCTGGGGGTGTAGCTGACATAGAGGGGAGCTTACAGGTTGGAGACAGATTACTTAAGGTAATTTAAGTCTTCTCTTATTTTCTATATGCACTTAAATACACCCGTTTGCTTAAAAGTAGAATGTGAGACTATTCTTATTCGCTTTTATTAGAGAGTCTAATGATAAAACCATAATCCATATCAGCATAGTAGTAAATAATTACCCCACAAGAGCCTGCAGATTATAGCATGGTCCCTGTATTACATAAATATGACCTGGTAGACATATGAGAAGGCAATAAAACGAAAACTTCTGTAAATTTCCATGTAGCCACTAGAGGGCAGTGTTATATCTGAGTGGAATCACAAGGCAATGGGGGTCATTTACTAAACACTGGCATATTATAACCCAGTCTGAGTAAAAACCTGCTGGAGGATGATCCAAAAAATGTATTAAGAGGTACAGGCCATAGAGGATCTGCCCCCGCTCCACTTCCTATCGTTCACAACTCTATAGTTTTTTTCAGAACAGTGTGAGGGTATTAGAAAAAGCTAAAATACTGCATATTTTGTCACAAACGGGCACTGACAAAATCTATGACTTTTCCACTCCAGAAAATTGGCATAGAGCTATAATCCATGACCCCCAACGTTCTTTTAGTAAAGTCCCATTGTTACTCCTGATGTGTGCATTATGCCTTCTCTGCTTTATTACGTTTTGTGTTATTCCTATGCAGCAGCAGCATCACTGCATTATGTCTTTTGTATTGATTATTCCTATGTTATATCATGGTGTGCTTTATTCCTGTGCTTTGGCATCAGTGTTTGTGTAATTCCTGTATCGTGACATCACTGAAGAGATTATCCCTGTACTGTGACATCACTGTGTGCATTATACCCGTGCTTTACTAACACTGTGTGCATTATCTCTGTACTATGACATCACTCTGTGCATTATCTCAGCACTATGACATCACTGTGTACATTATCCTTGTGTTGTGACATCACTGTGTACATTATCCTTGTGTTGTGACATCCCTGTGTGCATTATCTCAGCACTATGACATCACTGTGTGCATTATCCATGTACTGTGACATCACTGTGTGCATTATCCTTGTGTTGTAACATCACTGTGTGCATTAGATCTGTGTTGTTTGTCACGAAACAATTCAGATATTTACTGACAAATTGTTTATTGATAAAATCAACTAAGAAATGACTAAAATGGAAAGTGTGAATTATTTAATGACAATGGATATGACGTTGACAACTAATCTATATAATCAATAAAATATATTTTCCAGGTCAATGGTGAATGTATGAAAGGAGCTACACATAGCAAAGCAGTATCTTGTATTCGAAATGCTAAAGGCGTTGTGCAGATTGAAGTTGCCCGTGAACTAATGCCAAAAGATACATCGTTTGCTTTAGACAAGTGTAATGGAAACTTAGGTAAGACAAGTCTTGGCTCTAACCATAACTATTCTATTGCATCTGCCGTTTTTGCGGTCCATCACCTTCAGTTGTCACTATTCCTTAGAAACGTATGACAAACTGGAACTTTCACAGGTTAATAGCAAACACTGTCTTTTATTGTAACTCGATTTACTAAGGCCTCTTTCACACGAACGATATAGGATGTGTTCAGGGTGCGTTCAGTGAAACTCGCACCATTTTGCAAGCAAGTTCAGTCAGTTTTATCTGCAATTGCGTTCAGTGGTTCAGTTTTTTCCACGCGGGAGCGATGCGTTTGGATGCATTTTTCACGTGCGTGATAAAAAACTTAAGGTTTACAAACAACATCTCTTAGCAACCATCAGTGAAAAACTTCCGGACGCAATGTGTTTTTCACTGAAGCCCCATTCACTTCTATGGGGCCAGGGCTGCGTGAAAAACGCAGAACTGATGCGTGAAAAAGAACGCTCATGTACACAGACCCATTGAAATGAATGGGTCAGGATTCGGTGCGGGTGCTATGCATTCACGCCACACATTGCACACGAGCGGAAAACTCGCTCATGTGAAAGAGGCCTAATATGTGTTCATATTAACCCCTTAAAGGGGTTCTCCTCTTTATTTATTTTGATAACCTATCCTCGGGATAGGTCATCAATAACCGCTCAGTCAACTCCCGCCACCCCCGCCGATCAGCTATTTAAAGGGAGTCTTTCACTTGTTTTTCACCTATATAACTAACAGCACTGCCCCACAGAAGATTGCAGACACATCTCAGACATACCTGTGTGCACTGTGTGTCTGTATTACATGTCCAGGAAAAGCACTTTTATTCTGCTGGAAAACAGCTCCCAAGTGCCCGGCTCTGCTGCTGCAAATGCCCAAAGGAAACCAAACTGAAGAGGGGAGGGCTGCTTTAGCTGCTCATATGTTTGGATGATAGCAGATAAAAAAATGGTTCTGAAAGCTTTCAAATGATACCAAAATCACATAATTCCAGCAGAATAAAAAATCACATAATTCCAGCAGAATAAAAGTGCTTTTCCTGGACATGTAATGCAGACACACAGTGCACACAGGTATGTCTGGAATATGTGTGCAATCTTCTGTGGGGCACTGTTGTTAGTTATATAGGTGAAAAACAGGTGAAAGACTCCCTTTAAAGAGAAGGCTGCACTCCTGCAAGCGCTGCTTTCTCCTGATTTGTACCCGCTGAGACAATAAGCCATATAATATTGCAGTAAGCAGTCTACGTTGTATCCTTAGAAAATGACCTATTGTTTAAAGGGGTTTCCGGGATTTAAATATTGATGACCTATCCTCAGGATAGGACATCAATATCAGATCGGTGAAGGGTCCAACACCCAGCACCCCTGCCGATCTGCTGGTTGAAGAGAAGGCCATGCTCCATGTGAGCGCAGCTTTCTCTTCATTGTTTACCTGCTCACCATCGATATTGCAGTGCCGAGCAGGTGTGATTACAAACCGTCCCATTCACTTCTATCTGATGGCTCCTACCTATTCAAGTAAACACTACAGAGCCGTCCCAAGAAGTGAATGAGACGGTTTAGGCACAATTACACCGCTGCAGTTGTGATGGCAAGCAGTTAAAGGGGTTGTCCGGGTTCAGAGAAGAACCCGGACATACCTGCAATTTCACCCAGGCAGCCTGCCTGAAGAGGACATCGGAGCATCTCATGCTCCGATGCCCCCCCCTTGCCCTGCGCTAGATCGCGCAGGGCAAGGTCTCTTGTTTTGTAAATACTCGCTGCCGGGCGGGTACTTCCGCCCGGCAGTGAGTTCGGTGACGTCACCGGCCTTAATGGGCCGGCTTTAGCGCTGCCCTAGCCGTTTTACTGGCTAGGGCAGCGCTGAAGCCTGTCCATCAGCGCCGATGACGTCACCGACTCACTGCCGGGCGGAAGCCTCTGCCCGGCAGGGACCGGTACGTCACCGGAACCCGGCGAAATTCCTTTGCCCTGCGCTAATTAGCGCAGGGCAAAGGAGGGCATCGGAGCATAGGATGCTCCGATGCCCTCTTCAGGCGGGCTGCCTGGGTGAAATTGCAGGTATGTCCGGGTTCTTCTCTGAACCCGGACAACCCCTTTAAGCACTGAGGAGAAGACAGCGCTCGCAGCCTCCTCTTCAAACAGCTGATTGAAACTGGTGCTGGGAGTCAGACCCTGCCGATCAGATATTGATGACCTATCCTGAGGATAGGCCATCAATATAAAAAAAGAGGAGAACCCCTTTAACTACCTCCACATAGTGTATTTTTGCAGACCTCCTTTTATACACCATGTTTTTTTACTCTGCATGGTGGTTTATCCAGTCACAGGTCAGGAGCCTGGCTCTGTCTGACAAATGAAAAGGAAGAAACTTTTTTCTTCGTGTTTTTCTATGTGAACAATGAATGCTTGTGTACAATTCAAGCAGCGCCAATCCTGTTGACACTATTGGTGTTGGCGATCTCGTGATCTCCTGGATAGCTGTCAGATAACAGAGCTGCTGGGTCTAACTAGACCCATAATAGCCCTGATTGTGGCCCCTGTCCAACCATCAAGGCTGTTTTTACCTGTAATTTTGGCTGCTATGAGATCCCCATTTATAGAGGATGTGTGCAGTGTAAATGTAAATAAATCCATGTCCCTCAGAGGTTTTTTTCTGGCCTTCTGGGGGACAAGTCGAATCTCAAAAAAGGGAAAATGAAATAATTATATTAAAAAAAAGGTTTGAGACATTGAAATACCATTTCACCTAAATCTAGGCGCAAGTGCCATTTCTACACTGCTCTCACCACTTTCTGAAAAGGTGGCATGGTGTGGGCATGGCATCAACCCCGGCACATTTTTATCATCATCTTTAAAAGTTTTCAGGCTTAAATTATTGCTGATGGTTTCAATCTAAGAGCATGCACTGCCAAACTGTGCTCTAAATATATGATGAGGCATGTGAGGCAGGGCAAGCAATACCATATTGTGGCACAATATACCGTCCCATCAAAGCCAAATACCACAGTCCATCACAAAATACTTTCTCCAGCAGCACAAAATAGATTCCTTAAAAACCTCCACTGGCCGGCCGTGAGGAGGGCTCAGGTAGCCCTCTGGGCATGGGCCCGCAGGAAAATTTTCCTGTAAGGTCTATGGCCAATCTGCCCCTGCTTGCAGATATTTCATAGTACTTACTGTTTTTTTCACCTTTTTCATTTCCTACCAGTTTTTTGTCAAACTACAATATACTAAATATATAATATTATCAATTTGTGCCATTTTCTTGTTTTTTTTTGTTCCTCTTAAAAAAATCCAGAGCCCCATGAGAGCAATAACAATTATTGTGAGGATGATGAGGAGGATCAGAATGATGTTATACAGTCCCTGCTTGACGTTGTCCATGAACAAACACAGAACCTTCTGCAGCTTAGTCGTCAGAATGCACTTTCAGAAGACAACTATTCAGGTACTGGTAACCGCACTGCTGATAGACCTGCCATAACTGACCATCTGCTGCATGGAAAACCTTCTCTACCGAAATAATTTGTCTTTTCATTTGTCACAAACTCGCATATCACCAGGACATGCCATCACGTGCTACTTTTTGGGGGTAAAATCTCCATGATACCTAGTGATGGCACTATACATATAAAATGACAAGGGTACCTTAGTTTGTGATGATCACTGACAATACCTGCAAGTTGGAGCCCAACCAATCAGCAAGTGACAGCACATTTTTACTGAGACTGTAATCTCCCTTTAAAGGGAGTCTTTTAGAATTTAGGACCCTACTAAACTGATGCCAGTGCTAGATTTGCAAATCTGTTCAAACATATCTGTGTATATGGTTTTAGTAGCAGCATGACTAAGAAAGTATTAATCTGATGTATGCCGCTACCACATTTGCGTTCCCTAATGTTAAATCGTCTGCTCTCTTCAGTAAGTGCCCCAGCAGCCTCCACTATGCTCTTCAGTGACCGTTGTAGTGGGCTCTTGTTTGGGCACTAGAGCCATCATCCGAGCACAGGGGAGTGTTAGTAGAACACTTACCTCAGAGAGCTGACAGCACTTTCTTGTAAGGGAATGGCCAGAAGTTACTTAAGGTAGCTCCATGATGCTACTAAAACCATAAACAAAAGTACAGTATGTTTAAAGAGAAGCTTTTGTTTCAAACAAATAGTACAAATGAAACTAAGAAACTTTGTAATATATCTTGCTATATAGAGCAGGGATCAGCAACCCCCAGCACTTCAGCTGTTTAGAAACTACAATTCTCCTTTCACTTCTATGGGAGTTACAAGAAGAGACGAGTAAGCGTGTGCATGCTGGGAGTTGTAGTTTCACAGCAGCTTGGCATGCTGAAGGTTGCTGATCCCTGCTATAGAAAATACCTCCTTCTTTATTTCTCAGGCTCCACTCTCTTGTCTTTTCTCTGCACTTCACTCACTGCTCATATCTGTCTTTAGTGAAGATGAGTTATCAGCTCACTTAAAGGGACAATGCCATCAATTTATTTTTTTATCACATATTGACAGCCTACATGTGAACATTAAAGGGGGTTTTGCGAGAGTTTTTTTTAAATTTTTTACTGGAAACCTATTAACACCTGCCTATTAGCTGTTTGAGAAAGCATTGGTGCTCACAGTAGTGATGCGGCCTTTTCCAGCTTTCACTAGGCCATTTGATGTCACATGGCCTAGTCGCAGCTCAGCCCCATTGAAGCGATACCAAGCACAGCTGCTATACAATATATTGGTGCGCACGGAGAAGGCGGCTGCGCTAGTGTGAGCACATATGCCTTCTCAAACAGCTGATCGGCGGGTTTTGGATCCCCACAGATCAGATACTGATGACCTATCCAGAGGATAGGTCATCAGTAGGGATGAGGGAACTTGTGTTTTCAAGTTCGGCATATCTAAGAATTCCGTTATCGATTCCGCTACCACGGAGCATACCTTATGGTCCGGAATCCATAAAGGAATTCTTAGATAACCCGAACCTTGTATGCCGAACTTGACAAAACACAAGTTCCCTCATCCCTAGTCATCAGTTAAAAAAAAAAAAACTCACTCCTTTTAAATGTAATTTTTAAAAAAATATAAAACAGGTGGATGGTTTTCTGGATATGGCCTGGCCCCTCTTGCTTGGACTTTTAGCATGGCAAAACAGTATAGGTTGACTTTCTCAGTCAGACCATTCACCCAGGTCAAAACTACTGATAGACTCCCTTTTAGGTAGTGTCAGAGTTCCATTTACTAATACCACGTATAATAATACAATGACATGCTCTGGTCTTCTGGGTATTTGTCACATATTGCCTGCGACTTTTCATTTTTAATATTTTGTAATGTTTAGTTTTGTTAATCTTTTGTACCGCAGTGGATCAAACTGAAGAAGACCTAGATGAAAAAGCAGAAGACACAGATTGTGACGGTTTCTCGTTACCGGATGACTCTCCTGAGGTACGGGAATAATTAGCTCTAAATACAGGTCTCTTATTGGACAACGAGAGGTTTCTGACTGTCCTACGTCACTGTGTTGTCAGACTGTATCTACAATACGACTGACAACAGCTGCTCCATTTCATGGGAGGTATGATACTAAATGAAATGGATTAGGTCTGTCCCATATATGCTGCTTTGTTATACATAGAAGAATATGAATATTTTATATGGGTTGTGTAGTATAAAATGAAGGCAGGTGTTTCTAGAGCATGCTCATTGGAAATGAACAGCTGAGGCTAGTTGTGCCTGATGTTATTTATCGCTATCTTTTGTTTGCAGCCAGGTAACGTGAATGGCTTGGGACCATACAGTAATAACAATGGGAGTGAAAGGTAAGAAGCTTATAAAAAAAAGATTTCTAAATGTAAAGAGGACCAGGCAACGCTCCTGACATGCCTGTTTTAGTAAATAATTGTATTCTGCATGAAATGACAATTTTGGGTCATCAAAGTTTTTGAATACATTGACTCCTGGGTGTTACCAGTTGGGGGTTTCTCCCTGCACCCAGATATTGTGCAGTTAGTGTGAGACTATAATAATAGTAGCACCCAGTTCAGAAATTTATAGTAGGAATAACTGAGGAACCAAGCAACATACAGTAATAAGAAATGATGCTCCAGAATTGTTTTTGCAAAGGAGATGCGAGAATTTACTGAAATGAACATGTCTGGGGAGATGACAGGCCTTTTTTATTAAAGATATTAAGTTATTTTATAAAAGGACACAGATATGACTGTTGGACAAGTGTTAGTTTTTGTAGAAAAAATTTCTTCCAACACAGAGAATTGAATAAGCCATTGATGTCTGTCCGTGGCTTATTTCCTACCAGTTGCTGCAGGAGAAATGTCTGGCTGGCCACGGGAACCCCCACATCAGCCGTGTGGCAGTGGCATTATGAAAGGGGTTTAGTTTAGTACATCTACAATGGACAGCTTTGCTTCCTGCCATCTATTATAACTAAATCTTATTCATGGTTATTCATTATGCATTCTCTATTCTGTATCTCATCAGATGTCCATCTCAGTCCAAGTCAGTGAAGCAAGGGAAAGGTGATATAAAGAGTCACAACGTGAAAATAGAGTCCAGTTCACTGGGTAAATGCTTATTTCCCACATTATACTGATGTGATTCTGTAATAAAACCAAATATTACACCTATGGACGAGTGTCACATTTCTGGTGATTACAAACCTACAACGACCACCAATAGTCCCCAACAAAATACACATGAATAGTATATATAAAAAAAATCAAAAGCATGAAAATACACAATAGACTGGTGAAAACAGATAATAGTCTATACCGGAATAATGGCAATATAGCGGCATTGACATTATTCCGGTATAGACTATTATCTGTTTAGTCCATAGTCAAAAATTGGTATGCTTCCTATTCTATAGCAGTAACATGTGGCTATTCCATCTTTCCCCGTTTTCACCAGTCTATTGTGTATTTTCATGTTTAATTAAAAAAAAGTTGATTTATATATATATATATATATATATATATATATATATATATATATACTATTCATGTGTATTTTGGTGGTCATTTTAGGTTTGTAGTCTTGTGGAGATAATATATATGGAGGTTCCTATTGATGGTGATTCCCAAGACCGGCCATACTTCTCCACAATGTTCTAATATAGTTTTTTCTCCTCTTAGCTGAACCCTGATTTTTGCGTTGCAGATCGCTTCAGAGTGACAAGTGAAAAGCTGTCCTCGCTTCCGCTAGTCCAAGTGATGCCATCGGGCCGGTACTCGGGAAGTAAGTTGAAGAGCGTTATACGTCAGATACACAGTATGCTGGAACAAGGTGTGCCCGCCAAGGAGTTTGAGGTAATAATGCGTCTTTTACAAGGAGAAAACAAAAGACGCTTAGGGCATGTTCACATGATGGGTTTTCTACGTAATTCATAGTTCATACAGTACATTTCGTAGTTCATACAGTAACAAAATTTTCCGAAATATGCTGCTGGCAATGATGATTTTTAGGCTTGCATAAAAATGCAGTCTACATCGCAGTAAAAAGCTGGACAACATGGCCGCTCGCATGTCAGCCGATCACTGCCAAGTTTTTACATTGCCCAATGATCTGCACGTTGTTATGAACACGTATGAACATATGAACCCGTATATGGCTTTAAAGAGAATCTTTCAGCATGATCAAGCATATAAAACCAGACATACTGCCTGTTAGGGTTGATCATGCTGAGTTAAAGAAGTTTTCTGGTTATGATAATTTTCAAGCAAGTGCCCGTAGCCTGCCTGCTGAAATAGAAGATTCCTACTTACTTGCTCCATGCTGCCCTAATCCTTCACAATGCCTCCATCTTCCGGTCCCTGCACTGTCCAGTGCTGCATGGGCATAGTTACACGGACCCCTCTAGCCAATGACTGGCTTCAATGGTGACATGCTGCTTGTGGCCACATCTTTACTGAAGCCAGTCATTGGTTGGAGTGGTGCATATAACCATGCACCGACGGAAGAAAACTGGTCGGGGACCAGAAGGTGGAGACAGCAGAAGACCGGAGAAGGGTGGAGCAGGTAAGTACGAATCCTATGTTTCAATAGACAGGCTGCGGGCACTTGCTTAAAAATCCTGATCACCGGAAAACTCTTTTAAATGATCCCATCTCAGTTTAAATCTGTGATGAAGCTGTGCTCCAAGGTCTCAGGCCCGTCTCGAACACCTTATTAGTATATTGAAAAAGTACATATTTTCCCTAAAACTTGGCCTGTTTTAGTAGTGTTGAACATGCTGGCAGATGCTCCTTAAAGGGGTTTTCCGGGATTTTTTAACTGATGACCCATCCTCTGGATAGTTCATCAGTATCTGAGGGGTGGGAGACAGCTGTTTGATACAACTGGGGTGCTTAATATCTCAGCTCTCAGGTCCATTGACTTCAATGGGGCTAAGCCGCGCCTAGGCAATGTGACCGATAAACGTGACGTCACATAACCTAGGCAAAGCTGGAAAAGGTTGCAGCGCTACTGCGAGCCCTGCTGCCTTCTCAAACAGCTGATCGTCGGGGGTCCCAGGTGTCGGTCAGATACTGATGACCTCTCCAGATGATAGGTCATCAGTTAAATAATCCCGGAAAACCCCTTTAATACACTTCATCCGAGAGAGCATGCATTGTTTATTAACTGTTTTTCTACAAAATAATATAATAAAATTCTCCATTTAAATTTTATATGTTACATATCCACAGGAATTACAGGATTTAAAACCATTGGATGAATGCCTTATAGGACAATCTAAAGATAACAAAAAGAAAAACAGATACAAGAATATCCTTCCATGTAAGTCATTCAGTTTAATGCTTCTTTATTATAAGGTTTCTGGTATTTTATATCAACTTAAAGGGCTTGTCCATCCCCCCCCCCAAAAAAAAAATAATAAAATAAATAAATTAGTGAGTGCTGGAAACTGTGTATAGCAAAGAAAAGAAACACTCCTCTTATGAAAGCCCCTCTGTTCCAGTGTCCCCACAGCTTCCAGGCCCCAGTGTACTGGAAGTGATGAGATCCCATCTATGGTCAAGTTGAATAGAGGTTAACGTGATTATTTACGGTCTGCAGGGGAAGAGTTGCAGCACGGATAGGAACATCTGTGCTGGAATGGAGGGCTTTCAATAGAAGAGTTTTTTTCTTTGTTTCTAAATAATTTTACAAATTTTTTATATATTTTTTGGAGACGGGGGGTTAAATTAATAAAATTAATAATGGAGAAGATCAGAAGATCTCACCATTGAAAGAACCTGTGGTTATTCCAGTGGAGCTGTCATCATTCTGTGCTGCTCCAGTATGAGGACTGGTACACTGCTCCTGAATTGTCCAAAAAATATTGGGGGAGTTTTATCAAGATGGGCATTTTTTTCACCAGTCTGGATTTCCACTGTACAGCCAGAGGATGCGACTAATGTAAGCCCAAGGTGCAGGCCTCGTCATAGATTTGGTGCATCCTCCAGCAGGTTGTGTGCCAGATTGAAATCTTCTGCAGCCTCCTAGATGTATATCTTCATTCACATCCCCTTTCCGCCCTCACTGCAACTTTCTAATTTAAGGTGCAGAAAAAAATGTTTAATGTTTAACAAAATAGATGCAAACAATATATACTGTATAAACTAAGCCCTCATTCTGATATGATAAAATCTGAGACTCTTAGCCAATATATTTTTATCAAAACACATCTGTGCCCACCTACCCAGCGTCACGGTGGTCTCAGGTCAGGCAGGTCCTACGCTAATTTTATTACTAATCTCATTAAAAATCCCTATATCTATCTCATTCATGTAGTATATTCAGGTGAATGAGAATGAGATAAGGCAGTATAAATGGGCATAGGAGAGGAGTCTATTTACTCCCTTCCAAAACTAGATAACGGAATTATCACGGTGTATGGATATGTACCCTGATATTCAGTATATAGAATATCCGTTATCACTGCCCATGAAAAGTAATGGTGGTGATATTGATAACCACCCCCAAAGATATTACTGGACTGTATATAGTTAGACTCCTGTGGTTTCATTTATGTTATCACACCACCAAGAGATAAACAGTTCAGTAATAGATTGGCATACCCTCAAGTAGTTCTCATGTCCTGTGACTGACACACATACGCCAACCGAGGGAAAAGCCTTCCTGCCACAGAGTAAATATGTATCAATGCTCCCCACACTATGCTCAACGCGTTTCTGATCTATATATGGCATAGATCTCATCAGGAGCCTATGACGGGGTCGCACAGAGCACTTATGACAAAATCTGTGATAGAAGCGGGCAGGCGGGTAGACGCCACACGTGGTGTGTGCAGCGTGTCCGGCACTAGTATGGCCGTCATACTAGACTCCTCTCCTATGCCCATTTATACTGCCTTATCTCATTCTCATTCACCTGAATATACTACATGAATGAGATAGATATAGGGATTTTTAATGAGATTAGTAATAAAATTATTTATTATTTTCTTTTAAATCGGTACTTTTGGCAGTAAGTCTCGTAGAATTAGTACGATAAATACTCTATATTAGGATTTTCTGTTACTCAGGTCCTACGCTAAACCTAACCATGCCGTTGGGTATCTATGTCCAGGAGAGCAGACTCTACACATAAAGTGTGCTGCTCCTAGTCAACTCTACGTGCATCCAGCAGCCAATGAAAGGAGGAGCAAGCACACCTATATGTACCACCTAATCAAGGTGCTCTGTTTGATAGGGAGGGTAAAAGTGCACAGGAATGCTACTCAAGATAAACTAAGAGCGCATTCACACTTGAAGGTGCCACTCCCTCAAGTACATACTACAAACTAAGCAAAAATCACAGAAAAAAAGATAAAAAAACATCCTGCACGATATGATAAATAATAGCGGATGTCAGTGGCTACATTTATATAAATAAATCACAGAAAAAAAATGTTTAATGCACTAACAAAATAGATGTAAACAATATATAAACTAGCCCTCATTCTGATATGATAAAATCTGAGACTCTTAGCCAATATATTTTGATCAAAACACATCTGTGCCCACCAGGGGCGTAGCAATAGGGGAAGCAGGGGAAGCAGCTGCTTTGGGGCCCAGACCCACAAGGGGCCCCCTCAGGAGGGAGACTAAAAGATTTTATTGTCAGGCCCCCCCTCAACAGTATTATATAATGACATTATATACAGTGACACTATAGAAAGCGGATGGAGCGGCTGTCAGGCCTTGTCTGGGAGAGCTCAATCTTGACTAGCCACAAGAGTGAGGGTTGCATGTGAGTTCGGGGTTGAGAGGAAGTTTCTGGGGGGGCCCCATTCAAAAATTTGCTGTGGGGCCCAGTTAGTTACGCCACTGGTGCCCACCTACCCAGCATCACGGTGGTCTCAGGTCAGGCAGGTCCTACTATAAACCTACCTATGCCACTGGGCATCTATGTGAAGGAGCGCAGACCCTGTACATATGGTGTGCTGCTCCTAGTCACCTATACGTGCATCCAGCAACGAATAAGAGAAGGAGCAACCACACCTATATGTACCACCTGTACCATCAAGGTGCAATGACATTTAATAAGTCGTAAACACGAGGTTTGTCACTTCTTTTACTTCAGAAAACTGCCATGGGGGAAATAAGTTCCTCCATTGTGTACCAATAGCATCTTATTTAAGAATGAGGGGAGCACCCACCTTGCTCTGTAGACTGGGCAGCATATTAAAGGGGTTCTCCCACGAAAAATATTCTACAGTTTTCAAACCAGCACCTGGATCTGAATACTTTTCTAATTGCATGTGATTAAAAATGTATCATATTCATTGAGTTATTCAATAAAATGTATCTGTATAGCGCCACCTGTTGGTTTGTATTTTTCAAATTTCTTTGACCTGCTCACTGAGAAGGCCGCACATGCTCAGTTTCATCCTTCAGCTGCCTCCTGAGCTGTGATAGGAGAGCATGGACACGCCTCCTGAGCTGTGATAGGGAGAGCATGGACACGCCTCCTGAGCTGTGATAGGTAGAGCATGGACACGCTTCCTGAGCTGTGATAGGTAGAGCATGGACACGCCTCCTGAGCTGTGATAGGTAGAGCATGGACACGCTTCCTGAGCTGTGATAGGTAGAGCATGGACACGCCCCCTGAGCTGTGATAGGGAGAGCTGAGACACGCCCCCTTAGCTGCTGCAGAAAAGACACTCCCCTTGAGCTGTCAACTTGATATAAATCAGAGAATGTGAAGATCTCTGGATCCATGTGAGGTACAGGGCTGGTTCTAGCTTTGTTAGAAAGAGGTTGTCATGCATTATATGATGTCCGATTTTCATTTTTTACATTAGTCATGGGAGAACCCCTTTAAGGTGACAGATCAGCTTTAACGGTAATATATGCAATACCATTTCCTTAAAGTGGCTATCCGACTTCTGGAAAAAAAAAAGAATGAAAACCACAGAAAAAAAATTTCAAGCGCCTACTACATGATCGCTGCAGCTAATCATTGGCCTCAGTAGTCTCTTTCTGTACTTCTGGCATAACTACCCAGGAGTCATGATGCCAGGAGTTTGCCACATGACTTATTGGCATTGATTAGCTGCAGCGCTCGCATGCTCGCTGCTTGTCTTGTTCTGTTTTGTTGACTATATTTTATAAGCCATGGTCCCTTGATAAGGAAATCTTCTGTGTCGTGCACATAGAGGTCCTCTCCATAAGATGCCCACCCTCGGGGGGGGGGGGGGGGGGGGGGGGGGGGGGGGGGGGGGGGGGGGTCATGTGACCAGACACAACACTCAATCTTCATCATTCAAACACACTGCACTAAACTCCTAATAGTGAAGTGCAGATGGCAGGTGCCGTGTATTTGCATAGATAGACAGACAGTCATCAGACAGATGGATTTACTAATTTGCTAACTGCTATTACGGGTGCGTTTTTTGCCTATATTGTTACAGATGATTCTACAAGAGTACCACTTGGTACAGAGGATGGCTATATCAATGCAAGTTACATCAAGATGCCAGTGGGCAATGAGGAATTCATATATATTGCCAGCCAAGGACCACTTCCAAGTACAGTTTCCGATTTTTGGCAGATGGTGTGGGAGCAGAAAGCCACAGTGATTGCCATGATGACCCAGGAAATGGAAGGTGGGAAGATAAAGTGTCAGAGGTACTGGCCCGATGAGCTACACAGACCTGTACGGATAACCAGTGAACTTCAGCTTACCCTAGTGAAAACACAGCAGCTGGAAAGTTTTGTCTTGCGAGTTGTGGAATTACATGATGTTCAGGTGAGCATTTAGAAATTCGCTGGACGCAGTACATGTTAACAAAGACACAATCGACTTGAGATGTTCATTGACTATGGGAGAGTTTTCTCGACATGTGCAGAGATCGTTGTGCAGGGAGGGGAGTACATAAGCTGGGACCATCAGCTATTGTGAATGGTGGATTCTGTGTTATTTATACAGAGGTCTTATACAGTTTCATTATAATTCTGCCTGTGATGATAATGTGATGACTGCTGAAAAGTGATCTCTATAACAGGGATTGTCAGCATGTTGTTATTAGGCTATCACCAGTGCAAAAACTGCAGGATTTCTTTAAAATGTTTCCAATTACAATCAAGCAACACTGTGTCACATTTCAGCACATGCACTGGTTGTGGCATTCTGTATAATGTGTGTTCTGCAGCATCCTATGCACTGATGAAGACCAGAGGACGGAAGAAGTGCATAATTGACACGATGGATGTGTCCTATAGCAACAAGGCCTTGTAAGCAGCCTGTCACCAGATTATGATAAGCTTTTAATAAAGCATTTTCTGTAATTAACTGTAATTGAATAAATGCATTCTTATTTGACATCTGATTGGAGTCGGGAAGGAATTTTTTCCCCTAAAGTGGGGAAAATTGGCTTCTACCTCACAGGGTTTTTTTTTTTGCCTTCCTCTGGATCAACTTGTAGGATAACAGGCCGAACTGGATGGACAGATGTCTTTGTTCGGCCTTATAAACTATGTTATTATCTGTGCTGAGATTACCCCTTTAATGTAGCTGTAATGTAAGGAAATGTTTCCATATATACTACAGACAGGTAATGATTACATTTTTTTTTTCTTTTGACATTTTTATAGACTGGAGAAGTACGACATATTGCCCATCTGAACTTCACTGCATGGCCAGATCATGATACCCCAACTGATCCAAACCAGCTCCTCACATTCATCTCCTACATGAGAGATATCTACAAATATGGACCTGTTATCACACACTGTAGTGCAGGCATTGGGCGCTCCGGCACACTTATATGTATTGATGTCATGCTGGGTTTAATCAGCAGGGATTTAGAGGTAAGTCCAAACAGGTCTGCTACGTTGTAGATGTGAGTCTAGAGCTGCACAAAAACATTGCTGCCAATGTATAGCCTTAACCACTTTAAGACCAGGCCATTTACCCTCGACCCCCACCCTTCCTGACAGACACATTTTGTTTTTTCAGTACCTGCTTCTTTGAGAGCCATAAGATTTTTTCTTTTTGGTTACATAAATCATTTTTGCACCTTTTTTCACTGATATATTGGCCTTTATTTTTATATTGGTTTTATTCTAGTATTTTTTGTTTTTATTTTTTTTATACCTGGAAAGTTTTTAAAATCTGTCTGTTTTCCACATTTTTCCATTTTTGTCTGTGCACAAAGTACCACTAAAATTTCTTTTTTTCGAATGATGTCCCCTTTCCGTAATGGTAATTTTGATATACGTGATGTATGGGTTTTGGTTGCCATGGGTGGGGCTAGAGACTGCGGTGTGGTTGGTTCTTTTTTAATTATTATTATTTTTAGTTATGAACAATTACAATGCTGTAAATCCTCACTGCAGAACTCATCTGGGTCTGACTAAGCATGGACTGCCCAGACATACATTGTCAGTGGTTGGTCCAGGACTGGGGTTTTCCAGAATCTGGTGGTTTGTTTACTCGGCTGTAGCGGTGACTTCACATTGACAACACATGACTGCTGCAGCCAGTCACTGGTCTCAGCAATGTACTATTGAGGCCAGTGTTTTTTGGGAGATTTTATGTCTCCCAAAAGAATTAACTAATGATAATCCTTCTATTACTTCCTGCATTTAATATGTACAAGCAGATACCATGACTTCTAACTGCTATTCTCCTTGGTTCCCTAGTTCAGTATCTCAGATTTGGTACGAACAATGAGGCTTCAGAGACATGGGATGATACAGACAGAGGTAAATTGATCATAGTCATTACTACTAACATTGTATTGCAATCTTAGCATGAATACTAAATATGTATACTGTTTATGGTGGGTTGTGACTCATTTTGTTGTTTTAAGGTTGCTTTCTCCCCTTTTTTTTTTTGTTGGTGGTGGTGTTTTTTTTAGTCACACGTTTTACTTGCATTTGTTTCAGAATTTTTTTTCTTTTTTAAATTGAAAAATGACTGAAAAATGTATCCAGAGCATTTTGTGATTTGAAAAAAAAAAAAAAAATGCACCAAAACAAATTCACAGAGGAAGCAGCCGCTTTCTCACAATGGCAGTCTGACTGCAGAGCATGTACAGGCATTCCCAAGTTCATCCCTCCATCAAAAGCTCATTGTGTAGCATGGCAGGCTGTGAGTGTATTGAGAAGAATAGAAGGGGGAGATGTATACACTGTCTGTGGGCTGCGACCCTCCGACATGGCATGATTCACATTCATATGCAGTAACCAACATTTTTTTTTGCAGTGCACCTAACTACTGTTTTGTTTTTTGTTTTTCATTTCAGGAGCAATACATGTTCTGTTATCAAGTGATCCTCTATGTCCTGCAAAGACTACAAGCAGAAGAGAACCAGTAATGGATCATATAATCTCTGCATTTAGATACAGGCCCTAATGAAAGGACCACTAGTTAATGAACAAGAGCTGCATTTTAGTAGCTTACTTATACCAAGCTCGCCAGGTATCAGCTCCAGTGGATGCCAAGAGCAGTTGTTTATACTGCTGTTTTATATTGTTTGGGTTGAAAGAGGTTATAAAGACAGTATTTTAATGCACAGACACGTTACAATAGTATACGTGGTACTTAATATGGTACGCCTGTATAGTCGCAGATACATTTTTTTCCGAGTATTTTCACAATCAAAAAATTAGTTTTGTAGTTGACATATAAAAACAGTGTTTAAAAAGACAGAAATAATTGTTTCTATAGACCCCGGATTAGTAAGTTTATTGTAAGTATTGCATACATTTCATAATGTTTACTTATATAGAGTTTTATTACTATTTATATACTTTTACAAAAGGATACATGACTACCCTGTGCCTGGCTGTATGTATTGGCACGCTTGTTCTTTACCCTGTAAATAAACGGTGCACATTACAATGTATACACAACTGTGTGGTTTTCCTCTTCATTTAATCACATCCTGTTAAGCTGTTATGTCTTTTTCTCATGGCTGCCGACCAAACAGTTGTGATCCAGCTTCTGCGAAATAAAAAGTCTAAGGGATTCATTTTTTTTTGGCCATTGTGGAAAGAAGGATGTTGATGTTCTGTCATAAGCTGTCCATATGCATAGATGAAAGGTGGGCAATGATTAAGTGTGTATGATGGCCGACATTCCCTATTATCCCTCAGGAGATGATCCACTGCCACTGTAAGACAAGGGCTTATTTTCTTCTCCCCCAATGAAATATACATGTCTAGTTATTCAGACATCTAATATGTTTGGTCAGCTATATCCCATGGCACTATGTGGGAGTTACCATGTGTTAAAACATGACTAATTTGATGTAAAGGGATTTTCTGGATTTCAAATTTTATTCAGAAAATGTGCTCTTTATAGTTAAATAGGTCACCCAAAAATTATTTCTCACCTATCCACAAATATCGGATAGCAAGGGGAGTCCAACTGCTGGGACCTTCACCCATTCTGAGAACAAGGGGTTCCTGAGTCCTCTCTATGAATTAAGCATGTGCACATGTTTATTACTCATTATGAGGAGTGCCAGCCAATGCGCTACCACCGTGATCTGACAGGTAGTAGATCATTTTCATTATATAAACCCTTTAGGTAGTGTACTAAGCAGTATACTGACTTGTACTCCTGGATTCAACTTCCCTGGAGGAGATACGGTTGGGAAAACTGTACAGTTGAAAGAAGTCTTTAGTACCCTGTTGGGCTGCCTCTAGCCTGGATACAAGATGATATACAGTTGGGCATGGAGGCATACAGGTTCCGTATGGTATCCTGAGGCACATCCTGTGGTTGCCAAAGCTGGTTTCTGAGCTTGTCCCACAAATGTTTGGCGATAAATCTAGCAACTGGACAGGCTAAGGAAATGTTGCAATCTGGTGGACACATTCCTGGGAAATCCCTTGTTATGCGTAGATGAGCATTATCCTGCTGAAAAATACAAGTTGGAATTTCTGCCATGAGAGGCAACACAAGTGGTCGCAGGATGTCTTGCACATATTGCTGAGCTGTTGGTGTCCATCGTATCATTACTAGGGGTGAGCGACTACCATATGTGATGGCCCCTCCAGATCATCACACCAGCAGTTGGAGCAATGCGTCACTCAACAGCAAGTCAGGATTGAGGCGCAAACCAAGAGTCTTTCATACTTGAACCCAATTTCAACAGATCCCAAAAAGAACCTGGATTCGTCCCTAAAGACGATGTGGTTCCAGTCTGTAGCAGTTCAGGTTTCTCAACATCACTGCAAACAAAAGCGGCGGTGTCTGTCAATTGCAAGACACATAATGCGCCGCTGTGACACCAATTTCCTTCTTCTAAGTGCCTGGAAATGGTCCAGGCAGACACAGGGGTGTGTATATGTCCCCTGACATAACTCCTGTTCCCAATGACGGCCTGGATGGCAGACAATTAGTAAAAATGACCATCCTGCTTCTCTTGGTCCAATGATGCACCCCATCTCAAAGTCTGGGAAAACTGGCTGAAGCTTTATGGAAGTAAGTCTGCCAGTCAACAATCTCTCACCAATAGGTACACTACCCAAAAGTAGCCTCTGTGAGCCTTTTTTATAGGGAAGCGGGGAAAGCACTTTTACGTGCACTTGTGGAAGATCCAAGGGTCTATTCAGACCATACCTGCCTGAAATATAACTGCATGCCAAGTTTTACCTCAATCCAACATTTCTATCTGGGTACTTTATTTTTATTTATTTTTTTCTATGACTGTTTCCACTGTTTTATACTGCAGCTTTGCTTCTTCACATTGGCTACAGTGTATATGCTTGTATGTATGTGTATCTTATCACACACCTAGCTCGAAGTCAAAGCATAGACTCCAACTGGTCATAGATTAAAGTGTAGCTAAATAGTACTACAATCATAAAAACATCGATGACATTCAAGTTTAGGGGTTTTGTAGCTTTATGAATTGTGTCCAGAACAATATGTTTTGGAAAAATCCAGAGTGCCATGGGTATAAGAATGACAGGTAGTGGTGAAACAGCAAAATATGCTATTAAATAATACAAAACACATGAATAAATTCCAGTCTTTTGCAGTAAACCAATCTTTTAATATCAACCTGTTTAACGTGTCATAGAAAGGCGTCCTTTTGTGATTGTAGATATTACAGAGAGCTGCACTATTGTTGAAGAAATGTTGACATTGATGGCAGTGTAGGACTAAGGTCCCTTGGGCCCACCAGAGGAAATTATTCTTGGGGCCCAATCCCTATACTACCAATTAGCTTTTAATCCAATTAGTAGACCCTAGTGACAATTGAAAGGCAGCTCCAAATGTTATTTTTTTTCTTCTGGACCATTGAGGCCCACCATAGTAGGAGAGGCTGGGCCCACAGGAGGATCCTTTGGAACTCTGGTGGGCCAGCCCGACTCTTATTGAGAGTTTCCTTACTTCAAGGCTGAAATGTAAAAACACAGATTTACTGCATAGAAAGATCCTGTACGTGTAATAGATATAGGAAAAACCTGAGCCATAGATATCATGTGCTTCTCAACACCAGAAATGAAGAATGTGTGTTCATACCACTAAAAATCTTTGACTGGAGTATATAGCCAGAGTTTTAGGTGTGTATTGTTACTGTGTCAGTATGCATCTTGGATATGTTCAGAATCAAACAAAACCCAGTGTCAGGGGACATACTGCACTTTCAATGTATGAGTATTTATAGTAGTGTGCTCCCTAGACATACAAACCAATAATGTGGAGAAATTAGTTCAGGAACGTGTTGGTAATAGTAACCATAACATAGCACAGATGCAATTAAGAACATAACTGAGGGGACAAGATGAGAGCGGAATAAGAAGAAAACATTGAAGGGAAAATAAAAAAAGCTCAGACATAATAGTAAAGATAACTACATAATGTCTGGATCCATACAGCGAGCTCCAACATTACAGCTATGGGTTCTGTGCTGGAAATGGAAATATTTAGGCTGGGCTGGACTGGGACTGAAATTCAGCCCTGGCATTTTAAAACAGACAGGCCCACTGTGTGGTGAATGTGAAAAATGTTTGTGTGCCTCGCCTCCGCTTGCTGCACAACACATCCACACACCCAATACAACCTTTTCCCTGCCCCAGTGCTATTAGTTAAATTTGGATGGGCATTACATTGAGCATTACCAAACATACAGGAGTATACAGCACCATATACCTATTGTATCCAGCAGGGCCCGTTTTAGACAAAGTGTGGCCCTGGGCAAAATTGAAAGTAGGGCCCCAAATCAGCGTTCCCTGCCTCCGCTCAGGGCCTTTCCTGGCCCGCTCACCGCCGCAACCCAGACTTAATTTATAGTGTATGCCTGTTCCGATGGGGAAGCCCTGTTGCGGTGGGCTCGGAACAGGCATACACTATGCTTCCCTTAATGTCCTGACGCTCAGGACGTTCCTGTGCGGCGCTCCCAGCTGGCCCCACCTCCTCCCTCATGCCGCGCTGCTGCTACTGGACGGGGAAGACCTGTGCAGCGTGGCAAAGAAGGGAAAGAAGAAGGGAGAAAAAGATCAAGGCCCCAGCCCCCTCCAGAGCGTTGAAGTGGTGTCGGAGACAAGGGACAAGTTTTTATGTGTTTCGTGTGTGTGTATGTGTATTCATACACTGTGCCACACAATATACAGTATACCTCTACACTGTGTATATACTGTATATTGTACAGCATGGCACAGGGGTTATATTGTCCGGCATGGTGTAACCGTCATGCATTTGCTGTACAATATACAGTATAATCCCTACACCATGCTGTATAATATACAGTATAATCCGTACACCATGCTGTATGGTATACAGTATAATCCATACACCATGCTGTATAATATACAGTATAATCCATACACCAAACAGGCCGAATTGGATGAAAACAGGCCGAACTGGATGGACAGATGTCTTTTTTCGGCCTTATAAACTGTTACTATGTATGTATAATATACAGTGTAGTCCATACACCATGCTGTATAATATACAGTAGAATCATACACCCTGCCGTACAATATACAGTATAACACCTACACTGTGGGGTTATGCTATATATTATACAGCATGGTGTATGGATTATACTGTATATTATACAGCATGGTGTATGGATTATACTGTATATTCTACAGCATGGTGTATGGATTATACTGTGTATTATACAGCATGGTGTAGGGATTATACTGTATATTATACAGCATGTGTAGGGATTATACTGTATACTATACAGCATAGTGTAGGGATTATACTGTATATTATACAGCATGGAGTATGAATTATACTGTATATTATACAGCATGGTGTATGGATTATACTGTATATTATACAGCATGGTGTATGGATTATACTGTATATTATACAGCATGGTGTATGGATTATACTGTGTATTATACAGCATTGTGTATGGATTATACTGTATTGTACGGGATGGTATAGGGGTTATACTGTATGTCTTTGATGTGACAATTATTTTAGGTTTTCATATCGCCCACCTTTGGTGGCGCTGTGCCCAGCCCTGAGCCGACCCCGCTCAGCAGCTGCCAAGTCTTAGAGGGAACACTGCCCCAAATCATGAAATATTGGACCAGAAGTCTAACAGAACTTTGTAGTCACAGACAGCGGTTGCAACCACTGCCGCTGATTGGGACACTGCTAATTTGGACCTCAGGTTCTTAATCTATACTCCAATACCTGCCCCCCCCCCCCAATTAACAGTGCAGACCACCTAAACAATGCTGTCTTCAATAGTTTAACTAGAGCCCTCTATGGTCCAGACAGCCTGCGGAAATTGAGGGGGCGCAGGGAGCTCACAGTGGGGGCGCAGGACGCTCACACAGGGGGTGCAGGACGCACAGAGTGGGAGCGTAGGGGGCGCAGGACGCTCACAGGTGGGGTGTGGACTTACCAGCCAGAGAGGGAACAGGCCTGATGCTTTCATTAGGGTCCTGGGAGTAGCCAGCAGTCCAGAAGCTGAGGTCAGAGCCAGCAGAAGGCCCAGTCATGGAGTCTGGTTTGGGCCTCCAGCCTGGAGCAGTGCAGGCAAAGGATGGAGGCGGGGCTATGTTAGCTCCGCCCACACTGAACATTGATGTCTGTGGCAGCAGAATTCTGGAGGTTCCGTGAGAGGGGGAAACTGTGCTGGGTTGACAGCAGCAGAGCGCTACAGCTTACTGCCAGTCAGGGAGCAGGGGGAGGAAACTGAACTTTCAGACAGCAGGGAGCCCGTTTTGGAGAGGGGGCCCTGGGCAGTTGCCCTGTTTGCCCCCATTTAACGCCAGCCTTGGTATCCAATGACGTCTCCTTCTGGTGTAGATGTTCTCTTTTCTCATCTTCTTCATTGGGAGCAGACTACCATGATGACCTGTTTCAGACATGTCTCATATCTGCAGCACCACAACACAGACATCTTAGATTCCTCACATCCTATCCTCCAGTGTTATTCTGCTGCTACCCCCAGTACTGTCCCTGTTGTGCTCCACAATGGCCCAAAATATTATACTGAAGAAATACTAATAGTGCTCTCAAAAGTCCCACCAATTATAATTCTCTCCCAGAGTGCACTCCTTATTGATAGTGCTCGCTACAGTGATAACACTCCCTAAGATTGCACCTGTTAGTAGTGCTCCCATATTGTGCTTAATTATAATAATGACCACCCATAGTGCAGCAAGCAATAGGAGTGGTTGTAGTAATAGAGGTAGTAGTTACTCGCTCTTATCCCTGTGCCATGCAGTGATGGGAACCGCACACCTTTCATTCCCTTTTGGGCACCCCTGTTTCTAGACTTCTGCCTGGTGTTAGGTAGGGTGCTCTTGATGGAGATGGATTGTGAAGTGCAAGTCAGAATGCAATGATGAGGCAGATTTAACAGCAGAACAGTTCTTTACTTGAAATTGAAGTTCAAGCACAAGTTACAACTCAGACTTTGCATGGACAGGCAGATCTTCCACAATTTAGCTATTTTAAATATCTTACAGTTCTCATTGCTGAAAAGGTAGTTAAAAGGCCAAGCTCTTTCTCAGAAACAATTTTCAGTAAGAAGACCCCTAACGTGCCCCAGTAGTAATAAGGCTCCTTAAAGTTCCCCCAGTAGTAATAAGACCCCACAAAAACTGCTCCCAGCAGTAATAAGGCCCCTTCTAGTACCCCCAGTAGTTATAATGTCCCAATGTAGTGGTCTCAGTAGTTATAATACCCTCTGTATTGCCCCAGTACTTATGTCCCTCTGTAGTGTTCCCACTAGTTATGGCATCTCCAGTAGTTATACTGCCCTCCCTTATTGCTCCCAAACTGACAGGAAAATATTCACCTGAGTCTTGTTCCATGCTTGAGTCTGTGTAGCTGTCTTTGAAGCAGGTGCCAGCTATCTTCTCTTTCCACCTGTTTTGCTTCTTTATAGGCTTTAGGCCTAGTGGCCTGTGCCCTACGAGTGAACACCAGGGCATGGGAACCAGCACTATTCAGCTTCATCGCTCTTCTGAGGACTGCAATACAGTTGTATATACAGTGGACCCTACTTTCAGGGCCCAAACCCCAGATGTTTTGACCTAGTGATGCCCTAGCCTCTTTGGTGGCTGGGACAGTGGGAGTGCAAATAGGCACGCATGAGCAGCAGCACCCATCCACCTCATATCAGCTCTGCAACAGTGGCCATAATCCCTAGAAACGAGCAGTGTATAATGCGATGGAAAAATGAATCCAGCCAGCAAAGGGGGCAATATGGATAATAAAAATACATTAGTAGGTGCCTTATATTAACTTTCTCTACATAATGAATGTCATTTGCTGAAGTGAAACAACCCCTTTAAAGTGTATAACTACAAGGAAACAACTTTCCATCCATCACTGTCACATATCTTATTAGAGGAAAAAGGTTCCTTCTACACTTATCAGGCCCCTTTCCTCCAACTCCTGCCTCCTGAACTGTTCACTCGCTCTCAATTCTCTGGTAACATCCGCCTCCAGAGAGGAGACGACATGGCAGCTCCACTGAGAGATCGGGTTACACTTGCCCATACAAGTCTACAGGGGAAGGAGGAGGAAGCAGCCTCAGAGAGACATACAGAGACAATGCTGAAGGATATAATATGATGCTAAAGTGATAGGTACACTGTATAGCACTGTTGTATGCTGGGCAATATTTACGGCTCATGCTGTCCTAAGCACTGAGACTGAATATGCTACATTAAGTTATCTGCCACTTTTCCCAACACAAACAAGTTATTATTTCTGCAGAGAAAGGAAACAAAAATGGGGTCATTTATCAAACTGGTTTAAAGTAGAACTGGCTTAGTTGCCCATAGCAGCCAATCATATTCCACCTTTCATTTTCCAAAGGAGCTGTCCAAAATGAAAAATGGAATCTGGTTGCTAAGGACAATTAAGCCAGTTCTACTTTACACCAGTTTCATAAATGACCAGAAAAGTGTTCCAATCACTTTTATTTTGTAATGAAAAAATTTGTAATAATTTTTTTTTTTATTACAACGGATGGACAAATACTGCTCCATGCAGCGGTTTTTGTCCAGCTGGAACAGCCTGCCGGCAATGTGAGACAGGCCTAACAAAGCTACAACCAGCAGTCGAAGGATGGAACAGGGCATGTGCAACCATCTCAGTGAGGTGGATGAGAAATGAAGAACTCAACAAACGTTAGGTGACACTATACATATGCATTTTATTAAATAACACTGAATAACAGTTAATGTCTAGGCAAATCCAGTATATATTTAATGTCCTCAAAGCGAAAGAGTAAAAGGTAAAAGATTTAGGCGTATTGAGTATTCTGACAACTAAATTTCTTATTTTAACCCCTTCCCCCTCAGTTCCATAATAATACTTCACTCAAGTAGCACACTGCTCAGAGATAACTTATATCCTGGCAGTGTAACCCCTGAGATCCCATAGTCTCCCTCTGTCCCAATTGGCACCCCCAATATGCAACCACGGATGCTGAGCAGTTGTCATGGCAGCTGTGGGTCTTCTGAAGTCCCCCAGGCCTGCCTTGTTGCTGCACCTATTACACCCTGCCTCTGACAGGATATAATGGTCTGGCAGAAAAATCCCTTCATGCTGTAAATCAGAAATATTGCAGTGTATAGTACAAGCAATCAATCACAGGTTTAAGCCCCTGCGGACTAAAAAAATGTAAAGATTTGAATACAGCTTTTCAAATTATTAATATTTACATTAAAAATGAAATACAAACCTATACCCATTTCTCATATAAATAAAGAAAATCTAAACATAATTGGTATCACCATGCCTAAAAATGTCGAAAATATTAAAATAACATGTTCTTTATCACATGTGCTGAACACTGTAAAAAAATAATAAATGTAAAAAAAAAAAGTCACCTCACTCCCAAAGTGAAGGAGGATGCACCACACAAGTGCGGCCACCCTCCGTTCACTTCTATGGGAGTGCTGAAAATAGCCAAGCATTAGCTTGGCTATTTCAAGAACTCCTATAGATGTTAATGGAGGGTGGCCGCTCTTGGGTGGCGTGCTCTTCATTCACTTCTGTGGGAGTTCTGGAAATAGCAAGCACGCTTGCTCGGGTCTTTTCAGAACCCCATAGAAATTAATGGTGAGCACGCTGTGTATGTGCAGTGTGTTCTCCCTCGCTTTGGAATTAATTCGATTAATTCGCCAATTGAAAGCCTCACGATTTTATTTTTTAGGAAAATCGTGAACTCGATTTTCCTAAAATGGCGCCCGCCAGATAAAATAAAAAAAATCTCTTACCTATCCTGTGCCGCGGCTCCGCTCCAGTGTCCGGCGCTCCTCTTCTTCTCCAGTGCCGCGCTGCACTGTCCTGACCGCGTACAGCGTCAGGACTGCGTGCGCGCACTCTGACCTGACGCTGCACGCAGTCAGGTGACAGTGCAGCGCCGGGAGAAGAAGACTGAGAAGCGCCGGACCTGGAGCGGAGCCACGGCGCAGGACAGGTAAGGGATTTTTTTATTTTATTCTTATGGTGGCCTAGTGGGCTGTTCTGAGGGCTGAAGGGGGCACTACTGTGGGCTAATCTGAGGTTTCAAGGGGGCACAATGGGCTCATGTGGGGTCTGATGGGGCACAATGGGCTGATGTGGGGTCTGATGGGCACAATGGGCTGATCTGAGGTCTGGTGAGGGCACTGTGGGCTGATCTGAGGTCTGATGGGGGCACTGTGGGCTGATCTGAGGTCTGATGGGGGCACTGTGGGCTGATCTGAGGTCTGATGGGGGCACACTGGGCTGATGTGGGGTCTGATGAGGGCACACTGGGCTGATGTGGGGTCTGATGGGGCACAGTTGACTGATCTGAGGTCTGATGGGGGTATAGTGGGCTGATGTGAGGTTTGATGGGGGCACAGTAGGCTTTTTTGGCCATATCGCCCAGCTCTACCCTGTTCTAGAGATAGGAGTGGGACCCACACCTATTGGTGGAATAACTTAGTGATATGCCACAAATGTGTGAGATGGGCCAATCCCTTTAACACTGTCACTGTTATGCCTAGTGCAAGACCCTTTGGGGAGAGAGGCATGACAAGCGTTCAAAAAACACTGAAGAGATCATTTCGGAGCCATGATCTTTGCCCTTTACTTTTGCTACATTTTTCTAATTGCTTTGAATGTAAGTGTGTATTTGTACTTCCAAGGCAGATTGTCTTTTCTCCTGACGCCCACCACCAATAATCTTTCCATTTCAGGTTCCACAATTTGTCTAACAGGCATCTTATTAGAAGAATACAGATTCTTACTTATAAAGTTAAATATGATGCTGTACTTTCTATGTGAGCAAGCATTGGCAATAAAGAGCGCGACACCTTCAGTATAGTTTCTTGTTTTCAGGAAAAGACATGGCTTTTGAACTATGGTCCTATACGTCCTTGTCCATGTCACAGTTTCAGAATCAGTATGATTTTCTACAGTTCTGTTTCCATATGCAGAATGTCTTTCACAAATGCATAACTGAAGGTCAATAGCGGGGTCTGCACAATGCTTATATGAGCTGAAGGGGGTGAGCCTGCTATAGCCAAGGAACAGTATTCCCTCTCTCTGGGATGTCGAACCAAACAGCATGGTAACTGTGAACCGTTCTGCTTCACGTTGTGTTCTGTATGGTGACATGATGTGAAGATCCATCAAAATAGTAGTGTCTCCTGCCCCATCGTCTGTGCTGATTTTCACATTGGTAAAACTGGTGGCAACAAGTCTATGGCATGATTTGCTGCTATTACTCCTCTGCACAATAATCCTCATATTCATGTAACTCAAAGCAAATTCTGCAAATAATGCATAATAGGAAGAGTTCTTCTCCATCCTGTAAGAATCTTGACAAATACACAGATTTGGGTGTAGTCTTGGTAGGTCTTTACATGTTCGGGTTACAGAAACAGGACTCAATAGGCCATCATGGTTTACAGGGAATCTTGGGATCTCTGAATGTGTCTGGTTCGATGAAGAAAGAAGGCCCAACAAAGTATAATGTACATCAAGAAGGCTGACTAGTGTCTTTTGATTTACTAGCAGTGCTTTCATTTTTGCATCCCCTAAGATTCTGGATGCACTATCAGGTACAATCACAAACAAAGAAGGGTGGAAAATTTCCACATGAAATTCTGGAGATGCTGAAAGAAATTGTCCATATGTATTACCATGATCAGAAAGAATGAAGGATATTGTGTTTTCCTGATGTGCCAAAAAGGAGACATGTCCAGCTAGATCTTTGTCCATTTGCTTTATTCTAATGCCGGTGTCCTCATGTCCTGTGTCTAGTATCATGAAAGTGAATGTTGGCCTTTGTAGACTTGAGAAACGACTTAAAAAATACTCCATGTACTGAAGAAGATAGGTGTGCTGGTGGATGCCATTGTAGCAGATAGAAGTTGGACCATGAAACTGGTTCTTCACTTTGTTCGCCTTAAGAATTAAACAGTTGCTGTAGGAAACATCTAGGCGGTCTATTCCAGCCCTATGAATGGCTTCATTAAATAGCTTTACTCGCTCCTGAAATGGGGCAAATAGATTTATTGCCCCTTGTTCTTTAACAAGACCCCATTCATAAAGCCAACACAAGTCTTCAACATACAGGGTTTCGTATCCAAAAGCTCTAAATTTACCAAGGGTTTCATTGATATCCACAATACGGGGAATTTGTTCTAAAGCATCAATCAAGGGGAGAAAATTTTTGTCACCTCCAAAAAGTGCTTGAAGGGATTCAAATGTTCTGCTTTTAATACCTTGAAGGAGCTCATAATCAAATATGTGACCACTTGTAAAATATTCTTCATTCAGGTGTCGGAATTCTTCGATGGTCCTTGGCAAAGACCTATAAAAATGATGCCTGGAAACGGAATCTATTAATAAAATATTAATATTTAATAATGACCTGGCACTATGTATATCTTTTAACTTGTGTCTTGTATGTAGAACCGGTGGTAAGATGAGGAGTTGTGAAAGATACCCTCCGGCTGTGTCAGTACACTGAATTACACAAAATCCATTATTTGGAAACTGTAAGTGGTAGTCTACAAGCAACTTAGAATTGATGAATATTTCTAGTTCTTTAGTTGATTTTAGGTTGTGCCAAACATATTTACCCATTTTAGGACTGTATAATCCGATAGATACATAGGAGAGGTTCCTGCAGATATCGGAATGGCAAACGACATACGGGTTCTTTGGGTTCAAAAGCTAAGGATATTAAGAAATAAAATTAAATAGTAATAGAACTGAACTGACATGTTTCAAATTTCTATTCTTATTCTCAAACATGAATTTTGATTTGATATATTCTTTTACCAAACACTAGTCCCATCGCTTCATCACCTCCTGTTTTTGTGTTGTAATTTGTTATAGCCATAACATGAGCCTTTCACTGTGCTTCATTCCTACTACCGTATATACACTATAACAGTGATGGCTAACCTCCTGCACTCCAGCTGTGGTGAAACTACAATTCCCAGCATGCTGCATCTCATTTCTATGGAGTTCTGAGAACAGCCAAGAAAATGTACATTTGGGAGTTTTGTTTTATCACAACTGGAGTGCCAACTGTAAGTAACTAATTTTACTAATGGTGTAAAATTAAAGCATCTAGGACTAGCAAAAGCTCAGCCACAAAGTGGTAAATCATGCAAAGTAGAGCCACAAAGTGTTGAAACCTGAGACTGGTAAAAATCACCTCTATTGCATAACTCACTACAGTTTCAAGCTGCCTATCGAAGTGACATCAGCACATAAAACTGTGCACTGTGAGCTTCATGAAATGAGTTTTCATGGTCAAGCATCTGCACTTAAACCTAAGATCACCATGCTCCATGCCATCCGTCAGCTATAGTGGTGTAAAGCACACTACCAATAGACTCTCCGGAGCTGTTGAAAGGTTCTCTGTAGTAATAAATTCCATTGAGTGAGGTTTTGCCAAAGGCCCAGAGAACACTACCTATAGGTATGCATAGTGCCTAGTTTAAAATTTGGTGGAGGGGTGATAATTGTACTGTATGAGATTGAGATTTTTTTTCAAGGTTTAAGCTACAGCATACAAATACACTGTAGACAATCGTCTGCTTCCAGCTTTATGGTAACACTTTGGAGAAGGCTCTTTCATGTTCCAACAGGACTGTGGCCTCAGGCACCAAATTAGGTCCAAACAGACACAGTTTGATGAGTTTGGAGCGGAGGAACTAGAGTAGCCTACACAGAGAATTGACCTCAACCCCATTGAGAAGCATTGGGATGAGTTGGAATGCAGATTGTGATCCAGACCTTCTTGTGTAATATCTGTGCCTGACACTGTTTTTGCTAAGGGCACACATTTCCACAAGCAGACACCAGAATTATGTGGAAAAAATTCCCAAAAGAGTGGCGGCTGTTATATGTGCAAGGAGACTGTTACAGTTTTAGAATGCTATTATCAAGCTAGGGAGGCTCATTCCCCTCACCGCATGCCATTGGCTGCTTCTCCCCGACACCGGATGTTTTCATCTGCACACAGGGAGAAGCAGTGGCTGCCATGCAGGGACCAGGAGCGGTGCAGGAAGCTAGGTAAGTAGAATCAGTGTGAGGGGTCTTGGCACATTTCAAGCCCCTTTAAATTAATTCATTTCTGTTTTCCTTACCTTGCAAACAATATAAGTGGGTTGATGGGTGCAGTTTGTGGGTTCTTCTCTAAAAATAGTTTTCATTAATCTACAGGAACCTGGATGAAAATCAGCTCTCTTGCAGGACATCTCAGGAGAGTCGCTTTTATTTGACATCAGCTGAAATACTGGGCATATGTCATCTACTTCTCTGCTTTTCCCATCGCTGTTTGAATTTTGTGTTTGTGAATTCATTGTCTGGTAGAAGAGAAGACAGTATATCAGTGTGACAGAATTCACAGATTTCACGACAACACAATGTATTAGGCAACCATTCACAATAGCACTGCAACTTCAATTTCAGCTAATAAATGTTGCCAGCAAATTCCAGGCACAACGCCTTTCAGTTAGTGATCCGTCACTTCATTCCAGAGAAAAAGAACTTTTAAGCTATATGCAAATGAGAAATTGAGTGCTACTGGGTCGTCCCTACGCCACTCTGTTCTATTAAATGCAGCGATCTCCTCAACAACATGGGTAGGAGCAATCGCTATGTCATCACTCGTCCCCATGCTGTAGAGCGGCGGCAGATCGTAATTAGACACCACATTCTGCTACTGGCAAATCTTGCTCTTTCAGCATGCTGGAAGATCTGGATTGCCTGAGCTCATTCATCATGCAATCGGTGACAGCATTACACTGCAAGATGATTGCTAAAAGGTGTTCATGCAAATGCTCATTGGCAATCATCAGGCAGAAAATCTGCCCATCTAATATACCCTTAACTTACTATAAGGGAAAACATTGATTACCAGACACTTCACTTTGGAGTCATTCAGCAGTTCAGGTGTAATTAGTGTAATTGCATTCATTAATTTAACTCTTATCAGGGCTGGATTACAGGGAGGGCAAAGGGACAATCTCCCAGGGGAATGGACCACGTAAGGGCCACCATCTCCCAGTTTTAGATACAGCCTTCAAGAATATAGGTTATTTGTTCAGAGTTCCAATTTCTAAACTGACTGCACTGCTAACTAGAAGATATCTGTAGCAGATTTTGACCACTGAGTAAGGGTGCACCACCAATGAGGCCATCGCCTCAGGCAGCACCAGGTAGGGGCAAGAGAGGGGCAGCTGAAGGGCCATGGGCTGAAGGGAAGGGGTTTGGTTAAGAAACTGGCATTGGGGACGGAGGGGAGCCGTTTCAGTTTTTGCCACAGGAAGCAAAAAGGTTGGCCGCACCCCTGCCACTGAGGGAGTGATAAATGGATGCCAGATATTTTCAGTTCTGCCAAACTGTGCCAATTCAAGTATGGGTAAGCTTGACATTTTCACCCAGGTTGACAACAGAAAGTGAATGCTACGTCATACCAAAAGCTGTGTGCAAACTCCTTCTCTGACCGTATACCTGCTAATTGGTCTCCCCCTTCACTAAACTCACCCCTGTGCCAGTCATTCCTCTGGATGTCCATACAGTTCAGGATTCAATTTATACTTCTGAACCCACAAACTTTGTCCTGACTAATCTTTGTCTAGCACCCTACCCATGCTCTGTTCTCAGTAAATGATGTAGAAGGACGTTTACACTGCCTGATGTTGGGGCAGATTATCCCTAACGAGTGTAATTCCAACAATCTATTGCTAAATTGGGCTATGAAAAGGGGCCTTAGGACTAAGGGTGGGTTCACACCACATTTTTGACATCTGTTTAACATATATGTTGGGGGGAGTATATAAAAGGGTGGCACACCATGCTTTTCCAGTAAAAAAAAAAAACGTATACGTTAACGTATTTGTTTTTTACAATAGAACTCTATGGTGACGGATGCAACTGTATGGCATCTGTCTGAGGCATCTGTTAACGTACTTTTTTGGTATATGTTAAATGTATAACAAAAACGTAATGTGAACCCAGCCTAATATCCACCATAATCTGAACCTCTTACTCCTGTCTCCAAGACTTATCTCGAGCTGCACCACTCCTCTGGAATGCTTTAGCCCAAGCAATTAGGCTGAATCCCAATATCCACAGTTTTAGGTGCTCCCTAAAAACATCTTTTTAGGTTAGCCCATCACATGCTTTAATCTAACTCTTCCCCATTCAGACCCCCTTCCCCCAACATCATCCTTCAGAGCCTGATCCATCATCAAACACTATCCACCACACCCCATGCATTCAGAAGCACTACAGATATCAGCTGGTGACTGGCTCATTCAGTTCTCTACTCCCCGATTTAGTTAAGATGGCCGGATCATCGTACAAATCAAACACTTGCTATCTTCTGTGTCGGCCCTATCTCATCATAGCTCTTCTGAGCAAGGCCGTCATTCCTTTTGTCTTGATGGTTGACTTGTTTGTTCTTATTTATGACAGTTAGTGTTGAGCGAATCGAAGTTAGCGAAGTTGACTTCAATCTGAATTTCAGGAAAAATTAGATTCGTCGCAAAGCCGAATTTCCTCATGATTCATGTTTACAAATTAATTTTCCCTGAAATGGCAGTAAAAATTTTAAAAAAAAAATCATACCTCATCCACTAGAGTGCGAAGAGGCCGCTGCTGGCATCTTGCTTAAAGATCCCATGTGAAATCTCATACGCAGTGACATATGACGTCACCAAGCCACCCGTGCATGATTTCGTTCTGGATCTTCAAGCAAGATGGCAGCAGCGGCCTTTTCGCGCTGAAATGGATGAGGTAAGTATGATTTATTTATTTTTTTAGGAGTCCTAAAATGCGTTCATTTTAATCTCACATGCCGAGATCAACAATGAAAGCGATATTTGAGGGCTTCAAAGACGGAGGGGGGGGTTGGTTTGGGGTTGTTGGCGCAATCACTGTTCCCTGTCATTGCACCCGGTACTTACAAAGAAATGCGCTTTGTGACTAAGTAATTTTTAAATTTTGTAAAATTTGGTGAAGCAGCTAAATCAAATTTTGAAGAACTTAGCTCATCTCTACTGTTAGTACATGAAGCCCCAATTGTAAAGCGCTTCAGAATATGTTGCCGCCACATAAATAAAGATCATTAAAGGGGTTGTCCGGGTTCAGAGCTGAACCCGATCATACCTTTAAATTCTCCCAGGCAGCCCGCCTGAACAGGGCATCGGAGCATCCTATGCTCCAATGCCCTCCTTTGCCCTGCGCTAATTAGCGCAGGGCAAAGGCATTTAGCCCGGTTCCGGTGACGTACCGGGCTCTGCCAGGCAGAGTAAAACGGCTAGGGCAGCGCTAAAGCCGGCCCATTACAGCCGGTGAAGTCACCGAACTCACTGCCGGGCGGAAGCCTCTGCCCGGCAGTGTGTTATGTAAATAAAAGAGCCCTTGCCCTGCGCGATCCAGCGCAGGGCAAGGGAGGGCATCGGAGCATGAGATGCTCCGATGCCCTGTTCAGGCGGGCTACCTGGGTGAATTTAAAAGTATGTCCGGGTTCAGCTCTGAACCCGGACAACCCCTTTAAGTAAATAAAATCAGGTTAATGAGTGACCAGTGTAAGTTAAAAAGAAAATATTAGTTTAGGGTTGACAGCTACCTTTACCGTAACCACAGATGGGCTGTGAGAGTAAAACGATTTGATATCATACGATTTTCCCAGAGAAGCTTGGAGCAGCCATATAACGCTCTGTAGAAGAAGCAGAACAGCACTGAAGTATGCCGGGATGTTGTCATTATACACAAACTGCTGCTGGAAGGCTGGAATCACACATGCAGCTTTTGGTGCAATAGTTTTTTAACAACTGCATCAAAAATTGCAAGAGAAAACAGCATATACGTGTCCAGTAGAACAGTATGTAACAAAAGAAAAATGGACAGATTACTGCAATAGTAAATAAGAGAAGTGCATGTGCTGCCATCTGCTGCCAGATATCATGTAACTGCATGTCAGTGGTCAAAGCTACAGGAGATCCATGGCAAATAATAATTCTGATATTCCTACTCTGCACCTAACTGCACCAATTTTACATTCTGATTTTGGTGAGGTATTCCTTCAAAGGGTTCTCTGGAATTTTCATATTTTGATGATCATCAACATCAGATCGGTGGGGGTCCGACTCCCCGCAACCCCTCTGATCAGCTGTTTGAAGCAACAGTAGCACTCCATGAGCGCTTAGGCCTGTTCCTAGGCCATGTCATTTATCACATGGGCTGGGCACAGCACAGTGCCATTCAAGTGAATGAGGCTGAGCTGTAATACCAAGCACTGTGTCCAATGGACGGTGCTGTGCTTGATAAGTGAAGAGGCTGCAGTACTCACCGGAGCTCGTGCAAGGGCTGTGGACTCCTCAAACAGCTGAATCTGAGATTGAAGGGGTTCTAACAGACAGAGGTGCACCACCAATGAGGCCAGGTGAGGCATCAGGTAGGGGCAAGAGAGGGGCAGTTGAAGGGAAAGAGTTAGGTTAAGAAATTGACATTGGGGAAGGAGGGGCACCGTTTCAGTTTTCACCTCAGGAAGCAAAAAAAAGGCTAGGTGCAACCCTGCCTACAGACAGCCCTCCGCCAATGTCAAATTCATGACCGATCCTGAGGATAGGCCATCAATATTAAAATCTTAGAAAAACCCTTGGATACACATGGAGGGCCTTATGCAAGGGAAAACACAGCTTTTTTTTAAGGGGAAAAGTTAAAAAATTCATTGGTAATGGGAACGTACTCCCCTTTCATGCATACTTTACCAACTTTCTAAATGTAATATCACACTGGTTTAGGGTCAGTGGTAAAATTCCTAATAATATCACTTGTGGCTAAAGAGCAGTGGCAGACCACACAACTGTTACGGGACCCAGGAGGAAGGGGGCCCCACGCTGAACTTTCTCTTCACAATGTAAAAGCACTGCATTTTCACGCAGCCGCCACTAGGGGGAGCGCAGTGCAAAGGACTTTATTAAATGCTGATGTTTTGACAGAGACACCGTGTGCTGGACTTCACCTTTTCCATTACGTATTTCCTGGCTTCAGGTGTCCATGCACCTGTAGTGTCCTGTGGCTGAGGGGTTCAGTGGGGTGTCTTTTTGCATGCTTTTTACGCATCAAAATTATGGCACAGTTTGCAGCTAAATTTGTTGCCGCGCTTTGGCACATCTAGTTTTTGACAAATTTACAAGCAAGTAAGCCAAAACGAATAATCCGCTGACTGAGATAGCGTGACTTAGTAGGAAAGGCCTGTGCTTTAGTTGGAAAGTGGAGTGGCCTAAAATGTTCCATTTTGCACAAACTTTTACCACAAAATTCTGTTACAATAAGGGCTCATGAACACGACCGTATGTATTTTGCACTCCGCAAAAAACGAATCCACAAAAAATACGGATGACATCCATGTGCATTCCGTATTTTGCAGAATGGAACAGCTGGCCCCTAATAGAACAGTAGTATCTTTATCTGTAATGCGGACAATAATAGGACATGTTCTATTTCATTGTGGAACGGACATACAGAAACTCAATGCACAAGGAATAAGGGCTCATACACACGAACATATGTATTTTGTGGTCCGCAAAAAAACAGATCCACACAAAATACGGATGACGTCCATGTGCATTCCGTATTTTGCAGAACGGGAAGGCCGGCCCCTAATAGAACAGAACTATCCTTGTCTGTAATGCTGAGAATAATAGGACATGTTCTATTTTTTTGCAGAACGGACATACAGACACGTGGAAACAGAATGCAAATGGAGTAATTTCCATTTTTTTTGCAAACCTAATGAAATGAATGGTTCCACATACGGTCCACATGAAACCGGAACAGACACGGAAATAAAATTAGTTTGTGTGCATGAGCCCTAAGCCAAATAATCATTGGTATAAAGTTAGTTAAAAAGTGTCTCTAGCCATGCACTAAATTCATCATCCAGCCTTTTGTTTTGAGATATTACTCCACTTTCTACGCTAACCCTTTACTGGAATAAAATTGTAGCAACCCATTTCCCATCTACTTTTCAAAACTGGAGCAACCCATTTTTTGAAGATACTGTGATTCATGCAAAATGTATTTTATGACGTATGCCAATGCTGCAAAGAAAGTGGGGCCTAATTTTAAAATCTATAATGGAGCCCTTCTACAAGCAATTGTTTTAATGAAAAACATGGAATGTAGAGAAACAAGAAACTATAGGATGCTATGATCACTTAAAGGGGTTGTTCCATCTTGCTGTAGAGATGAGACTAAGAGCCAGCGCCGGGCTTTTGGAAACAGCTGAGCATGTTGGCACTATGCTGTTTCCGTAGCTCTTACTGTGGTGAACAGTGTAGCAGAACATGCTATACGACTTCTGTAAAGTCTGCAACTTTTATGTTTTTTTCTGCCTAATCTATGATGCAGTGATGTACAGTCATGGCCAAAAGTTTTGAGAATGACACAAATATTCTATTTTCACATGATCTGCTGCCCTCTGGTTTTTATGTGTGTTTGTCAGATGTTTTTATCACATACAGAAATATAATTGCAATCATATTATGAGTAACAAAAGCTTATATTGACAGTTAGAATGAGTTAATGCAGCAAGTCAATATTTGCAGTGTTGACCCTTCTTCTTCAGGACCTCTGCAATTCTCCCTGGCATGCTCTCAATCAACTTCTGGACCAAATCCTGACTGATAGCAGTCCATTCTTGCACAATCAATGCTTGCATTTTGTCAGAATTTGTAGGTTTTTGTTTGTCCACCCGTCTCTTGATGATTGACCACAAGTTCTCAATGGGATTAAGATCTGGGGAGTTTCCAGGCCATGGACCCAAAATCTCTATGTTTTGTTCCCTGAGCCATTTAGTTATCACCTTTGCTTTATGGCAAGGTGCTCCATCATGCTGGAAAAGGCATTGTTGATCGCCAAACTGCTCTTGGACGGTTGGGAGAAGTTGCTCTCGGAGGACATTCTGGTACCATTCTTTATTCATGGCTGTGTTTTTAGGCAAGACTGTGAGAGAGCCGATTCCCTTGGCTGAGAAGCAACCCCACACATGAATGGTTTCAGGATGCTTTACAGTTGGCATGAGACAAGACTGGTGGTAGCGCTCCCCTCGTCTTCTCCGAATAAGCTGTTTTCCAGATGTCCCAAACAATCGAAAAGGGGATTCATCAGAGAAAATGACTTTACCCCAGTCCTCAGCAGTCCACTCCCTGTACCTTTTGCAGAATATCAGTCTGTCCCTGATGTTTTTTCTGGAGAGAAGTGGCTTCTTTGCTGCCCTCCTTGAGACCAGGCCTTGCTCCAAGAGTCTCCGCCTCACAGTGCGTGCAGATGCACTCACACCTGCCTGTTGCCATTCCTGAGCAAGCTCTGCACTGCTGGTAGCCCGATCCCGCAGCTGAAACACTTTTAAGAGACGGTCCTGGCGCTTGCTGGTCTTTCTTGGGCGCCCTGGAGCCTTTTTGGCAACATTGGAACCTCTCTCCTTGAAGTTCTTGATGATGCGATAGATTGTTGACTGAGGTGCAATCTTTCTAGCTGTGATACTCTTCCCTGTTAGGCCATTTTTGTGCAGTGCAATGATGACTGCACGTGTTTCTTTAGAGATAACCATGGTTAACAGAAGAGAAACAATGATGCCAAGCACCAGCCTCCTTTTAAAGTGTCCAGTGGTGTCATTCTTACTTAATCATGACAGATTGATCTCCAGCCCTGTCCTCATCAACACCCACACCTGAGTTAATGGAGCAATCACTGAAACGATGTTAGCTGGTCCTTTTAAGGCAGGGCTGCAATGATGTTGAAATGTGTTTTGGGGGATAAAGTTCATTTTCTAGGCAAATATTGACTTTGCAAGTAATTGCTGTTAAGCTGATCACTCTTTATAACATTCTGGAGTATATGCAAATTGCCATTATAAAAACTGAAGCAGTAGACTTTGTAAAAATTAATATTTGTATCATTCTCAAAACTTTTGGCCATGACTGTAGTGCTTGCTTTGCTGCAGTTTTACACTGCATTTTTGCCATGGATTTTCCTACTGATTTCAATTGCGGCCATACTATTTATTAGTAGTCTACTCCAATAGTGGTGTGTCTGAAAGAGTACCCAAAACTGGATAGAAATAGAACTGAGATTTGCCTGAAAAAAACCCAAAAACTAATATAATTATAAAGTAGTGGTTGATCATAAAGACACTCACCAATGTCAAAATAATCCCAAGCAGAAACAGGATCCTGGCCATCTGATAGAAATGATGGCATGCTAACATCTCTGAACCGTTCCCAGGGGTGCTTTCTCCTATGCTTTTCTCTTCTATCAAGTTCTATTAAACCAGTATAAAGGGAAAAACTGAAATGTGCCTTTGTTGTGTGTAACAGTCTCTCCACCTTCAAGTGTTGCTATAGATCCTATAACCAACTAAGCAGATCACTGAACTGAGACCGCTCTCCTGTTCATACACTTCTTGCAGGACACAGTAAAGTATTTGTAACATAAGTATATGTCCTTGCTGTATAACACATTCAAGTTAAAAGGAAGAGAAACAAGTGGCACAAAAATATGATAACAGTGACATCTTAAGTGCACTTTTAGCCAGTGAGATGGCAACAATAGATTTTGAATCTCTGTTTCAATTTTGGCTGCAACATATATTGTTTCTTCATCCCTTCCTTTCAAGTACCATAGTTTTTCATTTTGTGGGACAAGTTATATTTTTTTTAATGGCAACATTTAATAATCCATATCTGTATTGCAAAACTGTAAAAAACTAATTTGTGGAGTGGAGTAGGAAGAAGTTTTGTTTATTTTATTTTTATTTTAGTTTTTTTTTTACAGTGTTTAGTAGTAAAACAGAGATGGTAACTTTATTCTTTGGGTCAGAATGATTATGGTGATACCAAATTTTGATAATTTTTATGTTTTACTACTTTTACAAAATTAAAAAAAATTAAAACTGCTTGTTGTCATTCTGACACCACTAAATTTTTAAATTTGCCATCAACAGCTCTTTGTGAAGGCTCATTTGTCGCAGGGTGTGCTGTAGCTTTTAAGGTTTTTGAGGTCACCATAGATAAATCACAGGGGCTGGTAAGTGGGACACCAGCAAATCCTGATTATGGGTGAGACGGATTTTTAATTCAAAAACACATCACAGGAATAATCCTACTCAAATGTATAATAAAATGTAACTTTTAATGATAATTATTAAAATCACTCAAAAGAGGCATCAGCCAAAACAAAACCAAAAAACACTATATGCTTCTACAATACTGATCTCCAATCCGTAGTGGGTAGGGTTATGGGTAGCGTCAGGTAGATCAGAAAAAGTCACCCTAGCACTAACCCTGATGTAGAGAGCCCTACCTACAAACGGAATAGCCGCCCCGATAGGGGCGATCCCGTATCTCGTACCTCCTACTGCCCCTATTGAAGCCCTAGGAAAGTAAGACCGTCACCAACCTATTACTATGTAGGCCACACCACACTCACTCAAGAATGGCCAAGAAAGGAAATATTATGTACAACTGTGGGTATGACAACAAGTGATGTCGACAAGGAGAGCGCAAGGAGACTGGGGTGCCACCTGCCAACCACAGAAGCTCTCCCAGGCGACCACTCGAATATCATATATTTAGCATCCAAAAGTGACTGTTCCACTACAAATTAGAAGCATCGATATGTATAGGATAACATAATGAAACAAACACTGCTAAAGTCTTAATACATCGGCTGATTGATATGTCCCGGTCCCGACGCGTTTCACCATTAGTTTTAGGCTCATCAGGGGACTTATAACAGACCATCTAGGGTAAAATGACCCTTATATATAGCTCCAGATGTCAAAAGAAAAAAAGCAAAAAAGCAACAGACATGCAGATGATATGTTTATGGTCTAACAGTTCACTAAATACTACGCATATACATTGGTGCCACCTGTCTATAACCTTATAGGCTATTTAGGTACAGGTCACCAATGTTGCATGAATGCATCACTTTCAGAGGGGATGAAAATTTAACAAGATATATCATCACAAGTCAACACCGCACTCAAACAGTGCATAAGATCCAAGTATTTACAATAAGCCACAATAGCTTAAGTCATTACTGAGTTGATCCCCATCTCTGTACATTCCAAAGCAATGTTGTACTTGTGTCCCCCGATGGACGATGCGCTAGTTGTGCATATCCCTCACGATAACGGCGCGCTGTATCGCTGCTTCAATCCCTTAAGGTAAAGGGAGAAGCGCGGACCTTACTAGCGCTGCCAGCTAGGTTGCCTCGGCGTCCCACGTGGAGGATGGAGGGCGGGAAAGTGATGCATTCATGCAGCATTGGTGACCTGTACCTAAATAGCCTATAAGGTTATAGACAGGTGGCACCAATGTATATGCGTAGTATTTAGTGAACTGTTAGACCATAAACATATCATCTGCATGTCTGTTGCTTTTTTGCTTTTTTTATTTTGACATCTGGAGCTATATATAAGGGTCATTTTACCCTAGATGGTCTGTTATAAGTCCCCTGATGAGCCTAAAACTAATGGTGAAACGCGTCGGGACCGGGACATATCAATCAGCCGATGTATTAAGACTTTAGCAGTGTTTGTTTCATTATGTTATCCTATACATATCGATGCTTCTAATTTGTAGTGGAACAGTCACTTTTGGATGCTAAATATATGATATTCGAGTGGTCGCCTGGGAGAGCTTCTGTGGTTGGCAGGTGGCACCCCAGTCTCCTTGCGCTCTCCTTGTCGACATCACTTGTTGTCATACCCACAGTTGTACATAATATTTCCTTTCTTGGCCATTCTTGAGTGAGTGTGGTGTGGCCTACATAGTAATAGGTTGGTGACGGTCTTACTTTCCTAGGGCTTCAATAGGGGCAGTAGGAGGTACGAGATACGGGATCGCCCCTATCGGGGCGGCTATTCCGTTTGTAGGTAGGGCTCTCTACATCAGTGTTAGTGCTAGGGTGACTTTTTCTGATCTACCTGACGCTACCCATAACCCTACCCACTACGGATTGGAGATCAGTATTGTAGAAGCATATAGTGTTTTTTGGTTTTGTTTTGGCTGATGCCTCTTTTGAGTGATTTTGATTTTAATAATTATCATTAAAAGTTACATTTTATTATACATTTGAGTAGGATTATTCCTGTGATGTGAGGTCACCATAGGACAGAAATTCTGGCACTGGAATTTTTTTTTACGTCTTTCATTGTGTGTGACTAATAATACAATATTGTAATGTTTTGGACATGGCAATATGTTTTTTTAATCTTTATTTGTGTGTTTTTGTACCTTTTTTCACTTGATCACTTGTACAATACATTGCAATACTTACGTAATGCAGTGTATTGTGGTTTTACGAAAATACTATAGGAGTCCTAACATGGCAGACCTGGGATCCTTTACCCGCTCGGCTTCCAATGATGACTGTATAATCGGGAGGAAAGACTGGAGGAAAGAAAAAGCCCTCTTCCTCTGTATAACTACCCAGATGCTGAAGTCACTATTGACCATGGCAGCTGAGGGGTTAACGGATGGATCAGCATTATCTCTGATTCTGGCTGCTGCAAGTGGTGTCAGCTGTGTAACATGGCTGGCACCTACCACATAAGGAGCAGGCTCAGCTTGCAACAGGGGCGAGCAGGCCATAGACCCTATAGGGTAACTTCCCCATGAGCCGATGCCCAGGGAGCTGTCTGAGCCCTCCTCGTGGCCACCAGCTATGGTAAGTAATGATCTGACACTCCTCTCCTGACTTTAACTGTATTGCCATCCTAAGGAAACTGGAGTAGAATATCAGAACATGGCAGCTGGAGCTGACCACCACAGAGAGGCAGCTTCTGAGGAAGTACTTTGTGCTGCTGAAGCAGTATTTTAGCATTCACTTTGGTAATTGGCTCTGCTAGGGTGTTATAATGTGCCAAATTCTGTCAATTTGGACCTGACTACAAAATGGAGCCACTTTTAGTTTTTTTCCACGGCCACTTTAAGTTCCCAGTCTGTTCCTGGCTTGCAAGCCCTCCCCATACACTCCTCACACACCTGTAATGCACATGCACGTCAAGGTGCACAAAGGGATTAAACTTCTTTACTGCAGACTGTAGGGAAGGCTTTATCACCTTGTCGTCTGGTATATTATGATAAAGGGCTGTGGCAACGTATGTGGCTCATCTATATGATGACTAAGTTGTTTGGGACTGTAATACTTAGATGAGTCTGACTGAGTCTCTCAAATGGGATTTTAACTGTAAATCAATGTAGTGAGAACTGAATTCTCCTAACTTGCATATTTCCTGTCCCTTTAACAGCCTACTCTAGCACCTGGAAGATTTCACTGCTTTCTCACCCAAGCCAACCCCCCAACCACCACCCCCACCCCGCCAAGGACTGCTTTACTCATATAACTCATACCATAGGATGGGTTTCTACTGTCCTAAGTCTGTTATGGTTCTTTTACTTTGTACCTCTTAAGGGTGCATTCACACATCTGTATGAATGGTATGAATAAGTGCGGACCCATTCATTTTCAATGGGGTGTTGGCCACATCTGCACTTCCGTTCCACGGCCCCGCAAATAAATAGAACATGTCCTATTTTTGTCTGCAGCCACGGACAAGATAAGGCATTTCTATAGTGCCGGCACATGGCCGCAAAACACATGTGGACGTGTGAATGGACCCTAAGACTGCATTTCCATATTTGGCTTTATTATTATTATCTAAGTTCATTTATTGTGTACTCATACATGCTATGTACATGTGTACTATTTTTGGCTATTATATCAATAAATACATTTTGAAACATAGAAAATAAATGTTATAGCAGCTGTTCACGGTATCAAGAATAAATAGGCACAACGAGTGCTGTACCAACATGGGACACCCACAGCCAATCATTGGCTGAAGTGGTGATGTCAATTTATATGCTGCATGAAATACAAAAGTATGGTTGCACAACATGTAATAAGCAATAGGAGTAAAAGTAAATCTGGATATATGTGGCGCTATGCCGACTAAAGATAAAAAAGGAAGTCCTTAGTTACACATATTTGCAAATGCGTGATCATGCCCACTCACCAAACGTCACGGTAACTTCCTGTGGAGTGGGTCCCTACACTCATCTATGCCTCTGTTCAGACTAAATCCAAGTCTCCATTATTCAGGGCGTGTGGAACCAGCTAAATAGGAATCCTACCAGGAAGTCCTGGGTGAATGGGCGTCGCCAGGTCCAAAAGAGTTTGCGAGGCTCATTATATAACAATAGAAAGTTCGGACCAGCGATACATATATATATATATATTCATAAGTGCATATCCATAAAGCATATCCATTGGTGAGTGGGCATGATCACGCATTTGCAAATATGTGTAACTAAGGACTTCCTTTTTTATCTTTAGTCGGCATAGCGCCACATATATCCAGATTTACTTTTACTCCTATTGCTTATTACATGTTGTGCAACCATACTTTTGTATTTCTATAGTTTTGCTTTATGGATATGCACTTATGAATATATATATATATATATGTATCGCTGGTCCGAACTTTCTATTTTTATATGCTGCATGACCATTGCACCACCTTTGTCACAAGTAGGTATGGTATGGCACAGCATCACTGTGGAGGTGTCAAACAAATTCAGTATTTTGGCACTGGATTGGGTGTGGGATTTAAATATTTGTATATTTACTCCAACCGCCCCCACCCCCCCCCAGCCCCTAAGCTTCTATAAGTTTTTTTTTTTTTTTTGGGGGGGGGGGATCCTAATTACAAAGGGAAAAAACAGAATGCCTGTGAGATAATTTTATGTTTATTACCATGGGCTCCTCCCTTGGACCACTCCTATACCTGATTTACAGTCTCATGCCGTACATAAAAAGAAAGTTTTCTCATTTGCACACAATGGCAAGATAATTTCACAGAGACCTGATGTCTAGGTCTTTAGATGTCTCTGCCCTGTGAGATTTTCAAATGCTAATGACTTAAGCAGATGTGAGTAAATGCTGCTTATATAACCTCTGGGCATACAGCCACATCCACTGATCAAGATGAAAATATAATATCTCAGTTTATCAGGTTCTGCTTGGACAGAAAAAAATATTTTACAGTAACATGATGTACAAATGGGAACCAACAGTTTAACTCTTTAGACCGCAGCAATTTTTTACATTTTTTTTCCTAACTACATTTCAAAGCCATCATAACTGTATGAGGGCTTGTTTTTTTGCGAGATGCAATGTAATTTTTAATGGCATAAATTTTGGTACACCTACAGTATTGTATAACTTTTACAATTTTGGTGTGTTAAAACATGGAAAAACACAGCGATCCCACCATTGTTTTTAGGTTTTGTTTATATGGTGTAACAGTGACATGGCTTTATTTTGTGAGTCAGTACGATTTTTTTTATGTTTTATTTTGAATTTCTTTTGTCACCGCATTCAAAGACCCATAACAGTTTTATTTTTCCATCAATGGAGCTGTGTCAGGGCTTTTATTTTGCAGGACAAGTGATACCATTTTGGTCTACATATGATCTTTTGATCGCTCGTTGCAGTTTTTGGGGGATGGCATTTTTTTTATTTTTACCCTGTTTACCATTTTTTATGCTTGACCATACAGCATATAACTATACAATTATATTTTATTTTATATAGATATTATATATATTACATATATCTCTTATATATTTATATTGAGTTCTGTTCTTTCATATATTTATATATATATACACAGTAAAGACCAAAAGTTTGGACACACCTTCTTATTCAAAGAGTTTTCTGTATTTTCATGACTATGAAAATTGTAGATTCACACTGAAGGCATCAAAACTATAAATTAACACATGTGGAATTATATACTTAACAAAAAAGTGTGAAACAACTGTAAATATGTCTTATATTCTAGGTTCTTCAAAGTAGCCACCTTTTGCTTTGATCACTGCTTTGCACACTCTTGGCATTCTCTTGATGAGCTTCAAGAGGTAGTCACCTGAAATGGTTTTCACTTCACAGGTGTGCCCTGTCAGGTTTAATAAGTGGGATTTATTGCCTTATAAATGGGGTTGAGACCATGGGTTGTGTTGAGCAGAAGTCAGGTGGATACACAGCTGATAGTCCTACTGAATAGACTGTTAGAATTTGTATTATGGCAAGAAAAAAGCAGCTAAGTAAAGAAAAACAAGTGGCCATCATTACTTTAAGAAATGAAGGTCAGTCAGTCCGAAAAATTGGGAAAACTTTGAACGTGTCCCCAAGTGCAGTCGCAAAAACCATCAAGCACTACAAAGAAACTGGCTCACATGAGGACCACCCCAGGAAAGGAAGACCAAGAGTCACCTCTGCTGCGGAGGATAAGTTCATCCGAGTCACCAGCCTCAGAAATCGCAGGTTAACAGCAGCTCAGATTAGAGACCAGGTCAATGCCACACAGAGTTCTAGCAGCAGACACATCTCTACAACAACTGTTAAGAGGAGACTGTGTGCAGCAGGCCTTCATGGCAAAATAGCTGCTAGAAAACCACTGATAAGGACAGGCAACAAGCAGAAGAGACTTTTTTTGGGCTAAAGAACACAAGGAATGGACATTAGACCAGTGGAAATCTGTGCATTGGTCTGATGAGTCCAAATTTGAGATCTTTGGTTCCAACCACCCTGTCTTTGTGCGACGCAGAAAAGGTGAACAGATGGACTCTACATGCCTGGCTCCCACCGTGAAGCATGGAGGAGGAGGTGTGATGGTGTGGGGGTGCTTTGCTGGTGACACTGTTGTGGATTTATTCAAAATTGAAGGCATACTGAACCAGCATGGCTACTACAGCATGTTGCAGCGGCATGCTATTCCATCCGGTTTGCGTTTAGATGGACCATCATTTATTTATCAACAGGACAATAACCCCAAACACACCTCCAGGCTGTGTAAGGACTATTTGACCAAGAAGGAGAGTGATGGGGTGCTACGCCAGATGACCTGGCCTCCACAGTCGCCAGACCTGAACCCAATCAAGATGGTTTGGGGTGAGATGGACCGCAGAGTGAAGGCAAAAAGGGCCAACAAGTGCTAAGCATCTCTGGGAACTCCTTCAAGACTGTTGGAATACCATTTCAGGTGACTACCTCTTGAAGCTCAGCAAGAGAATGCCAAGAGTGTGCAAAGCAGAAATCAAAGCAAAAGGTGGCTACTTTGAAGAACCTAGAATATAAGACATATTTTCAGTTGTTTCACACTTTTTTGTTAAGTATATAATTCCATATGTGTTAATTCATAGTTTTGATGCCTTCAGTGTGAATCTACAATTTTCATAGTCATGAAAATACAGAAAACTCTTTGAATGAGAAGGTGTGTCCAAACTTTTGATCTCTACTGTATATTGTCGGGTATGATGACACAGAACTCGCACACAGGGATAGTGTAGCCCTAAAACTTCCCAGACAGGCTATCCATGTCTACTTGCATGGTCACCCTACACTGTGAGCCTACAACTAGTTGACAGTCCTTATTCTCCGTATGTGAGGGAATAACACACAAACAGGGAACACACAAAAAGACACAATAAGGGAAGTCGTACGGTACAAAGGCTAATCGGTTAATAGGTTAACAAAGTGCTAAGAATGTCAGAAGCAAACGGGAAAGTCACACACACAGAAGTCAAAAACGGGAGAGCAAATACAAGACCAAATCATCAGAAGCCAGAAAACGTATCTTAATACGTGTCCAGAGTCCAGAGCCGAAGCAAATGCAATATCAAAAAGTGACAGCACAGGGAGCCAGAGGAACACAAATTCACCAGCATCTGAACACTTCATATGCCAGCCTTTAAACAGAGCAGAAGCAGCACACACCAGCGTGCCTACAGACTGGGTGGAGCTGATGCCCATGCACCCGGGAGCCCCGAATGGGGCCCAGCCCTCACTTCTGGATTCCCTAGCAACCAGACACTGCTGCAGCAGCGAGGAGGCAGCAGCTGGGGGAACTGTGACATATATTTTCACGCAAAGGGCTTGTCCAAGATCTTTATATTGATGGCATATCCTTAGGATAGGTCATCAATATCTGATCATTGGGGGTCCAACAGCAGACATCCCTGTTGCTCAGCTGTTTGAAGAGGCCCATAGGTCAGTGACATCACGTTCATCACTTACATGGCCTAGGTGCAGCTCAGTCCCATTCCAATGAATCAGCCTAAGCTACAATACCAAGCACAGCTGCTATATAGTGTACTGTGGTATGCTTAGTAAACTTCGAGGAGGCCACAGCACTCTTCAAACAGCTGATCGGCAGGGGTGCTGGGTATCCTACTCCCAGTGATCACATATTGATGACCAATCCTTAAGATAGGCCATCAATATCAAATCCTGGACAACCCTTTAAAATGAATATGTTTTCCTTCCTGTATTGACAAAAGGTCACTTTTTTTGCAGGCAAATTAAAGTGGGATACAAAAACACCTAACAACTAACATTTGTTTTTGTCAGTCATGGACACATATATGCTGCCAAATCACATAGACCACTAAACCAAATAATACCGCCATACAGTGACCATATAGTGGTGAGATACTAGCTGTACACAAGCTATCTCCAGAGTATTATCCTGCTGCAGGCTTCTCTGATTGGAGACTTTCATACTTCTTTTCTTCTCCAATTGGCCCAGAAAACCATGACGACTTATCCTGAAGACTGTAAACTAAACCCTTATATTAACAGATATTTTAAATAATCAGACCCCACACTAGACCTTGAATTATTCAGACTTCAGACTACACCCCTTACATTTTTCACACTCAAGACCCAATACTAGACCACCTAAATTTATCAGACCCCAGACCAGATCCCCTAAATTTATCAGACCCCTGAAGAGAAGACCTAGATTAATTAGACCCCCCAAACCCCTTAAATAACCAGACCCATAGCAAATTTGAAAAATAATTAGATCTCAAACCAAAATTCTTCACATAGTTCTTGGCTCCTTTCTAGCATCAGGTGCTGCCATGCTGGGCCTTGACACTGTTCAGATTTAGGACCTTGTGTGTTGTGCTGTGCAATTTGTCTTTGACCCTGAACCAGTGCAGTAGTGTGTGGCTTAGCAGAAGAGCAGCCCGGACAGTAAGTACACCAACACCCCTCTACTGGTCACTGACATTCAGCTGCTCACTCACTTCTACACAAGGATGGGCAAGTCAACTAGAGCAGTAGCCAGTTTTTACAGAACGGCTTTCTGGTTTATATAAGTAGGGTCTCTGTATAGCACTCATAAGTCCTAATAGTTCCTATGGGGCAGAAGTTGACTTCATGACCAGACAACCCTATTAAATATAAGAAAGCACTCAGTGTGGCAAATATACAATAACTGGAGGATGGGGATGGGGGTTAGAGATATTTTTCTGAGAACAGTTATTATTCATGAAGCCTGTTGTTTTTGCAATTGTACAGGGCAGGAACATGACAGAAAAACTGGGAAGCCTAGAAAACTTTTAAATTCATTCGGGAAGGATTATGTATTAGATAACTATTAAATTTAGGAAGAAAGATGTAACATACCTAGACCATTTTCCAAATCAGACTACACATAAATTACCTACTAGAACTGCCAAATTCTATTCTGGGAGGCTGTTGTCACACAAGCCAGAAATATTCGCTTCCTTGTAAATGGATCCACAGCTCATTCAGCTCACAAAATAAAGTAATGCATAAAAATGCTTCCTGAAACATCTTGTACCCTTGAGGTTGAGGCTCTAAAGCTCACAGCAGTATAACCTGTTGGTGAGAAAATTCATATATTTGCCAGAGGGAATGAAAAACAAATTAAAGATACTTTTAAAAGAGTACATTTTTTTTTTACAGAAAACTAAACCACCTACATGACATGGAGGTTTAAAGGGTATCTGTCAACAGAAACATCGCTGTAAAACAGGCTGACATTAGACGTGCTAATGCCAGCTGAAGCTGTCAGTCTTGGTCCCATCTTTTAATGTACCTCTGTTTCTGAGAAAAACTAACTTTTATTTTATGCAAATGAGCCTCTAGGAGCAATGGGAGTTTTGCCACTGCTACAAGAGGCTTTGTTCTCCCTCCTATGGCCGCACCAATGCATAAAACAAAGAAAGGAAAATTGTGGATTTACAATATAATAGAGATTTTCTGACCGTGAACCTTTAATTCTTTGTGTACTTTATTTAAAAGCTATGGACACCTTTAGGGGATTTTTTTTTTTTTTTTTTTACTAAAGTGTATGTTGTTTTTTTTTTTTTTGGAAAGGAAAACATTTTTGTAGTTGTGTTCAGTTAAAAATGTGCAGCCATTTGGCTTCTGATGCTGCTATGTATCACAGTACACAGCAAGCTCCAGAATACTGTTTACAGTAAATCTGCTAGAAAGCATGTCTGGCATCTTGATGTCCCACCACGCCTGTGTTCACCTGTGCAATCATATGTGCTTACTTATGATCAAATCAAAGTGGAAAAACCTTGATTTGATCACATTTAAGCTTGGGTGATCTCTCAGGAAAGGGCAGAAGTGGCTAGAGACTGAGTTGTCAGGCAAACTCTCTGGTGGATTTGACTGTAAACAGCATTTTGAAGTTGAAGCCAAACAGATGAATATTTGCATTACATTGGCAGTTCATGTCCATTGCTAAAAACTTTATTCATTGAGCTATTACTACTCCCATTTGTCCTATCACCCCCCCCCCCTTCTGTGTGTGGTTGCATGGCTGCTTCTAATTAAAATAAGCTTCTGCTATAAGTGCTGCTCTGCCCTCTCACTCCTTGCCAGAGCTTAGGTTCCTAGCTGTCCAGTTAAAAATTGAAGGTGTGCTATTCTGTCTGATACTCTGCTGCCTTCCCTGACCTGAGATTAGTTTCATTGCTACACAAAAACTCTGCTTGCTCTGACTTTCAATTAGTTTCTCAGATCACAAGAACTCTACCTGCTCTGACCTAGTCCTGTTTCCTAACTTTGAGTGTTTCCTAAACCTTAGTTTTTCACACTGATGTCTCTGGCCTCTGTAGGTCAGTTACCAACTACACTAGGACTATGCCATTAACAATGGTGATATAAGTAAAAAACCATCAGTGTGGTGGACACAAATAAGACACCCATACTGGTTCTCTTTCAAGTTAAAGCGTACCTCGGTTTTCAAAAGAAGTTTGCATAATGGCTGTGCAATCTTTGTACAATATTGAAGGAACAGGACTTTTTGGGCTTCCATGTCTTTTTTTAGCCTAAATATTCCCCTCTTCAGCTGCACAGCTAGATGCATTTCTCTCACAAACAGGGGGCGGCTCCCTTCTGTGGAATCTGCCAGTATTGTATTGCTGTGATGTCCTTTCCCTTACTTCCCACTATGTTTGTTTTCAGCTCCAGAGCTTTCAGAACAGATGAGGTAGAAATCAAAGGCAGGATATTCCTGTGATTTTTCAGATGCAGTTCAGAAGCAGTTCTTCTATCAGGCTCACAATCTCAGCTATCTCTGACATGCCTCCCACTTCCAACAGGCAGTGAACTGAAAATTAGGAGGATGCAGACATATTAGAAGGATGCAGACATATTTTTTAAATGAAGTGATTTAGAAATTTGCCATTTACATTATTCTCTATTAAATGAAATTGTTTGAAAGTACAGTGACTCTTTAAGGAAAGGAGTGAGTTGCAACAGCATCTTCAGACTTTGTTGGACATGTATTTTATTTTTAATATTTTCTCATAGAAAGTATAAAATTATTTTTCCAAAATTATATGCTAGAGAAGGTCTTGAAGTGATGCACCAAAAGACTTGAGATGAAGGTAAAGTTGACTTCCTTAGAAAATTCAAATACAACATTGTTGTGAGGACTTTTGGGGGTTAATGCATCTGTCCTGTAACTTACACAACTAATACCCAAGCAACACCTTAAAACCTGGATCTGGAATTCATCACTTCTCTGTACTCATGCCAGTGGCAGAGTTGTAAAGTGACTCTCACTAAATTCATTGCAGTTTTTAAGGGAACAAAACTCATTTATATTCTCAACTATGGTGTTGTGTCACAGCAACCTGCTATGCTTAGAACTTTTGTTATTGACCAAATACTTATTTTCCACAATAATTTGCAAATAAATTCTTTAAAAATCAGACAATGTGATTTTTTGGATTTGTTTTCTCATTTTGTCTCTCACAGTTGAGGTCTACCTATGATGTCAATTACAGGCCCTTCTCATCTTTTTAAGTGAGAGAACTTGCACAATTGGTGGCTGACTAAATACTTTTTTTCCCCCACAGTATACAGTATAATACCAAACATGATGCAATACCTCACAGTATGCAGTATACAGTATATAATACTCTACAGCAGGGGTAGGGAACCTCCGGCTCTCCAGCTGTTGTGAAACTACAATTCCCAGCATGCTTCATTCATTTCTATGAGAGTTCTTAGAAGAGCAGAGCGAGTATGCTTGCTGGGAGTTGTAGTTTCACAACAGCTGGAGAGCCGGAGGTTCCCTACCCCTGCTCTACAGTATGCAGTATATAGTACTGTGATGGCTAACCTCTGGCACTCCAGCTGTGGTAGAACTACAACTCCCAACATGCACATTTGCATGGCTGTTCTCAGAACTCCATAGAAATGAATGGAGCATGCTGGGAGTCGTAGTTTCACCACAGCTGGAGTGCCGGAGGTTAGACATCACTGATAAATTATAATACCACACAGTATGCGGTATATAGTATAACACCCCACAGAATGCAGTATATAGTATAATACCACACAGTATGCAGTACCCCACAATATGCAGTATCTAGTATAGCACCCCACAGTATGCAGTATATAGTATAATACCACGCAGTATATAGTATAATTCCATACAGTATGCAGTAGCTTACAGTATGCAGTATATAGTATAGTACCCCATATTATGCAGTATATAGTATAATACCACACAGTATGCAGTACGCCACAGAATGCAGTATATAGTATAGTACCCCACATTATGCAGTATATAGTATAATACCACACAGCATACAGTATCCCACAGTATGCAGTATCTAGTATAGCATCCCACATTATGCAGTATATAGTATAATACCACACAGTATGCAGTACCCCACGTTATGTAGTATACAGTATATAATACCACACCACAGTATGCAACACCCCACAATATGCTGTATAACACCCTATGTCACCTTTTCCTGATGTAATCTGCACAAAAACTCCATAAAACTATGGCAAATTCTTCTGCAGCAACACTCCTCTGAGAGAGAGGACCTGTGATGACATCATCGTCATATGAGCACTAATATCATTATATTACTGGCCACATGGCGATGATGATATCAAAGGTCCTTTCTCCTACCATAATCACAAGTCTCCTTCCTTGTAATGGGTGTACTGGGTGGCGATGGGCCACACAGAAATGTTGGGCCCGGGGCTGCCAACTAGGTATGAGCGAATTGACTTCGGATGAAACATCCGAAGTTGATTCACATAAAATTTTAAACTTCGTTCTAATACTGTCTAATATTGGCTCATCTGAGTCAATACATTCTAATACTGTACAGAGCTCCTGCTCCGTACAGTATTGGAACAAAGCTTTATGCTAATCGACTTCGGATGTTTCATCCAAAGTCGATTCACTCATCCCTACTGCCAACCCAAACGCCCCTATTATAATCCGCCATTGGTCATCAGATGTATGTAGTGATTTTGCCAGTTCAGTCTGGTGCAGGTTTCACATTGGAAACAGGCTTTGCACGGATCCTTTGTATTAACTCTTCGACATATGATTAGTTTATAGTCATACCTCTATAAACCATGTAAAGTTGATATATAGTGTTGAAGCTTTACAAAGTCTTTTCATTCCAGTCTTTGCATATATTGGTGAAGACAAAAGTATTGCTCTTCACTGCACCCACTAGCATGTTATAGCATGTATTGGAGACTGTCTACCTTGAAGATTGGTAATTACTGCTATATCATACCATACAGTCATATACTTTGGAATGTTTTATATCACAGCAGATTTTCTTTTGAAATTCAGAGATCGTAAAGTAGAACAGATTTCCCTTAAAGAAGTTGTCCAAGTTATGAAAAAAAATATATAGTACTTTAAATCTGATGGGCAACAATATATAACTAAGTTAAGCAAGTTTTAGGCAAAAAAAAAATCTATATTTCCACATTTCCCTGGTTCTCTTCTGGTCTTTGTTTACCTGCAGTAATAACAATCTCTGCCCCTCACCCCGCTCTGCTCTGCAAATGCTGCCCTGAGTGACATGTCTGCTGGGATACTCAGCAGCATGTTGTATGTGTACTACAAGTCCCAGCTGTACAATGACACCGCTGATACACACAGGATCTTCCCCCTACCTTCTTTGTTCTTTGCATCTCCTCCAGATCAGCTCCAGTGTCAGCTTTGTGTCTGTAGGGTGAGGAGAGCAGATCCTGTGTCTCTTTACATCTGCAGCTGCTGTTGTAAAGCCTTCAGTGTGTTCTGGCTGAAGGGGTTAATGTTTTATCTGAAAGAATCCATTTAGAGCAGATAGCAGGAACCGGCAGAGCAGGGGGGCGTGGCCAGCACAGTGACGTTTCGTGTACAAGCTCTGTGCACGAATACAAGATTAGCAGGGAGACAAGCTGACATCACAGGTCATGTGACCCTCATTGAAACCTGAGAAACCAGCAGCTTTAGAAGCAGAAAGTGCATGGAAAAGCTGTTGTATTTGACTAGTTAGAAACATACAAAGGACAAAAAAATGACTTGGAGAACCCCTTAAACTGCAGTACTTTTTGCACAGTACTAACAGGCTATCTCTCTTGGGGTCATACCATTGTGTGGCCTTGTTGGCAATACTTCTATGGGACTATTTTAAGCATTTTTAACATTTTTACTTTGGCAAGGAAAATGTGTGGGAATTAATCCAAGCACTAGTAAGAATTCTGTCACTTCCAGGAATATAAAGCATTGCAATAAAATATATTCCCATACCTACACATATAAGCCACAAGCTTAACCAGAAGATTAGTCCTGAATTGCCACTTGTTTGCAAAGACGAGTGGATCTCATCAGGATACCTATTTTGTCTTTGTGACGAGCTGAGACAGTAATGAAAACACTTGGAAGTAGCAATTTAGACTGGAAACATTTCATGTAGACAGCCACGTCAGTGCATCTTATGACAAACTCAGTGAATCATTTTTCTTTTCTTTTTCATAGAATGAAGTCTCAAATCCAACTGAGTTATTGAGCAGGCTGTGAAAAAGAACAGAATAAAGAAGGGTAATCTGGATAATCTATGTTGTTTTTTTTTTCTAACATCCTTGCCAACACTTTTCCACTTGCTGCCGGGACTCTTCCAGTGAGTCATGTTTCCAGAAAATACATTGTGGTATATATCTGCCTCTTATCCAAACCACATAAGTCTAGGAACAACAGAAAAAAGATGGATGCTCTGGAGTTCTGTGTGCTGAGAAATGATGTTATTTCAAATCAGACTTCTCCTTAGATAAAAGAAAAAAATTAAAGTTATGGCTGTCAAAGTATGGGGCTCTTAATCACTTGCTTACCACCACACAACTTTATATGTCTGGACGGTAAGCTGTGAACTGTAATCTGCTAGTTACATTACTGCCAGTGCCATATGGCTCTGCAGTAACAGTGATGACCCTGGAGACCAGCAGAAGTGGTCTCTGGGCATAAGATCACAGTGAAAGGCTGTCAATTGTGAAGAAAATCTGGCAGGGGCACTCTCAGTCAAGATCCTTGATGTGAGCATGATCCCAGCTGGTTGTAAAGTTAGCTGTGAGCCTGCTGCCTGTGACTGTGTGAGGAAGGGGTTAATTCACTTTTTTTTCTTAAAAAGTAAAAACCAATGAAATAAATTAAAAATATATAAAAAGTCAAATAAAAAATGAAGTTTATAGCTATAATTATTAGTTCTAGCAATAATATAGCAAACTATGTACACACACGTGCGCACATTATTCCCCTTTTTCTTTCAGAAAAAATAAAATAAAAATATGTTAGTTTTAGCAATAGTATAGCATACTTTTTAGCTATATTTAGTATAGATTTTTTGTGAGTAAAATATATAAAAAAGAAAGCATATTTTTTCATTTATAAACATTTTTTTTATAAACTTAAAAAATATAGTCACTGTAAAGGAGTCTCTAATGTTTTGGCAATGTACAACATCTGTTCTGGTAGTACGGTGCCATAAAACCAGCAACAGAAAAATAGGCCTCCAAAATACAAACCGCACTCCAGTCATTTGAAGTTATGCGATGGATCCAGCCAGTAGATAAATTACACAAGTAGCATCCATTTTCACAATAAAAAACATACTGCAATTGTTTTGGAAAGGTTTTGTCTCAAAATCTTTTGTAACAGAAAAATATACATTTTTTTCATAATTTTTACAGTTTTTCCTTCTATACAGTATATATATTTTATATATTATATATGTTATCTAATGGCACAAAATAAAGGTCTAAGGTGCCCTGTGAAAAATAATATCAAATACAGTACAGACCAAAAGTTTGGACACACCTTCTCATTCAAAGAGTTTTCTGTATTTTCATGACTATGAAAATTGTAGATTCACACTGAAGGCATCAAAACTATGAATTAACACATGTGGAATTATATACTTAACAAAAAACTGTATATGCATATGAAAACTGTAAATATGTCTTATATTCTAAGTTCTTCAAAGTAGCCACCTTTTGCTTTGATTACTGCTTTGCACACCCTTGGCATTCTCTTGATGAGCTTCAAGAGGTAGTCACCTGAAATGGTATTCCAACAGTCTTGAAGGAGTTCCCAGAGATGCTTAGCACTTGTTGGCCCTTTTGCCTTCACTCTGCGGTCCAGCTCACCCCAAACCATCTCGATTGGGTTCAGGTCTGGTGACTGTGAAGGCCAGGTCATCTGGTGTAGCATCCCATCAGTCTCCTTCTTGGTCAAATAGCCCTTACACAGCCTGGAGGTGTGTTTGGGGTCATTGTCCTGTTGATAAATAAATGATGGTCCAACTAAACGCAAACCAATCAAAAAATGAAGTTTATAGCTATAATTATTAGTTTTAGCAATAGTATAGCAAACTATGTACACACACATACGCACATTATTCCCCTTTTTCTTTCAGAAAAAAATAAAATAATATGTTAGTTTTAGCAATAGTATAGCATACTTAGTGTGTGTAAAATATACAAAAGTACATACATTTTGTTTTCTTTCACAAAAAAATGAAAAGAAAAAAAGATTTTAGCTATATTTAGTATAGATTTTTTGTGAGTAAAATATAAAAAAAAGAAAGCATATTTTTTCATTTATAAACATTTTTTATAAACTTAAAAAATATAGTCACTGTAAAGGAGTCTCTAATGTTTTGGCAATGTACAACATCTGTTCTGGTAGTACGGTGCCATAAAACCAGCAACAGAAAAATAGGCCTCCAAAATCCAAACTGCGCTCCAGACCAAAGCACAGATTTCCAATGGTCTAATGTCCATTCCTTGTGTTCTTTAGCCCAAACAAGTCCCTTCTGCTTGTTGCCTGTCCTTAGCAGTGGTTTCCTAGCAGCTATTTTACCATGAAGGCCTGCTGCACACAGTCTCCTCTTAACAGTTGTTGTAGAGATGTGTCTGCTGCTAGAACTCTGTGTGGCATTGACCTGGTCTCTAATCTGAGCTGCTGTTAACCTGCGATTTCTGAGGCTGGTGACTCGGATGAACTTATCCTCCGCATCAGAGGTGACTCTTGGTCTTCCTTTCCTGGGGCGGTCCTCATGTGAGCCAGTTTCTTTGTAGCGCTTGATGGTTTTTGCGACTGCACTTGGGGACACTTTCAAAGTTTTCCCAATTTTTCGGACTGACTGACCTTCATTTCTTAAAGTAATGATGGCCACTCGTTTTTCTTTACTTAGCTGCTTTTTTCTTGCCATAATACAAATTCTAACAGTCTATTCAGTAGGACTATCAGCTGCGTATCCACCTGACTTCTGCCCAACACAACTCATGGTCCCAACCCCATTTATAAGGCAGGAAATCCCACTTATTAAACCTGACAGGGCACACCTGTGAAGTGAAAACCATTTCAGGTGACTACCTCTTGAAGCTCATCAAGAGTATGCCAAGAGTGTGCAAAGCAGTAATCAAAGCAAAAGGTGGCTACTTTGAAGAACCTAGAATATAAGACATATTTTCAGTTGTTTCACACTTTTTTGTTAAGTATATAATTCCACATGTGTTAATTCATAGTTTTGATGCCTTCAGTGTGAATCTAAAATTTTCATAGTCATGAAAATACAGAAAACTCTTTGAATGAGAAGGTGTGTCCAAACTTTTGGTCTGTACTGTATATGTAGGTTGACTGAGAAATTAAATAGTTATTTGCTGTTAGATAGGCCGATTGTGAAAATTGAAAAATTGGCTTGGTAAGTAAGGGGGTAAACAATCTGGTAATGAAACAGTAATCAACTCTACTAAGCTATATGTACTGTCTAGTAGCATTGATTGCCACAACCAGTTTTCACCTGTCTTGTGAAAATTGGTTGCGGTGCTCTCATTTGCACAAAAAATAAAAATATTTTTTTCTTGGGAACGGTGCAACCAATTTTCACAAGACTGGTATGATCAGTCTGTCTGGTTTAATAGGGTTGACCCTGCTGACAGGTCCTCTTTAATGGTCTAAGAAGAATGGCTTGATAGGATAGAATATGCTATGGCATGTTCCAGATATACCTAATTAAAAGTAATATCACCTGAAAGGAGATGGAAATTATACCCAGACTGGAAATGGATGGGTAGTGTGTTTTGGGCTGTTGCACCAACTAAAAAGGCTCTGTGGCGACCACAGTTCTGAGGCCTCAGTACAGAGTGCTGGTGAGTGGCCAAATAGCCACAAACAAAACAACATATTGACCGGCTTGACTGCTGTCACTCCAATGGCAAGTACTGCCCGAGGGAGATATTGTGGGGCAGCCCGCCACAGCCCTACACCTGGTGTAAGGAAAGACTAATGCTTAAAGGGGTTGTCTGGCCTTGGAGCCAACAATCCCTATCGTTCAGACCTGTGCCCCTGAACACAAAAAAAGCAGGGTCACCTGCCTGCAGTTATGCCACTGCTCCGGTCCTGCACATTTCTGGTCCCCGCAGAACCAGGAAGAGGCTGAGTCCTGTGATCACCGCCTCCAATCAGAGACCTCAGTGGTCACAGTGGCTTGAACAGTATCTCACATCTGTGATGTAACGCTCAAGCCAATGTGTCATGGGGCTTAGCCACTTCCTGGTCTTGCATGGACTGGAAGCGGCCGGGAATGGAGCAGTGCGGCAGTTGAGACTGTTTTTTTTACATTCAGAGGCATAGGTCTGGACGATAAGGGTTGTCAGCTCAGAGTATGTCTTTCCTTCCACCAGGTGTAGCTCTGTGGCAGGCCTTAGTGGACCACACTACTCACTACTCATTTAAACTTTTGATCACATACCTTTCTTCAGTGCACTTGACCCTTTCTACACAGTAGAACAGCTCATGGACCAGTCAGTTCTATGTAAGCCATTCATGGGTTAACTGAAAAGGACTAAACATATTTGGGATACATAAATAGGACTAATGGTGGAATGATGATTATGTTGTGGTTCCTACAATATCTGCATCACTGCATGTAGCCGGCTGTCACTAGGTGACGTTTTTAACCTCTTTCCACTTCAGCCATATTTCATTTTTGTGTTGTCTTTTTTTCCTACCTAACTTCCAAAAGCCATACCTTTTATATTTTTTCTATTCACATAGAAGTGTCAGAGGGCTTGCTTTTCATGGAACAAGTTCTGTTTTCTAATGGCACCATTTAAAAGAACTGTGTCACCAAAAATGTTATCTGCCAGTTAAAACCAGATAGTAACACATCTCCTTTTTTCTAATCTGTTTTTATTTTCTGATTGCAGATTTCTTTATTCTACTTCCTGAACATGATTATGGGGGCGGCCATCTTGCCTGAGCTGTTCTTAACAGCATTTACACAGCACTAAGAAAACTGCTTTACGGCAGCCCCTTGGTCCATAGACACAATGGTCAGGAGGGACCTCACTGACTTCTATGGGAGAGATTTCTAGACATGCTCTGTGACCTGTACAGAGGTCTTTGTACAAGGAAAGATTAGATAAGATTTGACAATCACCTATTGTAAATGGTGGATCCTGTCTTATCTATGCACAGAGGTAATATCTCCTCATCATTTCTATGATAATTCTATTCAATTTTTAGGAGGTGAAGTGACCAAGAAACTCAGATTCCAGCATTTTGAAAATATATTATTTTATACTTTAATACTATTACTATATATAATATTAATTATAAAATGGATAAAGGGGTGATTTAAATTTTTACTTTTTTTGTATTACTTTTACTTTTTAAAAACAGCTTTTTTTGCTTTTAAAGGGGTATTTCAGTTACCATAAATATAATGTATGTTTTAGACTAATTCATCATCAATAATTACTAGAGATGAGCGAGTAGTGTTCGATCGAGCTGGTATTCGATCGAATACTACGATATTCGGCGTGCTCGATTTCTTTCGAGTATAACGGCGATGGCACACTTAGAATTCGTTTCCCCTCCCACCTTCCCTGGCGCTCTTTTTCCACCAATCACCATGCAGGGGGGGTATGACAGGCACGCTGAGCACGCTGGCAGCGCGAAAACGGCGTCTACATGCATTGGCTGGAAAAACCATGTGACCTCGAATATTAAAAACTCAGCTCTTCCTGCTCGTTCGCATATGCTGCGTGAACTTAGTCAGGGACAGAGGCTGGAGAAGGGAGAGACAGGTTTTAGCTGTTGGACAGGCAGGAGCGTGATTAAAAGCCCTTATCAGGGCTACTATAGTGCAGTACAGTGATAGCTTTACTACAAGATACACTTTACAGAGAACGGCTGCCGTATTCAGGGATAGCTGCTGGAGTAGGGACAGAGAGAGGCATTAGTGGTGTATTAGGTGCTCTGCTACATACAAAACTATATTTGGCACTACTGCTGTGTACCTTGAAATATAAAATATATAGGCCTTTCAATTGGCAACTGTACTGTGCGTTCTCTTGCAAAGTAATTTCTCAAACCTGGTGTTCATACACACCGTCTGATCACTTAGTACACGGCTGTGTACCTTGAAATATACAATATATAGGCCTTATAATTGGCAACTGTACTGTGCGTTCTCTTGCAAAGTAATTTCTCATACCTGGTGTTCATACACACCGTCTGATCACTTAGTACACGGCTGTGTACCTTGAAATATACAATATATAGGCCTTTCAATTGGCAACTGTACTGTGCGTTCTCTTGCAAAGTAATTTCTCAAACCTGGTGTTCATACACACCGTCTGATCACTTAGTACACGGCTGTGTACCTTGAAATATACAATATATAGGCATTATAACTGGCAACTGTACTGTGCGTTCTCTTGCAAAGTAATTTCACGGCTGTGAAGGCAAAATATTGTAACCAAAAAAAAATAAAATGCGGCGGGGGGCTAGCGGAATAGGACGTGGACGAGGACGGGGGCGCGGAAATGCTGTTGGGGGCCTTGTTGAAGCCAGTGGGGATACAATGTGTGCTGCTGAGGGTCAGCCAGGATCCCGCTCATCCAGAATCCCTGCCTTTATGGGACAGTTAAGCAGGGGGCGGGTTACACCGCTGTTGAGGCCTGAGCAGGTTGAACAGGTGGTGCAATGGATAGCCGAAAGCGCTTCCACACAGTTGTCCACCAGCCAGTCATCCACACAGTCTCACTCTGACCCTCCTTCCTCCACACCTGGCCAACAGAGTCATCCCAACATTGACCCCTCCCAGGAGCTCTTTTCGGGTCCTTTTTCAGATGTGCCGGAAGAATCCCAGGAGCTAGCAGAGGAATTTGTTTGTAGTGATGCCCAAACACTTGAGTTTTCGCCATCTCCTGCTGATGTGGACCCTGAGCCAGCATCTGTTATCATGAGCAATGATGATGATGAGACGCAGTTGCCATCAAGGGAGGCTGTTGGAATGTCCAGTGGGCAGCAGGAGGAGCAGAGTGAGGAAGTGGAAGAGGAGGTGGTGGATGACGAAATGACCGACCCCACTTGGCCAGGGGTGATGTCCAGCGAGGAAAGCAGTGGAGAGGTGGTGGTCTGCGCAGCACCGAAAAAGGCAGCAAGAGGCAGAGGGATGTCCAGAGGCAGAGGGATGTCCACAGGCAGAGGGATGTCCATAGGCAGAGGACAGTCCAGACAGAGAAGTGAGGCCACAGCCAGCAGGGCCGAAGCTGTTCCCGGCAGCGGGCAGTCGCGCGAAGCTCCCCCATCGAGGCCTCGTACTTCTGTGATGTGGAGATTTTTTAATGTTTGTGCGGATGACAAACTGAGCGCGGTTTGCACACTCTGCCACTCAAAACTGAGTAGGGGCTCTGAGAAGAGCAATCTGACCACCTCAGGCATGCGGCGTCACTTGGAAGTCAAGCACTGGGCTGAGTGGGAGAGAGCAAACGCAATACAACCTGCGCCCGGTCTTGCTGCCACTGCCTCTTCCCCTTTGTTGTGTGCTGCCACTGCGGTCCAGACCTCCAGCCAGGACACCTCCACATCTGCCTCTGCCTCGGCTACTTTGGGGCCTTCTCCTTCAGCCTCCCCTTCCCCCGCCTCTTCGCCTGCACCTTCACACTCCTCGTCCCAACAACTGTCCATCTCGCAGGCGTTCGACCGCAGGCGGAAGTACGCCTCGAGTCACCCCCAAGCCCAAGCCTTAAACTGCCACATCTCCAAACTGCTGGCCCTGGAGATGTTGCCGTTTAGGCTTGTGGAGACGCAGGCCTTCCGCGACCTGATGGCGGCTGCCGCACCTCGCTATTCCGTCCCCAGCCGCCACTACTTTTCCCAGAGTGCCGTCCCCGCCCTGCACCAGCACGTGTCGCGTAACATCAGGCGGGCCCTGAGGTATGCAATCAGCGCAAAGGTCCACTTGACCACCGACTCGTGGACAAGCGCTTGCGGCCAGGGACGATACATCTCTTTGACGGCACACTGGGTGAATGTAGTGGAAGCGGGGACGGGGTCGCAAACAGAGACGGCCTACCTACCACCCCCGCCCAAGATTGCCAGCATGGGTTCTGATAAACCCCCTCCTCCTCCTCCTCTGCCTTAACATCGCCCTCAGCCGCTAGCTGGAAGCGTTGCAGCACTGGCGCGGGGAGACGTCAGCAGGCGGTGCTTAAGCTCATCAGCTTGGGCGACAGGAAGCACAGCGCCCCAGAGGTGAGGGACGCCATATTGCAGCAGACGGAGATGTGGCTGTCGCCGCTGCAGCTAGGACCAGGCATGGTCGTGTGCGATAACGGCCGTAACCTGGTGGCGGCTCTGGAGCTTGCCGAACTCAATCACGTACCATGCCTGGCCCACGTTTTTAATCTGGTAGTCCAAAAATTTCTAAAGACTTACCCCAACCTGGCAGAGTTACTGGTGAAAGTGCGGCGCTTGTGCGCTCACTTTCGGAAGTCAACTGTAGCTGCTGCTAGCTTAAAAAAACTCCAGCAACGCCTCCATTTGCCTGAACATCGGCTGTTGTGCGACCTGCCGACTCGCTGGAATTCCACCTATTCCATGTTGGCCAGGGTGTGTGAGCAGCAGAGAGCATTGATGGAGTACCAGATTATGAATCCACGAGTGCCTCCAACTCAGCTCCCTCAGTTTGCCAACCACGAGTGGCCATGGATGGCAGACATATGCGATGTACTGCGTATCTTTGAGGAGTCCACCAAGAAGGTCAGCAGCGAGGACGCTATAGTGAGCGTAACCATCCCGCTCCTATGCGTCCTTAAAGAATCCCTCATCGCAATAAGGGAGAACGCATTGCACGCAGAGGAGACGGGGGTAGGAGGAGACGCAACGGAGCTACACAGTCAGACCACACTTTTGTCTGCTTCACGGTGGCAGTTGCAGGAGGATGAGGATGAGGAGGAGGAGGACGACGTGGAGGTGGCTGTGGAAGAGGAGGAGGATGCTGGCGGCGAGGGTAGCAGTCAGGCTGTGTGCGTCCCATTGGTTCAGCGCGGATGGGGCGGAGAGGAGGCGGAAGAGGAAGAGGAGGAAATGGCAAGTGATCCTTCTGGTGGGGGCAGTGAGGTCATGCCTATTCAGAGTCTGGCACACATGGCTGACTTCATGCTGGGCTGCTTTTCCCGGGACACACGTGTTGTCCGGATAGTGGAGAACAAACTGTACTGGGTCTTCGCACTCCTGGACCCCCGGTATAAAGATAACGTCTCCTCTTTTATTCCGGTAGAGGAGAGGACAAATCGATTGCTGGAATACCAGAGGGAACTCGTGCAGAACATGATGGAGATTTTCCCACCCACCATCGCTGGCGGCAGAGAGGAGAGGGTCTCCTAGAGTCCCACAACATCTATCAGGCCCACAGCCACCAGGGGAACACTCTCCAAGGTGTGGGACACGTTCATGGCACCCCCTCGTGCAACTTCCATCACTGCGGGGCCTGCTATCAGCAGGAGGGACAAGTATCGGCGGATGTTGCGGGAGTACCTGGCAGACCGTAACCCTGTCCTCCCCGATCCCTCGGCGTCCTACACTTACTGGGTCTCCAAGTTGGACACGTGGCTGGAACTGTCCCTGTACGCCTTGGAGGTGCTTGCCTGCCCTGCCGCCAGCGTGCTATCCGAAAGGGTGTTCAGCGCAGCCGGGGGCATTATAACCGATAAGCGCAGCCGCCTGTCAACCGACCGTGCCGACAGGCTGACGCTAATCAAAATGAACAGCAAGTGGATTGACCCGGACTTTGCTTCTCCAACAGTGGAAAGCAGCCAAAAGTGAAGTGCCAAGGTCTCACCTCTTGGGCCTCCACAAAATTTTTAACAGGTCTCACCTCTTGGGCCTCCACAAAATTTTTAACAGGTCTCACCTCTTGGGCCTCCACATAATTTTTAAGAGGTCTCACCTCTTGGACCTCCACAAAATGTTTAAGAGGTCTCACCTCTTGGGCCTCCACATAATTTTTAAGAGGTCTCACCTCTTGGGCCTCCACAAAATGTTTAAGAGGTCTCACCTCTTGGGCCTCCACATAATTTTTAATACGTCTCACCTCTTGGGCCTCCACAAAATGTTTAAGAGGTCTGACCTCTTGGGCCTCCACATAATTTTTAACAGGTCACACCTCTTGGGCCTCCACATAATTTTTAAGAGGTCTCACCTCTTGGGCCTCCACAAAAAGTTTAAGAGGTTTCACCTCTTTAGCCTCCACACAATTTTTAAGACGTCTCACCGCTTGGGCCTCCACAAAATTTTCCATGAGCCTCTGGTCAGCCCACGGCCTCTTCCTGCCTTTTGCGGTCCTACGCATCCCTCAACATCCCCACTGCTTTACCTGCTAGACATGACACTGGGCCAGGTCGGGTCACTGACATCTCAAGCGCCAACAATTTGGGCATTTTAAGGCTTCTGCATGTGTTTGAGTTGTTTTTACATTTAAAAGAAGACATGTCTGACCACATCTCACACACACACACAATGACAATTAGGGGTGGGGTCTATTTGATTTCCCCCTTGCCTATGCCATCTGTGGTTGTCATAGGCAACGTGATTTTAAGGGGTGCAGAATTTTATCTTCTTTTTTGTCTAGTTTGGCTTGGGGTCCATGGCAATGTTGAGGAAAGAAGGTTTCCTTGTATGGTCTTACTTTACAGAGAGGTTACATTGTCTTTGCAGTGTATTGTTGAGAGGCTGTGATAGTGGCGTAATAGTGCGACTTGGGCGCGTTATATGCACCCAGACATGCTTCCCCTGCTGTCCCAGTTGCATTCCAGCAGTGTTGGCATCCTTTTCTGAGGTTTCAGGGTGGACTTGGTGACCTCCAAGTGGTCGAATTGAGATTTCCAAGTGGCGAGCATTTTTTCCCCATAGACTTTAATGGGATTCGATATTCGGTCGAATAGTCGAATTTCGCGGTCTATTCGAATCGAATTTCGAACTTTCGAATATTTCACTACTCACTCATCTCTAATAATTACCTAATATAATGTCAATTTCAGTAGTTATAAAAGTGGTTTTCTTCCTCTGCTACCCACTGTGTTTCCTTATAAATTACCATGGCATGGACCTGTAGTTCTGAGCCTTTGTTAGGTCGAGCATGCTCAGTGTGTTGCTATCAATTCTCTAGCTAAACGTCTTGTGAAACAAAGTGCGTGTTAGTGTGCTGGTGATTATTGAGTAGAGGGGGCGTGACTGCATTGTATATCAGGCAGCTAATCAGTAAACATCAAGACTTAAGAAAGCTAGGGATTGTGGGGATTGTAGTTTTGTGAGGGAAGATCGGGAGCCATGATATTCTCAGTGTGTTGAAGGCTCACACAGGAGCTAGACAAATGGATTGCAAGGTAAATTGAAGCTCTGGTTATATATATATATATGGGTTCTGGTTAGGTCACAGCTTGCAGCCTTAATGCAGTTTTTCAAAAATTAAGTTACTTTACCGGAATACGGAGTTCGCCACATCCACACAATTTGTTACCTTGTGTAGGATGGTTTTGTGGTACATGTGGTCCGCTGCAGGCATCCTCCATTGTATGCATTTTTGCTGGGGATTGCTGTTAGCAACAGACCACATGTGCAGGAATTGCTCCCTCGGTTTGATATGTGCAACAGCATATGGAGTCTGAGCAATTTTCTGCCATTTTAGACCACGTTTTTTTCTGTGATTGTATTTGAACATTTATACCTGGAGGTGTGGCAACTCCAGGTCTGAATGTACCATTACTTACATCTTATGGTAACATTCTGGTGCACCTGTGTAGCCTGAGTCACATGAGTCATTGGTAGGTGGGGCTCATAGTCTCCTCCCTCCTCCCATTGTATGTGGGATTTCACGCTGGAGGTAACTAGGAATAGGTTGCTGTGTGTCGGCCTATATGCTCCTTCCGCAATTGACCATACGGCAAGGTAGGCTAGTGTTAGGTCCCGAGCCACTCTGAGATACCTTAACGCGGTGCTCGGGCTCCGGTATGTTCTTGATATAAGAATATATTGGCGAAAGTCTCATTTTAACATCAGTGTGAGGGTTTAGCCATATATTGTCAATTGCATTGCCGCCGCAGTGCACCTTTACTAGTGATTGTTTATTTTACCGGAATATCCCTTTAACTATACCATTCAAGGCATATAACTGAGGGTGTAGTGATAATTTAGACCCCTAATTCATTCAAAACAAGTGTGAAAATTTTAGATTTGCATTTTTTTTATAAAAAAAATAGATTTGCATTTTTTTTATAAAAAAAATATATCATTATCATGACAGTTGCATTTGTCTAGGCAAAGGAAAGGAGGAAACACACCCCAATTTTATTGTGCTAGAATGGGAATTATGGGTATGTATTGTTTTCTTCAAAAGGTTAATAAATTTTCACATAAAACGGGAGGAAAAAGCTTTAAAATATGTAACTCTGTTACTGCTAGAAATATGCCACATTGTTATCTTGGGGGGCATGTCCCTATATACACTTTTGCCTGTACATATGTCTTGTTAACAAAGCAGTTGTCCCACATTTGTGATATTCTGATGCCGTTGTGAACAACATTCTGGTTTGATAAATAATATAATAAAATAATATAATAAATTATAGCAGAAAAAAAAATAAAATGTACTGGAGTGAAGGGCTACATGCCCAGTAATGGAGAAAAAGTATCGTACTATGTGGGAAATTCGAGTTTGTTCACAAGATGAAGGAACACCTCTAGGACTATAATGATAAGTATATTTTCCAAAGTGACTGACCGTACAATATCTCTTTAGCTCTATCAATTTCTATATGACAGATAAACATACAAATGGACATGATGAACCATAGCAGGTCTCTGCCTGGGAAGCTAGAAACCACTATATGCACAAATCAAATCAACCAATCACCTACAGAATATATAAAGAGGCAGTGTCCAAAACCATGTATAGGAACAGTAAAGGTCCCCAAAATAATATCAGTATTTCTAGAAGTACTGTAGGGTGTATGAGTTCCACCGAAAACCTAAAGACAATATCAAAGTCCACATAGTGTATTAATAAGGAATCTCGATTAGTGAAAATACTCCAATAAAAAAACAAAAACAAACAGTACATATCATACAGTAATATCAATATAAAACAGCTTTATGCGGCAGGATTTAGTCATACTAGCAAACATTTAAAAAATCATATATTTTATTATTTTAAATCTTGGTCAACTTCAATTATGAAAATAATTTTCCATATGACTCATGACTCATATCCATTTGAGGATTGTACATCTAGACCCAGAACAGGCCTAATTTTTACTTGGATTATTTTTAGGCAACATTTCGTGTTTGTGGAGCCTCCAGGGGTGCCAGAAAAATAGAAAATTAATGAAATGTCTCCATTAAAAAGACTCCAATGTATCCATCTAGGGGTTTGATGGGAATTTTAAGTTTTATTTGGTAGTTTTATTGAAATGTCAGTTGGGACAAAATGGGAAACTAAATTCTTGGCAATACCTTAGAAAATAAACACCCAGGAACTAGTCAAGAAAGAAAAAAGAGGGATTTAATTAAAATCCATGGATGTGTGGTAAACCAGAAAGCACGTTCCAATGCAGAAGCTCAGTTTAGAGGGGCGGGTCTCACAGTGAGTGGTGTCTTTTCTTACTCCTCTAATGAGAACACTCTGCAACTTTTTTGGTGTTTCTTTTTTTTCTGTCAGGTAGTATACCAGGGAAATGTTGGCCATTAACAATTCTACAGATTCCAGAAGCAACGCTGCTTCCACTGCTGCCCTCCACTATATGGCCTGAAAAAAATAGTGTTTTAAAAATGTTTTTTTGGAACACTAGGAAGGTCTCTCTATGGCCAGTATTTCTATAAAGAACAAAAGCTTCTTATACCACATCCTTGATTTTCTTAAGGCACTGGAGGACTGTAGGATCTGGTTTGATAGATCCATCCCTCCCATGCACTGGTTGCAATTCTGGATACACGCAGGCTTTGGGGTCTGCTCTGTAGATCCTTGGACTTGGACTATTATGGATTGTTCTGCATGGATAGTGGTCAATACAAGGACTGCATGTAAAAGTAAATTCTCACTGCAAACAGCTCTCCTTTCCCATGGTGAAATGTCTGGTCAATTAATGATTTAGGGAGCCCTCTCCGTTTTGTCCTAATTGTGCCATATGCTGCCATGCAAGGACGGACTACCCATAGACCCTACTGGCAGGGGTGCACCTAGCCTATCTACTGCCTGAGGCGTAAACTTAAACAGCCCCCCATGCCAATTTCTTAACCTAACCCCTTTGCCACAATGAAAGCGCTCATTGTCAGTGGCCCTTCTGCTGCCCCCTTCTTGCCCCTCGCTGGTGCTGCCTGAGGCGATCGCCTCACCTGGCCTCATTGGTGGTGCACCGCTGCATACCAGGAAATTTCCCAATGGGATGTCAGGGGGCCGTCTGAGCCCTACTCATGGCTGCTGGGTAGCTCTCAGCATTAGGTACTTATGCACCTGGCCAATAGCCGCAGATGCCCTCCTAAACACAAGTGTATCGTGATCCTCAGAATGGTGATACTGTGACGAGGGTAGACGTATCTTGTGCTGCATTGTGGTATTCGGTTCTGCTGAAGCAGTATTTGGTGCTGCACTATGGTATTGCGGGCATGAACTGTCTCAGGGTTGTTTTAGCTAACACAACAGTAACCTTGTCCAGGGTCTTCCTTCCAGGCCACTCAAGCTGTACAATGAAGTGGCAGCAAGAGTTTCTGGGAAGGCAAAGGCACCTCCAGAAGTGGGCTAAATAGGGTAAGTCTGCAGTGTCCCACTATCACTGAAATTAAGGAACGTTAAAACTATAATACTTTATTTGTAACGATTAAAATCTGGGAAGAAAACCTAAAGACGTATGCTTAATACGTGAATCCAAACTAGGGTGCACACTGGGAGCTATTTCTCCATAGACATAATAGCCACTCTCCCATAGGTGAATACGCCCCCAGTTGGATTAGAAAGAAGAATACTAGAGGTAATGTGTCGGCTGTATTGCCAAATGTAATGTACAGCTCTGGTGTGCATATACGTACAAATGCAGTTCCTCATTTCCATCAATGCTTTCCCTGTAGAAACCGCATTATTTTCTTTTCTAACCGCCACATAGATAATCCCTAGTGTCATATTTAGTGTTTTGTCACTTGGACGTGCTGTGCTAGGAGGAGACCAGGTAAGGAGGCGGTATAACTTCTCTCCGCCTCCTCCTTGTCTGATTCACTGGTCTCAGCAGCGGCCCGCCTCGGGGGAGGAGCCAATGTGTTTTAAGCGCTTCAGGTAAGCGGCGGCCGTACGGCCTCCATAGCGCCGGTGCCAACACCTCACATTCAGAGGTGGTCGGCGTCTTATGTGTGTGTTCGTCCCATCTGTATGCTGCTGTGGCTCCTGATGAGCCTTATTATCAGGCGAAACGCGTAGAGCGATTAGGCAGTGATGTTAGGACTGTAGTGTATAGACACACCAGTGCTTGCAAGTCTTTCATGCGCTTGCAAACCGGAGCAGTAGCGATATCAGTGGGAGGTGTGAGTGTATCCTGAGCAGGCAGTTGCTTGCCTTCACACACCAGTCCCACTGCTAATTTTTGCTCCCATTATTAGAGGTATTATCTGGCTCTCCAGGTGATAAGTGCTCTATAGGTGGATTGCATGTACGTATATGCACACCAGAGCTGTACATTACATTTGGCAATACAGCCGACACATTACCTCTAGTATTCTTCTTTCTAATCCAACTGGGGGCGTATTCACCTATGGGAGAGTGGCTATTATGTCTATGGAGAAATAGCTCCCGGTGTGCACCCTGGTTTGGATTCACGTATTAAGCATACGTCTTTAGGTTTTCTTCCAAGATTTTAATCGTTACAAATAAAGTATTATAGTTTTAACGTTCCTTAATTTCAGTGATAGTGCCTTATAACTGTGGACGTATATATCTATTCTCCTAGTGGAGATCCGTGAATTGTAAGTCTGCAGTGTCCCTCTCATAAATTACTTTATTTCACTTTCCACTGCTCCCTACTCTAACCTGTGTGGTGTAAATGGAAATCTAGGTAGAAGTCCTGTATCCTGATCCTGCGCAGATCCAGAAGTAAAAGCAGTCGAGTCGACAATAACAGAACACGTCCGCTCATGCAGAATAATCATTGTCTACATCACTATTCCAGGCTTAACCCCCATAAAATTGATGCTACTGTCCTGTTATGATGATACCTCAGGACATGCAGCAGATACTCTCCTGCTATACGTTTTCAACTTTATTTGCATCACAAGACTGAAATACAGTTGAAAATTGCTCTTCTTTCATGGGCTTACTGCCATGGGGTCTGATGCAGTTGCACCATTTGCACTATGGTTAAAGTGGCCCTGGAAGCTCTGTGTGTGTAGAGTCAAGTATGATCTGCAGATCTGCGGGCAGCTAGGAAGGCAGTGTGGAGCAAAACCTAGGGAATCTACCTACCTGGATTACAAAGGCAAAAGGAGATAATTTATGTGCCAGGCCTTGGAAAACAAGTGACTTTTCAATGGCCATACTAAAGGGGATTGCGGAACACTCCTGTCAAAGAAAGGTAAACGCCCTCACATTGAGGCTAGAGACATCTCTGCAAGTTGTGGGAGAATAGCAAGCTTTCTGTTAACCACCATAACTAACAGGACAGAAAGAATTCACTGTCTATAGACTGAGAATACTGGAGTAGCTAAGCATATCCAGAGAAAGAGGCATTGCAACTCTTAGGTCGGAAAAGGGAAGTTTGCACTGTTGGATTAAGAAGGAAAAGAAACTAGCTCTCCATACACAGCCTTGGGAATTGCATATACCAACTGTGGAAACTGCATTTGATGTACACTGTCCCTGTGTGACTTATCCATTGACTGCTGCAATAAAGTACATTGAAGTTGTCGCAACTAATGTGGCTCATCATTGCTTCTTCTACTACTACTAGTACTACAACACTGCAAAGTGTTAGCGTCACAACAAAAAGGACCCTGAGCTGCATCTTAACCCTTTCGCGCCCGGAGCTTTTTTCGGTTCTGCATTTTCGTTTTGCGCTCCCTGCCTTCAAACAGCCATAACTCTTTTATTTTTCTGTTCACATAGCTGTATGAGGGCTTGTTTTTTGCGGGACAAGTTGTGCTTTCCAACGCCACCATTTAATATTGCATACGGTGTAGTGGGAAGCGGGAAAAAAATTCCAAACCGGGTGGAATTGCAAAGAAAACGCTATTCCGCTACAGTTCTACGGGTTTCTTATTTACAGCGTTCGATGTGCATTAAAACTGATCCATTACTTTCATTCTACTGGTCAGTACGAATCCGGCAATACCTAATATGTATAGTTTTTCCTGCGTTTTCATAGTGATAAAATAATTAGAAAGTTGCCTTTTTTTTTTTTTCCTTGTCAAATCGTGACCCCTATAACTTTTTGGTATTTATGTGTACAGAGCTGTATGGGGGCTCATTTTTTGCGGGACGATCTGAAGTTTTTATTGATACCATTCTGGGGTGTGTATGACTTTTTGATCACTTTTTATTTAATTTTTTTTAGAAAAAAAAAGCGACAAAAAACGGCAAATCGCCATTTGGAAGCTTTTTTCCGCCACACAATTCGCCGTATTGGAATTTTTTTTTTTTATATTTTAAAAGTACGGGCGTTTTCAGTCACGGTGATACCCATGATGTCTATATTTATTGTTATTTAGGTATTTATTTTTTACTTATACGGAAAGGGGGGTGATTTGAACTTTTACATCTTTTTTATTTTTTATATATTTTTTAACATTTTTTTTAATTTTTTTTTTTACTATTAGAAAGCTCAAATATGGGCTTATATATTGTGGCTTTTTTTTTTTCTTTATGAGCAATTATGGATTTTATAGACTCAGAAATCCATGGATTGCTCATTTCTTATCCTGGCCTGCCATCTAGTGGCCAGAATAAGAATTGCACTTTGAAAACTGTAATCCTCACCAGCGAGGATTACAGTTTTCATATGGTGTACAGACACCCCGATTGGCCACACGGGGTGTCTGTACACCACCCGGAAGCAAATGCTTCCGGGTTGAAAAGCAACTAGATGCCGTGATCACGTGTGATCACGGCATCTAATCAACCAGGAAGACGCCGCCGATGGCGGTAAGTAGCGGCAAGTCTCTGCTGTTAGAAACAGCAGAGACTTGCCGGCCATGACGCCCGCCGCACCCGCGAGCGGGCGCCATGTGCCCGCATCGCCCCAGCGCCGTACATGTACGGCGCTGGGCGCGAAGGGGTTAAACCTTCACCACCAATTGTCAGAAGAAACCCAGAACTGGAGTGGGGAAGAAAAGGTACACCCTTTCATCACTGCACATCGGCCCAGGGAGTTTCAGAACTGTGAGCACCATTAGTACTACACCCATCCAGCCACTCGTTCACACATACAACCCTGCAGCCTGGTTGCTGCAAGTCTAAGTGGTAAGCCATAGTTAGGAAAAGGATTAGCATTACACATTCTGAAAGTCTTCAAACTTTTTTTCACATTTTGATATGTTGTAGTATTGTACTAAAAAATTTTTAAAAAAATTCCCCCATCTATCCACACTCAATACCGCATAATGAGAAAGTGAAAACAGAATTTTAGAAATTGTTGCAAATGTATTAAAAAAGGAAAAAAGAAAATTTTGCATAGAGATAAGCATTCAGACCCTTTGCTATGACATTGAAATTTATCTTTGGGGGCTTCCTAATACTCTTGATCATCGTTTGAGATGTTTCTACACCTTATTAGACTCCACCTATGGTAAATTCAGTTGATTAGAGCAACAAAAACAGTTAAAGAAGAACTCCCGCAAAATTTTTTATTCTCTAACCTGTTAGAAAGGTGCATGATATAATCTGTAGTGATTGTCATTTTCTTATCAGTGACTGTTTCTGTGAGTAAAAACCTCTCTTCTTATTGTAGCTGGGCCATGTGACCAACTCCCTGACCTCCAACTGACCCAGGACAGAAAGCCAGTAACTGCTCTATTCATTCCTATGGGAGCCTCACTTTCAGTCTCATAGGAATACATAGAGAATTAGACTTCCTGTCCACACATAAGTCTATGTGTGAGTTGGTCGGTCTAATTGCTGGTCACATGACACAGATAAGAAACTTCAGGATGATAGAAGTCAAAAATTCAGACACTGGTAAGAAAATGACATTCACTACAGATTACATCATGTACATTTCTAGCAGGACATGGAATAACATTTTTGTTGGGAGTTCTTCTTTAATAAGCAAAAACCAAGCCATAAGGAGGAAAGAACTGCATGTAGACCTCAGAGACACCATTGTGTGGAAGCATCTATACTTTTTAAATGGAAGAAGTTTGTAACAACCAGTACTCTTCCTGGAGCTGTCCGCCCCACAAAACTAAGTAATCGGGGGAGAAGGGCCTTGGTAAGACAAGTGGCCAAGAACCCAATTGCCACTCTGGCTGAGCTCCAAAGATCCTTTGTCCAGATGGAAGAAACATCTAGAAGGTCAATCATCAGTGTAGAACTCCAACAATCTGGGCTTTATGGCAGAGTGGCCAGAAAGAAGCCTCTTCTCTCCATGGTCTTGTCTGGTTTCAAGAGAAAAACAACTATTGTTTCCATAAAGGAACTGAATAATAATCCCTCTTGCACGGCGTTCTGATAAGTGGATAGTAAAACTTCTCATTATTCAGATCAGCAATTGCATTTTACTGTTAATCCAGTAAAATGTGAATCTGATAAGGACAGGAACACAGATTCTGCAAGATACATAGCAGTTTCTCAACCCCATTTAGTTATACCTGATAGATATAGATCACTGTAAATCTGGGTAAACCTTTGCAGAATATTGTTCTGGTGTTGTACAAGTTCACCTGATGGGAAATGGACAGCTAAAATTGTCATGGTTGAGGAAGACTGACACACTAAGTGGGCTAGTAATTTACTAGATTGATTCCCAAATTCAAAGGTTTTGTTTCACGAAAAATTGTTTTGTTGCTTGCCTTTTCTACAAGAAGTTTTAATGAATTTTATCTGCACTAAACCATGCAACTTATGGGGTTCTGTAGGGTCTGAGATATATTGTTACTCTATGTCTGAAAAAAGAGTGGCATACGTTCTGATTCACTATAGTCGGTTTATATCTTTATGTACAATATTGAGGATTGCAAATAGCTCCTAAGGTATGTTCACACGACGGACTTTGAAAATCTGCCTACGAAATTCAGCCAATAACTGGCCACAGAAGTGACCTACCCCTCTTGCGTAACATCAATTGGTCAGATGATGCAAGGGAGTCAGGTCACCACTGTATGTTGACAGATGGGACCTGAGCTCTGCAGAGTAACAGAGGACTGAAGTAGCCGGAAACCCAGAGGCGGAGAGCAGGTGAGTATACTTCCCTTCGCAGTTATAGCCAGGAGGTGGGGGAGGTCTGCCCAAAAGATAAAGAGTCCCTTTAGGCAGATATTATAGTCACTGTCTGGGGGGACTGTAAAAATGAATGATGAATTATCATCATACACAGAGGATAAAGTGTTGTGTAGTTTCACATTTTAGCTCTTAAAGGGAATCTGTCAGCTAATCTAACTATATGTAAGCCAAGCCAAGGCTACATAGTGCTGCCTAACACAATGAAAAACATACCAATGTCAGTATTACTTTGATTCATATACAAAAGCAGTCTCAAAGTGCCCAGTGGAGGAGAATGCCTGGATGGAGAAAGGAGAGGTATAGAGAACAAGAACGCAGGGAAGGCAGCACTCCAAAAAATGTAGTTTTTTTCACCCAATGTCAGCAACGTTTCAGCTGCTCAATGCAGCCATTTTCAAGCATACAAATGTGGTACATACTCAAGTAATTTTAGTAATTTATCAAATTAGACTAAAAACAGAATTTGTGCAGCATAAAAATCAATGTCAATAGGATACACGATTCAATTGTGCAACAATAAAATATCACTATTTGATAGAATATAAAGTGCAATGTGCCCAGAAAAATACATAATTATGTTAATTAGGCTTTTATGTTAGGCTTTTAATGATGTTAAAAAGGCTTGTAATGAAAAATCTATATTAAGACCCTTAGGGTGCAGAGATTCCAATCTACTGATTGCACTCCACTTCACGTCTTTTCAATATAAATTCTCTGTCACCCCCACGACATAAGGGGAGAACATGATCAAGAATAGAGAATCTAAGTTGATTCACCCTATGACCTTTCTCCTTGAAGTGTCTAGACACTGGAAGGTCAATGCGTTCTTTACGTATGCGTTACTTATGGTTATTCAAACGCAATCTCAATTCTGTAGTTGTCTCTCCAACATAAATCAAATTGCATGGACAAACTAATGCATAAATGACACATTCAGAACGACATGTCAAAAAATATCTGATAGGAAACTCCTTACGTGTCACTGGATGACAGAATATGTCACCCTTTAATATCTGTGTACAATTGTCGCAATTCAAACAAGGATAACACCCTTTTCTATTAGTACCAGAGGACAACTGGTTCCGAATTGGGCCAATGTCCGCATGTACTAATCTGTTCCGTATATTCCTAGGACGTCGATATAAAAACAAAGGAGGTGAGGCAAAATCCGGTATCTCCCGAAAAAAATTCTTTTAATGTTGGCCAATGGCGTATGATTGAAGACACCTGTCCGCTTCCCTTCCCAAAAGTGGAAACAAAAGAGATCCGTTTCTGGGGAGGGCTCACTTCTGATCTAGAAGCAGATTTATCTCTAGTGATGGCTTTTTGACGATGGGCCTGTATCAAATGATATGGATATCCACGATCACTAAATCTAGCACTCATCTCGTCCAATCTCTGTTCACATTTAGATTCATCAACCACAATCTCTGAACCCTCAGCATTTGGCTAAAGGGCCAAGATTGGATGGTGGATCTAGGATGACAACTCTGAAAGTGTAAAAGATTGTTCCTATCAGTCTCCTTTCTGAATAGGTCAGTTTTCAATCTGTCAGCTTCCCTATGCACCAATGTGTACAAAAACTGAATTGATGTATCTGAACATGTCATAGTGAATCGAATGTCATCATCAATTGTGTTGAGGAACTCAAAAAATTCCTGTAACTGCACAGATGTCCCGGTCCAGATGAGGAAAATGTCATCTATGTATCTCTACCACCCCAACACATGGGAGAAGTGGTGGGACACAGACGACAGTCTCCTCCATCCAGGCCATAAAACTATTAACGTAAGTTGGCACGACATTTGAGCCCATCGTGGTTCCACGCAACTGGACCCAAAAGTCGTTGCCAAACAAAAAATAATTGCAGGTCAAAATAATCTCAAGTAGATCAACAATAAATTCTCTATAGGGCCCAGAAAAGGATGAATTTTCCAAGGCCTGTTTGACACTTAGGATCCCACATTCATGATCGACCGACGTGTACAAAGACACCACATCAAATGAAACCAATAAAGCACTGTCAAGAAGAACCACCTCTCACCAACACAATTGATGACAGTTTTACACACCCAGATATGGGAGAGACATTTCCTATCAAGCATTTTTTTGCCTTGTGATAATGATCACTTCATTTATGTACTATTTTGCCTCTGTAATTTACTTTACTAGTCTTGACCTTAAGACCTGACTTAACCAGCATCGCTATACTATTCGTAAGAAACATCAGGATCTACCAGTGCCCAAACATTAGTGAATATAATCAAGTGAATATAAACAAAGTGAACATCAGTTACGGTTTCAGATAATTGACCATGTCCCCCCTTCAGGAGGGGTGGTAATAGATCTCATATTTTGAACAAAAAAGAGCTCCAATGGATCTTTAGATTAAATACGTTGAAACCCAGTGGCCTCAATGTAGATTTCAAAATTGAATATATTAACACACTGATCTCTAATTATGGTGTGCGCACGGTGGGTGGCTTGCCCTCCATTCCCTATGTTTTTCTAATCAGCACCAATGTTTTTTGCAGTATATTTTATTATTTTGTGTTATTTTTATGTTCTTTATGTTTCATATATCCATGATTAATAATCTTTTCTGTTTTTTTTTTTTCTAGTTGTGCCTGGATAACTTGCGACTCGCCGGGAACGGAAATAATTTTCTCATGTTTTAATAAAGTATTATTGATTTTTATATATTGTTTTTTGTTGAGGAAATTACCATTTATCGTGGGCTGCATATTCTCACTTATTATCATTAAAAGTGGTGTGATATTGTGGTGAATGCTAGGTATGAGTGTACATAAGGGAGCTGGAAGGGGGGGCGTTCCACATTTGTGGAGTTGTCCAACCTGTTGGTTTTCCTGCAGTTAGGGGGTTTCTCTCCAGTGTCTAAAGTGATGTCCCCTCCCTTCACTCCTTTAGTGATGCCACTTTATTTATACACTGTTACCATCCAAATGAGGAGACCCCTCTTTTTTCTGGCTGACTTAAAGGGGTTGTCTCACTTCAGTAAGTGGCATTTATCATGTAGAGAAAGTTACTACAAGCCACTTACTAATGTATTGTTATTATCCATATTGCTTTCTTTGCTGACTGGATTAATTTTTCCATCACATTATACACTGCTCGTTTCTATGGTTACAGACTACCCTGAAATCCATCAGTGGTGGTCGTGCTTGCACAATATAGGAAAAAACAGTAGCCTAAATGCACTCCCATGGTCCCGGCCACCAGAGTGGGTGACTATTTTTCCTGTAGTGTGCAAGCACGACCACCGGTGATGGATTGCAGGGTGGTCTGTAAACGAGTAGTGTATAATGTGATGGAAAAATGAATCCAGCCAGCAAAGGAAGCAATATGGATAATAACAATACATTAGTAAGTGGCTTGTATTTACTTTCTCTACATGATTCTAAGTTCCCAGTATATATCTGTACATTTTTATTTTCTTCCTTATATTTAGTTGCAAGTGAGTTATATGCCAGCCTTTTCTATCTGCTCTTTAGTTATTTTGCCCTTTTCTAAAAGGGTGATTGTGCCATAGAAACAGCTAGGATGCATGACAGTGATCTCCGACTATAGAGCGATTTGCCTTTTTGTTCTCCCTATTCAAAGATGTCCGTCGCCCGTCTCTGAGCGGCTGAGTGCATGCCAGACATGTGCAATACACTCTGGCCTTCCTCTGTCTCCTCTATTTCCCTTTGACATGCACATTGGCACAAGGGGAATGCCAATATCAGCGTTTGCACATGTTGTTTGTCCCTTGGTGAGCCAATCTTTGATCTGTCTATTGGATAACTTCCTAAATATGTGTTCTACAGGTGTAATCATGTTATTTAATGAATATTAATCATGGTATTATATGATTCTCTGTTTTCACTGTACTACATGTAGGGGTATGATAATCATGTGTATAATTCTGATAATATATCATGATGTACTATGGCACTATGCACTGTTTATGGCACTTCTGGCACTTTATCTCTGATTTTTAATCTTTAATTATGTATATTGATTTATGATTCATTGCACATGCACTTTGCATATATATATATCAGATCTGTTCACATTTACAACTGCTTTAGAAAGGCTCTAAGGTTGAGCCGAAATGTCGCGTATCCACATAGGTGAATAAATATTTTTACATTTTCATTGATTTTTGAGTGCTGCCTTTTTGCTATTTTGATCCAGCCATTTTTGGAACTCCCATATTGGTGAACAAAGGGTGGCCTCGCATCCGCGGCTGCTCTCTTTTTACTTCGGGGGGTTCTGTTCTGGAGATCTAGAGATAAAAGTGGGTCCCAAGCACATCTCACGCTGATGACATATCATTGCCATATGCCATCATGGTCCCAGATGGGAATACTCCTTTAATCTTTGCCTTTTCTAGTTTTCATTACTCAAATGCAGTTGTAAGCATTACCATGATAGCTTATATTATAGATAAAGCTTTCATGCTCTTTAAGGCAAACTGCAAGCTCTGACATCCCAGATATATAGCTGGACGCTTGCCAAGTTACATTCTAAATATGGAATTTCAAGCCAGAGGAAAGGAGTATCCTTTTCACTTCTGACATCTACGCTTGAGTCGTGTTATAAATGATCACTAAGTATACATTATAGCAATGATTAAAGCATGTCTCATCATGTGTTTGCAGTCATAAAGACAGCTTTCTACTATATCTGTCAGATTACGGTATTTTTCTCAAACATTTTGTTGACTGATACAGTCTGAATTGCCATGTTTTAAAGGGGTTGACCGTTAGTTGAAAAAACAGCATTATTATTATCATCATAATACAATTAACTTACTAATCATAGTGAACTTTTACTTTGGATTGCAACTTCTCATTCTGCCGTGTGGTCAAGTTACTGCAAGATTTCGGCATTCAATGGCATACCATCCTGCCTGCAGTACATGTGAGGTCCTGTTCTTGTTGTTCTGTTCTGTTTGCCCCAAAGACATCTTGAAGAAGAAGTCCAGGAAGCTCACCTCTATGTTTCAGTTTGCCGGTTCCTTTTACTGAAGCCCTGATTTATTTGTTTCAGTAGTACTGACAAGGTCATGGAGTGGCCATGGGTTAATTTCTTTCCCTTGTGTGGTTTTCACAGGTGCAAAAGGGCACTTTTTTAAAATGTGTTGGTTAGGAAAACTGATGTCCTCTTCAGTCCTGTGATCACACAGACAGGTTAGGCTTGGTTTCCATTCGTGTTGAGGTAAGTTTTAAACGTAAACCCCAATGCAATACTGGATTATTCACATGGTGGACTCCAGTGGCACCCGATGGACCCCAGTGAGTAATAATGGTGCCTGTTGGGCTTCAACAGGATTTCCATCATGTGACTAATCCAACCCTACAGAAGCTACAAAGGCTAAGTGGACTTCTGATTCAGATGTCAACACATACAGTGCCTTGCGAAAGTATTCGGCCCCCTTTTTTGTAATAATAAAACTGAAAAGTTGGGCGTGCAAAATTATTCGGCCCATTTACTTTGAGTTCAGAAAACTCACTCCAGAAGTTCATTGAGGATCTCTGAATGATCCAATGTTGTCCGAAATGACTGATGAAGATAAATAGAATCCACCTGTGTGTAATCAAGTCTCCGTATAAATGCACCTGCTCTGTGATAGTCTCAGGGTTCTGTTTAAAGCACAGAGAGCATCATGAAGACCAAGAAACACACCAGGCAGGTCTGTGATACTGTTGTGGAGAAGTTTAAAGCTGGATTTGGATACCAAAAGATTTCCCAAGCTTTAAAACATCCCAAGGAGCACTGTGCAAGCGATCATATTGAAATGGAAGGAGTATCAGACCACTGCAAATCTACCAAGACCTGGCCGTCCCTCTAAACTTTCATCTCAAACAAGGAGAAGACTGATCAGAGATGCAGCCAAGAGGCCCATGATCACTCTGGATGAACTGCAGAGATCTACAACTGAGGTGGGAGAGTGTGTCCATAGGACAACAATCAGTCGAACACTTCACAAATCTGGCCTTTATAGAAGAGTGGCAAGAAGAAAGCCATTTCTCAAAGATATCCATAAAAAGTCTTGTTTACAGTTTGCCACAAGCCACCTGGGAGACACACCAAACATGTAGAAGAAGGTGCTCTGGTCAGATGAAACCAAAATCGAACTTTTTGGAAACAATGCAAAACGATATGTTTGGCGTAAAAGCAACACAGCTCATCACCCTGAACACACCATCCCCACTGTCAAACATGGTGGTGGCAGCATCATGGTTTGGGCCTGCTTTTCATCAGCAGGGACAGGGAAGATGGTTAAAATTGATGGGAAGATGGATGGAGCCAAATACAGGACCATTCTGGATGAAAACCTGTTGGAGTCTGCAAAAGACCTGAGACTGGGACGGAGATTTATCTTCCAACAAGACAATGATCCCAAACATAAAGCAAAATCTACAATGGAATGGTTCAAAAATAAATGTATCCAGGTCTTAGAATGGCCAAGTCAAAGTCCAGACCTGAATCCAATTGAGAATATGTGGAAAGAGCCGAAAACTGCTGTTCACAAACGCTCTCCATCCAACCTCAAAAAGCTTGAGCTGTTCTGCAAGGAAGAATGGGCAAGAATTTCAGTCTCTAGATGTGCAAAACTGACAGCGACATACCCCAAGTGACTTGCAGCTGTAATCGCAGCAAAAGGTGGCGCAACAAAGTATTAATGCAAGGGGGCCAAATAATTTTGCACGCCCCACTTTTCAGTTTTATTATTACAAAAAAAGTTTAAATGATCCAATAAATTTCGTTCCACTTCACAATTGTGACCCACTTGTTGTTGATTCTTCAACAAAAATTTAAAATGTTATATCTTTTTGTTTGAAGCCTGAAATGTGGCAAAAGGTTGAAAAGTTCCAGGGGGCGAATACTTTCGCAAGGCACTGTACATTACAACTTTGAAAGAATGGAAAAAAGGAACATTTTGTATGATAAGCCATGCCTCTAACCTGGTGCAATCCCTGTCCATGTTGTAGGAGAGAGAACTGGAACACAATTCAATGTCGCCCTGCTTGGACCTTTATTGTCGAGCCTTGAGACTTTGGGTATATTCCGTAGTGGGTCAAAGACAAATTCTTCAATTCATATCTGCAACTCTGACACATATCACCCAATCCCATCCAGTCTAGTTTCCTTTGGCAGGAAAAAAAACTGTTTCTGCACAAACAAAAATAAAATGAAAGCAAGATTGTGGCAATTTCTATTGGACTATACACTCACCGGCCACTTTATTAGGTACACCTGTCCAACTGCTCGTTAACACTTAATTTCTAATCAGCCAATCACATGGCGGCAACTCAGTGCATTTAGGCATGTAGACATGGTCAAGACAATCTCCTGCAGTTCAAACCGAGCATCAGTATGGGGAAGAAAGGTGATTTGAGTGCCTTTGAACGTGGCATGGTTGTTGGTGCCAGAAGGGCTGGTCTGAGTATTTCAGAAACTGCTGATCTACTGGGATTTTCACGCACAACCATCTCTAGGGTTTACAGAGAATGGTCCGAAAAAGAAAAAACATCCAGTGAGCGGCAGTTCTGTGGGCGGAAATGCCTTGTTGATGCCAGAGGTCAGAGGAGAATGGGCAGACTGGTTCGAGCTGATAGAAAGGCAACAGTGACTCAAATTGCCACCCGTTACAACCAAGGTAGGCAGAAGAGCATCTCTGAACGCACAGTACGTCGAACTTTGAGGCAGATGGGCTACAGCAGCAGAAGACCACACCGGGTGCCACTCCTTTCAGCTAAGAACAGGAAACTGAGGCTACAATTTGCACAAGCTCATCGAAATTGGACAGTAGAAGATTGGAAAAACGTTGCCTAGTCTGATGAGTCTCGATTTCTGCTGCGACATTCGGATGGTAGGGTCAGAATTTGGCGTCAACAACATGAAAGCATGGATCCATCCTGCCTTGTATCAACGGTTCAAGCTGGTGGTGGTGGTGTCATGGTGTGGGGAATATTTTCTTGGCACTCTTTGGGCCCCTTGGTACCAATTGAGCATCGTTGCAACGCCACAGCCTACCTGAGTATTGTTGCTGACCATGTCCATCCCTTTATGACCACAATGTACCCAACATCTGATGGCTACTTTCAGCAGGACAATGCGCCATGTCATAAAGCTGGAATCATCTCAGACTGGTTTCTTGAACATGACAATGAGTTCACTGTACTCAAATGGCCTCCACAGTCACCAGATCTCAATCCAATAGAGCATCTTTGGGATGTGGTGGAACGGGAGATTCGCATCATGGATGTGCAGCCGACAAATCTGCGGCAACTGTGTGATGCCATCATGTCAATATGGACCAAAATCTCTGAGGAATGCTTCCAGCACCTTGTTGAATCTATGCCACGAAGAATTGAGGCAGTTCTGAAGGCAAAAGGGGGTCCAACCCGTTACTAGCATGGTGTACCTAATAAAGTGGCCGGTGAGTGTATATATATAGATATTCTCATCATTGCTTCTAGAGGAGCTTGCCTCCCTGCTTGCGGAAACTAATAGTCTTTGGGGCAGTGCACAAAGTCTGGATCCAGGATGTGCTAACAGAAACAATCATCAACACCAAGAAGGACCAGATGTAAGATTATGCAAATCGAGGAAGTAGCAGGTGTTACTAAGATCTGTAAATGATCAAATTTGTAAGCCGCTAGCTCCAATTTGTGGCAAGTGGGATGGGCATAAAAGCCAGATTGAAGGCAAAGGGATTTTTAGCCACATTAAACTTCAACAGTTTGATTGAGTCATGTGCGATGCCTCCTGTTCTTCAATATGCAAGTCACCACTTTTCACATACTGAGAGGGACAGAATTCTTGAATTGAGAGACCTTGGTTTATCACTCCAGCATTGTTCACTATTATGTGTCCTGGTGGTTGAGAGAACAAAGATGAAATGCAATGATAGCAAGAGGTGCAGAGAGGCGAATCTATGCATGGATGGACCATCTGAAGAATGGCGTGTAGTGATCCATTCGGTACTGCAAGTGAAATTGGACTCCATCCCAAGTCTAGAGCAGCAAACAGGGTCTACCCAAACTATCAGAAGGCATTTGCTTGACATTGGATTACAAGCCAGACATCTAGCTACATGTGTTTTCCATGACCTCACGCCACTGCTTAAAGGCTATCATGGTGCAATGGAGGCTAGAATGGAGATCTATCATTCTCAGTGATGAGTCTCACTTTTGTCTCCAATGCAATGATGAGATTTATCTGGAGACCACAAGAGCAATTCCATGAAGAGGCCTTCACAAGGGAATGTCACACTGGTCTTACTCTCAGGATTAAGGTTTTGGGTAGCATAATGTACAGTAAAAATCACTGCCTAAATAGAACGTTTAAAATCTACAAAACTTTATTGAAACCGTTAAAATAACAATAAGGGAAAGGACTTAATGTGGTCCAAACTAAGCAATATATATGGACCCACAAGAGGTGCGTAATCACCCACTTGCCTGCATTGACCAGGTGGTATATACTCAACCATCCAGTCATGCAACGGCTAACTTATCAGTGACACGCTCCTCATCACAAATAGTAAAATATAGGTATCTGATACATGGCCACCAGTCAAATCCCCGCTTCATAGGTTCAGAGCCATATCTAACCTGACACCGCAGGAAAGCAATAGTCAGGGCTCCTATCGTGGAGAGACAATTGTGGCCACAAAAAATGGAGGAGACGGTCAGCAGGGCAACCACATTTGAGCACTATATGCGGATTGTAAAGCAACAGCCCTTGCTAGATGCCACAACACTGCTGATCTCTCTCCTCACATTCAACCATAATGACGGCTCGGCGCATTTCATTCAGAATAAGTGCCTATCGTCCTAGAGGTCCCTTGCCTATCTGCTCTATGCTTTTCGCCCTACTCTAAGGCTCATCAGGAGCCGCGGGAACTAAGATGGACAAACACACATAAAGATGCCGTTCACCTCTTGTGGTGAGACGATGGCACCGAAGCTATGACGGCCGTGAGGCCGCCGCTTACCTGAGCCACTTAAATCACAAAGGTACCTCCCCAGGGGCCGGGCTGCAATGGGGCCGTGCAGTCAGAGGAGAGAGGCGGAGCCCCGCACTCCCGCTCATGACATCAGCCCCTTCAATCAAAGCAGCGTGGCTGGATGAAGTGTCAAAACACTGTAAGCAGCAAAGGGACCCAGCGGCGGCTTGTTAAAGCAAACATCGCGATTCATCAGAGATACATATAAATGTGAATGATGTGTGATCCAAATGCACAGATCATAGCATGAGGTGCCAAAGAAAACAACATTACATCACAATAGAGTATATAACATCCTGTCACATAAAGTCCATCTACCAGCCATATCATAACCGGTCCATTAAGCAAAATAAAGTATGGCCAAAGTTCACTCATTGGCCAAACTGAATGAATCCGGGCAACAAAACTCCTCTTAATAGGAAGCAATCACAGCTATAAATGACAAGACAGCTGTAAATGGCAATGATAAGGGAGAGGGTTCAAGGAGGAGGGGTGAGTGGACATACAGACCTCAAAGAAAACAAGTAATGTGATTAAGAAGATTAAGAAGTAAGAAATGTGATCATTGAGGCCTTGGGGACGTACCGTTCTCAACCTAAACGTCCACTGTGCCTCCTTCTAAGGACTTTCCTATCATAATCACCCCCCTCGGGGATCTTCTGATCACCTCAATCCCTTGAAAGCAAATTGCATCCACATTGCCATTGTGCTGAGCGGATATGTGTCGAGCTATTGGAGTGTCCGCTTCACTTCTGACATCATTAAGATGTTCCAAAACCCATCGGCGGAATTCTCTGATCGTCTTGCCGACGAAAATAAATCAACCCTCGCGTTTTGCAGTTGATAAACTAAGTGATTACGAAGCGTAGCAGCGTGACCGTACTGGAGAACGCGTCCCCAGTCTTGATTGCTCCGCACGCCATGCAACCCCCCACAGCGATAACTGCCCCTTAGACCGGTATGGAGCCAAGTAGGACAAGAGGGGGGGCGTGGCCTGGCTAGCATGGAGTGAGGACGCTAGTGCAGTGGGCTCCAGAGAATCCTGCAAACATCCTGACCATCCCTGGTTGCAGTCCCTTCTAGACATCAGGAGTGGATGTCCTGAAGTTTCCTGACCTGGTGCAGAGCTTATCGTGAACTCCGGTGGCGTGTGAGAGGTGGAAGAGGCGGAGGGGGAGCGGACGTAGCGCGCGGCAAGCAAAGCTTGGGGCCCGACATAGCAGGCAGCGGCACGGATCCTGGCGAGGACCCATCTGACGGGGACACAAGTCATCAGCGCAAGGGGACCTGGCTGAGGAGTTAAGGAGCCATTCCGGAGCGGAGTGGAGGAAGGTAGAGCTGGGGTACTCACCAGAAGATAAGAGGCTGCACGGAGAGTATTGTAGGCGGCGGCCATCTTGTGGAGAGTTGCACGTGGCGGGGCTCCTGGACGGGAGGCTTCTGCAGCCTGAGCCCTGTCATTGACATCTAAAAGGGTAGAGGCTCCTGGGTCAATCCCTCGGCACTGTCCCTGCAGGGAAGGACTGGAGGGGGAGAGTGGTGCCCGGAATAAGGGCTGTGAGTCCTCACTTGCGAGTGTGAGGTGAGGGGCTGGGGCCTGTCAGTAAGCACTATATATATCCATAAAAGTATTCAAAGGGACTGAAAATTTGGGCCTGTCTCCCACAGTAATAACTGATATTTGGCATATTTCTTATATATGGGGCGCAAAAACAGCACAGTGCCCTCTCAACACACGGGAAAAGTACTGATGGATACCATGAGCCAGACAGAGGAAGAGGATTTGGCTGTTGCTCAATTTAGTGATGCATCTCAAACAGACAAGATTATGTCTGCAATAGCGTCCTGCCAGGCAGCTCCTACTGCTAAGATAGATCACCTGCAAAGTGACGTTAACTTCTTGAGACATGATTTTGAGAAAATGAGAAGCCGCACCGCAGAGGTAGAGCGTAGAGTTGGCGATATGGAAGACACGGTACATGGTACCTCGGAGTTAACCAACTCGCTTCTTCAGCAAGTTAAATCGCTTCAAGCCAGAGCGGAAGATGCAGAGAACCGCAACAGGCGCAACAATATCCGCATTCTTGGCCTTCCTGAAAGGGCTGAAGGCTCCTCTCCCGAAACGTTTGCTGAAAATCTGATACAGTCGGTGTTGTCGCCTTTGCAATTATCCCAATGTTTCGTAGTTTCTGCCGCCAGGTGCACCTCCAAGACCGTTTATAATGAAGATTCTAAATTACAGCGATCGTGACAGCATCCTTGCAGCTGCCAGGAAGAAAGAATCCATCTCTTTTGAGAACACAAAACTATCCTTTTATCCGGACTTTACTACTGAAGTTCAGAAGAAGAGAAGGCAATTTGCTCAAGTCCGGGCCAGACTAAGAGAACTGGGTCTACAATATGCCATGTTGTATCCGACAAGGTTGCGGGTCCAGGTTGATGGGAATGCCCGTTTTTTCCAGACACCGGAGGAAGTGTCTGACTGGCTGGATGCCCGTCGCCAAAGGGACTGAGGGCGTTCTTGTTTAATGCTATTGTTATATGCTTAAATGTTTAGGAGAAGCTCAGTTATCTTATTATTCCTCACACAGGAAGCGCCTGTTTTGCTTGCACTAGTTAAATGATAACCTACTATATAGGTATGGAATCTCTTGGTGTACAACAGGGAGGTTTAGGACAGGGATTGGGATAAGTATGGGTTATGGAGCGGCCCGTTGGTTCCTCTACTTTACCTAAGGTAGGCACTTTTGTACTTTAGAGTAGCGGATTGAGGAGTTTAGTTGAGTAGGGTTACATCGGGCCTTGAACGGGTAGGAACAGCTACCATAAGAGAGTGGGTGATTCAGGAAGTAAGGGATCAGTTTAGGATGAGTATTGAGAGTTTCCCTTATTAAGTGGTAGCTTGGGTTTCGCTTTACTTGAGGGTTGTTAGGGATCCAAGGCAAGTTTGAAATGTATGGGCAGGGAGGGGGATGGGTTGTTTTACATGTTTGTCGGTGTGGATGTGTGTGTGAATGCTGCCTCGGAGTGGTGGGACTCTTTGCTTCGAAATGTATATTACTGAATACAAGATGGCGACAATTAAGATAATTTCCTGGAATGTGCGTGGTCTTAACTGTAAGATAAAAAGATCCTTGGTATTTAATTATCTGAAGCAATATAACCCTGACATAGTTATATTACAGGAAACGCATTTAAAAGATCGTAAAATCTTGGCTCTCCGAAGACCTTGGGTTGGGCAGGCGTTTCATGCAACGTTTACAAGTAACGCGAGAGGAGTGTCCATTCTGGTCAGTAAGAAGCTTCCTGTGCAACTACACACGGTGCAGTCAGACCCTCAGGGTAGATATGTTATTTTGGATTGTTTAATTAGGGGTAGGCCGCTGCTGGTAGTAGGTGTGTATGCACCACCTCCTTGTAATAAAATTCTATTAGATGACATAATGAATACAGTGGCGCAGCTGCCCCCTTCCCCAGTCGTATTACTCGGAGACTTTAATGCGGTACTGGACAGTCAGTTGGATAGGCTTAGACCACCAAATAGACACAATACCTTGTTGGGGGATTGGGCTGAGGCTCATAATCTGCAGGAGGTGTGGAGATGGCGGAACCCTACGGGTAGGCAGTTTTCATGTTATTCTTCCTCGGCGAACACAATGTCACGTATAGACTTGGCGTTTGGTTCTCCTGATTCTCTATCTATGGTGAGGGAGGTGTCTTATCTTCCGAGGGGAATATCGGATCATGCCCCTTTGCAGTTGATACTCTCCCAGCCTTTAGAGGGTCCAGCTAAAATTTGGAGACTTAACCCTATGTGGTTACAGGTCCTTCCGGTCGAAGCTAAATGTAGTCAGGAAATGGAAGAATACTGGAAGACCAATGAAGGCTCGACTAATACGATAGTAGAATGGGAAGCGAGTAAGGTGGTAATGGTAATGTATGTATTGCGGCTATAGCCTCGCACAGAGCTCAACTTCGGATTAACCGCTCTAGATTAGAGGAGAGGTTGATAGTGGCGGAAGAAAAGTATACTACTGATCTAGAAGAGGAAAGTAGGGAAAGGTGGTTGTCTCTTCAGAGGGAGTACAAATTACTTCTTACAGAATATACACAGAAGCGTCTCCTTATGAATCAGCAAACTGTGTTCGTTGAGGGTGATAAGAGTGGGAGGGCCCTTGCATACTTGGCGAGGTCTGAATGTCCTCAAACGGTGGTTGCTTCCATTAGACTAGATTCGGGGGATTTAGTAACTAAACCAGAAGACATATGTGTGCAGTTTGCAGGTTATTATAGCAGACTCTATAATTCGACGGGGTCTGCTTCAGTGGAGAAGGTGAAAGATTATTTGGATAAGATAACCTTTACTAAAATATCTAGAGAAGACAAAGAGATGCTAGACTCTCCAATCTCTGTGTCGGAAATTCAGTCGGTAATAACTGGGATGGCGGTGCGTAAATCACCAGGTCCGGACGGATTCCCTGCTGAGTGGTATAAAAACTATGTTAAAGAAATTCGTGTTCAGCTGGATAAGCTATTTAAACACGCCTTGGAACATGGGACATTGCCGTCCTCTTTTTATGAAGCCACTATTGTGGTGATTCACAAGGCAGGGAAGCCGCCAGATCAATGTAGTTCATATCGGCCCATTTCACTTATTAATTTAGACGCAAAGATATTGGCGAAAGTATTGTCGGTTCGGCTGGCGAGTGTTATTTTATCCATAGTGAGTCCCGACCAATCAGGTTTCATGCCCGGGAAGTCAACAGATATAAATCTTAGAAGATTGTATACTAATTTGCAAATTGAGCATGACAATAAGGGTAACAGAGCGATAGCATCATTAGATAATGAGAAGGCGTTTGATTCAGTTGAGTGGCAGTTTCTTTGGGTGGTTTTGGAGAAATTCAGATTCCCCAGTAATTTTGTAAAGTGGATACAGTTGTTATATTTGAAGCCTACAGCTAGAGTTAGGGTAAATGGCTATTTATCGGATCCATTCCAGCTACATAGAGGTACTAGACAGGGTTGCCCGTTGTCCCCGCTGCTGTTTGCACTGGTGATGGAGCCTTTGTCAGTATTACTGAACGCCTCCAATAATATAGAGGGGTGGAACGTTGCAGGGATTTCTGAGAAACTGTCTTTGTATGCTGATGATATGTTAGTATACTTGGGGGATACCGGAAATTCACTGGAAGCATTACTGGGACTAGTGAATGGATATGGTTCATTCTCTGGTCTAAGGGTAAATTGGGCTAAGTCGGTGTTATATTTGGTGGATGGGGGAGAGGGGACTGTTGTCTCACCTGGGTCGGGTCTACTGGTGGTGGACCAATTTAAATATTTGGGGATTATTATAAGTAAAGATATACACAGCTTCGTCTCCCTAAATGTTACCCCTTTGATTGATCATATCACCCGAAAGCTAAAGGCATGGGAACATCTTCCCCTGTCCTTGATAGGACATATTAATATTTTTAAAATGATACTCCTGCCTAAAATATTGTATATATACAGAGCAGCACCGGTGGCTCTTCAGAAATCCCATTTTGTGGCGGTTGACAAAATGCTCTCACCTTTTCTTTGGGCTAACGCTAGGCCTAGACTGGCCAGAGATACTCTTAAAGCACCGTACGTGAGAGGAGGTTTGGCTTTTCCTGACTTATATAGATATTATTGTGCTATACAGCTGACCTATGCTAGTTGGTGGGTACGAGTAGACGCTAATAACCCTGCAATAGTTCTTGAGGCGGCTTTATTGGGGTCATATGAAGCGCTAACAAACTTGCTATATAGGGCGGGTGGTCATGATGGCAGGGCTCTAACCTCAAGTATGAAGGTGGTTATAGGGGTTTGGAGAGACCTTGTTTGGGTATGGGGGGACAAAGGTGGAGGAGAGGGATGGTCACCGGTTATGCCCTTGTGGAGGAATCCGAAGTTGAGGCAGTTGTATACGCTGGCTGACTTTGAATTTTGGCCAAGGCACGGTGTTAAGTACTTGTCCCAACTATATAAGGAGGGGTTGTTTAAAAGCTTTCTGGAACTGAAGAATGAGTTCGATTTACCTCAGACAAGTCTTTTTAGGTATTTTCAACTACGGCACGCTTGTTCAGAACAATTTGGGAAGGAGAGAGTAATTATTGAACATAATGATGTGGAAAAGGTTGTTAGATTAAAGACGTTAAGTAAACCAGTATCCTCTTTCTACTCTGTGCTGATTTATAGGCTTAGTTCCCCTATATCTAAAGCGCTAGCCAGATGGGAGGTGGATATCCCTCAATTAGAAGATAGGCATGAAAAGGAACTAATGCATAATTGGAGAAATACGGTCATCTGTGCTAGGGACCAATTGATCCAGGTCAAATGGCTGCACCGTGTGTATTTGACCCCAGTTAAACTAGAACGAATGAAACAATTAAGTAGTTCTCAGTGCACGAGATGCACTCAGGGAATTGGTACACTGATTCACATGATTTGGGAATGTCCCAAAATAGCGGAGTTTTGGTCAACAGTACATAGGTTCTTGAATGAGAGGTTGGGTCTGCCAGCAGTCTGCTCTCCAGAGAACAGTCTTTTAGGGTTAGTCAATGATTTGATACAGACCAGGCATGCTAGGATGTTGTACCGTTTATTGATGTTTTACGCCAGGAAAACTATACTGTTAAATTGGAAGCCTCCGAAATTCCCATCAGTTCAACATTGGATGCAACTTATTGAGGCAGCTCTGCCGATGTATAAGATGACCTATGAGGCTAGGGGTTGTCCTGAGAAATTTGATAAAATTTGGGGCCTTTGGGTGAATGCTCGGACTTCTGTAATCTAGATGACAAATGGGAGGTCCACAGCGCTGAGGTAGTGTGTGAGTGATGTGTGTATGTGTGTCTGTTTCGTTACCGTTCTGTCCTAAGGCTGGTAGATGAGACAAAGATTATATATATATATATATATATACATTATTGTTGCATATAATCCTACAGAAACTTTAATGATATATCTGTCAAAGTCTACATTATATCCGAATTGTATGTGTTCTTGATGTTCACAGTTGTAAATGTGTACTTTGTTTTGAAAATGAATAAATAAACACTTTAAAAAAAAAGTAGGACAAGAGGGAGTCTGGTATAAACTGTGGACAAGTCTATCCCTCAGATTACATCCCCGTCTGTAAGTGATGACGGGTCTGTCACCGACCAAATGGCCTACATCTGGGTCAGATCGCAGGATCCCCCAGAAGCATGTCAATATCTCCTGTACCGCACCATGCGCCTCATCAAATGTGCGATGATGCAGATTTGATCACTATCCGGGTCCCTAGGTTTCGGTTCCAAAAGAATGTCCCTATTCACCTCCAGGGAGTGATGGTAAGCCTGTGTCAGGACGCTCTGGGGATAACCTCTGTTTGGGAACCGGTTTTGCAGGTCCCTTGCTGCCACCAAAAATCCGCCAACTGGGAGCAATTCCGGCGCACCCTTAGGTACTGACCTTTCGAAATGCCCCTTTTCAGCGGAGTCGGGTGGCAGCTGTCCCATTCAAGCAAACTGTTCGTGGCGGTGGGTTACGATACAACTGTGTACCCAGACCGCCCGAACCGCCCCTAAAGATGGTTAGATCCAGGAACGTGATCTCATTCTCCTGGATCTCGAAGGTGAAAAATAGCCCCAAATTATTCAGATTGATACTGTCCACAAATTGCTGAAACTCATCCCTGGTACCTGCCCACAGGATGAGCACATCATCAATAAAGCGGAGCCATAAATTAATATGCTCCGCCCACTTATTGATGTCCTCAGAAAAGACTACCTCTCGCTCCCACCAGCCCAGGTAGAGGTTGGCAAAAGTGGGGGCACATGGGCTCCCCATTGCCACCCCCCTGAGCTGGTGGTAGATGCGGCCATCAAAGAGGAACACGTTATGCTCCAATATGAACTGGAGCAGTTCTGCGGATGCTTGGGGAACAAAAACGAATACTCAGAGTCACTGATGAGCTTATCATCCCGTGCTCTGGACAATATATTCCTTAGTGCACGGGATGATAATGTACAGTAGCCAGACACCTCTTTTCAGGTACACTAACAGCATAGCATTATGTTGACTAGGTTGTGGAACTAGTGGTATGGCCATGTCTCCAAAGTATCCCATCAGCCATTTGACAACGTCAGACTCTATCTTACTTGTGCTATTGTGAGCAGCCTGCATGGTCTAAACATGCAACCATTTACTGCAGTGTCTCTCATCAAGAACATGTGGGGCATCATAGGTCGGCAATTGCAAACAGAGCTGCCAACAGCGGATCTTGAGGATTTGTGTGCTCAAGTGTATTCAGCATGGCAGAATATTCCACATACCCATTAAAAGCATCATTGATTGCATACCATAGAATATAAGTGCTTGTATTTCTGCTCGTGGTGTTCATACTCGATACTGAATAAACTGAAATGTTTTTAATATTTTGTTTGCATTTTTATCATTTGCATGTTATTAACATGTCTGTCGATCCTGTGATTTCCATAATTTCTTGACTTTTCTCTGTGTTGTAATTTCAATGTTAAGGAGAAAAGTAGAAAAAATACATATGTCCATCATGCTCAACCAATGGATGAGACGAGATGTGAATTGAAGGGGTTGTCTCACTTCAGTAAATGGCATTTATCATGTAGACAACGTTAATACAAGGCACTTACTAATGTATTGTGATTGTCCATATTGTCTACTTTTCTGGCTTCATTCATTTTTCCATCGCATTATACACTGCTCGTTTCCATGGGTTATAAACACACTGCAATCCAGCACCAATGGCTGTGCTTGCACATTTTAGGAAAAAGCACTGGCCTCTCTGGTAGCCGGGACCGTGGGAGTGGGCATAGGCAGTGGCTGTAACCTCTGTAAATGAGCAGTGTATAATCCAATGGAAAAATGAGCAACCAAGCTATGATAAAACCCATTTGCTAAAGCGAGACAACCCTTTTCGGAGAAGGCAAATGAGCAACTACACATTATTTAATGCTAAGAATTTATCTAATCACTATATAAGCTAGGGGAACTATGGGGGCAATATATTTGATTTTGGGGCAATATGGGGGCAAAATAATTAGACCTGGGCCTCAATGGGAGCATTATATATTTATAATGGGGGTAATATGGGGCAATATATTTATACTGGGGGCAATATTTTATACTGGAGGCACTATGAGGGCTATTATATGTCCGGAGGGAACTACAGTGGAGCATTATATATAATGAGGGCACTGTGTGGGTGATATATTTTTTTATTCTTACTGCTGTGGAAAGAGTTAATTGCACCCTTCACACTTTGAGATGGACAGGCCACCCAGATCTAAGATCTGCACCCCCCAGCCTGGAACTGCAGAAAGAGTAAATGAGAATGGAAGTGTATCTGGTGTGAGGGAGTACTGATGCCATAATTGCCGCTGCCCATAAATAGCCATTGGGGAAAGAAAGCTTTGTAATATACCTCAGACGGTACTAATTGCTGCTATTTATTATTATTATTGTTTCACCCAAACAGGCCTGGTTACTGACTCAACTATCCCTCTGGCGATGGTTGCCTCTGACCTCCTGCCTTGCAGTCTGTCACAGGAAAATATGGTTCTCAGTCAGACCCACAGTCCAATGACCACACAAATATGCCCAATAACTGGATATAGTATATACTGATATTATTCAGTGAGATTCACCCATTGAGCTATCAGTATGCCCAGAAACCATTTGGTAATTGTGTTCCTTGTTAGCATGTCAAAGACAGTAAGGACATATTGTAAAAGTAGTTGGTCAAAATTCTCTTGGCCAACAGATTGGAAGATATTTGGGTGGTCAAAGTGTGGAGTGAATGGGACACAGGATGATATAGGAAGCATATGTGAAACTTGAGGGCTCTGACTATCTTTCCCTGCAACCCCTGGATACAGCGCTTACATCAGGAGCAAGCTAAGTTATATTTTATATGTGCTTTTGTGTATGTATATAAATATAGTATAGACTATATATAATTCCCAGTAGATATGTATTATATTTTATCTGTACATACAGTCATATGAAAAAGTTTGGGCACCCCTATTAATCTTAATCATTTTTAGTTATAAAAATGTGGGTTTTTGCAACAGCTATTTCAGTTTGATATATCTAATTACTGATGGACACAGTAATATTTCTGGATTGAAATGAGATTTATTGTACTAACAGAAAATGTGCAATATGCATTTAAACAAAATTTGACAGGTGCAAAAGTATGGTTACCCTTATCATTTTCTTGATTTGAATACGCCTAACTTCTTTTTACTGACTTACTGAAGCACTAAATTGGTTTGGTAACCTCATTGAGCTTTGAACTTCAAAGCCAGGTGTATCCAATCATGAGAAACGGTATTTAAGGTGGCCACTTGCAAGTTGTTCTCCTATTTGAATCTCAAAAGAAGGAAAGTGGGATTCATGTATTTTTTGAACTAAGATATATCTTACAGAACAGGATGACAGCAAGGTATCTTATGGAACATGCACCCGGTTGATACACTTTCAACCTGTTATTAGGTGCAAATCTATCGCTGGCAACCCTGTCCTATGCCTAAAAAGATATGTTTGACCCAAATGTTACATAAGTTGGTGCCTCTCAATATTGGACACCTAACTGGGGTCAGACATGACTGAAGCAGAGCTTAGACTTAAGGAAATGCCGGTATCTGAATGAGGCAGGACACAGAGAGATGATCAGTATGTCCCAGCACATTGGTGCATGTCTACAGTCCAGCCAAATCCTTATGCATGTGTATAATTGCTCTCTTCAGGACGGATAGCCTAACAGTGCTACTTCTACATATAAACTGTCTTAAAGTTTGGTGATGCCCTGTGGCTCGACGCGTTTCTCACACTCATCAGGAGCCCATACATCCATACACCATAACATATGATTTAAGAGACAGAACGCTGCGCACGCTAAGAACCACGTGCCTGCAGCGTCTCCGGCACTTGGGCGGCCGTGAGGCGCCCACGGTCTGATCGGCAATTTACCAAGTTCAAAGAACCCGCCTTGTAAGAGAAGAGCCAATGGGGACGAAGCGCCGGGAAACGGGCGTGCCATTAGGCCACGCCCCCCCGCGCGCCTCGGACATTCTCCATCACACAACGCCGGATCTTATCAGAGGTGAAACATTGTCACCGAACTAGGGAAGCATAACGGCGGATGTAAGTAGTTTAGTACAGGAAAACTAAAAAAAAGCAAATAAATAAGACAAAATGAGAATTCAGGCTGCAGTCCAACACCAGATATATTTGACAGCCTACAGGCTTATTGGTATCCAGAATCAAGTTATTAAATGGCGCAGACATCTAAGGGATGTCACACAAAACATATCAATGGTACAGCATAGACATACATTGGATATATGAAGAAGACTAATACAATAACAACAAATGAGTGAAAGTGCAACATTTGCAACAATGTATCATTTCATGAAACATAGCAACGGTAATCACTTGTGTCCCAGAGGAAAAGTAACATCTGAGAGACAATATTGATATTATTGAGGAGACTAACGACACTAGAGCAATGTCTCAATATAAAAGTGCATATACTAAATTAGGGACAACATTGTGACAGTCTATGCCTAATCATCTCCCATGGGCAGCACACATACTGTAAAAGATGCGGCCGTAGAGAAGGACACAAGAATACACCCTTACATGTTTAGCATCTAGGTTAATTTAACTGGAAATTAGAGGAAGCACGCATATGAAATGTGGTCATTGAGGCCATGAGGACGCACAGTATCTAAGCGAAACGTCCATTGCGCTTCTTTTTGGAGAAGCCGCTTGTCCAGGTCTCCTCCCCGAATGGAGGGCTTTATGACCTCGATGCCCTGGAATCTAATATGGCCTTCGGCACCGTCATGAAATTCCGTGACATGGCGCGCAATGGATGTGTCAGCTCCATTGCGAATGTCATTAAGGTGCTCTCCAATCCGTCTGCGAAACTCCCGCAGAGTTTTCCCCACATATTGAGCACCGCAGTCACAGGTTGCCAGATATACCAGGCCAGAGGACTTGCAATTAATGAACGTCCAAATGGTATAATTGCGAGATGTCCTTGTGCTTCTAAAAAGATTCCCAGTCAAAATAGAGTCGCAGGCGATGCATCTCCCACATCTGAACGTGCCTTTTAAGGGATGGTTTAGCCAGTGGGAGGCTTGGGGAGATGGTGCATACAAACTGTGAACCAGTCTGTCTCTGATGTTCCTACCCCTGCGATAAGTGATCGCAGGATAATCCCCAACAAGATGCCCCACATCTGGGTCTGCTTGCAATATGCCCCAGTATGTGGATAAGATCTCCCTCACGGGGCCAGATGCATCATCAAAGTTGGCTACAATGCGAATTGCGCCAGAGTCCATTTGCCTAACTTTGGGGGTGAGAAGAATTTTTCTCTCTATCCCCAGGGCATGCTGGTATGAATGTTGCAACACAGGAAGCGGGTACCCACGTTGCTGAAATCTTTGTTTAACCCCTTCCCGCCCAGCGCCGTACATGTACAGCGCAACGGGACGTGACTTACCGCCCAGCGCCGTACATGTACGGCGCGCTGATCGGGCGGGTGCAGGAGCTGCGCCCGCCCGATCAGCGGCGGGGGTCCGGCAGTGCCCAGGTGCCGGACCCCTGGGGAATGCACCAGCATCGGTGAAAACACCGATGCCGGCGCATTAACCCTTCATGTGCCGCGGTCAGCGCTGACCGCGGCACATGAGGTGTGCCGCATGTTCAGGATGCCGAGCGGGGGGGCCATCGGGTCCCCGCGCTGCTGTGACGGGGACCCGATGGCTTGGATGGCAGCCCGATGCCTTCCTTAGGCATCGTGGCTGCCATCCCTGCGAGCCTGTGCGATCCAGCCCCCTGGATCGCACAGGAAGCAGGCTGTAAGTGTATTACTGTGAGTAATACACTTACAGCCAATGCATTACAATACAAAGTATTGTAATGCATTGTGAAGGGGATCAGAACCCCCAAAAGTTAAAAAAAAGAAGTGTAAAAAGTTGAAAAAAATGTTAAAAATAAAGTTAAAAAAATAATAATAAAAGTTTCAAGTAAAAAAAAGAAAAACGCCATTTTCCCCCAATAAAGTAAAAAAAATTGTTAAAAAAAGAAAAAAAAAGAAAAAGTAGACATATTAGGTATTGCCGCGTCCGTATCGACCGGCTCTATAAAAATATCACATAATCCATCCCGCCAGGTGAACACAGTAAAAAATAAAAAATAAAAACAGTGCCAAAACAGCCATTTTTTGGTCACATTCCCCCATAAAAAGTGTAATACTACGCGATCAAAAAGGCGTATTTACCCCAAAATGGTACCAATCAAACCGTCATCTTGTCCCGCAAAAATGATACCCTACCTGAGACAATCGCCCGAAAAATAAAAAAAATATGGCTCTCTGAAAATGGCAACACAAAAAAAGATTTTATTCTGTTCAAAAGTAAATCTAATGTGTAAAACTATCCAAAAATAAAAAAGTTATACATATTTGGTATCCCCACGTCCGTAACAACCTGCTCTATAAAAATATTACATGAGATGGCCCCCCAGGTGAATGCTGCAAAAAAAAAAAAAAAAAACCTATGCCAAAACAACCATTTTTTTCCCTCTTGCCTCACAAAAAGTGTAATAGCAGGCGATCAAAAAGGCGTATTTACCCCAAAATGGTACCAATCAAACCGTCAACTTGTCCCGCAAAAACGATACCCTACCTGAGACAATCGCCCGAAAACTGAAAAAAATATGGCTCTTTGAAAATGGCAACACAAAATAATGATTTTATTCTGTTCAAAAAATAAATCCAATGTGTAAAACTATCCAAAAATAAAAAAGTTAGACATATTTGGTATCCCCACGTCCGTAACAACCTGCTCTATAAAAATATTACATGAGATGGCCCCCCAGGTGAATGCTGCAAAAAAAAAAAAAAAAAACCTATGCCAAAACAACCATTTTTTTCCCTCTTGCCTCACAAAAAGTGTAATAGCAGGCGATCAAAAAGGCGTATTTACCCCAAAATGGTACCAATCAAACCGTCAACTTGTCCCGCAAAAACGATACCCTACCTGAGACAATCGCCCGAAAACTGAAAAAAATATGGCTCTTTGAAAATGGCAACACAAAATAATGATTTTATTCTGTTCAAAAAATAAATCCAATGTGTAAAACTATCCAAAAATAAAAAAGTTAGACATATTTGGTATCCCCACGTCCGTAACAACCTGCTCTATAAAAATATTACATGAGATGGCCCCCAGGTGAATGCTGCAAAAAAAAAAAAAAAAAAACCTATGCCAAAACAACCATTTTTTTCCCTCTTGCCTCACAAAAAGTGTAATAGCAGGCGATCAAAAAGGCGTATTTACCCCAAAATGGTACCAATCAAACCGTCATCTTGTCCCGCAAAAACGATACCCTACCTGAGACAATCGCCCGAAAACTGAAAAAAATATGGCTCTCTGAAAATGGCAACACAAAAAAAAGATTTTATTCTGTACAAAAGTAAATCTAATGTGTAAAACTTTCCAAAAATAAAAATGTTAGACATATTGGGTATCTCCGCGTCCGTAACAACCTGCTGTATAAAAATATCACATGATTTGCCCCCCTTGGTGAATGCAGTAAAAAAATTTTTTAAAAACCATGCCAAAACAGCTATTTTTTTTCACCTTGACTCACAAAAAGTGTAATACCAAGTGATCAAAAAGTGTTATGTACCCCAAAATGGTACCAATGAAAACATCAGCTCATCCCGCAAAAAATGAGCCCCCACATAAGACAATAACTCTAAATAAAAAAAAAACGTGGCTCCCGCAAACCATTCCAACAAAATCTGTGTTGTAAAATTCATATGGCGCTCCTTCTGTTTTGAGTCCTGCCATGTGCCCCCACAGCAGTTTACCACCACATATGGGGTGTTTCCACATTCAGGAGAAAATGGGTAACTAATTATGGGGTGCTTTTCTCCTGTTACCCCTTATGAAAATACAAAAAATTTGGGGCTAAAGCAACATTTTATTGGAAGAAATAAAATTTTTCATTTTCACAGCCAAGTGTTTCCAAATTCCGTAAAACACTTAGGGGGTCAAAGTGGCCAGTACCCCCTTAATATATTCGTTGAAGGGTGTAGTTTCCAAAATGGGGTCACTTTTTGAGTGTTTCCACTGTAGGGGAACGTCAGGGTCTCTCAATTACAAAATGGTGCCTAAAAACTATTCTAGCAAAATCTGCCTCCAAAATCCATATGGCGCTCCTTTCCTTTTGACCACTGCCACAAACCCATAGAGACGTTTACCACCACATATGGGGTATTTCTGTAAACTGCAGGATCAGAGCAATGTATATTGAGGTTTAGTTTGCTGTTAACCCTTACTGTGTTGCAAGAAAAAAATTATTAACATGAGTAATCTACCAAAAAATTGAAATTTTGAAAATTCACCTCCATTTTCCACTAATTCTTGTGGAACACCTCAAGGGTTAACAAAGTTTGTAACAGCAGTTTTTTATAATTGGAGGGGTGTAGTTTCTAAAATGGGGTCATTTATGGGGGGGTTCATTATGTAAGCCCCTCAAAATCACTTTATATCTGAATTGGTGCTTAAAAAAATGGTTTTGGAAAATGTGGTGAAAATTTGAAAAATGGCTTCTAAACTTCAAAGCCCTCTAACGTCCTGAAAAAGTAAAATGACATTTATAAAATGATGCCAACATAAAGTAGACATATGGGGAATGTAAAATAATGACTATTTTTGGAGGTATTACGGTGTATTTTGAAAGTAGAGAAATTGAAATTTGGAAATTTGGAAATTTTTCCAAATTTTTGGTAAATTTGGTATTTTTTTTATAAATAAAAATGAAATATTTTGCCAAAAATTTACTACTGTCGTGAAGCACAATATGTGACGAGAAAACAATCTCAGAATGGCTTGGATAAGTAAAAGCGTTCCAAAGTTATTACCACATAAAGTGACACATGTCAGATTTGCAAAAAATGGCCTGGGCAGGAAGGTGAAAACAGGCCCGGGGCTGAAGGGGTTAAGATCAGCGGCTGCATGACGAAAATCCACCAGGTTGCTACAGTTGCGCCGCATCCGGAGATATTGTCCCCGTGGTATACCGCGTTTTAGAGCAAAAGGATGATGGCTCCGCCAGCCCAAAAGGTTATTCGTGGCTGTCTTCTTACGATATAGGCGAGTGCCTATGCTGCCATCTGCATTTTTGTAGATGGTTAAATCCAGAAAGTTAATCATGGTGGGGTGAATTTCATATGTAAAATACAGACCCCACTCATTTTTGTTAAGGGTGTGAACAAAGGCTGAGAACGAGTCAGGACTGCCCTTCCAAAAAATGAAAACATCATCGATGTATCTAAGCCAATACACAATCGATGAAGACCAATCTCGCATGCATTCACCAAAAACCACCTCCCTTTCCCATCCGCCTAGGTACAGGTTGGCATAAGTCGGCGCACAGGGGCTACCCATGGCCACACCACGCTTCTGATGGTATACCTTTCTATTAAATAGAAACGTATTGTGCTCCAGAATGAATCTTAATAACTGGAGCACAAACTGATTGTGTGGCCAAAGATGGGTGCCCCGTGCCTGCAAGAAGGAGGCTACGGTTTCGCATCCCTTGTGATGCGGGATGGACGAATACAAGGCCTCAACATCTAGGCTCGCAAGAATGACATCAGGATCTACATGGAGATGATTAGGCATAGACTGTCACAATGTTGTCCCTAATTTAGTATATGCACTTTTATATTGAGACATTGCTCTAGTGTCGTTAGTCTCCTCAATAATATCAATATTGTCTCTCAGATGTTACTTTTCCTCTGGGACACAAGTGATTACCGTTGCTATGTTTCATGAAATGATACATTGTTGCAAATGTTGCACTTTCACTCATTTGTTGTTATTGTATTAGTCTTCTTCATATATCCAATGTATGTCTATGCTGTACCATTGATATGTTTTGTGTGACATCCCTTAGATGTCTGCGCCATTTAATAACTTGATTCTGGATACCAATAAGCCTGTAGGCTGTCAAATATATCTGGTGTTGGACTGCAGCCTGAATTCTCATTTTGTCTTATTTATTTGCTTTTTTTTAGTTTTCCTGTACTAAACTACTTACATCCGCCGTTATGCTTCCCTAGTTCGGTGACAATGTTTCACCTCTGATTGAGAAGATCCGGCGTTGTGTGATGGAGAATGTCCGAGGCGCGCGGGGGGCGTGGCCTAATGGCACGCCCGTTTCCCGGCGCTTCGTCCCCATTGGCTCTTCTCTTACAAGGCGGGTTCTTTGAACTTGGTAAATTGCCGATCAGACCGTGGGCGCCTCACGGCCGCCCCAGTGCCGGAGACGCTGCAGGCACGTGGTTCTTAGCGTGCGCAGCGTTCTGTCTCTTAAATCATATGTTATGGTGTATGGATGTATGGGCTCCTGATGAGTGTGAGAAACGCGTCGAGCCACAGGGCATCACCAAACTTTAAGACAGTTTATATGTAGAAGTAGCACTGTTAGGCTATCCGTCCTGAAGAGAGCAATTATACACATGCATAAGGATTTGGCTGGACTGTAGACATGCACCAATGTGCTGGGACATACTGATCATCTCTCTGTGTCCTGCCTCATTCAGATACCGGCATTTCCTTAAGTCTAAGCTCTGCTTCAGTCATGTCTGACCCCAGTTAGGTGTCCAATATTGAGAGGCACCAACTTATGTAACATTTGGGTCAAACATATCTTTTTAGGCATAGGACAGGGTTGCCAGCGATAGATTTGCACCTAATAACAGGTTGAAAGTGTATCAACCGGGTGCATGTTCCATAAGATACCTTGCTGTCATCCTGTTCTGTAAGATATATCTTAGTTCAAAAAATACATGAATCCCACTTTCCTTCTTTTTAAAATAAGTGACTATCAATAAAGTTTTTTGTTTTTCACTTTTAAACACCACCGACATATCTGTGATATTTTGATTATAAACGTGGTGTATACCTGGAGTGTACTATTATATTTAGCCTGTGAAATCCTATTTGAATCTCCTCTGAAGAGTGGCATCATGGGCTCCTCAAAACAACTCTCAAATGATCTGAAAACAAAGATTGTTCAACATAGTTGTTCAGGGGAAGGATACAAAAAGTTGTCTCAGAGATTTAACCTGTCAGTTTCCACTGTGAGGAACATAGTAAGGAAATGGAAGACCACAGGGACAGTTCTGGTTAAGCCTAGAAGTGGCAGGCCAAGAAAAATATCAGAAAGGCAGAGAAGAAGAATGGTGAGAACAGTCAAGGACAATCCACAGACCACCTCCAAAGACCTACAGTATCATCTTGCTGCAGATGGTGTCACTGTGCATCGGTCAACAATACAGCGCACTTTACACAAGGAGAAGCTGTGTGGGAGAGTGATGCGAAAGAAGCCTTTTCTGCAAGCACGCCACAAACAGAGTCGCCTGAGATATGCCAAAGCACATTTGGACAAGCCAGTTTCATTTTGGAAGAAGGTCCTGTGGACTGATGAAACAAAGATTGAGTTGTTTGGTCATACAAAAAGGCGTTATGCATGGCGGCAAAAAAACACAGCATTCCAAGAAAAACACTTGCTACCCACTGTAAAATTTGGTGGAGGTTCCATCATGCTTTGGGGCTATGTGGCTAATGCCGGCACCGGGAATCTTGTTAAAGTTGAGGGTTGCATGGATTCCACTCAGTATCAGCAGATTCTTGAGAATAATGTTCAAGAATCAGTGACAAAGTTGAAGTTATGCCGGGGATGGATATTTCAGCAAGACAATGATCCAAAACGCTGCTCCAAATCTACTCAGGCATTCATGCAGAGGAACAATTACAATGTTCTGGAATGGCCATCCCAGTCCCCAGACCTGAATATCATTGAACATCTGTGGGATGATTTGAAGCGGGCTGTCCATGCTCGGCGACCATCAAACTTAACTGAACTGGAATTGTTTTGTAAAGAGGAATGGTCAAAAATACCTTCATCCAGGATCCAGGAACTCATTAAAAGTTACAGGAAGTGACTAGAGGCTGTTATTTTTGCAAAAGGAGGACCTACTAAATATTAATGTCACTTTTCTGTTGAGGTGCACATACGTTTGCACCTGTCAAATTTTGTTTAAATGCATATTGCACATTTTCTGTTAGTACAATAAACCTCATTTCAATCCAGAAATATTACTGTGTCCATCAGTTATTAGATATATCAAACTGAAATAGCTGTTGCAAAAACCCAAATTTTTATAACTAAAAATGATTAAGATTAATAGGGGTGCCCAAACTTTTTCATATGACTGTATAGTTATTTGTAGTCTGTAGTTGTATTCCATTTACGCTTGGCACTGTGAATCCTGTCGTCTGCGCGTGCTTATGGATGTATAGATTAAATATGCTATTTAATCTTTCCTTATCGCCCTTCAGGCAGCACAACACAATGGGAAACATTAACCCATTGTTTGTGCTGCCTTTGGACTCAAGGAAAGAAAAATTTCGGTAAGCAAATTTTCACCTATATGTACATGTACTTATGGTCAGTTACTGGGTGTGAGTTGGTTAAAAGAGTAGATCCAGTAGTACATTAGTGGGATCTGGATATATATATATATATATACTTTAGCTGAAGGACCCGGGTATATTTAATTTATTTCTTTTACTGTTTGTGTGTGTGTGTCGTTAAAAGATATCGAGAGTGCCCTCTATAGTGCCTGCCCCTTTAACAGTGACCTCTACAGCGGCCAGCCCCTTTAACAGTGACCTCTACAGTGACCCGCCCCTTTAACAGAGACCTCTACAGCGGCCCGCCCCTTTGACAGTGACCTCTACAGCAGCCCGCCCCTTAAACAGTGACCTCTACAGCAGCCTGCCCCTTTAACAGTGACCTCTACAGCTGCCCACCCCTTTAACAGTGACCTCTACAGAAGCCCGCCCCTTTAACTGGGACCTCCACAGCAGCTAGAGTAGCCACTGTCTTCACCCCAGAAAGCCAGACCTCACCGGCCATTCCCCCAAACGTGAAACAGCGCCCCCAGTTCCCATGAAGACACATCACTAAACATGAGGCCACACCCCCCCTGGCTCTGTGAAGACATGGAGGAGAAGCTGTCTGAGTGTGAGCTACTGAAAGGGTGGACATCCCTGTGTCTGTCCAGGCACTGCATCGGACGGAGAACAGGTAGCCAGAAAACTGGACTGTCCAGCCTAAAGCCGGACATCTGGCCACCCTAACATCAGCATGCCCCTAGGGTGGCCAGAGGTCTTGTTTTAGGCTGGACGGTCTGGCTTTCAGACTCCCTGTCCTCTGTCATGCGCAGGGCCTAGATGGACATAGCAGCAGCACTGTGCAGTCTGAGAAATGAGCTGCAGGGAGAAAGTCACCCTCCCCCCACCCCTGCAGCTGACAGAAGGTGATTTTTACCAATATTTTTAATCCCGGTCAAATGCAGCATGGAAGGGGCGTGGCTTAGTGGGATCTGGGGGTGGTGCTTTTAAGTCCTTCTTTTGACGGTGGCCGGAATTACAGGTCGATGCCATAGTAATTTAGGAGGACGGTGGGTAGCAGTGGAAGAAAACATCTTTTATTACTACTGAACAGTAAATATGTAAAATTTACATTATATGAGGTAATGATTGATGATGAGTTAGTCTAAAACATAAGTTATAGTTATGGTAACCGGGAATACCCATTTACCATTGTCATCCACAGTGCTTTGCCTCTTTAATGCAGACCTAAAGCAGTGAACTGGCTAGGTTGTCATAGAAACCTGGTGTGTGCCTGTGAGCTTCTATTGGCTGATAAGGGTCATGTGACCAGGCTACTATTGGCTAATGCATTTTTTGGGAATATCTCAGGAACGGTACTTCCTGGAGAGTTGAAAACTGTTCTAAAACCTTCCCGGACACCTGATGTACATGTGTGCCAAATTTTGTGATTGTAGCTGCAGCGGTGCGGATTCCTTTAGCGGACACACACACACACACACACACACACACTCAGCTTTATATAATATATATATATATATATATATATATATATATATATATATATATTATATACATAAACATTATTAGCCACATTTGCTTAGCATCCAGGGAGGGCAGGCACAGAGGCAGCTGTGTGTGGTGGTGTCCTCTATGTAATATGTTATATCTTCATTTGATGTCTGTTGTTTTGTCATCTCTATGTTATCAGTACTGTATCTTTATATATCTGCAACGGTTGTATGTTTGAAGGACTGGAGGGTGTGTATAGAATAAGTGGATTATAGAGGAAACAAAGACAACAGTCTAGAAACTGAATAAATGGGACGGACTGCAGAGGTAGATAAAAATCTAATAGCAGAATTCCCTTTATCACACTCATGTTCCTAACACAAGAAAAATAAGGTTGCACTCTCTATTCACTGTGCAGGCCCAGGGGGGCAAGGTGGGGACTGCCACCATGGACTTTGAGTACTACTGCCACCATCATAGCCACTACTCCTCCTCCCATCCTCACTCACCCCCCCCCCCCAGGTTGCTGCATAACCAATATACTTCTTTTATTAACTCTGTGGTCTTTATTATCTCTAAGAGATGTAGAAAATTCATGGCTATATATAAGCAGGGGATAGATGTATATATTGTACACAATGCAGTTTTCATGGATAAACATGAAAATTTCACCTGACCTCATTCTGCAGAAATTTTCAAGATCTCTGCTTAAAAATATTAAATAAGAACCAAAGGGTGAAAATCGCTATACAAGTGTATAGCTTGTATCTGAGATGCTACTATAGGAAAACTGAGCATGCAGAGGTTGTAGTTGCACCTGGATCTTAGGGCATGAGGGGGGCAAATGGCCACTTTGCCACATAATGGAATATCTCTGTACTGTGACATCGTGGTTTAGCATCACTGTATTGTGATATAACTTTTATCTGCTTTAACCTTTCATTTTATCATAGAATTTACTTTTTGATGTGAATTCACTTCAGTATCCTGTACTGTGGATATGTGGCTATGTTGAGTATTCATTTGAATACCTCCCAATCGCCCTGGATCTCGCAGGACAGTCTCGGATTTCAGTGGCTGTCCCAAGGTCCCGGTATGGGGGAGGTATTTCCCACTCTCAGGCAGCTACCTGTAATGATGAAGTAGAGAGCTGTCCGTTGGCTCCCTACTCCATTCCTCCCCCCTGTCGGAGCTCCACACTGCAGGTCTGGACAGGGGGCAAGGCCAGCCAGAAGCTCCGTGTATCCTGCTGCTGTGGAACGATGTGAGTATGTGGAGTTTATTATTATTATTTTTTTACTGCCTTTGAAGGGGCAACCCAAAGCAACCATATATAATGCTGTGTGGTAGCAATGCACACCTCACCAAAAATAGAAAACCACACTTTTTTAATTTTAAAAGATATATCACAAAATGTAAAATATTACAAAAATTGCAGTTTGGACTTATACTGTGGACAGAATCCCACCTTCCAGAGTCCAGGTCTGATCAAATCCACTAAGCATGAAAAAATGATGAGTGATACAATGTTAGGCAAACAATCAATATTACTAAGCAAATTGTATATATGCTCGTACCAACTAATAATAATTTACAAATGTGATTACAGGATTTTCATCCCTATATCACAGCCATAACAAAAAATCACATGGTGGAGCAGCATGATAGAATACAGACCCAGAGTTTGGGTAGTGAGCAATCCCGACGTACGTTTCGCTTCACTTCCTCCTGCCTTTGAAGGGGGTTACAATCCTGGGCATATTACAGTGATGGGGGCACACCTGGGCATATTACTGTGAGGGGCACAACTGAGCATATTACTGTGAGGGTGCACAGCTGGCCATAATACTGTGAGTGGGGCACAGCTGGGCATATTACTGTGAGGGGCCCCATATCTGGGCATATTACTGTGAGGGGCCACATATCTGGGCATATTACTGTGAGGGGGCACATCAGGGTATATTACTGTGAGAGGGCACATATCTGGGCATATTACTGTGAGGGGCACATCAGGGTATATTACTGTGAGGGGCACAGCTGGGCATATTACTGTGAGGGGCACAGCTAGGCATATTACTGTGAGGGGCACAGCTAGGCATATTACTGTGAGGGGCACAGCTAGGCATATTACTGTGAGGGGCACAGCTAGGCATATTACTGTGAGGGGCACAGCTAGGCATATTACTGTGAGGGGCACAGCTAGGCATATTACTGTGAGGGGCACAGCTGGGCATATTACTGTGAGAGAGCTGAGAGAGCACAGCTGGTCATATTACTGTGAGGGGCACAGCTGGACATATTACTTTGAGAGAGCACAGCTGGTCATATTACTGTGAGGGGGCACAGCTGGGCATATTACTGTGAGGGGCACAGCTGGACATATTACTTTGAGAGAGCACAGCTGGTCATATTACTGTGAGGGGGCACAGCTGGGCATATTACTGTGAGGGCACAGCTGGACATATTACTGTGAGGGGCACAGCTGGACATATTACTGTGAGAGAGCACAGCTGGTCATATTACTGTGAGGGGGCACAGCTGGGCATATTACTGTGAGGGGGCACAGCTGGGCATATTACTGTGAGGAGGCACAGCTGGGCATATTACTGTGAGGAGGCACAGCTGGGCATATTACTGTGAGGAGGCACAGCTGGGCATATTACTGTGAGGGGCACAGCTGGACATATTACTGTGAGGGGCACAGCTGGACATATTACTGTGAGGGGCACAGCTGGACATATTACTGTGAGAGAGCACAGCTGGTCATATTACTGTGAGGGGGCACAGCTGGGCATATTACTGTGAGGGGGCACAGCTGGGCATATTACTGTGAGGGGGCACAGCTGGGCATATTACTGTGAGGAGGCACAGCTGGGCATATTACTGTGAGAGAGCACAGCTGGGCATATTACTGTGAGGGAGCAGGACTGGGCATATTACTGTGAGGGGGCACAGCTGGGCATATTGTGAGGGGGCATATATCTGGGCATATTACTGTGAAGGGACACAAATGGGCATATTACTGTGAGGAGGCACATATCTGGGCATATTACTGTGAGGGGCAAATATCTGGGCATATTACTGTGAGTGGGCACATATCTGGGTATAATCTGTAAAGGGGATACAACTGGGCATATTTCTGTGAGGGGCACAATTGGGCATATTACTGTGAGGGGGCACAACTGTGGTCCAATATAATTAGAAGCTGTGGTGTGGTCAGTCATATACTGTATATACACAGGATGCCTCAGCAGATAAACTCTAACCTAAAAGGATAATGTGATCAGTTCAGTCTGAAAAATCTAGATTGCAGTGAGTGCTCGCTGTGTAACTAAGTTCTGAACTGCCAGCTGAATGCCAGTAGCATGTGTTAATTTCAGAAAAAAGCTGACAGTCAGTGCTGCAGTATTTAGAAGTGCTGAGTTAGCTGACACACAAGTCCAAATTGGCAGCTAAAGAGAAAGGGAGGCGTTGGGATTGGCTTAAAACATGCAGAGCTATTATCTCCAAACTTGTTATATTGTTACACAGACAAGAGCTGAAGCTTCCCTCGCTCACCCGCCCCTCACATCTATCAGTCCTTCTTCCAGGGTGTCTATGGGGCAAAAATGCCAGACAATTAGGGAAAAAAAACTCTGCACCCAAAGCATGCTGTGATAAAAAAAAATCCATTGAACCACCTCAGGGTCTAAAAAGACCACCCCAAAAAATCCTGATTTCCCATGTGTAACATTACTCATAGACGTCCTTGCAACATCTGCAGTTGTTGTTTTTTGCCTAAACAGTGTAGCAAAAACAGCAAGAAAACATACCGAAAACTGTAAACCAACTCAAAAACATTAAAAAAAAACATGTATGACACCAGCCTTAAAGGAATACTGAGTGCAAAGTAATAACAAAAGTAATAACAAAGTATGTATAAACATGAATGTACATGTAACATATAATTCCCAAACTCCCAGATAGATTACATGGATGTTGATTAATGATACAGTACTCATCACAAGGTAATACCGTACGCATATGTTAGAAAAGTGAAAAAGTCTTTAAGTGTAATTTACGATCTACAAAATGACATAGTTACTTGGGTTAAAAAATACATCCTTATCCTTTTTTGTTAGTTGGGAATTATTATTGCGTTTTATTTCATCTTTTAAATTTTAAAGGAACTGTATACTCTTTAAAGGGCAAACTCCTGTGCTATCTTTGTTGTGGAACAGCCATGTGGATATATGTAAACGGAAGGCACACGTTGTCATTTCCATTTTTTGGGGGACCCATTGAAGTGAATTTAAAAAAAACGGAAGAAACACGGAAAAAAAATACATTTGTGTGCATGAGCCCTTATAACTTTTCTCTGTGTAGTCTCCAACACTGGTTTTGGCTCTCGATCACTGATGGAAATCACTGACCAAACACTGACGTGTGAATGAGGCTTAAAGAGGTTATCCGAGTTATATTTATTGATGACCTATCCTCAGGATAGGTCATCAATATCAGATCGGCGGGGGTCCGATCAGCTGTTTGAAGCACCCCGCCGATCAGCTGTTTGAAGAGGAGGCGAGCACTGTGCCAGCACTCCCTCCTCTTCATTGTTTACCTGCTCGCCGTAACATACATAGCGGTGAGTAGGTGTAATTACACCCAAGCCACCCCATTCATTTCAATGGGACGGATTGCTCCTATACACTTGTATAGGAATGAGCCGTCCCATTGAAATGAATGGGGTGGTTAGATGTAATTACACCTGCTCACCGCTGCGAATGTTACGGCGATCAGGTAAACAATAAAGAGGAGGCAGCGCTGGCTCGGACCCCCGCCAATCTGATATTGATGACCTATCCTGAGGATAGGTCATCAATAAATATAACTTGGACAACCCCTTTAATACAGTATTAACATAGTGAATGAGATTCAACAAATCTCATGTACACTTTGCTTCTTTTTTTCCCTCACAGAGATTTCGCGCTTTTCAATGGAAGGGTGAAATCTGCGGTAAAACCGATTCAATTCCGCATAAAACACAAAAGTAATGTACTGCGATTTTTGGCGAGGTTTTGATGTTGAATTGCACAGAAAACCCCTTGGAAATTTGTGTGGATCTTCTGCGCGTTAACCTGCACCGTGTGCAGATACCCTAAGTGTCCCTTCACACACGTTATTGTGCATGGCATTATTTGGGGCATATTTCCCACAGTCTACCAAAAAACATCTGGAGTTAGCATTTTTGCTTAAAAAATGCAGCAAAAAAAACAAAACAAAAACAACACAGCTAAATGCATAAGAATGCTAAAAAAAATTCTGCGTGAAACCACCTGGAGAAGAAAGTTTGTAATATACTAAAAATTTAGATTTTGGGTGTCTGCCTCCCGGTAAAGCTGGTTGCCTGATGCTCCTCTTCTATAAATCCTGCTTCCACCAACATCAGGTCTTTTGACAGGTTTCCAGGATGTCACCGCCGCTGTGGATGGGGCCGGAACTATTGCTGTCCCTGGTGCATGCTCAGGTGAGGTGGTACAGTTGGAAGGATAGGTATGGGCCTGGCCACAGTGGAAGTGACGTCCTGTTTATAGCCCAGGCCAGAACCTGGCAAAGGACATGATGTCAGTGGCAGCAGGATTTTGAGAATAGGGGTGTCACATGACCAGGGTCCTTTCTCCTACAGGCATGTTATGTATAATTACGATGGGTTTGCGGGATGCAGCAGTTCTCGTCTGGGCAACCAGATCTCCAATTGACCCCACTATAGTCAACGTGGCCAGTGGGCATTCCGGTAAACTCTGGCAATGCTGGATCCGGGGAGCTCCATCAGACTGTTCTCTGCTGGAACAGCCTGCTGGAATTACTGCTGGCAATGTGAAACAGGCCTTAGATCCCTGGCTGTGAGACATCCCTGTCTCAACACGACTGGTCACCCAATGCAGCCTCCATCGAACTACACTGTGTATTGCACTGCACACTCACTAGTCTTCCTTGCAATGCGCATCAGTTTAGCTCAATGAAGGCTCACAAGACCCTCCATCAGAGTCCATGTTGGGACCGGAAAAGTACAAAGACAGTGATGCAGACCTGTATAAGAAATTGTGTGGCTGTTTTATAAGAATGGAGTTGGCACAGATGTTCTCAATACATTACATTTGTAAGTTACTTTATGTGCTGAATTTTCAGCATATTATCGAAAAAATTAAAGGGTTATCCAGGGCCGTAGCGAAGGGGGGGGGGCAAATTTTTTTTAGGGCCAAGTTTTAATCGTATCTCTTATCACAGTATAGAAAATAAGTGTCTGAGTAATGGGACCCCCCTGGTCCCTGGGGCCCTGTGTCTTCCTGTATGAATGAGGCAGTGATTAAGCATGCGTGCTGCCACTCCATTTTTATGGAACTGCTAGAGACTGACGAGCGCTGTACCCCTCCGTTCATTTCTCCGCTCCATTCTCATTGTAGGTGCGGGTCCCAGGGGTGGGACCCACACCTATCAGACAATGGGAGCATATCCTAGTGATATGCCCCCATTGTCAGAGATGTGAAAACCCCTTTAATGAATTACTTACAAGCAGGGGTGTAGCTATAGGGACCCGACCTCAGAAGAGGTCCATCCAGGAGAAGGACTGAAAGATTTTGTGTCAGGGCCCCCTCAACAGTATCATACAATGACATTATATACAGTGACAGTATATAGAGTGACATGATATACGTGTAGGGCCTGGTCTGGGAGAGCGATCTTGACTAGTCACAGGAGTGGGGGTTGCAAAGAAGTTGCTGGGGGGGAATTGAAAAGTTTACTGTGGGGCCCAGTCATTTCTAATTACACCACTGCTTACAAGTAAGACCTAAAGGTACATTTACACGAGTAGATAATTGGTATGATTAATCGACGGACTCGTTTCTTGGTGTAGTGTGAACATTTCAACAATGACCCTTGAGAAAATCGTAATTTCGATCACACATCATTTGTAAAGCAGCTGGATTTAGAGTAGAGTGGGCTCCTACCTATGCCCACTTCACTAAGCTATAAGTCCTGCATGTAAGCTTTTAGATTAGCAAAGCCAGCACAGGCAGGAGCCCGCTCCGCTCAGCTAATCCTGGCATAGCACATTGTTACAGGGTACCCATGTGCTATGCCAGCATTTAGCTAACCTCAGAGGGCACAGGCAGGAGCAGCAATGTGTGCTCCTGTCTGTACTCCGTTCTCTGTGGCCCCATTCATACAATGCAGAGTCAGTAATGTGCCCAAATAGGAAATTTAAAGCATGGTTGAAATCAGGGCTTTAGATGGAAATTTCTATAGTAAAAAGTCAAAATCAATTAATAAAGTATATTAGAAAATTTTTAGTGCATTTGGGGCATTTTTTTTTAAATTAATGGCTCTGTTGTGCCACGTTTTAATCTTATCTCTTATCCACAGTATAGAAAATAAGTGTCTCCCCTGAACCCCCCTGAACTGGGGCCCTGTGCCTTCTTGTATGAATGAATCAGTGATCAAGCATGCGTGCTGCCACTCCATATTTATGGGTCTGCTAGAGACTGATGAGCGCTGTACTCAACTACTGTTTGACAGACCTATAGAGACGACTGGAACTGCAGCACACATGTTCGGCCGCGGCTCCATTCAGACACCATTACTACTAATCAGCCTGAAACGTTGCTGTTGTCATATGGTGGTATGAATAAACTAGCAATAGTTGCACTTCATGTTGTCTGAGTGCTGTCCCTATTTTTGAATACACCCAGGAATATTGTCATTAAATCACCGTGGCTTTTGTTCAGCCCAAGATTGCTCTGTAAATTCATCCATTATTCATTAGACAAAAACTTTTATGGGCTTGTGGGCTTTTTTCATTGCACATATTTGGGTGTTTGGTAAAACAGACATACAAGAAGCTGCCCTGCAGGTTTTAGACAAGATGAGACGTGTATTAAGTAATCATCTTTACTAGCTTCATAATTTATTACTAATTATGCTGAACATAATTAAGTGCACCTCAAATCATTAATCCTAATAGTTTGGCTTTTTATCCATACAGACAAAATGAGAACCTGATCTTTCAGCTCTGAATTCCCATAAAGCAAGGCTGTTACATGGAAAGAACAGTCCGATCCGCCAGCAACACATTATAGCGGTATAAACTGATCAGATTGATATATAGTTTTATGGGAAAAGATTCATTAAAATGTGTATTTTAGTCATTGAAACCTCTTCTGTTTCTATGCTTAAAGGGAACCTGTCAGCACCAAAATGGACCATAAACTGCCATAAAAAAAGAAAATTATAAAAATTCAAATCAAATCCCTTTCCCCAAAATAAAAAAACAAACAAAAACTAACGTAATTAAAAAATACACATCATGGGTATTGCCACGTGCAAAAACACCCATACTATAAACACATAAAAATATTTCCACAGAAATGGTATCAATGAAAAGTACAGATCGTCCCGCAAAAAATAAACACTCACTCAGATCTGTATACATAACTACAAAAAAAAGCTATAGGGGTCATAATATAGCAATGAAGAAGTAAAACTGATTTTTTTCCAAGGTTTTATGATTTTATCAGTATGAAAACACAAGAAAAAACTATACATATAAGATATCACCGGATTTTTACTGACTTGTAGAATAAAAATAACTCAGTTTTAGCGCACATCTAATGTTATACGTATAACATAGTAACATAGTTTATAAGGCTGAAAAAAGACATCTGTCCATCCAGTTCGACCTGTTATCCTGCAAGTTGATCCAGAGGAAGGCAAAAAAAAACCTCCGACTCCGATCAGGCAATCAGAATAACTCCCTGGATCAACGACCCCTCTCTAGTAACTATAACCTGTAATATTATTACCCTCCAGAAATACATCCAGGCTCCTCTTGAACTCTTTTAGTGAACTAACCATCACCACCTCCTCAGGCAGAGAGTTCCATAGTCTCACTGCTCTTACCGTAAAGAATCCTCTTCTATGTTTGTGTACAAACCTTCTTTCCTCCAATCGCAGAGGATGTCCCCTCGTCATGGTCACTGTCATTGGGATAAATAGATCATGGGAGAGATCTCTGTACTGACCCCTGATATATTTATACATAGTTATTAGATCTCCCCTTAGTCTTTTTTCTAAAGTAAATAGCCCTAATTTTGATAACATTTCTGGGTACTGTAGTCCACCCATTCCAGTTATTACTTTAGTTGCCCTCCTCTGAACCCTCTCCAGCTCTGCTATGTCTGCCTTGTTCACAGGAACCCAAAACTGAACACAGTACTCCATGTGTGGTCTGACTAGTGATTTGTAAAGTGGTCGGACTATGTTCTCATCATGGGCATCTATGCCCCTTTCGATGCAACCCATTATCTTATTGGCCTTAGCAGCAGCTGTCTGACACTGGTTTCTGCAGTTTAGTTTGCTGTTCAACTAAAATTCCTAAGTCCTTTTCCATGTCAGTGTTACCCAGTGTTTTACCATTTAGTATGTACTGGTGACTTGCATTATTCCTTCCCATACCTCCCAACCTTTTGGACTGTCAAAGAGGGACACTTATGGTTCATTGTGTGAAAGAGGCATTTTTCCTACATATCTATACAGTTGTATCTTATGAAATAGCGCAAAAACAATCTGAATATAGAAATTTCTAAAATCCCTATTGCATTAAATAATGAAATAGTCTACAAGGCGAGCTAAAATTTACAAAGAGGAACCAGACAAACACTTTCTGGGTCAATACTGTGAATGTAATAATGCAAATCTATACCCCAGATCAAAAAGAGGAACATTTAAGGAGCAAAGAGGGACTTGGGTCAGAAAGAGGGACTGTCCCTCCAAAAGAGGGACACTTGGGAGGTCTGCCTTCCTATGTGCATAACCTTACATTTGTCAGTGTTAAACCTCATCTGCCACTTCTCTGCCCAAGCCTCCAGTCTATCCAGATCCATCTGTAGCAGTGTACTGTCCTCTTCTGTGTTAATTACTTTACACATTTTAGCGTCATCTGCAAAAATTTATATTTTACTGTGCAAGCCTTTTACAAGATCATTAATAAATATATTGACGAGAATAGAGCCTAATCCTGACCCCTGTGGTACCCCACTAGTGACAGTGACCCAATTTGAGTATGTACCATTAATAACCACCCTCTGTGTTCTATCACTGAGCCAGTTACTTACCCACATACAGACATGTTCTCCCAATCCAAGCATTCTCATTTTATATACTAACCTTTTATGTGGTACAGTGTCAAATGCTTTGGAGAAGTCCAGATATACGACATCCATTGATTCGCCGTGGTCAAGTCTAGAACTTACCTCCTCATAAAAACTGATTAAATTGTTTGACATGACCGATCCCTCATAAAATCCGTAAAAATGTGGCGGAATTGCTTTTTTCCCCAATTCTACCCAATTTGGAATTTTTTCTATGCTTCCCACTACATCATATGCAATATTAAATGGTGGCGTTGGAAAGTACAAGTTGTTCTGCAAAAAACAAGCCCTCATACGGCTATGTGAACGGAAAAATAAAAAAGTTATGGCTCAGGGAAGGTAGGGAGCACAAAACGAAAGCGCAAAAACCAAAGTTAAGTTAAAACCAAATATTGACACTTTTTTATTTTCTGATTATAGTTTTTTTTTTTTTTTAATTGTTTCCTAAACAAAATCATGGGGGCTGCTGTTAATAGCAATATGCTTAACAGCAGCCACTATGGGCCATAGACACAATGGACAAGTGGGGATCCCTTTGTCGTCTGTCCAAATAAACGTTGCTGTATAATGAACAGTTCTGCAGATTTCTAATATGCTTGCTACCCCGCAACCCATTGCAAACACAGCTCCACAGGTCACTCCGAGTACATGACTGTCTCTTATGGGCAGTTACATTTCCTACTGGATGCCTGATACATGTCTGATGTAGGGTCATCACCCAAAACCTTTCACAATTTATCACAAGCGGTGGATGTGATAACTAATCCAGTAAAATTAAAAATAACAACTTTTCAGGTACTGTTCAACTTTTTATTGTTGACTATATGGGAGAGTGGTCAGTCTCACTGGAACATGTGCAGTACCCCAGAACAGGATACTTACAAATTGTTCTTGATTTCATATTATTTAATCTGTTCATGCTTTGTATTATGCTTTATATGTTTTTCTTTATATGTTTAGTTAATTATGCCCTCACTCAGCAGAAGGAATTAGCTTTTACCTCTGAGGGAGGAGCTATCTAGTGAGTATTGCATCATTGACGTCAATTGAGCTCTGCCTACCATTTAGTTCCAAGAGAAACATTATTCCTGTAAAGAAAGCAATCCCTGAAGGAAAGCTAGAGATAGAAGACATTCATAGACTGTCTAGGGACACAATGCCATGAGTGTTAGCATGATAGCAAGCTGTTAGTTCGCTGCTTATGGACAATTCCTGCTTGTGGAAAGTTTAACAGTTAATGGCACCTTTCAGTTTGGTCGACTGATGATCTGCATTCCTATGTGGAATTGCAAAGCTGATTGTAAGACTTTTTGCATGTGGATTGTTTGCAGTACCTCACCTTATTGCTATGTGTGTGGATGTTTTGTAGTCTCTGGCACCTACCACGCGTTCTTGCTATGTGTGTGAATGATTTGTAGTCTATGGCACCTACCACACGTTCTTGCTACGTGTGTGGATGGTTTGTAGTCTATGGCACCTACAACACGTTCTTGCTATGTGTGTGGATGGTTTGTAGTCTCTGGAATCTACCACACCTTCTTGCTATGTGTGTGAATGGTTTGTAGTCTCTGGCACCTACCACACCTTTTTGCTATGTGTGTGGATGGTTTGTAGTCTCTGGCACCTACCACACGTTCTTGCTACGTGTGTGGATGGTTTGTAGTCTCTGGAACCTACCACACTTTCTTTCTATGTGTGTGGATGGTTTGTAGTCTGGGATGCCTACCACATGTTTGAGAGTTTTGCATGCCTGGGATCATCTTGGAAAGGTTGCGGAAGAGTTTGGAAGGAGCTCAGTGACTACGACTACTAACATCATTGTTACCGTTTGCTTGTATACAGCCATTGTGAAGCTTTGCACTGTGAACTATTTGGAACTGTGCCTTGATACTGTTGGACGTACTGCAACTCCCATTCTGCCCTTCACTAAAGAGAGATGTTTATCTTCTACAACTAGGAGAGAGGCCAGAGGAAGCGCATCTCGCGCGAAATAGCCGTCGCCGCTCTGCAGCACTTGTGTAGCGTTACCGCACCCCTGCCACTTTATATGTAAGTCTGTCTTTTTTAGACAGATAAAGCGAATCTGGACTTTTCAGGTGAGTGCCATCTTCATTTCTTCTCAAAAGCTATCTTCTACAACTAACCTGGTTACTGGCTCCAGCATCATACGCTGACCACTGTGCCTACATCTCCTGCCGTGCACTCGCACCCAAAGCTACAACACCAAGGGCACCACAAATATCTTCAGGCAGGAGCCCCACTGTGCCTACATCTCCTGATGTGCACTCGCACCCAAAGCTACAACACCAAGGGCACTACAAATACCATCGGGCAAGAGCCCCAACATCAGGATGTGACCCAAGGGGTGCCCTGGCCCTAGGGAGCATCAGTGTGAGGATTGATACAGTGAATAATTATTGCAACCCGGGCCCCTACCACTCAAATTCTCTACTCCACTCCTCCAGGGCTTGTGGCACATGCACCACATTAGTACCTGATTAAAACTGTTGCAGCTACTTTGGAATAGATATGGTATTACAGTTTCACTAAATAAAGGTTATGCATTCTGCAATGAAACGTTATAATATTTTCCAGTATACAGTGAAACCTCCCCCTAACATTCATTGAAAAGTAGTTTTCTGGAGGTAGTCCTCTTAAAGAAGGCAGTCATTATGCATAGTAAATGACAGAAATACAAATCTGTCACAGGAAATCTGGTATAGATAAAGGGTCAACAAGTGGTCTTTTGGAGTGGTTTTTCGTTGCTTTCACTCAATAAGAACCTTCAGTGTTTACTTCCAGTAGATAAAAATCTTTCCATAGTCATGCGATGAAAGTGTTTTTACAGTTATAATACAAATATTAGAGCTGTGTCATGTAAAAAGCCATAGATTGGTATGTCCAGCACATGACTAGGACAGATTTCTATGCTCTGGAAGCAAATAATTACTGAAAACCGGGATCTGAAATCTGAGAGGAACGGATATAGAAAGACGTACAGAAAAGCGTATAACAGTTAATTATCCAAACAACTATCATCTTTTGATTTAAAGGGGTTCTGCAGTTCTGTAAAACTGATGATCTATCCCCTGGACAGATCATCAGCATCTGATCGGCGGTGGTCCGACACCTGGGACCCCTGCCGATCAGCTGTTTGAGAAGGCAGCGGTGCTGCAGGAGCGCCGCGACCTTCTCTATGTTTACCGCAGGCCCAGTGACGTCATGACTAGTATCACCCTCCTGGGCGGGGCTAAGCTCCATTCAAGTGAACAGAGCTTAGCCCAGGCCAGTGAAACTAGTCGTGACGTCACGGGGCCTGAGGAAAACACAGAGAAGGCCGTGGCGCTCCTGCAGCACCGCTGCCTTCTCAAACAGCTGATCGGCGGGGGTCCGGGTGTCGGACCGCCGCCGATCAGATGCTGATGATCTATCCAGGGGATAGATCATCAGTTTTACAGAACTGCAGAACCCCTTTAACTTTAACTCCTTTCAGTATGGCGCAAGAGAATATGCCAATGGTGGCAATGATGGGGGTGGCAGCTATCACTGTGGCATTCCTCACTCAGACACTCGCTGGGCCTGCAGTGAATGGAGGGCGCACCCTTGTTCCATCGGTACACACCCTGGTTTTAGCTTTTTTTCTGCCTTGTGGTAGTTCAGGATGCCCTTGATGTTGATTGGTTTGTTGGGGGTGCTACAGCGACCTGCAGGGGGGAAGCAAAGAGAAGCTCGGGCATAGATATGAGTAGTAGTGGCTGTCCTGACTCCAACACTTCCTGGGGCCACGCAGTGAATGGAGGACACACCCCTTCTTCCCTTGGAGCATACCATGAAGTTTCTGGGGCTGATGTCTGGTGTTATGTGTGGTGTCCTTGATGTTAGGTAGATGGGTGCAAGGAAGGACTCCCTGGTGATGCAGGCAATGCAATGGTGGCAGCAGTGTAGGTGTTGAGTGCAAGGCAATAAGGAGGCCAGTGTAAGGTAACAAGTCCAACAAGCTTTACTTGACAAATAACACTAGTAAGGACAAGGTCAGTCTCTCCAAATACACTCACAATCTTTCCACGGCTGTATCTGGGATCGCAGGCTATATAGTCTCTCACTATTAAATCATACCTCCCAACCGTCCCGGATCCAGCAGGACAGTCCCGGATTACAGTGGCTGTTCTGCTGTCCCGGTACGGGGGAGCTATGTCCCGGTTACTGGCAGCTCTCCCTACGTCCATAAGATGCAGAGACAGTTGCCTGTATTGTGATGAAGCAGAGAGCCGGAATCGGCTCACTGCTTCATCCATAATCCCTCCTGTCCCCCCTGCAGGCTCTCTCCGTACCTCCCTTCTGCTCTCTACACCTTTGGTCTGGGCGGGGGCGGGACCGTCCGTCTGCCTTGGCCCTGCCCCTCCATACTAGAGAAGAAGATCTCCTGCTGGTGATGCTGCTAGGAAGAAGGTAAGTATATGGTTTTTATTTTTTTTTATTTTTCTGTGAGTGGCACAGTATGGGCATATTACTGGGGGGCACAGCATTACTGGGGAGCACAGTATGGGCATATTACTGGGGGGGGACAGCATTACTGGGGAGCACAGTATGGGCATATTACTGGGGGCACAGCATTACTGGGGAGCACAATATGGGCATATTACTGGGGGCACAACATAAACTGGGGAGCACAATGAGGGCATATTACTGGGGGCACAACATTACTGGGGGGCACAATGTGGGCATATTATGGGGGGGCACAGCTGGGTTTATTACTGGGGGCACATAACTGGGCATATTAATGAGGGCACATAACTGGAGAATAATTACTATGTGGGACAGTAAGGGGACTGGGTGGGATTAGATGTATAGTTATGTTTTGGGCGGAGTTAGAGGCGTGGCCTAGTGCCAAAAAAATTTGCCGCACAATTTCTCCCTCTTTCTACATCTCCGAAATTGGGAGGTATAATTAAATCCAGACAACTTTCCAAACGGACTAAAGGGGTGCACCATGCACATTCACAACAGGTACTACAGTTCCCACAGCGGGGTGTAGCTCCTCCAATAGCTAATCCATTGTAAAAGTGTGGTGGGCACTCGAGGCAATGAACCCTTTCCACAAGCAAGTCAGAAACCATAGATGGGTGTTATCACGCACAGCCTTATGGTCCTAAATAGTCTATAGATTCATTGCTTCCTCCTCTCAGAGGTCTGACACTTGTACTCAGCATGTAGTTATATAGAACCCCTTGCAGTAGACCTCACACTGCACAGACCCATGCAGGTCCTCACACTCTGGCTGCTTAAACCACCCTTGGTGATGAAAATCGACTACATAGCTCCTCTCTCAGAGGTGGCAGGTTCAGCCTTCCTCCTCCTGACTAGGGCACAATAACTAAGCTGTTTTCTTATGTCAGCTCTTGGAATCACATTCAAGGTATGGAAAGTACATTAACCCTTTTAGCAGTAAATTAACTCTAAGCAGTGATCTTTTGGGTCATTGCAGTGCAAGGCAGTGTCCCTAGGAAAGGTGGTTGAAAAGTATAGTGCCATGGCAATGTAGGCATTGGTGCATGCAATGATGAGATCGGTTTTAGGGGAAATGGATGAACCGTTTTACTGGCTACTTCAGCAGTTCATAAGTACACATGTTGGTACATTTCTTATACTTCATGTTGCATAGGCAGCTTTCCCAAGGCTGTGTATAGAGGGTTCAAACAACACAAAGTTTCCCACTGAGTTCCTTTACAGATAACTTGTGCAATCTTCCCAACTTGACCAAGGGGTGCAATTTCTCTTTGTATGTCTGTATTTCCTCAGTATCCTCAATTGGGTACAGTTTTCCAGCAGATGGCCAGTCTGCCTCTTCAATATGTTAAGGACCCTGAGGTTTATTGCCCTAACCAAGATGCACGGAAATCTATAGCCAAAGTACATGGCTTAACCTCTCTGGCAAATACTCTCCACTCTCCTTGTATGGCCGCTAAACTTTCTGTTATTTCCAGCAGTTCTTTCAGGGGCTGGTACATATACTGTTGCTTTCCTGGTTGCTCAAGGCTCACAGGACAAGAGACTCAACTGCTTCAAACTATTGGAAGGGAGGAACTAACCCACACCTGGCAACTGTAACTAGGGCCGTGTGATAAACCCCTCTCTTCCCATACATATCCTTTGGGAGGAAATACATGAAACAAGTAGTAACTGATAGGTAGTAGACCTCTTCATATAGGTGAATATTTGAAACACAAAGTACCAGGACAAAACTCATTCTGGCAAAGGATAGCTCAGAGTTCAGCCTCAGTCACTCATCACCACTCCACTCTCCACAGCAGGTATTTGCTGTGCCTACAGATATGTCACCTAAAATCCTTCCTCAGCAGTCTCAAACTGCTTGAAATCTGTCTTCCTGCACCGCCTGACCTGTGATCACTCATCAGCCCATGGATAGGTGAACCTTGCTGTTCTACGCTGTTCCTGGGTTGTAGGAACAGCGTAGTGTAGTGCTCAATTGTGAATTTATTCATGGTGTGGATGTGCTCAGACCTTTAGTACTTCAGTGTTCAAGTGTGCAATTATTCATTTATAGGTAATGCTAGGATATTTTGTACCTTGGTCTTCTTGTGATTATTCTTTTCTAGGCTTATTTTATTTGAATAATTGGACAGATGATGTCACTAGTTGTACCTTTACTCAAATCACAGGTAGCAATATAGCATAGAAAGTGTGTCTGACTTCCACTTCCACCATGCATGTTGCCACTGCAGTATTAGTTGCCATGACTGCCATCATATTTTGAGTCAAAAAAGGTGGCAAACCTACCCAAAGTCCAACCTATGTCTGCTGTGAATGGCAGTATCAAGGACTATCCCAGAACTGGATTTATTCTGCAGTCTGCACCATCTCTGACAATTCTGGGGCTGTCATAAACTGCTCTGGTGGCTCACCCTTCCCTGCAGCGAGATTCTGACAGCTTTGTTTAGGGAGGAAAGAGAGAAGAGGGAGAGTTGGTTCCAGGGAACTGTGCTCTATTAAGAAATACAGGGCACACCATTTGGGACCAGAATATGGACTCTGTATACATACCTACCTATGGTGTCTAAATAATTATGCCATATTGTGGCTGGATAACACCACCAGCCTGTGACTGGATTACACCACCATACAATGGCTGGATAACAATGTCATACAGTGACAGCATAGCCGTACCATACCACGACTGCATAATACCACCATGCCACAAATAGATAATACCACCACACCATGGCTGGATAACACTACCATTCAATGGCAGCATAACACCACTATATACTGTATTGATTAAATATCGCCAAACTTCAACTGGATCACACTCTCTATTGTTACCAAATAAAACTTTCCAGAACAGGTGCAGACCCATTCATTTCAATGGGGCTGAAAAAGATGCAGACAGCAAACTTTGTGCTGTCCGCATCCACAGTTCCGTTCTGCGGCCCCGCAAAAAAGATAGAGCCTGATCTATTCTTGTCTGCAGACAAGAATAGGCATTTCTATCATAGTGTTGGGCATATACAGCCATCTAAATGAGCCCTAAGAAGGAATTGTGGAAGATATAGTTCCATATATGACCATACATGTCCCATGTATGAGTTTTCAGAAAGCTTTTTATATGTCATAGCGACGATACAAAGGTTTTGATCAGTGGGGGTCTGAGTTCTGGGATCTAGAACAAGTGGAGAGATGCCCTTCTGAGATCTCCCTTGCTGCAGGAGATGAAGCAAGATGGGTCCTTCTCAGTCTTCATTCTAGAGATCAGTAGGAGTCTCAAAACTCAACACATGACACATCAAAAGTCTTCTGAAATCTCAGTGACCCTTTAATAACTAATGTCCCTATACTGCCAAATGTCAGAGGTCAGAGTGGATCAATCTGTGCTGTTATACCCCAAACATCCAGAATAAAACTGATCTTTGCTAGTAGCTGATTATTCTAGAAAGTTGCACATGTAGCAAGGGCCACAGCGCCTAGCGAAGGCGCTTTTGACTGCAGAGACAGTGTGGGAGCCCAAGGGTTAATTCCTTATGTCTTCAACTAAGTGGTAGTTTAGTATGGCCCGCAGGGGTGTTTTGTCGGCCACAGAGGCTTCTTCCCGTTAAAGGTTAGCAGGTCACTCCCCTACCTCCCCCTGCTGACAGGCTGTAATGGGTTATTCTTCCGCCCCTATAGTTAATAAAGAGGAGGGCTTACCCTTGTTCCGGTCTCTTTTCACCAGCACCTTCATAAGGACTTGTCCCGCCCTTTTGTGTTTCTTTGAGACAAGTTGTTTTACACAATTTTCTTTTACAGTTGGTGTTTCTAAGTCACAGCTGGAGGTCGGTTCAAAATACATTCTGACATCGGAGGAGAAGGCGGACTTGCCCACTGTGGTTATGTGGTTGGCATATCGCTTCTCATACTCCTGGAAGTGGTTTCTTGGCATTTAAAAAAAGTTGGTGGTTTCCTGAGAGCAATTAAGTAAATAAAGCTGTGACCGACCCTCACTCCAACAAAACTAGTGCCTTGTGTCTTTATTTGTTTGAGGGGAAGACGGTTGGATGGTTAAGGGGTTAGTTCTCAGCAGTCGTGCAATGACTACATGAAGGCATATATTTCACAGACCCCATAACTCTGGTTGTCACATCAAATCTGGCTAGTAATACTGCGTAGTCCCATCTGAAAATCTAAGCACAGAATTTTCAAAGTAATCTGTAACTTTATGTACTTGGCAGCCACCAGCTTGTGAATGAGTAATTAATTTTTACAGGACAGAGCGTCACTCACTTCCTGCACAGATCTGACCAGAAAAGTTTAGGTCAATTATTAAGCCTTGGATGCAGGGAAGAGCGTAAAAGCAGGCCAACAGCAAGATCCAGTGCTACAGGAACGGACAAAACAGTACACCACACAAATCCATAACTTTCTGACTCTCTTAAAAGTCCGCAGCCATGCCCCCATAACAAAAGCCTGCAACAGGGACCTCATTACTGTGCCAACCTGAAACAATGCCCCACCATAACAGAATCAACAGTGCCTTCATAACAGAATCAATGCCCACATAATAGACTCAGTCTGCAACACAGCCCCCATAACAGATAAAGCCTGCAACAGTAACCGTGTATAGGCTCGGACTGGCCCACAGGGGAACCGAGGAATCCCCCGGTGGGCCCCTGAGAAAGGTGGGCCCCCAGTCCACCAGCACAGAATCTAAAATAATCTGTGTCAATATAAAAACTGGGTAGACTATCCAGTTTATTATTATAGACACATCAGAAGGTTAAGATGGCCTTTAAGCATAGAGGCAGGCCAACCAGTATCTTCTCTTCCTTGGGACCTACATTTTGAAGCTGTTGCAGATACCCCCATAATGAATCATCTTGTAGCATCTTGTTGCTGTCTGCCTCTGTGTGGGCAGGTAATATTTGCACATTTACACAATAAAGGTACCAGCCTGTAACAGTGCCCCTATCACAGAGCCACTACAGTGGCCTCCTAACAAAATCAGCCTGTGACAAGGCCCGCATTCCAAAGCAGGCTTGCAACTGTGTCCAGGTGTCACTGGAGAGTGTAGGTGTGACTGAACTGATTGGTGGAGCAGCAGTTCCTGCTCACTACTGCTGAACCATCATCTTAACACTTAGCACCACATTGTAGAGGAGAGGGAGAAGAATCACTTTTCTCCTCCTCCGCTGCCTTGTTAACATGCGGATGGGAAGCAGTGAATGGATACTGCAGTGCAGTTTGAGACTTCCTGCCACTGACCCCACGCACTATTTCCTAACCCCGCTCCCTGCAACCTGGTTACCCAGCAGGGGGTGTCCTAGGTGCTAGACCTCAAGTGCCTAGTTGAAAATTTATATACAGTAGTATGTTATCGTAAAATTACGAGAGATGCCTTTTTCCACCATCGCAGACAAGTAAAACAATACAGATAGAAGAACTGTCAGACTACAGCAATAGTAAATTAAATGCAACAGCCACTGCTCATCCTGATAGTTTTAAACTATGTTAGTTTCTTTTTTTCACTAATTTCTTTCAGTTAAGTTAATAATTTTTATCAATAAAAGTGAAGTTTTAAGAAAATACAGTGTGGGGGTGGAAAAAGGCGTCTCTCGTATATGGATTAATAACGCCGCACCCACACAGTAGGGCTTTTTTGTTTTGTTTAGTTGAAAACTTGTCCCTGCCTGCTGCATCAATCACATATGGAAGTTAAAAAGCAAGTATACTAAATAAAGTTCAGGGGATTGCTGGGAGCTATGCCACGCAGGTCAATTTCTGTGCAGATTTTAAGTAGCATGTGGGTGCAGTTTATTTAAACTTGATATGCCCTATTTAGATATACTATTAGGGTGCCTTTACACGTGGAAGAAAAATCCGCTAGAAAATATGCAGCATAAAGACTTCCTCCCCATGTTATTCTATGGGGTTGAAAAGCGTCAATCCCCGCCCTGTGTTCCCCTACTTAAAGGAGTATTCCCATTAGAGGCAATGGGGGCATATTGCACTGCACATGCGCAGCCGCCTCGATTCATTTCTATGGGGCCGCCAAAAATAGCTCGGCTATTTCCATTGGCCCCATAGACAGGAATGGGAGCGGTGGCTGCTCAAGCATGGTGTGTTCCCTTTCACTTTTATTGGGAGAGCGCTTGGAGGTGGCCAGACCCCAGGTCCTCCAGCCACCGATCTCCACACTCCATTCTCAGCAACATGCAATATAGGGTGAGATTCAGTCATGCTATAACACATGGCTGTCTACCACATTATAATACATGACCAACACCCCAGGGTGTACAAGAGATAGGGCAAATCAATACTTACATCCTACCTAGGATAAAGTATTCAATGGAGTCCTGAAATGAATGTGTGCCACAGAGTTTTAACCTGTTAGCCCCTCCTCCAGTGTGCAGCATGCATGTCTCTGAAATCACTCAGGAATATGGTCTTATCAGCACAATGGAGGATGAGTACTAGATTTACAAGGTGCATCATTACACAGAATGATAATAATAAAAGGAACAGAATTAAAGGGACAGAACCAATCAGTACTTAAAAATACCCTGGCATATCCTGGCAAACCAATTTGTTTTTTTCCTGAAATCAGGACACTGTTAGAGACTGGCTTTGCCCCTATCCCCTTTATGTGAATTCTGATATACAAGTAGTTTTTATGCTGGTTTCCAAAAACCAAGAAAAAGCTAGCACCACCTGGATGACAGTGGAGGTTGCTGTTCTGGGACCTGTAGTTCCATGCTCAGTGGTAAAACACAGTTCAACAATGAATCCAAAAGTAAGATACTCATCGACGAAGTAGTTGTCTTTATTCGCTTTATAGCAGGAACATACAGGTGAGGATGCACAACTACATGGACAAGACTGGCTGTTTCGCGTATACTGATGCTTCAATGGGGCTTCATGGGAAGAAGCTATGTACAACCTTTTTAACCTCACATCCATGTGAATCCTGACATGCCATGTGACAAACTATGCAATAAATATATACAAAAAAATTATATACATTAAAACATTTATAAAAAGGAAATTAGGTCATTTTTTCAAACCCATATGGCTGGTTGCCCCTGACTTCATATTTCCATATACCTTCACATTGAAGGAGTTTTGTGTGGCGATCTAAGGCACTTGAAGGTGCAAATATATGTTCCATGTCTGTAAATTTTGAAACCTTCATTTCCCCTTCATGTACCTCCCTCATATGTGAAATAAATTTAGGGACCCTTTTTTCACTTTTAATCGAGTATAAATATTTCTGAACATATTAATGCTCCTGATTATGCTTCTATACAGCTGGATAGACTTATATAGAACATGTTGTAAATTACCTAAGCTTACATCGCCAACTGTATACATGTATTTACAAACTGAGCAGTGTCCGCATTTGTGATTCCCTATTGGGGTCAAATCACAGCCAATTATGTCGGCAGTTCTGAAATCTCTCTCTCACTAACTCATCATGAAGATTTTTACAGCTTCTACATGTGACAATAGGGGGGTCCTTAGTCTTCATAATTAATTTAGAATCTGACAAAATGTAACAGTTCTTACTTATCACACTTCTTATCCTCTCTGCCATAGAACTATATTTAAATAAAAAGATATAGAGAAGTCGCACTATTTCTATGATTACCATACAGCAGACTTTTTCTATCCTGCTTCGATGCTCTAGAGCAGAGGTCCCCAACTGCTGGGGCGCGGACTGGTATTGGTCCTTGGGGAGTGCCAGAGTTGAACGTCGGTGAAGGGAACTATTGGCTCCTGTGCCCCACTGTTTAGCCTCATGGGCGGAAGGCTGCAAGGCGTAGGCCTAATAGGCAGTGCTAAGGTGCAGGATGGTCGCAATCACATCACCATGACCTCCTGCGTTGTGTCACAGGTGACAGGACAACATCATTATGCCACCAGAGAGGTCGCAATGACATTTGCAACTGCCTGTATGCCAACGCAGGCAGCCAGGGCAGCAGGCTGGAAGAGGCCTGCATCGCAGACAGAGGGAGTGAGACAAGTATTTTGTTCAGTTTTTTTTTTTTGTGAACACTACTGGGGGAGGGGCTGGTGCATAATTTACTGGAGGACACTATATGTAAAAAAGAGCTATATTTAAAAATACTACTATTGGGGCACTATGCTTAACCACTTCACGTCCGCCCATAGTACATAAACGTCCGTGAAGTGGATATCTATCTCTGAATGGACGTTTCTGAACGTCCATTCAGAGATAGCAGCTGCACGCTAATCGTTCAGCTGCACAGTGGGGTACCTGCTGTCAGTGACAGCAGGGAACCCCAAAGAGAAGGCAGGGACCATTCCTAGGGGTCCCTGCCTTGTAGATTGCTGTTTACACAGCGCTCACCGAGCGCTGTGTATACAGAGCAGGAAGCGCTATTGCGCTTCCTGTTCCGGCCCGGCGGTCACGTGATCGCCGGGGCTGGGAGCGTGCAGGAGCTGCCGGGTCTCTTATAGACCTGATCAGCCCTGCACTGAGGCTGTACAGCATAGCATTATGCTGTACAGCCTCTCTGGGGATGTATTTCCACTGTAACTGGGGCTACTATGTCAGCCCCAGTTACAGGAGAAATCAAGTGTAAAAAAAAATAAATAAATAAGTGAAGTTAAATGTCCCCCTGAGGTCTTGTATGACCTTATGAGGGACACAAAGTGTAAAATAAAAAATAAAAAAATAATTTAAAAAATCGAGTATTATATAAAAAAAAAAATCACATATAAAAAAAATAATGTCCCCCCAAATATGTCATTAAAAAAATGTTACAAATAAAAATAAATAAATAAAATAGACATATTTGGTATCACCGCGTCCAAAACGACTGGCTCTATAAAAATATCACATGATCTACCCCATCAAGTGAACTGCGTAAAAAAAATCTAATAAAAATTATGCCAAAACAGCTTTTTTTTGTCGCCTCACCTACCAAAAAACATAATATCAAACAATCAAAAAGTCGTATGCATCCCAAAATGATGCATACGACTCATGCATCCCCAAAATGATGCATACGACTCATCCCGCAAAAAATTAGCCCCCACACAAGATCATAGCCAGAAAAATGAAAAAAATGGCTCTTAAAAAATTGCAATACAAAAACATGATTTTTTTCTAAAAATACACAAAAAATAAAAATAAAAAATAGACATATTTGGTATTGTTGCGTCCGTAACAACTGGCTCTACAAAAATATCACATGATCTACCCTATCAAGTGAACGGTGTAAAAAAAAATATAGAAAAATGCCCCTAAACTGCTTTTTTTTTTTAAGTTAACCTCCCAAAAATTAGATTAAAAAGTGATCAGAAAGCCGGATGTATCCCAAAATGGTGCCAATAAAAAGCACAGCTTGTCCCGCAAAAAATAAGACCTCACGCAGCTCAGTCCACAAAAAAATTTAAAAAGTTATCGCTCCTAAAGAACATGACAAAAAATTCCATGTTAGAAAAATGCAGATGCTGCTCCTCCCCTTCTGAGCCCTGGCGTATCCCCAAATAACAGTTTATGACCACATGTGGGGTGTTTCTGCAAACTGCAGAATCGGGGTAATAAATATTGAGTTTTGTTGTTAACCCTTGATGTATTACAGGAAAAAGATGATTAAAATGGAAAATCTGCAAAAAAAGTGAAATTTTGAAATTTCACATCTATTTTGCTTTAATTCCTGTGGAATACTTAAAGGGTTAACAACATTTCTAAAACCAGTTTTGAATAGTTTGAGGGGTGTAGTTTCTAAAATGGGGTAATTTATGGGTGGTTTCTATTATGTAAGCCTCACAAACTGACTTCAGAACTGAACTGGTCCTTAAAAAAGTTGATTTTGCAAATTTGCAAAAATTGCGTCTAAAATTCTAAACCTTCTACTGTCCTAAAAAAATAAAATGACACTACCAAAATGATGCCAACATAAAGTAGACATATGGGGAATGTAAATTAAAAAGGATTTTATGGGGTATCACTACCTGTCTTAAAAGCAGAGAGATTGAAATTTAGAAAACAGTGAATTTTTTCAAATGTGTCACGAGAAAACAATCTCAGAATCGCTTGGATAAGTAAAAGTGTTCCAAAGTTTTTACCACATGAAGTCACACATGTCAGATTTGCAAAATTAGGCCTGGTCAGGAAGTGGGTAAATGGCCCGGATGGGAAGTGGTTAAAGAGGCAACTACTGGGGGTGCACTATATTTAAGGGGTACTATTTTTAAAGAGGCCACTACTGAGGGGGATTATATGTAAAGAGGGCAGTACTGGGAACCACTATATGTAAAGAAGCCTCTGCTTGGGGGGAATTATATATACTGGAGCCTAAACGTGGAAGATTACTAAGTAGGGGCATAAAAGAGGGCACTAATACTAAATAGGTATGTTCAATGCAGAAACAAGTTGTGGTCAGGAGACGTCATCAGAGTGATCTGTGCAGGACTGAGAAATATAAGGAAAAAAAAAGGTCTTCAGTCAGAGGAGATGTCACTTCTAAGTCAGTGAGTGGGATCCTAAATGGTATTAGTAATTATTGTGTTTTGTGTGTTATTGTGTTATGCGATTTCCCCAATGTTCATAAATTTGCGCAAGTGGTATTTAAAAAGTCGCAGGCAAAGGCAACAGCATCATTGGGTGGGTAAAAAATAGCCACCATCAGCAATGCCGTCTCTATTCATTGGCCTTAGAGAATCCTTATGGATCCATGCCTGGCTCATTTTCACATATGTATGGCTTTCCACACTTATGGAAGACAATTTTGTCTGCTTCAGTGTGACAAAACCACCCTCCTGCACTGAATACCGCCTTGACAGTACACTGGAAGCTGGACAAGATAGTACACCAATGGCAAACTGGGCCAGTTCCAGCCACTCGTCCAATCGGCTGACACAAAAGTCCATGACGTCAGGGTATAGTCTAAGTACAATTGAATCTGATTGTTCAGGCAGTGTGTATCCATTTGCTGATGTGCATCAGGTTGGTGGAGCAGTTGGAAACTGTGTTGACTTCTGCTTCTGTCATTAGTTTTAGCAGTAGTGTTGGTAGAAGCAGTGCAGTCATGAGCAGAGAGGGGTGTCCTGGTCAGACACATGGGCAACAGGTGTCTTCTCAGTGAAAGTTGTTGCAAGCTGGGTACAGAGTGTATCCTGGTAATACCATTTTGCCTCCCTTTCCATTCTCCACCATGTGAGGATATATTTTTTTTATAAATAATGACAGCTAGGAATCCTTCTGTTTTCTAAAGGCAGTAGAATCTATTAAATGGTACAGCAGCAACTGCACCACCAGCAACTTGGCCAGATGGAAATTCAGTTGGCACACAAGCAGATTGCTGGTTGCTTCTTGTTGTTCCATTCCATTATGGATGACTGATGATGAAATGGAGACTGAAGAGGAGTAGATGGAAAAGAAGAAGCAGTAGCTGCTCCGGGTGTTGATGTGGTCTGAATACTAGAATGATGATGGGGAGAAGGACAACAGTCTTTCTCACACTGCTTACCTGTTTGATTTTTCCAGATCAGCAGGTGATGCTGCCTCAAGGTCTGAAGGAGAGCTGTAGTTCCTTTATTTTCTCCTTTAACAGTTATGTCTTATTTTTTTGCCTACAGAGCTTGCACACTGCGATGGTTTTATCAGCCTGCAGTGTTATAAAAAATTCTCCCATGTGTGATGCCTGCACAGAGCCATCACATCCAAGCTTTCCCTAGGTCTGACAACTTTTGATCCTAGGTCTGGCAACAGCAGCAGTGGCATCACCAGCTCCCAAATAACAGCTTTGTATAAAAAAAAAACAGTCAATTGGACAGAGTCCACTACAATACATTTTATATCTGAGGCAACAAAACCCTTTGGTACTCTTATCTGTGCTAAATGGAATTTTTGTAACATTATTTTCAACCATTTTCTAGCAGAAAAAAAAAATCTAATTGGACAAAGTCTGCTACAATGTGGGCCAGCACTGTGCAGAGCAAAGATACAGTATCTCTACTACTACCACCACCCAAGCTTTGACCACCCTAGGTCTGAAAGCTTTGAGCCTGCACCACATTTTTGTACAAATAAATGGTCAATTGGACAGAAGCCACTACTATGATATATGGCAACTGGGGTGAAGACCAATATGTCAGGTTAGGTACACTAGTCTGCAATGAACAGGATTTTATTTATTTTGCAAAATTTTCTAAAAAAATTTGAAAGCAAAATGCACAGTTGGTCAGAGTCCTCTACAAAATAACAGTGAATGACACAGAACAACAGGCCAAGTACTATAGTCTGTAATGGAATTTATTGTAATAAAATGCAAAATATGCAATTGGACTGAGTCTAGTATAACAATGAATCAAGAAGAACAACATAACAGGTACAATAGTATGTGATGAATGTACCGTATGTTTCGCCCTATAAGATGCACCTGCCCAAAAGACGCACCTAGGTTTTAGAGGAGGAAAATAAGAAAAAAATATTTTTCATGAGACCTCAGCTCAGACTCCCAATGTTAATCAGACCTCAGAACAGACCCCCAATGTTAATGAGACCCCAATCAAGACCTCAGATCAGGCCCTCAATGTTTATAAGACCCCCCAATCAGATCTCTATATGTTAATAAGACCCCCATGTTAATCAGATAAGAGAAAAACACAATAGATCAATTTACCTCTCCTGCTCCAGACACCTCTTCTACTGCTCTTGAGATCCAACTCCTGCTTTTCCTGCCATGCTTTGATTTGACGTTACACAGTGTGAGGTCACAGAGCGTGCCAATGTCCTCACACTAGGCGCAGGTGACATCACAGCATGCAGGTGATGAAGACCAGAAACTGGTGAGCATAGAGCCTGCAAAGGGAGTATTCACCGTTCCCAGCCTTCTAGTACTAATAAGCATTTCCATAATGGAAGCACTCATTAGTATTCGCCACATAAGACGCACTGACTTTTTGATGAAAAATACAATTATTTTATTTTTCTAATAAAATGTTTTAAAAAAAATTTAAACAAAATGTACAATTGGACAGACTTGACTACAATGTAATAATGAGTGATGCAGGAAACATGTCAAGTGCGCTGTGATGAGTGGAATCTTTGTAATAAAATCTTCAACACCTAAAGGGACAGACACGTAACAAATTCTTCTAATTTTTCTTGCTCTGGCTTTGTCCAATATCACAGTTGCAGACTATGATGAATAAAATAGAAAAGCAGTGTATTCTTCCCTCAGGCTACAGCCATGTCTGATCCCTCTATCCCCTCTGATGCTCTACATATAGAGTATATACTCACGGTTGTTCTGATACTATACTTATGGATGTAGACATTGTATGTACCAAGTGTGGCCTCGATTAAATCTCTACAGAGGTTATTACTGAGCTTTTCCAGACTGCTTAAAGGGGTATTCCCATCTCACACATGTAGTTTGTATAGTTAGATATAGCCATACCAATATTATTACTAATAGAATGTATTTATATAAAATGTACCGTTTAGAAGATTTGACTATTTGTATCTCCATTGTCCCACACACATCAGTCAGGCCGTTGCCCCTGGTTACGGCCACCGTGACCATGTAGTAGTGGTGGCCGGCTTGCTCCTGTTCAAACCCGCTCTGAGGTAACTGCTGTATTGTGAACGCACATTACATGAGCATGCTGTTAAAAATTGTAAAAAGAAAATTGCATGTATTTAGCATGCCATTCTTACTGTATAGAAACAGTGATAAAAAATGCTAACCAGGGCTCATGCACACGGTGTTGCTGTTTTTGCGGATCTGCAAAACACGGATACTGGCCATGTGCGTTCTGCATTTTCTGTAACAGTACGTCCTGTCCTCTGTAGAACTGTCCTATCCTTGTTCGCAAAACGGACAAGAAAATAATTTATTTTTTTGCGGCGAAGCAGAATGGACATACAGATTCAGACAGCACACAGTGAGCTGTCTGCATCTTTTGCAGCCTCATTGAAGTGAATGGGTCTGCATCTGATTTCTAAAAAATGCGGATCAAATGCGGACAACCATGGTCGTATTCCCTAACATGGCAGCATCACCATATGTATTTGTGTCGCCATATATTTGCCAACACAAATTATATAACAAAGCAATAAATGACGTACCCCAAAATAGCACCTCTAAAAAATTAAAACAATCTTACAAAAAACAAGCTTTCATATAGCTACGCTGATGGAAAAGTATAAATGGCAGCATCACATAACCTAGATTTAAAGTCAACTTATTTTTACTGCACAGTAAACAGTGAAAAAAAATGACAAAACAATGGTAGAATTCCTCACCTCAGAGAACCAACACTGCAGCAACAGCACCACTCGTCCGCAACAGCATTAACCCACAATTGCCTGGACAGCCACAAAGACTTTCTGTGGTGCTCACCTCCAAAATCAGTTGCAAACATTCATTTTGCATGGAATACATAAAGTGTCACTCACTGCCACTCCCTCAAATAAATAAAAAATAGAATAATAAAAAGGTTATAAATTATATGTACCCCAAAATTATGCCATTGAAAAATACTCATTCCGCAAAACAAGCCTTCATACAGCTAGTTCAGTGGAAAATGAAAAATATTATGGCTTTCAGAATGCAAGAATAAAAAAAAGGTTAAGTCCTTGAATGGGATTCCAGACCCCAAACTATCATTGGTGTTTGGATGGCCTGGACAGACCACCAGTAGCAGGGATCTGTAGATCTGTCGACAAGCTTGAGCAGCTCCCGCGGTTTCGTCGTCCGACATCCAGACTCAAATGGCACTTTCATTACACACTCTGCCTGGACCGTTTCCCGGCGCTTGGCAGAAGGAAACTTGGTGTCATAGCGCCCATTACATGTTCCACCATTGATAGCCAGCCATTATCAACAAATCTGCGTTTTGTTTGGGATATGATGATGGTCAGTATGAAGGGTTTGTGTTGAGCGCTTCAGACCTGCCTTGGCACAGCTACAATGTACATGGCGTGTAGGTAACACTGCAGAGGACGCTTGCTCAAGCACTGCAGTTCCAACGAGAGCTGGACCACCATGGATCTGATATTAATGACCTATCCTGAGGACAGGTCATCAATACTGTGAAATCAAAACATTCCTTTACCTCAGTCATGTTCCTTATATAAAAAGTGACAAACTATTATTGGCTGACAGCTATACTATATGGACAAAAGTACTTGGATACACCCTTTAATCATTCAAAATAGGGAGAGACGTCCAGCTTCTCATAAAAAAGCGATAGCCTTTATGCCCCTTTCACACGAGCGGGAGACTCGCATGTCTCCCGCAACGCATCTACAGGGCTGGACTCCGCACGGACAGGGATCGCATATAATGCTATGCGATCCATGTCCGTGCCGAGTCCAGCCCTGTAGATGCGTTGCGGGAGACATGCGAGTCTCCCGCTCGTGTGAAAGGGGCATTATTCTTTAAAGCGATAAAATATCCAATGGCACAGTACAAACACACAGAGTTCTACGTATCTACGCGTTTTGGATCTTAAAATGTGACCCTTACTCATGACAATGCTATGGTAGACATTACATTCTTATATACCCCCCCCAGCAATCACAACACGTGTGAACATAGGGAGACATATGGAAATATACAACATACGAAATTAAAAATCCAGAAAAACATGAGAATTAATTATATTGCAGAGTCAGATCACAGTTGGAATACAACTACCCAGCCGGAAAATCCAAAAAAGGATTCCCGGCTGAGTAGTTTTTTACGGTGGTCTCTCCCTCTACATCTTAGGCTACAAACAATGTAGTGTCTCCTTTATGGGCTGTGGACTGTAAGTGTAAGGTAGCTGAGGATACATTTCTGGTATGATAGCGAGAGATGTCAGACAAATGTTTCCTTATACGCGTGCAGTGCTCCAATCCCTTGACAATATGACATGGTTGGTAGATTCAGTCTGGATAACAGCGGACGTCAGGGGCAGAGTGACAACTTAAAGTGGCCCTGGAAAAAAAACTAAAAGTGGCCAAGGGGTTTGGTGGGACTAAATTGACAGAAGGTGGGACAACAGAAGTAAGCGGGGCCTGCAAAACTATAGTGGAGAACAAAATACTGTCCCAGCATAACCAAATACTGGCTGGTGGACAAGAGGAGGGATAAAATGGGCATCGGCCCACAGGGAAATTTCCCTTTAGGGTCTATGACCAGTCCTACCATGGTGGACGTGATGTCTCTTTATACCACGATACTGCATGAGTTAGCTATATCAGAATTAAAATGTTTTTTGATACTTATAGTGATTATACACTAGAACTCCAAGACTTTATCTGCCAGGGGGCTTGGTTCTTACTGAAGCACAACTTTTTTTATTTTCAATAATCCGTACTGTTTACAATTATAGGGTGTTTCATTGGGGCCAAATTCTGGCCTTCAATGGCTAATATCTATATGGTACGGTGGTAAAGTAGTTTTCTTTTTGCTAAAGTGAACCCCTTCAAAGATGGTCTGAGGTGGTCTAGTTGCTAAATCGATGACTTGTCATTGATCTGGTCGGACGATGTGGTGGCCATATCACTTCTGGGTGAATACTTCAATAACCCATGCAATTTAAAATTAACCATCCATTATAATTCCCACCAAGTTGTCTTCCTGGACTTGAATTTAAAGGGTTTCTCCGGTAATTAAGAAAATGAAAATACTTAAATATTACTTTATTATAAATATATTCCCAAATACCTTTCATTAGCTATAAAGGTTTGTTTTGTCTGGAGAAATAAAATGGTCGCCGTCCTATTAGTACACACAGAACTTGTCCTAATCACACAGGAGGACAAGTTACTTCATAACACTGAGCTAAAGAGCTGCCTCATCTTCCTCTCAACTCTACTTGTCAGGGGTTATGAGCCTGAATACAACGGATAAGATCTTCATCTGAATCTCTGTAGGAATGGAGTTCATGAGGAGACATGAAGTACAGAGAGGACAGACAGGACAGACTGTGGTAAAATTACTCTCTTCTGTGTACTTCATGTTTCCTCATGAACTCCATTCATGTGGAAGAAATTCAGAGATTCAGGTGAAGATCTTATCATCTGTATTCAGGATCATAATCCCTGACAAGTAGGAGAGGAGGATGAGGCAACTCTTTACCTTACTGTTGTGAAGTAACTTGTCCTACTGTGTGATTAGGACAGGTTTTGTGTGTACTAATAGGACGGCGGCCATTTTATTTCTCCTATTGATTGCTCCCTAGACAAAACAAGCTAGATGAGCTGAGCCCTTTACTGCTGTTGAACCCCTTAATCATTGAATTGAGGTGTTTCATTCAGTCCCATTGCCAGACTTGTATAAAATCAAGTCCTTGGCCATGCAGTCTAACTTTACAAACATTTGTGAAAGAATGGGTTGTTCTAAAGTGCAAATTTTATTCAAGTGTGGTACTGCAATAGTATGCAGTTTTGTCTTCCATCCTAGATATTTCCCATGGTATTATTGCAAAGTAAAACCACAGAAACTCGGCCACAAAGTGGCAGGCCATGTATAGATACAGAGCAGGGTTGCAAAGTGCTGAGGTGTACAGTGCAGAAAGTCACCAATGCTCTGCTGACTGAATAACTGCAGAGTTTCAAACTCCTTCTGCAATTAACATAAGCACAGTTACTGGTACGCTAGGAGCTTCATGGCATGGGTTTCCATGGCTGAGCAGCTGCACGAAAGCTTTACATCACAAGGCACAATGCCAAGCATCGGATGGAGTGGTGTTAAGTATACCGCCATTGAACTCTGGAGCAGTAGAAACATGTTCTATGGAGTCTCTATATCTGACAGCCTGATGGACAAGTCTGGGTGTGGTGAACGCCAAGAGAATATTACCTGCTTGACTGCACTGTGCCAACTACAAAGTTTGGCGGAGGAAGGATCATGCCTGTATTTGCCAATAGGCACCTGAGGAGCGGGGCACCATCCGCTAGTGCAGCAAGCCCATTAGGAGCAAGAGCAGAGGATGGGAGTAGCAGTGGCACTCATGTAATGGTGTGCTCCCTCAGACCATTGCGCCTAATATTTGAATGTTAATTTAATAGCACTAGCAGGCACTTGAGTATATAGGTGTCCACTGTGATACAAGCTTGATGTTTTTCTGGCCTGGTGGTTAGATATGTGATAGGTGTCTGGGTCATAGTCCCTCACTTCCAGCAGTGTCTGTAAAGCTGAAATTTCGTTAATCACGCTGCTGTCTTGTCGTACTGATGCTTTCTGGCAGCAGTGTTCTGGATTATGAAGATCTCTCTGAAGTGAGAAGTCTCACAGGAGAATTAGATATGGTTCCTAGGTTCTTCTCTTTCTGTCTGAACTGGAACTCCTTCTCCTGGCTGAGAGCAGGACCAGCCCACCCACTCCTACCAAAAGGGTAGGAACTAGGTTGTTAGCTCTGTTCCTGCCAAGTATTGCCAACGAATCCTCCTCTGCTGTATTTTCAGGTAGGGAGAGGCAGAGAAAAGAGCAATGCTCCTCCCTTTCCACGCTATTTCAGGGCAACGTCACCACTGATTGGTGGAGCAGCTAGTTAGCAGGCGCTTTTCTCTACCACCTAGCCAAAACACAGCCACAGAAGGCTGAAAGCAAAGTTGTTAGTATGTGCACTCATTAGATCTTCTGTGATGCTCATAATTGTAATTCATATAATTGTAAGTCTTTGCGAGGAAGAATGGATCATGAGGGTCTTCTGTCTCTGCCCCGCTGTGAATAATAGCAGACATAAAGGCCTTTGCGGACACTGAGCAGTGAGAGCCTATAGTAACTGTTATTTTATGTTTGGTCCAATACCGGATTTGTGATTTAACAGATACATCCTGAAGATATTTTTGGTCAATAGAAAACCTGCTGAAAAAACAGAAATGTTCTTCTCCGGTATTTTGATCCTCTGCCGGATCAGAATACCCGAAAACAAAATGAAGATGTGAAACTAGCCTAACTGTACAGTCATGTTGAATTTTTTAGCAGCTTCTAATAAGGTTTGTTCAGAGCAGCCGTCCTGCCAGGAGTCATGTGTCCGTGGGTGTAGAACTGATAAGAAAATCCAGATTATGAGTGCAGGAGTGTTCCCACACTGGAGAGTACACACAGATGTCCTGCAATATACCATATGCACTGTATGCAGCCTTGTCATGATCCAATGTGTCATTCTCTGAGATAGTCCATAAACATCTAGTCATCTTCTTTAGAAGAAACTGCATGGAAGCATCAGATCACGTCTTTCACATTTCTTCCAGCCATCACTTTTGTGATACGTCCACATATCAAAGGACTGTTTGTCCCAATCTGACCTGTAGTAAGTATAGGGGCATTGGTCATTAAAGGGGTATTCTCATCTCACACATTGATGGCACATCACTTGAATAAGCCATCAATGTCAGATAGGTGCTGGTCCCACCTCTGGAACAGGACTCCCAAAATGAAGGATAGTACACCACACATGCACAGGTGCTCTTCATCCACTGCTATATGAGTGCGCTCAGCTATTTTTAGAACTCCAATAGTGGTGAAAGAAGGCTGTGCTTGCACGGTGCGCTCTCCTTCACTTCAGGGCCCCGTTCTGGAGATATGAGAGGGTCCCAGTGGTGAGACCTGTACCTATCTGACATTGATGGCATATCCTAGTAATATGCAATCAGTGTCTGAGATGAAAATACTCCTTTAGTCATACATGACATAATACCTAGCACAGTGCCCTTATATTGTCACAGTCACAGTATGGTGGTGTTATCTTGGCATGACATGGCGCTATTATCCTGTCACAGTATGGTTGTGTTATCCCGTCACAGTAGGGTGGTGTTATCCAAGCATGACATGGCGATATTATCCTGTCATGGTATAGTGGTATGTTGGTGTTATCCAGTCACGGTATGTTCGTCTTATCACCTTTATCAATCGTGACACCAATAATTATTTTTACGCTCTAAAAATTGATGGTAATGATAAATGTTATCATTGACCTTCTCTTTTGTTAATACTATTTTGTTAATACTAACCATTTATCATTACAACTGCTCAGAAATGATCATGACAAATACTCACCTACTGTAAATGTGCCTTTAATGGGGGCGTATTCAGCCTTTAGTGCCTAACGCACCATGAACTGCAAATACGTCCCTAGAAGGGATAATGCTATGGAGTTGTTTTTCAGAAAATTGAATGCTTCCAATTTTGTGTGGACAGTTTGTGGAAGGTCCATAAAAGCATGGTGGGGTGAATTTCCTGTGGAAGAACTTGACTGGCCTACATACAGCCCTGACCAAAACTCTATCAAACACCTTTGGGATGAACTAGAATGGAGACTGTGAGCCAGGCCCTCTCATCCAACCTTAGTGACTGACCTCACAAATGCTCTTCTGGATGAACCAGTAAAAATTCCCACAGACATGGGGTGACAAATTTCAAATGAATGCCTATGGTTTTACAGAGGAGGAGAGGAGAACAGGACACAGCAGTGGCATGACCAAGGTAAGTACAGATGTGTTGATATGATTGAAGTATTTTTATTTTTTTTAAGTTTTAACAGGTAACGGATTTCGGGGCTGGACTGACCCCTTCGTCAGACCAAAACAATATTATATAACATATATAATAATATTATGATATATGCAGGTAAGTTTAAATAAATAAAAATACTAAGTTTAAATAAAAAATACTTCAATCATCAAAATAAGTTTAAATTAAAATACTTCAATCATACACATCTGTACTTACCTTGGGCGCGACGCTGCTGTATCCCGATCCTCTTCTGATGTTCTGTCCAGCACGCTGCTGCACAGAGGGATAAGCCTGGCTGCACCATTTAAACTCTTTTATACGAATTTAGAGGGACATTATAAAAGCTCCTGTAAGTTTAATGTGTAGGTGTTCCAATATTTTTATCCATATAATGTATCTCTGTATGTGCACTCCCACAAGAAAGACTCTCAGTCAGTGGCGTAACTACAACTAACTGGGCCCCACAGCAAATTTTTGAACGGGGCCCCCCCAGAAACTTCTTCGCAACCCCCACTCTTGTGGCTAGTCAAGCTTGACCTCTCCCAGACAAGGCCTGACAGCCGCTCCATCAGCTTTCTATAGTGTCACTGTATATAATGTCATTGTATAATACTGTTGAGGGGGCCCTGACAATAAAATCTTTTAGTCTCCCTCCTGAGGGGGCCCCTTGTGGGTCTGGGCCCCAAAGCAGCTGCTTCCCCTGCTTCCCCTATAGCTACGCCCCTGCTCTCAGTCACTGAGCAGGACCACCCACTGGGCTGCTAAGCATAGAATAAACTGAAATTTCAATTAATAAAAGTTAGGGCTTATGCACACAACTGTATTCAGCCCAGGAAATGCAGCCCGTGTGTCAGCTGAATCTACAGGACTGAGGCTCATTTGACTGGAATGAACTGCATCATAGTGTTTCATGATGCAGTGAGTTCCTATCTAAGCAGGGGTCTATTGTACTGTACTCACATAATCATGTCACAACCAGTAAGAACTGATATAGAGGTGTATTCTGGGCCACATTTAATGGGGAGTTTATTTGACACTCTGCATTTCATCTTACTATTCAGTTCCTTTGTGTATACATTTTATTAAATGTTTTTTTCATTTAATAAATTAGCTACATCCTCATCATCTCTCAAAGATCCCTAATCACCCTTTAAAGGATCAACACTTTCAGAGTTAACCACTTTTATATTTGTAGAACATTTGCCGGTTAGCTTTAGTCTGTCTCTAGCTTAGCCATTTTATCTGTCTTTTACATCTTTTATTTCTAGTTTTAGTGCTTCTTCAGTACCTTCCTGCTTTAATAATTTAAATGCTCTCTTTTAGTCATTTATTGCCGCATTTACATCTTTAATTCTACACACTATTTTTTTTCCTGTTTCTGACCCTTTTATTCCCATAAAGTACCTCGCCCAATGAAAATTTTGGATGCTTGTAAAAATATATCATTTTTGTCAGCATTCTTATTTTTGAGGACACTGCCACCAGGGATGCACCTAGCCTTTCTGCTGCCTGAGGTGAAAATTTAAATGGCGCCCCCCCCCATGCCAATTTCGTAACCTAATCCCTTTGCCACAAGGAAAGCGCTCATTGCCCATGGCCCTTCTGCTGCTCCCCTCTCCTGCCCCTACCTGGTGCTGCCTGAGGTAATCACCTCACCTGGCCTGATTGGTGGTGGACCCCTGACTGCCACAGCTTGTGAGAATAATGGCTAAGCCATTGAGGCTAAGATGATCAAATTTTGTCTTTTCAGTGGTTTGGTGCCTCCCCGACAAAACACCCTTTTCAATGACAATTGGAAGTTTATTATATTATGGTCACTATTTCTGACGTGTCCCTCAATCTGCATTCATAGGAATCTGCGTTCAAACATCAGATTTGTGTATCTCCAGCATAAGAGTATAGTAATATTATTCAATTACTCAGTAATGGTAATGATGGTGGTTATGATGCAGCGGTAGTATTTGTGCACTCTATAGACCCTTGACCCTTGTTTTATTCATTTTCAGTGGTAAGGTTGGACTAGTTTGACTTGTTTCTTTTCCTCAATCTTGTGAACTACACAAATATGTAATTATTTCATATTTAATCATTGTATGAATGTAATATTTGTTTCTGATATATATTGGCATTATTTGATAACTGCCCTATAGACATATATGAATTATTTTTGGTGGCATATGCATTAGGGATTTTGTCCTTGATAATTTAATGATTTTAGCAATAAGCTGGAATGCCATCTCCTCTACTGGCTAAATGTTGCCTATGCAGTATTTAATTTGAGGCCCCACTTTAAATTTTGTTAATGTATCAGTGGGGGGTCACAGCACTCAATCCCTTGAGATGGCGAAAGTGGGTGCACGTTCTGATGAGGCCCAATCTCCACCAGGGGCCAGTCAGTACATCATAACTACGAAGTCAGACAGCACTCCAATTGCAGTGAATAACGTGATTTTTTATTTTCAGCCGTACGTTATTTAATTCATAAGCGACGTTTCGGGCTTACAGATTGCCCTTCATCAGGCTAAGATCCATGCGTGCAGGCATGTCGGCTGTATCCGACACTGCAATTGGAGTGCTGTTTAAATTTTGTTAATGGCCATACTGTGTCTAAAACCGTCCCTGATTCCAGTTACAAATTTTATTGCCACGGTATCTGCCATTAGTATACATACAGTTTCCCCTCCTATAACATAATAACAATTCTCCAACAGTCCCTAGTTTAAACACTCCTCCAACCTTTCCAGCATCCTCTCCCCAAAACTACTGAACCTTCCCCATTGAGGTGCAACCCATCCCTACAATAGAGCCTGTAGTTTACAGAGAAGTTGCCCATTTCTCCAGGAACCCAAACCCCTCCCTTCCTACTGAACCTTCCCCATTGAGGTGCAATCCATCCCTACGATAGTGCCTGTAGTTTACAGACAAGTTGCCCATTTCTCCCGGAACCCAAACCCCTCCCTTCCTACTTCAGTGCATGAGCCACTTTTTTACCCTAATCTCCCGCTGCCTTTCTGATGTAGCTCGGGGTACAGGTAGTTTTTCTGAAAATACTATCTTTGAAGTCCTTGCGCTGAGCTTACGACCTAAGTTCCTGGACCACACACAGCACCAGACCATAGTGCACACCTAAGTGCACTTTGTCCTGCTGCTATACGTAGTCAGAACACAGTGCAGCACAGGGCCTGTAAGAAGACCAAGGAGTGGTGAGTACAACCAGCTCTAGCAGAGCTAAGCTCACTGTGCCACCTGCATACTAATGATTGCTTCCATAATGAAAGCACTCATTAGTAATCACTTTATAAGAAGCACTGCCATTTTCTCCCGCTTTTGGGGGAAAAGTGTGTCTTATAAAGCGAAAAATACAGGAGTTAAGAAAAAAAGACAGCTGAGAGGAGAGATAATAACATTGTCGTACTGGGGTGCCTAGGGCCCTCCAGTAAAATTTATTTGGGGGGAGCCCACCGTACGGATACATTCAGATATTAATTGCTCACACAGCAGCAAGATGCTGCCAGATGACTGAATACAGGGGGGCCCTGCAGCAACTTTGAGAAGGTAGGTCCTGGGGAGAGGAGGATACTGGCTAGCATTCCTTTATACCTAGAAGTCATCTTGCCTCTGATCGTATGTATAATAATAAACTGGGGGGTTTCTTTAATAATCTATCAAGTTTTTTATATGAACATAGGCTGGCTGAGGTGCTGTACATTGAATATATGTATGTAGTACAGTAATTCTACTGAGTTATGGGCCCCTAGCTACTGTGCCAAGGGCCCACTTTGCTCAGGGGCCCACCGGGGATTCACCTGTACCCCTATGGGCCAGTCCGAGCCTGGATAATAACCATGTATAAATATATCAAAGCTAAATACAGAGATCGCTCCCATGATTTATTTGTACCCAAGACTTTGACAGTAACAAGGGGACATCCTCTACTTATAAGAGCATTCTTTACGGTAAGAGCAGTGAGACTATGGAACTCTCTGCCTGAGGAGGTTGTGATGGTCAATTCACTAAAAGAGTTCAAGAGCGGCCTGGATGTATTTCTGGAGTGTAATAATATTACAGGTTATAGTTAATAGAAATGGGTTGTTGATCCAGGGGGTTATTCTGATTTGGGAAGGATTTTTTTTCTAAAATGCAGAAAATTGGCTTCTACCTCATGGAGTTTTTGTCTTCCTCTAGATCAAATTTGAAGGATAACAGACTGAACCAGATCAATGCATATGTCTTTTTTTCTTTACTATTCCAGATAGATTGGATAGAATCCTCAATACATAATGAATGGTGCACACATTACAACAGTATCAGGCTGGCTAAGGCAAAATGCATAGAGTACCATACAGTCCAAGAGCATTTTCAGCCCTCTTACAAATGTGTTCTGTTCTCAGCATTACTACTCCTAATGCTCACTGATTGATTCTTGTACCTTACAGATTGGATCTTCAGATTCTCTGTTAGATGTGTCTGCCAACTAAGTAGAAGAACAAGATTTTCAACTCCACCCCTCAAATGAAATTCACACGGCACAATCTGCAATGACAGTTGTAAGGTGGAGGGGGATTTGCTTAAATCTTGAGCACCTAGAGCAGCTGTACGTCCCTTCTATTTTACAGCAAAGGAGATTTCAAAGCTCTGACAGGAATAACCCAGAATAATGCATGCACACAATGTTCGATTTTTAAACTGTGGTTAAATGCATTGCCTATGAGTAGGCTTTAGCCAATATAGCAACCCTTAAAGGCTGAATGAACACATTCAGAGGCATTTTTTTATTATTTAATTTTACTCAATTCTTTTCAAATGCACTTTATTAAAAATATTGAGCCATTCTGTCACAAAGAGTTAACTTTTTTTTCTAGCTGTGTCACTGGTACTTTCACTTTGTGCTGGTCATCTAATAACCCTTATCTCTAAACTACTGAGACATTATAAACACTTATTTAAGCCACATTCATATCAGTTAGATAAGAACTGAGCTATAATGAGTGTTTATAAGGTCAGAGAGCAGAGATAAGGAGTCCGTCTGCTCCTGGTCTAAGGGAAAAGACAGAAAATCCAAAGGGTGCTACTAGAGCATCTCAGCTCTGTACAGAAAAAAGGACGGCTTATTTTTAATAAAGACCAATTAAAAAAAAATATTTTTATATCAAAATTAGTACAATGCAATAATAAAAGAGTCTCTGTCACAAGGATCAACCCTAGTAAATCAGGCATATAGCCTGGTAGGGTTGATGTAGCTGAGTAAAATGATACCTGTATTTTGTTTTGTAGGTATTGACATTGTGGAGAAATGTATACTTTTATTTCTATGCAAATGAGCTATTGACGCACCAAGAGGCGTGCTTATGTGGTTTAAGCACCGCTCCAGCAAAGCCTCTGGTGCTCCAAACAAGCCCACAAGCGCTATATGCCTGGTTTAATAGGGTTGATTCTGGTGACAGAGCCACTTTAAAGTTGTTGTCCAAGATTTTTTATTTTTTTTTTACCCCTAGCCAGCAGAACCTGTGAAGAGAAACATACTTACCTGCTCTCCCTCACTTGGTACCTACTCCCTGACTCCTGGTTTGTCTGCACTGCACTTCCAGTCGCCATCTGTCAACATCCACACAGACAAGGTCATGTGTGCCACTCCAGTAAATGACTGGCCTCAGTGGTGACATGTCCCCAAGTGGCACATCACTGATGGGTCATATGCCTCCTGTGGACACATCACTGCTGAGGCCAGTCATTGGCTGCAGTTCCACTTTACCCAATCCATGTGGATGTTGACAAATGAGAACCAGATGTGAGGTACAGGTAAACTGGGAGCCAGGGAGTTGGAACCAAGCAGCGGGGAGTAGGTGAGAATGTTTCTCTTCACAGGCCCCACAGGCTGTGATGGGATTAAAAGAAAATCCAGGACAAACCCTTTAAGGCCCTTAAACATGGACCGTTGCACAAGCAATTATGGGAAGCAGACCATTTCTTTCCTATCACTGCCTGATCGTTCAAATGCACTAGATTGATAGTTGCGTTCAAATGCACTAGATAGCTGCATTTACATATATGGGGAAAACCAATCTGCATCTGCAGTCGCTCATCCCCCATACATTTTCACGTTTACCAGCAGCATCACCCGCTGTTTCCATAGGACGATGTGTGGTTGACAAACAGGGGCGGACTGGGAACCTAAAGTGGCCCTGTAAAAAATACTAAAAGTGGCCCTGTTTTGTATTTGGGTCCAAATTGATGGAAGCAGGGCCAGCAATACCATATTGTGGCACATTATACCACCCCAACAGAGCCAAATATCACAGTCCATCACAAAATACATCCCCAAAAACTTCCACTGACCAGGGCCCTGGGCATCGGCCCACCGGGAAAATTCCCTGTAAGGTCTATGGCCAATCCGCCCGTTGGCAAATCATACTTTTATGTGCCGCATACAAGATGAGGCTTTTTACTCGTTGGGAGATCAACAGCACATTTACACAGGGGAATTATTGGGAACAAGTGTTCCTATGGTAATTGTCCTGATCCTTGGCCCATGCAAAATAGGGGTTTTAGCTAGATGTCCCCATACTTTCCTTGGTTTTTAGTCATTCTAGATAAGCCCCACTGCCTGTTAATGATGTGAGCGGTTATAAAACCTTTAAACCAACTAATATTCGGCCAATTGTCAGAAATAAGTGTTTGCATGCTCATTCCCAACAACTTGCCCATGTAAAGGCGCCAGCAATTACCCAACAAACAAGCAAACATGGCCAACACCAAAAGTCATAGCTTCTGTACAGTTCATCTCCCTGTGTAAACAGTGATCTGCTGCTTTGAAACAATGCTTCTCTAAGGCTATTTTCACACCTGCGGCACGGGCTCCACAACAGCCTGCCAGAGCCCCATGCCACAGGTGTGAAAGGGGCCTAAGGGGAGAACAATTTTTCCTGATAACTACCTATAACACCAGTCCATGTAAAAGAACCTTTAATTCCACAACCATTTTGCAACTTTTAGCACCACAGACCAACACCTGTAACTTCAAAGTACAAAGAATTATAGCAAAACAAGATATAAGCTGAGTATACAGGATACAATCAGATGTGGTATACCACGTGCCATGGTGTTGTACTTTTTATGCACAATGAAATAATTAAAACATTTCATTTTTTAAAAAAATTGTGCAAAATTTGTGCAACAATATTCTGAAAGCCTTGTTTTTTTTTTTTTTACTGTTGAATAGTATGGGGTTTGTTTTTTTCTTGTTGAGATTGCTATAACATTGGATACATACTAATTTTTGGTAATTTTTATTTATTTTTTTTAGGAGCTATTTAAAAAAAATTCTGCCCTTATTTTTAGTCGTTTTTTTTTACTTCATTAACTGTCAGCATCACATTAATCCCCACCTACAGAAGCACATCTTCTCTTCCTCCTATAGCAGTACATTCTCCTCCTAGCTACATGTGACCTCCTCCCAAAAGCAGCACATTCTTTTAATTAGGAGCAGCATATCCACAGTTTTTCATTTACTCCTGTGAGAGTAATGCCCCTTTCACACGAGCGGGAGACTCGCATGTCTCCTGCAACGCATCTACAGGGCTGGACTCCGGCATTGACTGGGATCGCATATAATGCTATGAGATCCCTGTCAGTGCAGAGTCCAGCCCTGTAGATGCGTTGCGGGAGACATGCGAGTCTCCTCCTCGTGTGAAAGGGGCATAATGGTCACTTATAATCTATAGAATATCTATAGGATAGCAATAAAGTCTAATTATGAGTGGTGATAGTATATACTTATATGTGCATATATGTTTGCTTGAATTATAATCAGGGAAAAGCTGCTGTAGCTTTTATTATTCATTATACGCAAAAACTTGGCCTGAAGAACAGATTTTGAAGGCCATCTGTGGTTTTAGCCTGGAATGGTAAACTCAACATTTGATGTCCTTTGTTTAAAAAAAAGATTAATGACCAAAGATGTTGGGTCTAAATGACCTTTATGACATTTTTGAATATTCGTTCTCACGGATCAGAGAGAGAATCCCCACAGAAGCACTCTGTAGGGCTTCCATGCCTCCGTTCCACACCTTCATGATTGTGGACCCATTTCATTCAAGTGAATGGGTCTGCATCCATGATACGGTATGCACATGGCCGGGGCCTGTATATTGCGGGCTCGCTGTTTGCGGGCCGCAATACAGGCAAGACCGAGCAACGGCCATGTGCATGAGGCCTAACACTTATAAGTGCAGTGCTCTTCTGTGGGCATCTGTATCTATCAAGAGAACAATAGAGTTTTCATGTTGATATCCGTATTCTACAATCTACTATTATACTAACAGTTTACATCTTTACTTTATCTATATAGAAGATTTATGCTGTGCTGACTGGTACAAAACAACAAAATGTGGTATTTAATTTTCAGTGGTATAGTATTGCTGAAATTACAAATTCTTTAAAAAAATTTTATATGAATATTGATTTAAAAACTAGCCCTTACTAATTGAAATGTTCCTTTAAAGAGGACCTGTCACCACAGTATTTAATGCAATCTGAAAGCACCATGTTATAGAGCAGGAAAAACTGAGCAGATTGATATATCTTTTTGTGGGTAAAATTCAGTAAAAACTCTAATTTATTCATTTATATCTTTGCCTTGTCCACCTCCTGTGAACATCTATAGGTACAGACAGGAGGTGTTATCAGTGTGCGTAAGAGATAGCTGTCAGTCACTGATAACTCCTGCTCCCTGTACCAATAGGTATTCCCAGGAAGTGGAAAAAGCAAAGATATAAATGAATAAATTAATAAGTTTTACTGAATCTTTTCCTACATAACTATATAGAAATCTGCTCAGCTTCTTCTGCTCTATAACATGGTACTTTCGGTCTGCATTGCATTTTGTGGTGATAGTCCCTCTTTAACACAAACAATACCGAAACAGACGCCCAATGTGATTTCCTTTTTCAGAGCAGCACCTTGTAAGTCTAAACCACGCTAATAGAAATAATACTGTTAATAATGCTCTATTCTCTGTAGAATCTCTACAGAAACTAGTTTTATGTTAGAATTGCCTGCACATTGCTATTTTCAACTCTTACTTGAAGCTAAAGTGGTAAGGAAGTTAGTTAAGCCTACTCTATGTTGTGTTATAAAATACCACTTCTCTCATGTTTATTGTTTAAACAACTTTTTTGTACTGAAAGTGAAAAAAATTGAGTTTCAAATAAGTCTGATTCTACATTATGTTAAGTGTTGAATCCTCTAAGATAACACTATACGATAACATGTAATTTAATACTGTAACATGGAGAGCTGCAGGGTAATCTAAACTACTCTATGTGCATGCCAACTGCCACTCCCAAGAAGCTCTTGCACACCACTTGGCCTCCCTCCAGTCTTGTTGTTAGCACCAGGTTTGTGGCTTGGATCTTCTACAAATTTGGTTTTGGTATAATCATACAGATCTTCAGAATAAACTAATATAAACAAAATAATAGACATAATAAATCATGTTATTTATAAAACATAGGAAATGCTGTAAAAATGAAACCCAAAAAACTAAACCCCGGAAGTTGAGGGCCTACACCATCTGCACTCCAAAACAGTTCCATAAATACATACCATGCAAAAAAACAAACCTCCTAACAGGTACATTGCTTTAAAAAAAAATTGAATACTTAACCCTTTCAGTACCAAGCCACTTTTCACCTTAAATCCCAGGCCGAGTTTTGCAAATCTGACATGTGCCACTTTATGTGGTAATAACTTTAGAACACTTTTACTTATCCAGGCCATTCTGAGATTGTTTTCTCGTGACACATTGTACATCATGACAGTCATACATTTGAGTCAATATATTTCACCTTTATTTATGAAAAAATCCAAAATTTACCAAAAATTTTGAAAAATTTTCAAAATTTCAATTTCTCTGCTTTTAAAACAGAAAGTAATACCTCATAAAATATTTATTATTTAACATTCCCCATATGTCTACTTTATGTTGGCATCATTTTGTAAATGTCATTTTATTTTTTTGGGAAGTTAGAGGGCTTAGAAGTTTAGAAGCAATTTTTCAAATTTTCAACAAAATTTCCCAAACCATTTTTTTGAGCACCAACTCAGTTCTAAAGTGATTTTGTGAGGCTTACCTAATGGAAACCACCCATAAATCACCCCATTTTAGAAAATACACCCCTCAAATTATAAAAAACTGATGCTACAAACTTTGTTAACCCTTGAGGTGTTCCACAAGAATTAAAGGAAAATGGAGGTGAAATTTCAAATTTTCACTTTTTTGGTAGATTACTCATGTTAATATTTTTTTTCTTGCAACACAGCAAGGGTTAACAGCAAAATAAACCTCAATATACATTACTCTCATTCTGCAGTTTACAGAAATACCCCATATGTGGTGGTAAACTGCTCTTAGGGGCGCGTGGCAGTGGTCAGAAGGAAAGGAGCGACGGATTTTGGAGGCAGATTTTGCTAGAATGGTTTTTAGGCACCGTTTTGTATTTTAAGAGACTCTGACGTACCCCTACAGTGAAAACCCTCAAAAAGTGACCCCATTTTGGAAACTACACCCCTTCAAGAATATATTAAGGGGGGTACTGGCCACTTTGACCCCCTAAGCGTTTTATGGAATTGAAAACACTTGGCTGTGAAAATGAAAAGTTTAATTTCTTCCAATAAAATGATGTTTTCGCCCCAAATTTTTCATTTTCACAAGGGGTAACAGGAGAAAAAGCACCCCATAATGTGTTACCCATTTTCTCCTGAATACGGAAACACCCCATTTGTGGTGGTAAACTGCTGTGGGGGCACATGGCAGGATTCAGAACAGAAGGAGCGCCATATGGCTTTTGCAGCGCAGATTTTGATGGATTGGTTTGCGGGTGCCATTGTTTTTTATTTTTTAAGTGATCGTCTTATGTGGGGGCTCATTTTTTGCGGGATGAGGTGACGTTTTCATTGGTACCATTTTGGGGTACATATGACTTTTTGATTGCTTGGGATTACACTTTTTGTGAGAAATGTTGAAAAAAATAGCTGTTTTGGCATATCATGTGATATTTTTACAGAGCATTTTTGTTAAGTTTTACACAGTGAAAGCCTTTTTGAACAGAATAAAATCTTATTTTTGTGTTGCCATTTTCTGAGAGCCCTATTTTTTTTTGGCCGATTGTCTTAGGTAGGGTCTCATTTTTTGTGGGATGAGATGACAGTTTGATTGGTATCATTTTGGGATAAATATGTCTTTGATCACTTGGTATTACACTTTTTGTGAGGAAAGGTGACCAGATAATGTTTTGATTTTTGATTTTTTGGCGTTCACCTGGCGGGGTGGATCATGTGATATTTTTATAGAGCCGGTCAATACGGATGCGGCAATACCTAATATGACTACTTTTCTTTTTTTCCCTATTTTTTACAATTTTTTTTAACTGTATTTTGGGAAAAGGACGCTTTTTTTTTGTTTACTTGAAACTTTTATTTTTGTAAAACTTTATTTTTTTTAACTTCTTTTTTCACTTTTTTTTGTCCCAATCTGGAATGTCACCTTTTGGGGCCTGATCCCCTGCACAATGCATTACAATACTTCTGCATTTTAATGTATGGCTGTAAGTGTATTACCAGTGTAATACACTTACAGCCTGCTGCCTGTGAGATCCAGGGGGGCTGGATCTCACAGGCTGCCTTCCCTGCCATCGGGTCCCCTTAGGATACTGCACATGCCGCAGTCAGCGCTGACCGTGGCAGTGCGGGGATTAATGCACCAGCATCGGTGTCTTCACCTATGCCGGTGCATACAGCAGGGGTCTGGCTATCAGCCACTGCTGAAACCCTGCAGCTGATCGGGCGAGCGCAGCGTACATGTACGGCGCTGGTATCCTAAGGCTTAAGACTTTTGGAAAACAAAAGCAAAAAGCAAAAAAAAAAACAAACAAACCCTGGGGTTTATATAGTATTACTGTATTCTGCAAGACTTTAAAGAGTGACAAGTAGGGGTCCTGATCACAAAATCTATAAGGAGGTAAGGTAAAAGTACTTGATCTGTACGTCCAGATATCTGATTGGACATATCTTTTTGTGTGTACCCTCTTCACAGTAAGAGCTCTAAATAAAACATTAAAGGGAGTCTTTCATCTGTTTTTCACCTACATAACTAAGAGCACTGTCCCAAGGAAGATTGTACACACATCCCAGACATACCTGTGTGCACTGTGTGTCTGTATTCCATGTCCAGGCAAAGCACTTTTATTCTGCTGGTGGGTGTTAGGACCCTTTCACACGAGCAGGAGACTCAGATGTCTTCCGCATGGTGTGCAGTGTTCTGAACTGTCGGCACTGAACGGGGGATACATAGCATTATACTGATTTATGATGCTATGTAACCCTTACAGTTCTGGAATGTGTTGGATAACATAGCCAGCATTATCCAACACATTCCAGAACTGTAAGGGTTACATAGCATCATAAATCAGTATAATGCTATGTATCCCCCGTTCAGTGCCGGCAGTTCAGTACACGGCACACGATGCGGGAGACGTCCGAGTCTCCCGCTCGTGTGAAAGGGGCCTTATATACCAATTTCTAGGGCAATTGGAGCCAATCTGGTTTGACCCAAACCAATTCGGGTTTGAAGGGAACTTTTTAAAAATTTCTGAGAACCTGGACTGAAGCTCGACAGGTTCGATCATCTCTAATCTAATATATATATATATATATATATATATATATATATATATATATATAATATTAATCTACCTCTATGGTAAACCAAACCAAATCCCACTGAGGAGTCTCCAGAGTGAGTCCAGAGTGATGTGAGACAGAGTGGACAGTGCCTACTACATTATGAAAAATCTTTAACACTTGATTTGTATTTTTTAAAACAAGCCTTGTTTTTTTGTTGAAAAAGAAATTATTTTAGATTCTAATAAATGAAATGAACAAGGTTATTGGAATATTATATGTGTTCCAAACAGCTAAGATATTTTAACCTTTTAATCTTTACACTGCTGTCATTCCTGTATCACACCCCACCTGTGGCCGGGGTGTTTGCCTGTGTTTGCTCTTTTGGAATGTAACTTATATCTGTTATGTATGTCTAAAGAAGGGGGGTATTTACCCTGAAACATGTTAAAAGATTACCAACTTTTGCAACATGTTGACCATCAAAGAAAGTCTTTTTTTGGGTGTTAGCTGAACCTTGGATTTTTTTCTGCCTTTGAAGAAGAATTCATCCACTGGAGGTGTCTCCCACCTCACCAACCATATATCCTGATGCCTTTCAGCACAGCTGAGCAAGGTGAGCACCCAAGCTAAATTTTTTTTGTTTTAGTTCACACATCTCTACATATGAGACCTCTCTGGGCTTGTATGCTGCAATAGTCTATGACACAATGTTTTTTATGGGTCCATCAAAGTTAGTTATAAGGAAAGGAGTGGTGCTGTGACCTGCAGTTTTATTTCCACTTCTGATCATGGCTGTACTGTATATCAGTAAAACCTACATGATCACCAGGATGAAAATGGATGAATACTTTTGAAGAATGAGTAACACAGCAATCCTACCTATCACGTCTTTTGCAGCTGTACAATGTTCATGAACACTTTGGCTTGGAGTGCCGAAAATAAAATGAGGACTGGACTGTCAGTGTGACCTGCATGTACTATGTGTTTGTGCGAAAGCAACTGTGAAACATACTGGAGACTAATTTCTAGTTTACAGAGAGATAAATGGTGCTGTGAGGAAAATTGTATGATTTACACTTTATGAACCGCTCATCTTGCGTCTGCATCATGCTGTTTTGTAAAAAAAAAAAAAAAAATACAGTACAAACAAGCTACACTACGTTACACTAAAAAAGTCAAGCATATATGGAGATGGAGGCCTGAAGTCTACCCTGGTTGGTTCAGGCCTGTCCTGTAGTAGACTGGATGGAGCAGGAGTGGTCAGTTGTGAAACATCTCCTGACTATAAGACTTTTACAAATAGATGTCTGCAGCAACCAGAAAACACACTGCCAGCAGAATGGGATCGACACTGGAGGTGTTGGAGATCTCTTCCTTTAGACCAGGGGTGCACAACCTGCGGCCCGGGGGCCACATGCGGCCCTCGATACCATTCTATGCGGCCCCCAACCATATGGTGAAAGACATGAATGTCTATGTATTGTGGCTGCTCACATTTATCTTTCATGTATTCTCCCATTAGATGGGAATCCTGGAGGTGTAACTAGTCATTTATTATATATACAGTATGTTCAGTATGTCATAAATACAATATTTCAGTTGGTAATACCCCTTTAAGTTTTGTTTTCGGCCCTTGAGATTGGTTCATTGTGACAATGTGGCCCCCAACCAGAAAAGGTTGTACACCTCTGCTTTAGACCCATGCTAATCACTGGCCACTTTAACCACCTACCAAAATGACTTTATTCACTCCAGTGTGAGTTTCAATTAATAGAAGGAAGGATTGTCCTATGTTGTGCTCATCAGGCTGTTGCTGACATTAGAGTTGCAAAGTCCAATGTCCAATGCCAGGTCCAGCCAAGGGGAATTTGAAAAACAGCCCAAAAGTAACCCAATGTTTACAACCAGTGTGCCTCCAAATACAGTGACAGACACTGTTCCCCTGATATGATAACCACAGCTCCCCTAAACATACTGATAGCTACAGAGTCCCCAGATATAGTGATAGCCTTCACCCCAGGATTATTCGTCTCCTTGTCCCACAGGGTGAAGCAAAGCAGATAATCTCTGCTGGTGATGCTGCCCTCTGGCTGGCTGGACATTTTAACTGTCTTCAATATAACAAGCACAGTTTAATTAACCAACAGAAGACCTAAAATTTGCCTGGTGGGTTGATAAGAATAAATCATGCTAAGGCTAAAAATTATATTTTTTTAATTGGTCTTTATTAAAAAATATTCAGCCTTTCTGTCATGGGTTATCTGTTTTTCTAGCTGTGTGAATCCTTTTTACTTTCACTTTGTGCCATCAACTAACAAACCTTATCTCTAAATAACTAAAAGGTAATAAACACTTTAAGCCATATTGTTATCAGTAAGATAAGAATTGAGCCATAATGAGTGTTCAGGAGTGTTCATTATTAAGGCCTCCGAACAGGTAGCCACAAATGATAATAAGGGCTTTTGGCCAGTAACGTATAGGCTGGAGTCCATCTTAAGAAACATCACCCTCCCTTTCACATGCTTGTGTTTTCAGGTTTGGTGCAGTAGCACCAGGAGCAGCTTGCAATCCTGCTGGGAGTATGCAATGAGACCAGGCCCAGGTAGACCTTGCATGAACAGAGAGCAGTGGTCAATGTGGCTGCAATAACCAGAAGATAGCCACTTAAAACAAGAGAGGCCCACAAGGTGTTGGGGTAGGGGGGAGTCGCCTTCTCTGCAAACCTTTGACTGAGGTGGGCCAAAGTGGAGGAACAGCCCATGATGTGGAGTGACTGATGGAGCATGGAAAGAGAGGAAGTCTCTCTGTACAGATTTACCACCAAAGAGATGCAGATGAGACTGTGGGAGCAACAACAACTACTGGTGAGCAGACATGGAGTGAGGGAGAAGTGGAAGTTTCACTCCCCACTAAAGTGCTAGGTGAGAGAATTGAATCGATTTGTAAGTGGCAGCAAGAATGGTGCTGTTGTTCCATAGAAGAGCATATGCTGTGGTTCATACATCAACCCCAGAGAAAGCCAATCAACTTAGAGGGGCAGTAGAGTATGGTGACTTCCTGCTGAAGCCCAGGAGATACAGTAGAGTGAAGCTGCCAGAGGAGACCCCAAGCACTTGAGGCCTGTGACATAGCCTTTGGATCAGGTAGGCCCCCATGGAATTGATAGTGTAATGGACTGTTTAACACTACAGGGATTTTCTAGGACTTAGATATTGACATAGTTTATAAGGCTGAAAAAAGACATCTGTCTATCCAGTTTGGCCTGTTATCCTGCAAATGGATCCAGAGAAAGGCAACAAAAACCCCTGTGAGGTAGAAGCCAATTTTCCTCACTTTGGGGGGGGGGGGATAATTCCTTCCCGACTTCAATCAGGCAATCAGAATAACTTCCTGGATCAACAACCCCTCTCTAGTAACTATAACCTGTAATATTATTACCCTCCAGAAATACATCCAGGCCCCTCTTGAGCTCTTTTAGTGAACTTACCATCACCACCTTCTTAGGCAGAGAGTTCCATACTGTCATTGCTCTTACCGTAAAAAATCCTCTTCTATGTTTGTGTACAAACCTACTTATCAGATTGGTGGAGGGTCTGATGTCCGGCACTCCCACCGATTTTCTGTTTCGAGAAATTGCCAGTAGCGGAAGCTTTACAGTGGATGGAAGGCTCCTTCCAGTTTCCAGCACCAGTGTACTGTATCTCAGTAACTTTTAACTTGAATGGGAGCTAAGCTGCAGTAACCCGGCATGGCCATTGCACGGAGGTTCATGGCTACTACATAGAGTTTCTTCTTGAGGCTTAGTCTAATGTATAGTTTCTGGCAACTGCCCAAAATAGCTCATCAGTGATGGTGCATCAATATCTAAATTCCAGAAAATCGCTTTAAAGGAATGTGCCAAGGAAACTGCCACAAGCAATATGCCTTCATATTGAACGACTGCTACCATAAAGCATGTGTACCTGTGAATATGTTCACTACAATATTTTAAAGTGTACTGTGCCTCTTCTGGAGAAACTAACATGAAGTTTGCTGCAAGTTTTCTACATACTGTATCACTGCCTGACATTATTTCTGCTCCACCTAAAGTACCTTCTTAGCCCATCTCCCTTACTTGCAGGTCCTATAAATTGAGTGCTGGGAATATAGTCTGTCTTAGTGACATCACCACTGATACGTGATGAAATACGTAGAAAACATGTCAGCACGCAGAAATTTAATTTTATGCAAATGCCAGACTGAGGATGTATGTAGTAAAGTCTACTGTATACTACTCAGCGCGGCAGCTAAGCTGTACTTATAGATTGTACCTGCCCTGATGGAGCTGCACTAGAAATCAGCCAAGCAGCAACATCAGAAGAATATGAATGAATATAAATGACAGATAATAATTAGAGATGAGCGAGCATACTCGTCCGAGCTTGGTGCTCGTTCGAGTATTAGGGTACTCGTAAGTGCTCGCTGCTCGGACGAGTATCTCGCCATGCTCGAGGAAATGGCAACTTCCGCATCGTGCTTTTTTGGCGCCTAAAAACACAGCCAATCACAAGCCAGGAGACTCTGAGTACCACCCAGCATCACGTGGGGCCCTTACATGTCGATAGCAGGGGTTGGCTGGCCTGATCAGGTGACCCTGGAATATACTACCGACTGGCCGCGGTGCTTGGCTCAGATGCCGTCTGGATGTCGTTAGGGATAGAGCTGCTGCCTTTCAGGGACAGTGTTAGGGCCTGCATTTAGTTGTCTGTTAGGCAGGGATCACCCACAAAGAACCCAACAGCCCTTCTAAGGGCTAGAAGACATTTTATTTTTTTTTTTTGTCACTTGGCTGGCTGGCACTAGTAGTGCAGCTATTGCCATATCTAACCCTGTTTTTTTTTATTGTTCTATCTCAGTGATACAAATCCATTGCACACAGCACTGTGGAACCATTCTGTGTGTCACAGTTCAGCACACTCACTCCAATCCATATATACTGTCCAGGTGACACTTTCTGTACGTCACAGAATACAACCAAGTCATTTGCTACCAATATCATCTACAGCTTGATCCAGAAAACTCTCTGTGCGACATTTGTCTGGGTCGCAGACTAAATAGCCACCGTTAAGAGGGTGTCAGTCAGTTCTACCATAGTTCCTGCACGTCACGTACCCAAAAAAACAAAATATAAAAAAAAATAATAATTTTTTCAGTTGTTTTAGCTCAGTGATACAAATCCATTTTACTCAGCTGCGTGTAACCTTTCTGTGTGTCACAGTTCAGCACATTCGCTCCCATCCGTATATACTGTCCAGGTGACACTTTCTGTACGTCACACAATACAACCAAGTCATTTGCTACCAATATCATCTACCGCTTGATCCAGAAAACTCTCTGTGCGACATTTTTCTGGGTCGCAGACTAAATAGCCACCGTTAACAGGGTGTCAGTCAGTCCTACCATAGTTCCTGCACGTTACGTTCCCAAAAAAACAAAAATTGTAAAAAAAATATAAAAAAACAAATATTAAAAAAAAAAATTATTTTTTCAGTTGTTTTAGCTCAGTGATACAAATCCATTTTACTCAGCTTTGTGTAACCTTTCTGTGTGTCACAGTTCAGCACATTCGCTCCCATCCGTATATACTGTCCAGGTGACACTTTCTGTACGTCACACAATACAACCAAGTCATTTGCTACCAATATCATCTACCGCTTGATCCAGAAAACTCTCTGTGCGACATTTGTCTGGGTCGCAGACTAAATAGCCACCGTTAAGAGGGTGTCAGTCAGTTCTACCATAGTTCCTGCACGTCACGTACCCAAAAAAACAAAATCTAAAAAAAAAAAAATTTTTTTCAGTTGTTTTAGCTCAGTGATACAAATCCATTTTACTCAGCTGCGTGTAACCTTTCTGTGTGTCACAGTTCAGCACACTCGCTCCAATCCGTATAATCTGTCCAAGTGACACTTTCTGTACGTCACTTAATTCTACCGGACTTAATTTTTTTTTTTTTTTTATCATACACCTATATACAAAAAATGTTGAACCCCAGGGCTAAGGGTCGAGGGCGAGGGCGTGGGCATTCAATTACTGCAGGGGGCAGAGGCCGTGGTCCTGGGCAGGGTGAGACAGTACCCGCTGATGAGGGAGCAGGGGAATTCCGCAGAGCTACACTCCCTAGCTTCATGTCTCAACTTACAGGGACACGTGGTAGAGGACTGTTGAAACCACAACAGTGCGAACAGCTGATCTCGTGGATTGCGGACAATGCTTCAAGTAATTTGTCCACCAGTCAGTCTTCCACGCAGTCCACCCACGTTACCCAAGGGAGCACTCCTATGGCTCCTCCACCTCAACCTCCTTCCCCCCAGTCTGCCCCCTCCCAGGAAAATTTGGAATGCGATCCGGCATACTCTCAGGAACTGTTTTCTGGACCCTTCCCAGAGTCACAAACCACTTCTCAGGTTGCTGCTGACCTCGTTCCCGATGCCCAAGTTTTCCAACTGTCGCAGTCTGTGGGTGATGATGATGATGATGATGACAATGTTGACTTAGTGGAAGAAGTTTGTAAAGAGGTGTCGGACGATGAGGAGACACGGTTGTCAGACAGTGGTGAAGTTGTTGTTAGGGGAGGAATTCTGAGGAGGGAGCAGACTGAGGAATCGGAGGATGACGAGGTGACTGACCCAAGCTGGGTTGATATGCCAAGTGAAGACAGTGCTTCTGAGGCGGAGGCGAGTGCTGCACCAGAACAGGTTGTAAGAGGCAGTGGTGTGGCCAGAGGGAGAAGCAGGGCCAGAGCTGGTGCATCATCAGCAACTGTTTCACGTAGTGAAGCTCCCGTGGTGAGGCCTAGATGTCCGCAAGTCTGGAGGTTCTTTAAAGAAAGTGAGGATGACTGACGGACTGTGGTGTGCAACCTGTGCCACACCAGGATCAGCAGGGGTGCCACCACTACTAGCCTAACCACCACCAGCATGCGCAGGCATATGAGTGCTAAACACCCCACTCAATGGAACCAAGGCCGTTCACCACCTCCTGCGGGTCACACCACTGCTCCTTCCCCTGTGTCACTCGCTGCCTCTGCTAGTCAACCCCCCAAGTCACTCGCTGCCTCTGCTAGTCAACCCCCTGCCCAGGACCCCGGCACGAGCGCCTCCCGCCGGAAAACCACACCTTCGCCTCCACGATCCTCCACCAATGTGTCCCAGCGCAGCGTTCAGCTGTCTTTACAGCAGACGCTGGAGCGCAAGAGGAAATACAGTTCCACCCACCCACATGCCCAAGCCCTCAACGTCCACATCTCCAAATTGCTTAGCCTGGAGATGCTGCCCTATAGGCTGGTAGAGACCGAGGCCTTTCGAAATCTCATGGCGGTGGCTGCCCCTCGGTATTCCGTCCCCAGCCGCCACTATTTTTCCCAATGTGCCGTCCCAGCCCTACACCAGCACGTGTCACAGAACATCATCCGTGCCCTGACCAAAGCTGTTTCTGAGAAGGTCCACCTAACCACGGACACGTGGACAAGTGCTGCCGGGCAGGGACACTATATCTCACTGACGGCACATTGGGTTAACTTGGTGGAGGCTGGGACCGAGAATGACCCCGGAGCCGCTCATGTACTGCCCACACCGAGGATTGCGGGGCCTACCTCAGTCACGGTCTCTCAGACGTACTATGCCTCCTCCTCCTCCTCCGACCCCTCCTCCTCCACCGAATTACCATCCGTGGGCACGGCGCCTTCAGTCGGTAGCTCTAGGCGCAGCAGCAGTGCCGTGGGTAAGCGCCAGCAGGCGGTGCTCAAACTGCTGAGCTTAGGTGACAAAAGGCACACCGCCCAAGAGCTGTTACAGGGCATCATGGCGCAGACCGATGTGTGGCTGGCACCGCTGAACCTCAAGCCAGGCATGGTTGTGTGTGACAACGGGCGTAACCTGGTGGCGGCTCTGCAACTCGGCAGACTGACACATGTGCCATGCCTGGCCCACATGTTCAATCTAATAGTTCAGCGGTTCCTCAAGACATACCCCAATCTGTCTGATTTGCTCACCAAGGTGCGCCGCATCTGTGCACATTTCCGCAAGTCGAGCACAGATGCTGCCACTCTCAGGGCAGCGCAGCGCCGCCTACAACTGCCCGCTCACCGACTGTTGTGCGACGTGCCCACGAGATGGAATTCCACATTAAACATGTTATCCAGAGTTTACCAGCAGCGCAGAGCGATTGTAGACTGCCAGATGTCATCTTGCACCAGAACTGGTAGTCAGGTCTCTCAGATTCCTCAAGTCTACAATGAGGAGTGGACGTGGATGTCTGATATCTGCCAGGTGTTGAGCAACTTTGAGGAGTCAACACAGATGGTTAGCGGCGATGCCGCCATTATCAGCCTCACCATCCCGCTGCTTTGCCTGTTGAAAAAAATCACTGCTCAGCATCAAGTCGGATGCTTTGCAATTGTCACAAGAGACGGTGGAGGAAGATATGTCGCTTGATAGCCAGAGCACCCTCCGGTCTGTTTCTCAGCGCGTATCGGAGGAGGGGGATGAGGATGAGGAGGAAGAGGAGGAGAATGTCGGCGAGACAGTAGAGGGTACCAGTGCTCAGTCCTTAACTCTTGAGCGTGTATGGGCTGAAGAGGAGGAGGAGGAGGAGGAAATGGAGAGTCAGGTCAGTGAGGAGAGGGAATTCTTGCGTGTTGGGACTCTGACGCACATGGCAGACGTCATGTTAGGCTGCCTATCCCGTGACCCTCGCGTTAGAAGAATTTTTTCAAACACCGATTACTGGGTGTTCACTCTCCTGGACCCACGGTACAAGCAGAACCTTTCCACTCTCATCCCTGCAGAGGAAAGGAGTATGAGAGTGAATAGGTATCAACAGGCCCTGGTTCACAAGCTGAAACAATTCATCCCATCTGACGCCGCTAGCGGCAGAGGGCATGGTTCTGTGGGCCAAGTAGCGGGGGAGAGGAGGCGAGCAGGCAGCTTGTCCAGCACTGGCAGGGGAACGCTCTCCAAGGCCTTTGCCAGTTTTATGTCACCCCAGCAAGACACTGTCACCTGTCCCCAGTCTAGGCAGAGTAGGGGGGAGCTGTACAGAAAGATGGTGAGGGAGTACCTAGCTGACCATACCAACGTCCGTAGCGATCACTCTGCTCCATACAACTACTGGGTTTCAAAGCTGGACACGTGGCCTGAACTGGCGCTGTACGCCTTGGAGGTGCTGGCCTGCCCTGCCGCTAGCGTGCTGTCAGAGCGGGTATTCAGTGCAGCTGGTGGCGTCATCACCGATAAGCGTACACGCCTGTCAACTGACAGCGCTGACAGAATGACGCTTATTAAAATGAACAAAGCCTGGATTTCACCGGAATTCAAATCTCCTCCGGGGGAAAGCAGCTAAAGATTTAAACAACTTATGTATCCGATTCCTCTTCTCTACTCCTCCTCCTCCTCCATATCGTCTTTGCCTAACGCTGACCCAAAAAACGCCATTTTTTAGAGGTCCAACTGGCACTCTTAGCACAATTTTTCAGGACGGCCCCCTACAGGCCCTCTCTTCAAACAATTTTTCAGGAGGGCCCCCTACAGGCCCTCTATTCAAACAATTTTTCCAGAGGTCCACCTACAGGCCCTCTCTTCAAACAATTTTTCAGGAGAGCCCCCTACAGGCCCTCTATTCAAACAATTTTTCCAGAGGTCCACCTACAGGCCCTCTCTTCAAACAATTTTTCCAGAGGTCCACCTACAGGCCCTCTATTCAAACAATTTTTCCAGAGGTCCACCTACAGGCCCTCTCTTCAAACAATTTTTCCAGAGGTCCACCTACAGGCCCTCTCTTCAAACAATTTTTCCAGAGGTCCACCTACAGGCCCTCTCTTCAAACAATTTTTCCAGAGGTCCACCTACAGGCCCTCTCTTCAAACAATTTTTCCAGAGGTCCACCTACAGGCCCTCTATTCAAACAATTTTTCCAGAGGTCCACCTACAGGCCCTCTCTTCAAACAATTTTTCAGGAGGGCCCCCTACAGGCCCTCTATTCAAACAATTTTTCCAGAGGTCCACCTACAGGCCCTCTATTCAAACAATTTTTCCAGAGGTCCACCTACAGGCCCTCTCTTCAAACAATTTTTCGGGAGGGCCCCCTACAGGCCCTCTATTCAAACAATTTTTCCGGAGGTCCACCTACAGGCCCTCTCTCCAATTCCAGTTCCAAGTTTTATTTGCGCATACATTTTTATTTTTGGGATAGGTGTGAAAAATAATATTACTTGCGAATCTATATTGCCCAACATTGGATACGGAAGCAAGTAGAAGACCCAACACATGCTGCTCACAGGGTTCCGCAAATTCCTGGTCCACCCGCAAATTCCTTGTCCACAATGTCAAGGAGGACGAGGTTCTGTGGATGAGCAACAAGTCCTTCTGTACTGAAATCGCCGACAAAGTATCCATCTAAGAACACACAGACCATTGTGGAGAGAGCAGCACAGCTCGCCATCAAAGTGAGGAACCCCAACGCCAGACTGCGCAGAGAAGATAACGAATAAATATCTCTGTGGTTATTTTTGCTAAATAAAAGTTAACTAAACCCCCCAAAAAATTCATCTGTTCCTGTGCCTGATCCACCCAAGTTGAATCTGTCCCATCATGAGAAATTCCCCCCCAAGGAGTACCCACTGTAACTTGCTTCCCATACAACTACCTCACCCCCCGACACCTGTGTCTCGTCATTGTCCACCACCTCCTCAGACAACACTGGTAAATCACCACTGTCAGCACACGGAAACAGCAAAAGGTCTTGCGAATTGGGGCAGAGAATGTTCTGGGCTAGCACATCAGGGAAGGGGTGACTATGGGGTTCCAGGGAGTACGTGACCACATGCAATATCCATTTAAAAGTCATGCCGCACTTGATCTAGCTCATAATTGACAATTGTACCGGTTGATTCTAAATTTTTAAGTTGGGGTCCTGCGTCGTCATTCTAACTCCATCCAGCTGTTGTCACCACCACACACACTAGCCCCAGGGGGCACTCCCCTGGCTCTTCCAGCTCAACCTCCTTCCCCCCAGCCTGCCCCCCCACCTACAGGCCCTCTCTCCAATTCCAATTCCAAGTTTTATTTGCGCATACTGCATACATTTTTATTTTTGGGATAGGTGTGAAAAATAATATTACTTGCGAATCTATATTGCCCAACATTGGATACGGTAGCAAGTAGAAGACCAAACACATGCTGCTCACAGGGTTCCGCAAATTCCTGGTCCACCCGCAAATTCCTTGTCCACAATGTCAAGGAGGACGAGGTTCTGTGGATGAGCAACAAGTCCTTCTGTACTGAAATCGCCGACAAAGTCTCCATCTAAGAACACACAGACCATTGTGGAGAGAGCGGCACAGCTCGCCATCAAAGTGAGGAACCCCAACGCCAGACTGCGCAGAGAAGATAACGAATAAATATCTCTGTGGTTATTTTTGCTAAATAAAAGTTAAATAAACCCCCCAAAAAATTCATCTGTTCCTGTGCCTGATCCACCCAAGTTGAATCTGTCCCATCATGAGAAAGTCCCCCCCAAGGAGTCCCCACTGTAACTTGCTTCCCATACAACTACCTCACCCCCCAACACCTGTGTCTCGCCATTGTCCACCACCTCCTCAGACAACACTGGTAAATCACCACTGTCAGCACACGGAAACAGCAAAAGGTCTTGCGAATTGGGGCAGAGAATGTTCTGGGCTAGCACATCAGAGAAGGGGTGACTATGGGGTTCCAGGGAGTACGTGACCACATGCAATCTCCATCTAAAAAGTCATGCCACACTTTATCAATCTCATAATTTACGACTGTACCGGTTGATGCTAAATTTTTATGTTGGGGTCCTGTGTCGTCATTCTAACTCGTCATTCATCCGGCTGTTGTCACCACCACACACGCTATCCCAGGGGGCACTCCTCTGGCTCTTCCAGCGGGGTAATGGTGGGATTAGGCAGCCTCAGAGGCATCCATGCATGCTGCCCCTGCTGTTTCCTGTTCATTTCCGTGGTGTTTCCATCATTTTCTGAGGTTTCCAGGTTTTCACCCAGCCTTCCCTAGGTAGAGCCTTGGTCCCCCGCAAAAATGCTCAAGTCTCCCATTGACTTCAATGGGGTTCGTTATTCGAAACGAGCACCCGAGCATCGGGAAAAGTTCGACTCGAATAACGAGCACCCAAGCATTTTAGTGCTCGCTCATCTCTAATAATAATCCTTCTCTGTAGGTACTGACTGATTCAGACGACAGTCATCTCAGTCTGTGCTATCCGGACTGCATCTGCATAGCATATGGACCCAATAAAGTAAATGGTGCAACTGATACTTGTGTAGAACTCTGCGTGCGATTAAAATAAATTCTTGAGACATTTCTTCTCGGCAAAGAAGTTATTTGTATTTGAGACAAACAACACAGCAGGGTACAGAGTAAATAAAAAATGCTGGCGGACTCAAGAATAATGAAATAGTCTGGAATAGAGAGGTGGAACGGCAATGGTAATTTTTTTCTCGGATTCTTAAGCCCCAGATGACGATGGTCTATTATTAAAATACTTAATATGCCACAGTCTACAGCAGTGCCTAGATATCAATGTGTTTTCTAAATTATACCGCATTAGTATTCATTCCCATGATGACATCAGCACATTATTATGCATAAGGGACGTTACACCTCTTGTATACTTCACAATTCTTGATTGGGCAAATATTATGTTATCTGACAACATCCAAACATGAATATGTATAAAAGAAACTTAAAGGGATTTTGTCACCTAAAATTTTCTTTATTGATTAAAAAGAGATAATAAAACATGTTCTTTTTCTCTAATCTGTTTGTATTTTCTGATTGTAGTTTTTGAAATTTCATTACTAGAACATTTTTACGGGGGCTGCCATCTTGGCTGAGCTGTTCTAAACAGCATTTAGTGATATGCTTTACAGCAAGCCCCATGGACCATAGGCAGCAATAGACAGCTCCAGTCCTATTGAGAATGCATTGAGAGGCTTTTTCCTTTGAAGTTTTTGTTTATTCTACAGGGAGATTCTATTGTCTGTGATGTGAGTTGGTCTCCAATTACACTGTTTACGGTAGCAGCATTACTTTACAGCTGACACACTGACAAACAGGATATCTCAGCTGAGATTATAGCCTAGTGGCCAGAAGGAAAACTGCAAGATTTTAAGATGATTTTAAAATATAGATAGGAACATGGAAAATTAGAAAAAACATCGCCAAACATTACAAAGACATATGTTTAACATAAAAACTTGATTTAAACAATGGGTCATTTTTTTATGACAAATTCCCTTTAAAGGGAACCTGTCATCTCCGAAGCACCCCCTGAACTAGAGTAAGTGTTGTATAGTGTAAATGATGCTGAATCCGAATATGTAAGTTTTATCTTCATACTCACTTCCATTCTGACTCTGTGCTCCCACAAACCAGCAGTAAAATGCACTCAGTGGACTCCGGTGCTCACTCACATAATGGAGAGGACTTAAAGAAGAGTCCTGTCAATGTATTTTACTGCAGGTTTGTGGGAGCACAGCGTTGGAATGGAAGTGAGTATGAAGATAAAACTTACATAATTTGATTCAGCATCACTTACACTATACACCGCTTACTCTAGTTCAGGGGGTGTTTCAGAGCTGACAGGTTCCCTTTAAGCTTCTTTAAGCTTTGTGATATTTAATAGGCTAAAAGTTTTTCAGCACAATAGATCATATGAATATCTAATACACTCCATCTTCCTCCCACTTATGTGAAATAGATCCATCAGGCTGATCCAGCAGGCTGTCGTGGAACATGCAAGTGTGAACAGGCCTTCGCTCATTTTCACTAAAAGTGTTTATAATAAAATATAAGAGCGGACAGACATCTAATATCAGGCAGCTAAAAGAATCAATGACGTACCTTAATCTGTCACTAAGGGCTCATTAAGACGGCCATAAGTTGGCATGAGACAAGACTGGTGGTAGCTCTCACCTCGTCTTCTCCGAATAAGCTGTTTTCCAGATGTCCCAAACAATCGAAAAGGGGATTCATCAGAGAAAATGACTTTACCCCAGTCCTCAGCAGTCCACTCCCTGTACCTTTTGCAGAATATCAGTCTGTCCCCGATGTTTTTTCTGGAGAGAAGTGGCTTCTTTGCTGACCTCCTTGAGACCAGGCCTTGCTCCAAGAGTCTCCGCCTCACAGTGCGTGCAGATGCACTCACACTTGCCTGCTGCCATTCCTGAGCAAGCTCTGCACTGCTGGTAGCCCGATCCCGCAGCTGAAACACTTTTAAGAGACGGTCCTGGTGCTTGCTGGTCTTTCTTGGGCGCCCTGGAGCCTTTTTGGCAACAATGGAACCTCTCTCCTTGAAGTTCTTGATGATGCGATAGATTGTTGACTGAGGTGCAATCTTTCTACCTGCGATACTCTTCCCTGTTAGGCCATTTTTGTGCAGTGCAATGATGACTGCACATGTTTCTTTAGAGATAACCATGGTTAACAGAAGAGAAACAATGATGCCAAGCACCAGCCTCCTTTTAAAGTGTCCAGTGGTGTCATTCTTACTTAATCATGACAGATTGATCTCCAGCCCTGTCCTCATCAACACCCACACCTGTGTTAATGGAGCAATCACTGAAACGATGTTAGCTGGTCCTTTTAAGGCAGGGCTGCAATGATGTTGAAATGTGTTTTGGGGGATAAAGTTCATTTTCTAGGCAAATATTGACTTTGCAAGTAATTGCTGTTAAGCTGATCACTCTTTATAACATTCTGGAGTATACGCAAATTGCCATTATAAAAACTGAAGCAGTAGATTTTCGAAAAATTAATATTTGTATCATTCTCAAAACTTTTGGCCATGACTGTAGTGTCAGCTAATCTAATTTTCAAAATTTCATCTAAATCTTGCGATACAAAGGATGAAACTGGAGGAAAATCTGCAACAAAATCTGCATGCAGAAGTTGATTCAGATTTGTTGCAGAAACACAGCAAAATCTGTAAGAAAATCCATATAAAATAGACTGCTGCGTGCAAGCGGCCTTCGGTAATGTTTACACAAAAAATACATGTGCTGAAAAAACAGTGTCAGATAAGAAGCTAATCTCCTCTCAGAGTCCTTATTTGGCTGGATACATACTGCCATATACGCATAAATGTATTTTACCCCATTGCCTTTGAATTGAAGAGGGAAAGTAGTGTCAAAAATACTTTAAAGAAGCAATATGCTATCATGCGGCAGAATACACAGTTTGTGAACAAGGCTTAGGGTGGTTACAAGCACAGAGGGACTCATTTACTAAAGACAATAGTTTTAGGGATGATTCACATATCCGTGTTCAATTCGGGAAACACTGTCTGTATGTTGACCGCATCTCCCGGACCGTCTGTGGCTCCCCTGAACAAAACTGATGGCATTATAGTAATTTACGCTACAGTCCGTTCCTATCTGATCAGGGGTGACTACACGATTATGTGATCACAGTAGAATAGAGCCACCATCAAACAGGAACTTACTGTATCATAAAACACTATGATGCAGTCAGTTCGGTCAGGAGAGCTGCAGTTGGTTCAGGATATGTGGCAGACACACGGACTGTGTTTCCCCGACCGAACATGGTCATGTGAATTAGCCCATAAAGGGATAGTCCAGGATTAGAAAAACACGGCCACTTTCTTCCAAAAACAGCACAAACCTGTCCATGTGTTGTGTCTGGTATTGAGCAGAGCTGCAGTACAACAAATGGACAGGTGTCCATACTCTCCCATACACATTTGCCCGAGCAGTGTCAATGGGGGTGAGAAGAGAAAGCCGCTGCAGGACACTTTTGACGGCTGTTTATCCCTTAGAAGAACAAAAGGATTGGATAAAAAAAAAATCAGTTTGCCTGATCCTTCTCTGCCCTGAAATAATCTGTCATGGGAGGAGGGTCTTGAGGTCCCCATATGTTTTGGGGTGCCTTCTCACATGGCAGAAAATACGAAAGGATGAGAATGTCTGCAAAGATGCAGATTTTGGTATGGAGTTTGTTGCAGATTTTTATGCATGGATTAGGATGCAGATTGAATTTTGATTCAGATCTCTGTGCGGATTATATAGTAACACAGGGGGTAATTTATCAAACTGGTGTAAAGTAGACCTGGCTTAATTGCCCATAGCAACCAATCATATATCACCTTTCGTTTGTGACAGCTCCTTTGGAAAATGAAAGGTGGAATCAGATTGGTTGCTTTGGGCAATTAAACCAGTTCTACTTTACACCAGTTTCATTATTCTCCCCCATAATTTGTAAGACTGAAATAAAGACAACCTCCATCCAGTTCAGCCTGTTATCCTTGCACGTGGATCCAGAGGCAGACAAGACCCAAAACCTATGAGGTAAAAGCCAATTTTCCTAATTTTAGGGGGGAAAAAAATTAGTTCCTGATAATCTGCATCCGATCTGCATTATTTGTTGATTGGAAGCGGGACCAATTATGGCACAGTATCAAAAGCTTGGAAGAAGTCAGGATGTACGGCATCCATTGACACACCTCTGTCAAGTCTAGAAGTTACCTCCTCAAAGAAACTGATTTAATTGAGGTACTCCAAGATAGCATCTCTTAGAAAACCTTTCAAACAGTTTACAAACAACAGATGTTAGACTTTCTGGCCCATAGTTTCTGTGTTCTGATTTTGATCACTTTTTGAATATTGGCACTACGTTTGCTAAGCGCAAATCCTGTGGAACACTCCCTGTCATTATAGAGTCCTTAAATATCAGAAATAAGGAGCTGTCTATTACATAGGGGTTTATGCCATCTGGATCCGGTGATTTGTCTATTTGCCGCTGCACTTTTTCCTGGGTCACACGGGCTACATTTAAAGGGCAGTTTACTTTGACTCTCTGCATTTCATCTGATAGTTCATTTTCCTCAGTGAATACGGTGTAGTAGGGCTGCACCGGGTATCGAAGTCTCAATACTACTTCAACACTTTTATACGCAATTCATTTCCATACCAGGACTGTCCGTTTTGCACAGCCCATGCTATGTTCATATCAGCGGCCGCATGTGGAGAAGGAGGGAGAGCTTCCCATCCTTCCCACTGCAACTTGGCTGGCCACTGCCACCAATAAAAATGAGAGTAGGCTGAGGGGCGAATATGGCTGACTTGATTTTGGGCTCCCGCTTCACCACTGCAGAGTGAAGCCCAGAGCTTCAGACTGGGGGACTTGAGGTGCTGAGGATATTCTGGGCTTTCAGTTTTTTTGCAGGAGATCATGGTGACCCTGAGCTCTGTTGCCACTGTCCAGTGCAAAGAGGACAAGGTGTCAGTGTCCCTCTCCATGGATTGTTCTTCTGTGGCTTGAGGGCCCCTTTACACGGTCTGAGAATCCACCAGATCACTAACAAGTTTTCATAGGAAGGTGGGAGAGACACATGGGAACGGGGCAGAATATTGGACCTTTGACACATGGTAGGGGAGCAGAATACAGGACCTCTGATACATGGGAAGGAAGCAGAATACTGGACCTCTGACACATGGGAGGGTGGGGACACAATACTGGACCTCTGACACATGGGAGATGACAGAATACTGGACCTCTGAGACATAGGAGAGGACAGACTACTGGACCTCTGAGACATAGGAGAGGACAGACTACTGGACCTCTGAGACATAGGAGAGGACAGAATACTGGACCTCTGAGACATAGGAGAGGACAGAATACTGGACCTCTGAGACATAGGAGAGGACAGAATACTGGACCTCTGAGACATAGGAGAGGACAGAATACTGGACCTCTGACACATGGGAGAGGACAGAATACTGGACCTCTGACACATAGGAAAGGAGAGAATACTGGACCTCTGATACATAGGAGAGGACAGAATACTGGACCTTTGACACATGGGAGAGGAGAGAATACTGGACCTCTGACACATAGGAAAGGAGAGAATACTGGACCTCTGATACATAGGAGAGGACAGAATACTGGACCTTTGACACATGGGAGAGGACAGAATACTGGACCTCTGATACATAGGAGAGGACAGAATATTGGACCTTTGACACATGGGAGAGGAGAGAATACTGGACCTCTGACACATAGGAAAGGAGAGAATACTGGACCTCTGATACATAGGAGAGGACAGAATACTGGACCTCTGAGACATAGGAGAGGACAGAATACTGGACCTCTGATACATAGGAGAGGACAGAATACTGGACCTTTGACACATGGGAGAGGACAGAATACTGGACCTCTGACACATAGGAGAGGACAGAATACTGGACCTCTGACACATAGGAGAGGACAGAATACTGGACCTTTGACACATGGGAGAGGACAGAATACTGGACCTCTGATACATAGGAGAGGACAGAATATTGGACCTTTGACACATGGGAGAGGAGAGAATACTGGACCTTTGACACATGGGAGAGGACAGAATACTGGACCTCTGACACATAGGAGAGGACAGAATACTGGACCTCTGATACATAGGAGAGGACAGAATACTGGACCTTTGACACATGGGAGAGGGGCACAATAAAGGACCTGACACATGGCAGGGTGTGGACACAATACTGGACCTCTGACACATCAGAGGGGGCAGAATATGGGTATGAAAATGAGAGGGGGCTGAGGGTGAAGTGTGGCATGACATGCAAGCGGAGGACAGAATACTGGACCTCTGAGACATAGGAGAGGACAGAATACTGGACCTCTGATACATAGGAGAGGACAGAATACTGGACCTCTGATACATAGGAGAGGACAGACTACTGGACCTTTGACACATAGGAGAGGACAGAATACTGGACCTTTGACACATGGGAGAGGACAGAATACTGGACCTCTGATACATAGGAGAGGACACAATACTGGACCTTTGACACATGGGAGAGGAGAGAATACTGGACCTCTGACACATAGGAAAGGAGAGAATACTGGACCTCTGATACATAGGAGAGGACAGAATACTGGACCTCTGATACATAGGAGAGGACAGAATACTGGACCTTTGACACATAGGAGAGGACAGAATACTGGACCTTTGACACATGGGAGAGGACAGAATACTGGACCTCTGATACATAGGAGAGGACAGAATACTGGACCTTTGACACATGGGAGAGGACAGAATACTGGACCTCTGACACATAGGAGAGGACAGAATACTGGACCTCTGATACATAGGAGAGGACAGAATACTGGACCTTTGACACATGGGAGAGGGGCACAATAAAGGACCTGACACATGGCAGGGTGTGGACACAATACTGGACCTCTGACACATCAGAGGGGGCAGAATATGGGTATGAAAATGAGAGGGGGCTGAGGGTGAAGTGTGGCATGACATGCAAGCGGAGGGTTCTGTTCGCTTTAGATGACCTGCACTACAGCCAGCAACCAGCATAGAGGAACACTGGGATTAGGTGTCTCATTAACCCCAATGTCGCCATTATGTTAGATAAATAATGGGGGTCACTTATAATTAACGTGAGGCACATAGGGTTATTACTTTAATACCTCCATGTGCCTCACATTAATAGTGAGAGTGACCCCATCAGTATCTCCACATATAAAGGAAAATCGATACTCGGCAACATGGGGTTAATGTGTGGGTATTTTTTGTGTTTTTTCTCAGTGGTATTAAATAAGTATCTAGTACCACAATACTTTTCTTGGTATTTAACTCAATTCTGGTATCGTGAAAACTGTACAATGGAGAAAAAAAATATTTAAGAAATTTGCCTTCTCCTCATTGCTCTCTACAACTCCTCCCTCGTCACTCTTTAAAGGGCCAACACTTTCAGGTTTAAACTTTTTATCATTTTTATATCTGAAGAACATTTTAGGGTTAGTTTTACTCTCTTTAGCTATGAGTCTCTCGGTCTCCCGTTTGGCTGCTTTTATTTTTCTTTTACATACATTCTATTTTTTTTCCTTATAGTTTTTCAATGCTTCCTCACTACCCTCCTGTTTTAGTAATTTAAATGCTTTCTTTTTTGTTATTTATTGATCCCTTTACATTTCTATTTATCCACAGTTTTTTTTCTTGTTCCCATGAGGTATGTAACTCTCACAATTAGAGTTTAAAGGGGTTGTGTCACTTTGGCAAATGGCATTTAGCATGTACATAAAGTTAATACAAGGCACTTACTAATCTATTGTGATTGTCCATATTGCTTCCTTTGCTGGCTGTATTCATTTTTCTATCACATTATACACTGCTTGTTTCTATGGTTACGACCACCCTGTAATCCAGTAGCGTTGGTCATGCTTGCACAATATAGAAAAAAGTGCTGGACTATATGCACTCCAGCTGTCCCAGCTACCAGATTTTCTAAACAGATTTTAACCTCTGCACATTAACTGCCCCATCATAGCTATCATCCAGCCATGCCTCAGTTATTCCCACTATGTCATAGTTCTCCTCAGACATTTCTACTTCCAGCTCAATTTTATTAGTCAGGCTTCTGGCATTAGTATACAGTGCATTGAAAAAGTATTCATACCCCTTAAACTTGTCCACATTTTTTTATCTTTACACCCACAAGTGAATGTATTTTATTGGGATTTTATGTCAAAGACCAACACAAAGTAGCAAGTATGTGTGAAGTGAAAAGGAAATGATACGTGGTTTTCAAAATGTGTAATAAATAAAAATCTGGAAAGACAGCTTGGAAGCTGTCTTACATTTAGAAGTGGCGGTGGATCTGCCAAAGTTATGTAGAGGCAGGCAACTCTGGCGGATCAACCACCAGCTATAGGGGATATTAAGACTGCGTCTAAAACGCCGGTCTTAGTAAATGACCCCCACAGTGTTTTGCATTTAGGCCAAAAAGGTTCAACTTTGGTCTCATCTGACCAGAGCACCTTCTTCCATGTTTGCTGTGTCCCCTACATGGCTTGTGGCAAACTGCCAACGAGACTTCTTATGGCTTGCTTTCAAAAATGACTTTCTTCTTGACACTCTTCCATAAAGGCCAGATTTTGTGAAGAACATGACTAATAGTTGTCCTGTGGACAGAATCTCCCACCTGAGCTGTGGACATGCCGAAAGGCGGTTGGTATAAAGCTGCAGCACGCTGCGGTTTTTGTCCAGGTGCCTCAGGAGAACAGCCTGCCGGATCCTTAGTAACGTTTGCTGCTGGAAGTCCGCCCCAGCCACTATAATGGGGAAAAGCTGGAGATGTGGCTGCAACATGGCAAACATGCCAAGAGGTGGTTGGGTATGTTTTTTTTTACCCTACGTCTTTCCTTATGAACTGTTCTAGCCCCTCCTTCCATTCCTCCCCTAGTCCTATTACCTCACTCCAGGTCTTTATCTGTACTATCTTCCCTTCCTATAATGATATTACCGTCCCCACCATCCCCCTCAACTGCCAACCATGCAAACTTGCACTGGCACTTTTCCCTCTACCCCTACTTTTGGCAGTGTGGACAGGTGCCAAGTCCTGCTGGAAAATAAAAATTCCATCTCCAAAAAGCTTATCGGCAGAGGGAAGCATGACGTGATCTAAAATTTCTTGGTAGATTGCTGCACTGACTTTGGACTTGATAAAACACAGTGGACTTACACCAGCAGATGACATGGCTCCCCAAACCATCACTGATTGTGGAAACTTCACACTAGACCTCAAGCAGCTTGGATTGAGTGCCTCTCTACTCTTCCTCCAGACTCTGGGACCTTGATTTCCAAATAAAATGCAAAATGTACTTTCATCTGAGAACAACACCTTTGACCACTGAGTAACAGTCCAGTTCTTTTTCTTCTTGGCCCAGGTAAGACGCTTCTGGCGTTGTCTATTGGTCATGAGTGGCTTGACACATGGAATGCGACACTTATAGCCCACGTCCTAGATACGTCTGTGTGTGGTGGCTCTTGAAGCACTGACTCCAGCAGCAGTCCACTCCTTGTGAATCTCCCCCAAATTTAGGAAAGGCCTTTTCTTAACAATACTATCAAGGCTGCGGTATTCCCTGTTGCTTGTGCACCTTTTTCTACCACCCTTTTTCCTTCCACTCAACTTTCCATTAATATGCTTTGATTCAGCACTCTGTGAACAACCAGCGTCTTTATCAATGACCTTTTGTGGCTTACCCTCCTTGTGGAGTGTGTCAATGACCGCCTTCTGGACACCTGTCAAGTCAGCAGTCTTCCCCATGATTGTGTCACCTACTGAACCAGACTAAGGGACCTTTTTAAAGGCTTAGGAAGCCTTTTCAGGTGTTTTGGGTTAATTATTCTAATTTTCTGAGATAATGACTTTTGGGTTTTCCTTGGCTATAAGCCATAATCATCAACATTAACATAAATAAACATAAACGTTCACTCTGTTTGTAATGACTCTACAGTCATGGCCAAAAGTTTTGAGAATGACACAAATATTATATTTTCACATGATCTGCTGCCCTCTGGTTTTTATGTGTGTTTGTCAGCTGTTTTGATCACATACAGAAATATAATTGCAATCATATTATGAGTAACAAAAGCTTATATTGACAGTTAGAATGAGTTAATGCAGCAAGTCAATATTTGCAGTGTTGACCCTTCTTCTTCAGGACCTCTGCAATTCTCCCTGGCATGCTCTCAATCAACTTCTGGACCAAATCCTGACTGATAGCAGTCCATTCTTGCACAATCAATGCTTGCATTTTGTCAGAATTTGTAGGTTTTTGTTTGTCCACCCGTCTCTTGATGATTGACCACAAGTTCTCAATGGGATTAAGATCTGGGGAGTTTCCAGGCCATGGACCCAAAATCTCTATGTTTTGTTCCCTGAGCCATTTAGTTATCACCTTTGCTTTATGGCAAGGTGCTCCATCATGCTGGAAAAGGCATTGTTGATCGCCAAACTGCTCTTGGACGGTTGGGAGAAGTTGCTCTCGGAGGACATTCTGGTACCATTCTTTATTCATGGCTGTGTTTTTAGGCAAGACTGTGAGAGAGCCAATTCCCTTGGCTGAGAAGCAACCCCACACATGAATGGTTTCAGGATGCTTTACAGTTGGCATGAGACAAGACTGGTGGTAGCGCTCACCTCGTCTTCTCCGAATAAGCTGTTTTCCAGATGTCCCAAACAATTGAAAAGGGGATTCATCAGAGAAAATGACTTTACCCCAGTCCTCAGCAGTCCACTCCCTGTACCTTTTGCAGAATATCAGTCTGTCCCTGATGTTTTTTCTGGAGAGAAGTGGCTTCTTTGCTGCCCTCCTTGAGACCAGGCCTTGCTCCAAGAGTCTCCGCCTCACAGTGCGTGCAGATGCACTCACACCTGCCTGCTGCCATTCCTGAGCAAGCTCTGCACTGCTGGTAGCCCGATCGCGCAGCTGAAAACACTTTTAAGAGACGGTCCTGGCGCTTGCTGGTCTTTCTTGGCAACAATGGAACCTCTCTCCTTGAAGTTCTTGATGATGCGATAGATTGTTGACTGAGGTGCAATCTTTCTACCTGCGATACTCTTCCCTGTTAGGCCATTTTTGTGCAGTGCAATGATGACTGCACGTGTTTCTTTAGAGATAACCATGGTTAACAGAAGAGAAACAATGATGCCAAGCACCAGCCTCCTTTTAAAGTGTCCAGTGGTGTCATTCTTACTTAATCATGACAGATTGATCTCCAGCCCTGTCCTCATCAACACCCACACCTGTGTTAATGGAGCAATCACTGAAACGATGTTAGCTGGTTCTTTTAAGGCAGGGCTGCAATGATGTTGAAATGTGTTTTGGGGGATAAAGTTCATTTTCTAGGCAAATATTGACTTTGCAAGTAATTGCTGTTAAGCTGATCACTCTTTATAACATTCTGGAGTATACGCAAATTGCCATTATAAAAACTGAAGCAGTAGACTTTGTAAAAATTAATATTTGTATCATTCTCAAAACTTTTGGCCATGACTGTATATAATATATGTGTTTTACTTTTTGAACTGAATTACTGAAAAAAACTACTTTTTGATGATATTCTAATTTATTGAGATGCACTTGTATGTGCCTGCATTGCTGAGAAAAATGAAGTTTTAATATATGCAAATGAGGCTCTAGGAGCAATGGGGGCATTGCTGTTACTCCTAGAGGCTCTGCTCTCTCTACAACTGCTGCGCACTCTGTACTTTGACTAACAGGACCAGGCAGTATAAGTGTGATCATACCGCTCCCTGTCAAAGTGTAGAGGGTTCAGCAATTGCAGAAAAAGTGAGTCACAACAACGGCCCAGGGTGTCAGGACGTTCAGAGCGCACTGTGACCTGACACTGCAGGCAGTCAAGTGACTGTGCAGCACGGACCCTGAAAAGAGAGCAGGGAGACCACCGGACGTGGAGAGTGGTGGTGGAGCAGGAGAGGTAAGTTAATTTATTTATTTTGAAGTCTAATCTGAGGTCTGATATGGGGGTCTGGAGGTCTAATGGGGGTCTGATTGGGGGTATGGAGGTCTGATGGGGGTATGGAGGTCTAACAGGGGTCAGATATAATGTTTGGAGGTCTAGTGGCAGTCTGGAAGTCTAATGGGGGGGGTCTGGTCTGAGGTCTGATATCAGGGTCTAGAGGTCTGATATGGGGTCTGGAGCAGGGGCGGACATACGCCTGTACAGCTGGTTCGGCTGCACAGGGGCCCAGTGCGGCAGGGGGGCCCGTGGGAGGTTCGGCGGCAGTAGGAGATGAGCGCTTCCATTGTGGAAGCCTCATCTCCATATTCATCTGTATCAGATGATTGCTGGGGCAGGGCAGGGGAGAGTTTCCCTTACCTGCTCCTCTGATAGGCTGCAGGCCTAGTGCCTGCAGCCTATCAGAGGCCGGCTCAATCGGCGCAATGACGTCATCGTGCCGCCTGAGCCGAACAGCGTGGGACACGGGCCGGAAGAGGCCTGCATCGCATCGCTGACAGGCTCATGGAGGCAAGTATAACTGTTTATTTTTTTTTTATTAACACCACACTGTTAGCCAGTATGGAGGCAGCTACCATGGGGGCATTATACTGGCACACATGGGGGGAAAGACGCATTATGGAGGCATCTATTAGGGAGAATTTTAATGGCACACATGGGGGAAAGGAGCACTATGGGGGCATCTACAAGGGGGCATTATACTGGCACACATGGGGGGAGAGGAGCACTATGAGGGCACCTACAAGGGGGCATTTTATACTGGCACACATGGGGGAGAGGAGCACTATGAGGGCATCTATAAGGGGGCATTATACTGGCACACATGGGGGAGAGGAGCACTATGGGGGCATCTACAAGGGGGCATTATACTGGCACACATGGGGGGGAAAGGAGCACTATGGGGGCATCTACAAGGGGGCATTATATACTGGCACAGATGGGAGGAGCACTATGGGGGTATTGTAATGCATTGTAAAGGGGATCAGAACCCCAAAAGTTAAAAAAAAAGTAAAAATAAAAAGTGAAAAAAGTAAAAGTAAAAAAAAGTTTCGAATAAAAAAAACTAAACGCCATTTTCCCCCAAAAAAAGTTTTAAAAAATGGTAAAAAAAGGAAAAAAAAAAGAAAAGTAGACATGTTAGGTATCGCCGTGTCCGTATCGACCGGCTCTATAAAAATATCACATGATCCACCCTGCCAGGTGAATGCAGTAAAAAAAAAAAAAAAAAAAAAAAAAAAAAAAAGGGCCAAAATAGCCATTTTTTGGTCACCTTCCCTTACAAAAAGTGTAATAGCAGGCGATCAAAAAAGCGTATGTACCCCAAAATGGTACCAATCAAACCATCATCTTGTCCCGAAAAAAATGAGGCCGTACCTAAGACAATTGCCTGAAAAATAAAAAAAATATGGCTCTCTGAAAATGGCAGCACAAAAAAGATTTTATTTTGTTCAAAAATGCATCTAATGTGTAAAACTTACCAAAAATAAAAATGTTAGACATATTGGCTATCGCTGCGTCCGTAACAACCTGCTCTATAAAAATATTACATGAGATTGCCCCCCAGGTGAATGCTGTTAATTTTTTTTTAAAAAACTATGCCAAAACAGCCATTTTTTCCCTCTTGCCTCACAAAAAGTGTAATAGCAGGCGATCAAAAAGGCGCATTTAACCCAAAATGGTACCAATAAAACCGTCATCTTGTCCCGCAAAAAATGAGATCCTACCTAAGATAATCGCCCAAAAAATAAAAAAAAACAGCACAAAAACAAGATTTAATTCTGTTAAAAAATGTATCGCCGCATCCGTAACAACCTGCTCTATAAAAATATCACATTATATTCCCCCTCAGGTGAATGCTGTAAAAGAAATTAAAAAAAAAAAAAAAACTATGCCAAAACAGATATTTTTTTTCACCTTGACTCACAAAAAGTGTAATACCAAGCGATCAAAAAGTCTTATGTACCCCAAAATGGTACCAATGAGAACGTGGCCTCATCCCAAAAAATGAGCTTCCACATAAGACAATAAATAAAAAAAAAATCAATGGCTCCCGCAAACCAATCCATCAAAATCTGTGTTGCAAAATCCATATGGTGCTCCTTCTGTTCTGAGTCCTGCCATGTGCCCCCACAGCAGTTTACCACCACATATGGGGTGTTGCCGTATTCAGGAGAAAATAGGTAACAAATTATTGGGTGCTTTTTCTCCTGTTACCCCTTATGAAAATAAAAAATGTGGGGCTAAAGCAACATTTTCTTTGGAAGAAATGAAACTTTTCATTTTCACAGCCAAGTGTTTCCAAATTCCATAAAATGCTTAGGGGGTCAAAGTGGTCAGTACCCCCCTTAATATATTCTTTGAAGGGTTTAGTCTCTACAACTGTGGAGCCTCTAGGAGTCACCACAACGGCCCAAGGTGTCAGAACGTTCAGAGCGCACTGTGACCTGACACTGCAGGCAGTCAAGTGACTGTGCAGCACGGGCACTGAAAAGAGAGCAGGGAGACCACCGGACATGCAGAGTGGTGGTGGAGCAGGAGAGGTAAGTTAATTTATTTATTTTGAAGTCTAATCTGAGGTCTGATATGGTGGGTCTGGAGGTCTAATGGGGGTCTGATTGGGGGTATGGAGGTCTAATGGGGGTATGGAGGTCTAACAGGGGTCAGATATAATGTTTGGAGGTCTAGTGGCAGTCTGAAAGTCTAATGGGGGTCTGGTCTGAGGTCTGATATCAGGGTCTAGAGGTCTGATATGGGGTCTGGAGCAGGGGCAGACATATGCCTGTGCAGCTGGTTTGGCTGCACAGGGGCCCAGTGCGGCAGGGGGGCCCGTGGGAGGTTTTCACAGCCAAGTGTTTCCAAATTCCATAAAACGCTTAGGGGGTCAAAGTGGCCAGTACCCCCCTTAATATATTCTTTGAAGGGTGTAGTTTCAAAATTGGGGTCAATTTTTGAGGGTTTCCACTCTAGGGGTACATCAGAGTCTCTTCAAATACAAAATGGTGCCTAAAAACTATTCTAGCAAAATCTGCCTCCAAAATCCGTATGGCGCTCCTTTCCTTCTGACCACTGCCACAAACACATAGAGACGTTTACCACCACATATGGGGTATTTCTGTAAACTGCAGAATAAGAGTAATGTATATTGAGGTTTAGTTTGCTGTTAACCCTTGCTGTGTTGCAAGAAAAAAAATTGATTAACATGAAAAATCTGCATAAAAATGTAATTTTGAAATTTTACCTCCATTTTCCTTTAATTCTTGTGGAACACCTCAAGGGTTAACAAAGTTTGTAACGTCAGTTTTGAATAATTTGAGGGATATAGTTTCTAAAATGGGGTCATTTATGGGTGGTTTCCATTACGTAAGCCCCTCAAAATCACTTTATATCTGAATTGGTGTTTAAAAAAATGGTTTGGGAAATTTTGTTGAAAATTTGAAAAATGCCTTCTAAACTTCTAAGGCTTTTAACGTCCTAAAAAAGTAAAATGACATTTATAAAATGATGCCAACATAAAGTAGACATATGTAAAATAACAACAATATTTGGAGGTATTACTATGTATTTTGAAAGTAGAAAAATTGAAATTTGGAAATTTGCGAATTTTTTCAAATTTTTCCTAAATTTGGTATTTTTTTTATAAATAAAAATGAAATATTTTGCCACAAATTTACTACTGCCATGAAGCACAATATGTGACGAGAAAACAATCTCAGAATGGCCTGGATAAGTAAAAGCGTTCCAAAGTTATTACCACATAAATTGACACATCAGATTAGCAAAAAATAGCCTGGGCAGAAAGGTGAAAACATTTTTTTTTTGTTTGTTTGTTTGAATACACATGCTGCCTTCTCTGCTCCATTTACCTACTCACCACTGCAAGTAAACAGAGCAAAGAAAGCAGCTCTCATATGAGCGCTGCCTTCTCTTCAAACATCTGATCGGCAGGGTTACCGGGGGTCAGACCCACGCCAGGTCATCAATAGTAAAAGCCCAGAAAACCCCTAGGACTGGAGGGAATGGGTTAGGTTGAGAATTTGGCATGGGGGGGGGGGATGTTTAAATTTTTGCCTCAGGCAGCAGAAAGGCTAGGTGCACCCCTGCCCCTTGCCACAAAGCGCTGAGGGAGGGGGCCCAAGCTGAACTCTTGCACCAGGGCACATGAGCCTTTATCTACCCCCCTGTGTCCCACAGAGTTATATTATCATTTTAAAACATATCATGTAGGTGACAGACTCCCTTTAAAAAACATACTTTAGATCACAACACAGTTGCACATGGCTCATATGGCTGCTATTCGGATCTGCTCCAAACCACTGAAATGAAAGGGAAATGAATGGGGACATCTGCTTTACAGAGCAGAACGTGGGGCAGGGACTGACATTCAACCCATAGGATAATATCCAGAGAAGTTTTTATGTGGCGGATTTTCTGCCAGCTTTGTCCACCACATGTGAAGGCATCCTAAGACGGTGGGGTGAAACCTCCATTCTCGGGGGTTTGGCGGACAATACACTGGGTATAGGGGCCTTCAGTAAAGAGTCAGCTGGAGTAAGATGGGCTCAGACCTCTTAATAACGTTGTTGCTTCTTTGTACTGTCTAAGGTCCACAAACTGACATCTCATTTAAAGGGGTTATCCCATGACTAATGTAAAAAATCAGACATCATATAATACATGACAACCTCTTTCTAACAAAGCTAGAACCAGCCCTGTATCTCACATGGGTCCAGAGATCTTCATTTATTACTCTGCTAGATTTATATCAAGCTGACAGCTCAAGGGCAGTGTCTTTTCTGTTGCAGCTAAGGGGGCGTGTCTCAGCTCTCCCTATCACAGCTCAGGAGGCGTGTCTCAGCTCTCCCTATCACAGCTCAGGAGGCGTGTCTCAGCTCTCCCTATCACAGCTCAGGACTTGTGTCCATGCTCTCCCTATCACAGCTCAGGAGGCAGTTGAAGAATGAAACTGAGCATGTGCGGCCTGCTCAGTGAGCAGGACAAAGAAATAAGAAAAAGAACAAACAGCAGGTGGCGCTATATAAATACATTGTATTCAATAACTCAGTCACTATACAAGATGTTTAATTCCATGCAATTACAAAAGTATTGAGATCCAGGTGCTGGTTTGAAAACTGTAGACTATTTCCCATTGGAGAACCCCTTTAAGTTATAATTTTTGAGCATAAATGATCATAAATGTCTTGTGTCCCCAAGCCCTTCCACTAAGCTCTACTGGAAAATTGCGCAATGTTGTACATTTTTACACAAAATGCCATTTGCTTAAAAAAAGCATATTTTGTATGCCAGAAAACTGGTGTATGAGTTTTGTAAATGGGCCCCCAGGAGGGTGAATATAAAGGACTTAAAAAAGCAGTGGCGTTTTTCTAAAATAACGCTGTGTGTGCAAGCAGCCTAGCCAGTCACCCCTGTACAATGGCTTCTAGTGCTCCAGTGTAGGACGCACTTACACTTGGCAGAGACCCTTGTTTTCGGTGCCTATCTGCCCTTGAGGCAATGTCGGCCTGGTAGAGATAACAGTGCCCCTAGGTGTGTAATCAGCAGAGCTCTGTACAACTGCCAGGAGGAGTAATGTGGGCGCCTGGCAACCACCGCCAGTCAACTCTCCAATGCAATTACTTACTATTCCCCCAACGTCCCGAGCTCAGCCCTCGCCAGCTGGGAGCCATGCTCCTCCGCCATTGGTCAGATTCGCGCTTCGCACCACCCCTTATCACCCATCTTGTCCAATCACCTCGCGACTCCATTGACAACTCTCCACCATACGGTACGGAAGAACCGAAACTACTTTTTGCTTTCCGAATTAAGAAACGTCTCATGTATTCCCCCCCTTCTAATCGATAACTCCCCATGAACTAAACAAGTGGTTTACCCCAGACGGGGCGGGAATCCATGCCCTAGTTAAAAAAAAAAACACACGCCCCTCGCGAGTGGGCGTGGCCTATAGCGTTTGGTGGGCGGGGCTCGGTGGGGACGAGCGCCGCTGCAGGGAGAGACTTGGAGTACTCGGTGGCTGGGCTGGCGCTGGACTGTTCCACAGCTACCAGAATGTGACCGGAGGAGCGGTGCGAGCGGGCACTCGTCGTTACAGCGGTCGCCTGGGAGGGACATAGGCATCACCTCATGGACACTGGACGCCTGGTGTGAGAAACTTCGCTATGGCTGCCCAGTCCAGGTAGGGACCAATGTTATTTGCAGCGTCAGCCTGTCTACGTCACGACAAGCCTGTAATAAGGGGTGACATTAACCCTTCCCTGCTCCATTCATTACAGGGAGCGGGCAGAGGTGGCTGTCTCTAGCTTCTATGTGGGGGGAGGGGGGTGAGAGAAGGCGCTTCTGTTAACTCTTAGGTGTCCGGCTTGTCAGAACCTGAAGTCTGACATATGACAAGCAGGTGGTTGACTGCGAATTAACCTCTTAGCTCCAGTCTGTTCCTAATGTGTGTAGTGGGCCAATGCTGGTGTCCTGCTCAGTCATCCCAGTTATGTCCATGCAGGCTTTGACTTGCTGTAAACAGGAGGACACTTACTTATTACTGATCGCTTTGTTTTGGGAAAAACTTTACCCTTGTTGCACTTTTGAAAACGAATGTTTAAAAGTTTAAAAACTTCCCCCGTGCCCCACTGATCCAGAACACAGACGGGGGCTTACAGTGCATGGCACTTGCTTAAAGGGATTAATTCTAGAGGCTCGGTAACCATTTGGCGGTATTATTCCATAGAGTTTATGGATGAAATATCATATACCATCTGCAGTAATGGCCCCCTGACGCTGGGGAGTGGGGCAGTCCTTCGCTGTGCGCTCCATGGCCAGCGAGAGGTTTGCTGACCCAGCAGTTACCTATTTGCTGCCTTTTATAGAGCTAGCAGCTCTCAGCCTTTTCTAATGTCAATGGCGAGCTCCCCTCCCCCCATCCAATGACCTAGAAACTTTAATGGCCAGTTGAGGTTACCAGAAAGGTTGGACAGATGGCACGGTACCCTGGCCAGTCGTGCAGCTTGGGCCTATCCGTCAGTGCCAAAAAAAACGCCTGAATGAAATTTCTAGCTTAAAGAGCTCTTCCAGGGGGCCGGTGTGGAGCTCACTTCTGGTCAGAGCAGGGGTCAGCAACCTGTTGTGAAACTACTATTCCCAGCATGGGAGTTCTGAGAAGAACAGAACAAGTATGCATGCTGGGAGTTGTAGTTTCGCAACAGCTGGAGTGCCGGAGGGTAAGCCTTAGGATCTGAGTGATATGGTCACATTCGGACGGCTAGTGGTCTGGGTCAGAACAGCTCCAAAATGGCAGGTCTTGCGGAGTGCTCCAAAAAGAGGGACAACTAGTAAGGGCTCATGCACACAGACGCATTTTTTTTCTGTTTCCGTTCCATTTTTATTTTTTTTTTTGTGGCCCTGTGTGCGGTACCATACACTTCAATGAAGCCGCAAAAAACAGAAATGGCTAAAGCGGTGATAGGGTCATGGGTGCCCAAGGCGCTGGGTGTGATAGAAATTTGTCAGAATGCACGGTGCATCACTGCGTAGCCGAAGACTGGTCACAGTGGCCATGTACAATGTCAAGAATACCAGTACCTGAGTGCCAGTGGGCGTATGGAAATTGGGTAGATTTGGGAATAGCCCCCCCCCAATTATATGCATATATATGCTCAGCTGAACCAAACATGTATGTGCATGAGGGAGTTGGGGGGGAGATAAGAGTTTGCTTGACAGCTATTGAATGTGTATGGCCAGCTTTGATTAGGCAGTCTTAAAGGGGTTCTCCAGAAATAATAATTTTTTTTTGGACGTGCCTCCCTAATAAGTTGCATACTTACCCGTGCCTCGCCACTATGGTCCTCGGTATGTTCATGTTTCAATCTGCCACAGCATGGTCACGTGCTCCGCTGCAGCCAGTGACTGGCTTCAGCAATGACGCGCTGCTTGTAGCGGATTTGACCTGAGTGGGGCGGATGTAAAGACCGCTCAGGGACTGAAACATGGGCATACTGGAGCAACCGGGAGGCAGGCTGGGGGCACTTCCAAAAAAATAACATATCTTTATTCCCGGAGAACCCCTTTAAGGGTACATGCAGATGGAAGTGTAGTTTATGTGGATTTTCTGCGTGTGTTACTTGTGGATTGGCCCCAGGTCTCAGCATTTGCATCGCAATGGGCGAAATCGGCACAAGCAATTCTGCAATTTCAGAATCCGCACCGTGGGTTAGTTTCCACATGTAATATTTCTGCGCCATGAGAGTTTGAAAATGTTATCCACTCAGCTCGTACCGTATTATGCTGAACGTTTTCCCCAGGCAAAGATCTGCATGGAAAATCTGTTCATATTATGCACTATGTGCATGTGGCCTAAAGATGCCCCAGATTTATCACTGTGGCCCCGGATAGACACTTGTGTAACCTTACAGCAGATATTGGCTTACTTTGTGTCAAAATGATGGCACAATTGTAACACATGTGGTCAACTCAGGAAGGAGAGGTACCTTAAGCACTTAAAGGGGTTATCCCATATAATCCTATCATATAGTACATGACAATCTCTTTCTAACAAAGCTAGAACCAGCCCTGTACCTCACATGGATCCAGAGATCTCCTCATTCATTGCTTTGACACTCAAGGGAGTGTCTTTTCTGCTGCAGTTAAGGGGGCGTGTCCATGCTCTCCCTATCACAGCTCAGGGGGCGTGTCCATGCTCTCCCTATCACAGCTCAGGGGGCGTGTCCATGCTCTCCCTATCACAGCTCAGGGGGCGTGTCCATGCTCTCCCTATCACAGCTCAGGGGGCGTGTCCATGCTCTCCCTATCACAGCTCAGGGGGCGTGTCCATGCTCTCCCTATCACAGCTCAGGGGGCGTGTCCATGCTCTCCCTATCACAGCTCAGGGGGCGTGTCCATGCTCTCCCTATCACAGCTCAGGAGGCAGTGGAAGGATGAAACTGAGCATGTGCGGCCTTCTGAGTGAGCAAGACAAAGAAATAAGAAAAAAAACAAACAGCAGGTGGCGCTATACAGATACATTATATTGAACTCGGTGACTATGCAAAATTTTTAATTACATGCAATTACAAAAGTATTCATGACAAAGTGCTGGTTTAAAAACTGTAGAATATTCCTCATATTTTTTAATAAATACTGTGCACAGCATAGTGGCACATGTTCATTTGTAAATCTGCTCCTGCGTGATCAGACGCAGCAGTTCCTGTAATAGATGCTGTGATCACTGTCTGGTTTAGGTGAAGCAGCACAAAAGGGCACATCAGAGAAGTCAGATTTATGTCACTTGCTGTAGACCTCTGCATATTGCTCTAAACCCACGATAGACTCTCAGTTTTGGGTATTTTATGCATATTCAGTGGGCATATGAGTGGCAGTCTGGTATTGTAGTTCAGCTGACCTGGGCACTACATTAGCATAACATAGAGCCTTCAGGAATGTAGAGATCTAAGCTTAAAGCTGACGGGGCACAGAAACCTCCACCATGTGCTTCACCGTCATACGGAGACCTCCAGAGCCAGAGCTTCTCTCTGCAGAGGGTTAATAGAGGGAGGTCCATAGCCGGCGACCACCCTCCGTAGTGTCCTAATATGGCGTACTGACAGGCGTTGCCCAAATGGGACAACCTTGGTTTTCTATGAAATTGCAATCTTTTCTTTGTCTAATGTTAAAGACTTCATTGCGATCCAATAAACACATTCTATTTATTATACGTTTATTTTCACCGGCTTTATATGTGACTGACTTAAAAGTTGGGTACATTGATGCCAAAAGGTTTTTTTTTTTTTTTGTACATTCTGCAAGCATATCTTTAAGGCTATGTTCACACTGCTAAAAATCCACAGGTGAAAACGGGTCAACTTTTTAGAAAAGTTTTTGATTGCGTTTTTTCTGCCTCCTCATCGACTTCTGTGGAATCCACAATGATATTGGCTTCTAGGTGGTAACGTATCATTTTTAAACAGTTTTCAAACTGGCTACTGATTGAATGTGGATTCAGCAGCGAAAAACGCCTAATTACCGCGGCAGATTTTAACCGTGTGAACATACTCGAAAGCATAGACTAATCTAAATGCCCTAAAAAGAAGCCGTTATATTAGAAGGAATTGTCCTCTTAGCAGACAGGGCAGTGAGTAATCAGAGGAGTTTTCACCTCTGTGACGACCGTCTGTACCAGTGTATGATCCTCCGCTACTGGGAGAGGATATAGCTTCTGCTATATTGAGGACACATCACTGCTGAGGCCAGGGAATATCTGCAGCGGGACGTGTCACCCTCAGCACGGGAACGGGGCACTGGTGATCGGGTGAGTGGCCTTTATGTTATCACTCTCAGGACCATAGCTAAAAGTGATTTTAATCTAATAACTAGGAGACCCTCACAGTAATGTAGAAATTTAGGGCACGACCACGCGGTCAAGAACCTGTAATACCGCACAGACATTAATGATGGCGACTGGCTTAAACAGTGCGGTCTTATTAGGTTAATTAGGATCCAGTGTAGGCTGCGTGGTTCTTGGTCGCAGTGCGTCCGTGTTCCGAATGCCGTGTGGCCACACCCTTAGGTGTTTGATTCCAAAGTTTCTCTTCAACATAAGTAAAGCATATGGGACAAGTACCTGCTATTTTCCCATGTTTCGGACTGTTAAAATTCCTTGCATGCAAATGAGTGATTCATCGTCAGGACTTCTTCATCTGCCGCCAGATTGACAGGGCCGGACGTTTAGCCTGGCCCTGATAATTTCCTGCCTGTGCCAGTGCCCCAGTTAGCCAAGCAAGGGCAGAACCTCTGCTTTGACGTCAAAGCTTCAACTGTGCAGGCGTGTAGTGGCGCCTGCGCAGTGACTGCTCAGAGGCAGAGCTAATTGTGGACACAGTGGATAGGTGATGCACATGATGGGGACACTCATGTGGCAGCATGATAGAGTAGAAGAATGTTTCCATATTATCTGCTAAGAAATGGCCAGCAAGTATGGAAAGAAAGTTATTGACTGTTAATTTGCTTCAAATGTTATCCAAGAAAAGTGGCGTATCCGGGAGAAACCCACACAGACACCCACATATGCTCTGCAGCTGTGTTCCTTGGTTGGATTCAGACCCGTTGGAGGTACAGTAATGATCCTCCTTTGGCGGTAACATGCTTTAGGACCAGGGTTAACTTGTGTATCTTATCAGCTTCATTCACAGCTTTCTTTAACTATATATATATCAGACAAAGAGCATAACCAGAAGGAGACATGGATTTTTAAGAGGAGCCTCTCTATTTTTTACTTCTGCCTGTGGTCAGAAATATGGCCGCCAAATCCGGCAAACTGCAAACCACATGGACTTCCTGCTGCAAGACCTTGGCAGACATCCCTGTGTTTACCACCGTGGTGTAACGTCTGTGGCTTCAGCTTATTAAAGGGTCTAATGTTTATCCATCCAGCTAGCCATGTAAGAAAGACACATGCTCTTATATGGAGAGTTTGTAGTGTCGTCGTTCTATATGAGTGACCTCTAGAGGAGTGCAGATTCACTGACCATACCAGTCCGATCCTCGAGCTGTAGAATGTGTCAGTATGTAGAGGTAACACAGCGGAAATCTTGAATATTGTGTTTTTTTGGGGGGCTGCTACCACATGCGTGGATCTTGATTTTCTGCGCACCGCATCTGAATTTGGGCACTCTTGCATGTTAAGATCACATTACACATGATAATAAGGATACACAATGTGGGTTCATGAAATTTAACAACAAACCGTTTTAGACCCCATTAGGGCTGAAACGATTCATCGATGTACTCGATGAATTCGACACAGAGAAATCCTCGATGCAAATTTTCTGCATCGAGGATTCGTTTGTGTCACGTGACCACAGAGCGGGAGTAAAATTACTTCCGCTCTGTGGTCTCCGCCGGCTGCAGCAGTTAACAGGTTATACTTACATGAACTGTAGAAGCGCCTTCGTACACGTCCCGGCTCTTCCATGGTCCCGCGCTGCACTTTGACCCGACGTCACACTGCGTCATGACGCAGTGTGTACGTCAGGAACAATGTGCAGCGCGGGACCATGGAAGAGCCGGTGCGTGTACGGAGGCGCTTCTACAGGACATGTAAGTATTACATCTTAACTGCTGCAGGGGAGAACTGATGGTGGGGGAGGACTGAACCTGTAGGCACTGAGGGGGGGGGGGCAAGCTGGTGGCACTGAGGGGGGGGGGGCAAGCTGGTGGCACTGAGGGGGGGGGGCAAGCTGGTGGCACTGAGGGGGGGGGGGCAAGCTGGTGACACTGAGGGGGGCAAGCTGGAGGCACTGAGGGGGGCAAACTGGGGGCAAGCAGGAGGCACCTGGTGGCACTGGGGGGTCAGGCTGGAGGAGGCACTTGTGGGCAGGCTGGAGATACTGGGGGGCAAGCTGGAGGCCCTGAGAGGCAAATTAGAAGCACCTGGTGGCACTGGGAGGCGCACTGGGGGCATACTGGGGAGCAAGCTGGAGGCCCTGGGGGGGGCAAACTGGAGGCACCTGGTGGCCCTGGGAGGCAAGATGGTGGAACTGGGGGGCACTTGATGGCGCTGGTGGCACTGAGGGGGGGGGCAAGGTGGTGGCACTGAGGGGGGGGGCAAGGTGGTGGCACTGAGGGGGGGGGGGGCAAGGTGGTGGCACTGAGGGGGGGGGGGCAAGCTGGAGGCACTGAGGGGGGCAAACTGGGGGCAAGCAGGAGGCACCTGGTGGCACTGGGGGGTCAGACTGGAGGCACCTGGTGGCAGGCTGGAGATACTGGGGGGCAAGCTGGAGGCCCTGGGAGGCAAATTGGAAGCACCTGGTGGCACTGGGGGTGCAAGCTGGAGGCACTGGGAGGCGCACTGGGGGCATACTGGGGAGCAAGCTGGAGGCCCTGGGGGGCAAACTGGAGGCGCCTGGTGGCCCTGGGAGGCAAGATGATGGAACTGGGGGGCACTTGATGGCACTGGAGGGCAAGCTGGTGGCATCTTATAGCAATGGGGGGGGCACATGAAGGCACTTGGGAGCATTTTTTTTCCTTGTGATCGTATCCATTGCTCCGTTGCGCCATGCGAAAAAAAAAATAGAAAATGTCCTATTCTTAGGCGTTTCCATTATGGACGCCCCTTCTGCAAATTGCAGAACGCACACCGGTGGCATCCAAGTCTTGCGGATCTGCAATTTGCTGAGCCCAAAACACAGCATGGTTGTGTGCATGAGGCTTTAGGCTACTTTCACATCAGCGTTTTTTTTTTTTTTTTTTTTTTTTACAGGGATTCCCAACCTGTGGCCCTCCAGCTGTTTCAAAACTACAACTCCCAGAATGCCCTACAGCTGTCAGCCTAAAGCAGGGTATGGTGGGAGTTGTAGTCTTACAGTCAGTCACAAACACAGTGATTGTGAATGAATGAATCTGTATGAGAAGGAGCGTCCCTAATCAGCGGAGATGGTTGCCGCATATAAATGCAGCTCTCACCTCCTCCCAATGAACTTGTTGGTAATTGTCCGCTCCGTTGTCCCGTGTAAATGGATGCATCCACTGAATTATAGATACATAGCAGATATACATGAAGGGGCATTCACTTAGAGGATGTGTGGCAGCTATTGAAGACTGGTAGGTTGGTGCGTTGGGTGCAAGAGTCTTGGAAAAAGTTATCTCTTATAAATGTACATGTCCGTCCCCCACTGATCCTGAGAACTGGGGGCCCATGGAGTGGAAGTTGAACATAACCACTGCTGCTTCATTCAAGGCTGTGGAGTGGTGGTGTGCATGCTCAAATGGGGGACATGGCGGGCCCCCGTTCTCCCACCAGTCAGACCCCCCCCCCCCCCGATCCAATAGTTTTCTCCTATCCAGTGGGTAACACCCCTTTACACAGGTTTTTTTGTTACATGAAAGGTGGATCAGGCTGTAGAAATAGGGCTGGATGTTTGATCAGTCCCCGCTGTTTATCGCCCTGTACATTTAGTCTTGGACATAAAAACCCGACATCATACACTTATCTCAGCAACAGCACTGGATACTGAGGCTGCCAAAGACTCTGGCTGTGGCATGGAAAATTACTATTCTCTCCCAGTAGAAAACTGCTGAAGTAGGCGGGCCGAGCTAACGTAAAATAAATGTATTGTAAGGTGTGTACTTGGTAGCATCACATGATTACGGGGCAGACCCCGGGACGTCATCAGAGGCTGCATCATCTACCACCATGGTCAGCAGGCATTGACGCCAAGCCTGGGTCATGTTAGCTGAGCGACTGCCAAAGTATTGCAGGGTGTTTGTTCAGCAGCTACCTCTCCATTGGACTAAATAAGCAAACCAATAGCTCTCTATTATAGCCCATTGTGTGCTGTAGGAGAAATCCAGCCTACAGCATTGCCTCCTATAGATATTTAGTAGTCAATATGTAAAACTTTGTCAAAGGGTTTGATCGATGATCAGCAGTGATATAGCAGGGAGCAGCCAATGGTAGCTGCTATTTCCCTTGAGAACAAAAGGAATGGGCATGTTTAAATTCATTATGCCTAACCCTTCGCCAAGACCCCACCATACGCATGAGATGGTAAACTAGGGGTTTTGGATGACAGTCATTTAATGTAATGGATGACATGAACAGCCCTCACAGTATATGTATATAGGAGTCCATATAGCAGCTGGTGCACGCATGAACCTGGCACTGTGCGGCAGCTTGCTTTACAGCTGAGCAGACTGATTTATAGTTTCAGGCCCCATTCAGACGACCGTATGGCTGCTGTGCCTGTGTTGAGGACAGCCAACAGAGGGTCCGCAAAACACGAGCATGAGCAATCGAGGAGAAAACTGGCATTGGGGACAAGGTAAGTGTGCCCAGTGTGGATAACCCCTTTAAACAGAGCATTCTTCAATCACGATGGCCAAACATGGCCCCATATACTGCTGAACTCAGAAAAAGCTGACATAAATGTATGAATGTTATACTGAATCTTTCACCACAAGTCTATATTTCAATCTGCTCAGCTCTTTCTGCTCTATAACATGCTGCCTGCAGATTTCATGCTGACCGGTTCCCTTTAAGTACTTATCACCCATCAAAATGATACAAGGTCAAAGAAGGGAAGGCAGCACATGTATCCAGTGAAATCAAATGGAGTGAGGTTAATCCAGTAGATGAGGCGTTTTGCCAGACGTAGCCTTTGTCAAGCATAGAAACAACTGCACATATGCACATAATACTGTACATCAAAATATGACATCAAGAGGTTGTCACGAAATGTATTTTAAATTTTTAAACCAGTTAATTAATAAAATGTATGTGTATAACGCCACCTGCTGTTCACTGAGGTCACACATGCTCAGTTTCATTCTTCAACTGCCTCCAGAGCTGTGATAGGGAGAACATGGACACGCCTCCTGTGCTGTGATAGGGGGATCATGGGCATGCCTCCTGAGCTGTGATAGGGAGAGCTGAGACACGCCCCATGAGCTGCAGCAGAAAAGACACTCCCCTTGAGCTGTCAGCTTGATATAAATCTAGCAGAGCAATGAATGGGGAGACCTCTGGATCCATGTGAGGTACAGGGCTGGTTCTAGCTTTGTTAGAAAGAGCTTGTCTGATGTCTGATTTTTACACTAATTGTAGTATAAGCCCGTTTAAGGTGTTCCAGGATTTTATGGCCTGTCCTCAATATCCGATGAGGTGTTTCAGAGTACCCCTGCTGGCCTACAGCTCTGTGCAGTAGATGCAGCTTGTTACCGCAGCGCTTCTCCTGTTCACTTCAATCACCGTTTTCAATTCTGTGACAAGTCTAAAATATCCTAAAAGCCCACCTTAGGAGAAAAGAATTTCTTTTATGTTAAACTGGTATATCGGATTCAAAAGATTCTGAAGTATGTGCTGGATTTCCAGTCCTATCAGGTGTTTTTTGTGTTGACGTGGTGTTGGTACTATGGAATTTCTAGTTACATTATAGGTTTTTTAATTGCTGGTTTTCCTCTTGGGAATGTGTTTTGTAACATCTGTTGCTTACATTGCAGAACTACTATATTAAGACCTGTCCTTGAGCGGAGGGAAGCATATCCTTGAAAATGGGGCTTGTTTTCCATGAAAACCTGCAGAAGCCGCCTCACTGAGCTCTTGTTTTGTGCTTTTCAGTGTTTTGCATGTTTAACCAGTAGATATAGGGATTATAATGTGATTACTGGCATGGCACCTGTGGTGGTTGACCTTTTTGGCCCCATTCACATCATTTTTTTTTTTTTTTTAATTTAGCTTTGGTTTGTGCCCTAAATGTGTCCGGAGGACTCCATTAATTACTCTTGTATTGATGGTATATATGCGTATGCCATCCCCAGTAGTCTAATGCCCCTTTCACACGAGCGGGTGACTCGCATGTCTCCCGCAACGCATCTACAGGGCTGGACTCCGGCACTGACAGGGATCGCAGAGCATTATATGCGATCCCAGTCAGTGCCGGAGTCCAGCCCTGTAGATGCGTTGCGGGAGACATGCGAGTCTCCCGCTCGTGTGAAAGGGGCATAATAGAAAAACGTATATATCTTTAAAGGAGGCCATTACAGCGGTTGGTGGCGTCTGTCACAGGACTCCATTAAACTTTGGTTCATGTGACCAGTCCCTTCCATCATAGGGGTTCATTTACTTACAATGCAGACAGGGGAACAGGCCATGAACAGTCTGTCCGTAGTTTGTGGAGGGAGTGCTGATTGAGAACTGTTCACATGACCCTCCATCATTTGTAGACTGCAGTGCTGACCACCAGGTAAGAGGACCTGCCAATAAACATGAATTGGGCATATTGACCCATAAGACATCGACGCTCATGATTTAATAATGGCTTGTTATTAGCTGGGCATACAGGGAGATTCACTCGAAAGAGGCCCCAAATATTCTGTAATAACTCTCGCTAGGACGAAGCAATGTGCTCCTCAGCTGAGATGCCAGTGGATCGGAGAGCCGTCGCAATCTCCATTTACAACATCCAGATGCATACCCCGTACCTCTTCAGTCAGTCACTCGACCTCTCATCAGTATGATGGTGTACAGTATTGAGTAAATCTATTGGTATAAGCAATGTGAGAGTGAATGTAGAAAGAAATATGGTGTTTGTGACGTACCCTCAACGACAGGAACATTGATTCCTTCTCATGGCCGAGACTGTCACAGGACACACATCATCTGGAGCAGTCACCTATGAGACCTCTAAAGCGCCTCGCACAGGAGACTGAGAAATCTTATTCAACATGTCAGAGATCTGCAAAAAGGGCAAAATGGCATGTGTATCGTGTCATTCAGGAGCTCAAAGCAAGTGACATGGAGAAAAGAGTCTGATACTGTCACTGGATCCAGGCGTTTGTGAGGGAAAGCGAAGGGTGAGGCATGGTTCCATTTGTTGGGTTACGTTAACTCGCAAAACATTCGTATACGGGCCTCTGAAAATCCCTTTGCCACTCGCCAAAAACCACTCCATGATCAAAAAGTAGGTGTACAGTCGGTTGTGCATTATGTTTGACACCACTGTGAACACCGATGTGTGAACTGCATGATCGCGAATTAACGGAAGGTTACCTCCAGCAAGTAGTATGGCAGAAATTGAGTCAGTTTTCAGCAACAGGATAATTTCAAAGGTGCTTTGGCCACCACGATCAGCGAATTTGACAACACCAGGTATGCTCAAAGGAGACATCTATCAGAACAAACCAAATCTCTCCCCCTCACTCCCGAAATGCTTCAGGATACGTTCAGGATGGAACGTCGCATCAAGATGTGTCTGGCAGAAAATGGAGATCACGTCCAGCATCGCTGTGCTCGGACACTGCTTTGTGCAGTTGACTTCTGACCACCGCATGCTGAATAGCCAGATACAGCGGTGTCCATACTAGGGTTGCAACGGTATGAAATTTTCACGGTGTGATAACCGTCTCAGTAAATACCGCGGTATTACGGTTATCATGGTATCACAGTTTGTTACATATATTATTAAAAGATACACTAATCCTTAAAGAAGAATACAAGCAAAGTTTTTTTTGTTCAATTAACTATTACTACTGTACTGCAGTGTATTTTCTGATTGTAAGACTGATCGAGCTCCTGCCTTTAGCAGGAGCTTGAACAGGCTTACCTCTACCATGGCAAGCTGGACGAAAGCGTCCGGTTGCCATGGTAACCATCGGGACGCTGCCACAGCAGAGCAGCGTCCCGATGGGAGGGAGCTCTCTCCCTCTCACTGGCCCCACCATCGGAGCACTGCTGCAGCGCCCGATGGGAGAGGGAGGGAGCGCCCTCCCTGTTAACCCTTCCATGCCGTGGTCCTTATGGACCGCGGCATGGAAGGGGTTAAACGGCCGACATCGCTCAGCTGACACTCAGCTTCAACCACTTGGCCATCCTGGAAATTGAGGGCGGGGGGGGTGTAATTAAAAAATACAGTTTGGGGAAGGAGGGGGGGGGGGAATCGGGAGCACCCGGGCCGGGGCACTTTTGGATTACCTTTACAGGATCTGATCCCCCGCAGTCTCTGCGGGGGATCAGATCCTTACAGAAAGCCCCCGTATCCTGTGATTGGCTAGTCTGAACAGACTAGCCAATCACAGCGATCGCCATTATGAGGGGAGCACGGCTCCGAGGCCTTTACTGTGGATGGCTGGCTGTATTTCACAGCCGCCATCGCAGCATGTAAACCCCGCTGCACTGCGCAGTGGGCGTTTACATGCAGGACGTACCGGTACGCCCTGTAGCGTGAACTACCTCGCGCCCAGGATGTACCGGTACGTCCACTCCACTCCTATCATGTCGCCAAGGGGTTAAAATGATAAAGGCCACCTACTTTAAGCTGCACAGAGGGGTGGTGTTCTCGGAGATGGGAGAACAGGTTTGAGGTATTCCCTCCTTTAGCTGCCACTTTACGACCACATTGCTTACAAATTGGATTTCCATCCTCACGTGCATTTGGTGGGTATCCAAAGTAGTCCCACACTGCTGACTTTAGTTTAGTCTTTTTTTCAGGAGGACAGAGACTTGTTAAATCTGCACGCTCTGCCATTTTTACCGCTGTGTGCTTAATTAGCTGAAACGGAGCGGAATTGCACATGCGCGGATGAGTTTCTCAGCAGGGTCACCTTTTACCGGCAATAAGCAAATCCCCACGGTTTGATAACTGTGCATTCCAATATCGTGGTATATCGTGGAACCCACAGTTTGATAACCGTGCATTCCAATACCATGGTATATCGTGGAACCGGTTACCGCTGCAACCCTAGTCCATACTAGCTTCCATTAAAGGTCATGTTCTCCTCAATCTCCCCAAGTATACCTCTGATGCAAGGATCATAAAGTGATGTGAATAGGCTATAACTGCAAGTGCCCACTCGCATGTCAAATTTAATATGGATTTCTCCACAACCCCTTTTACATCCAATGAAAAATTTCATTGAAAATTTAAAAAAAAAAAAATAAACCTGATGGATGTAAGTAGCATGGAAAAGGCAAGGATTAGCCGGACGAATCCTTGTGTGCATCTCGAGCACATTCATGGCAGAACAATTGTAAGCCTTGCATTTCTTCTGCAGAACGTGTAGTAAAATATGTGCTGAATATGCAATATGTAAAGCAGGCGTACAGATATGTCCTAATAATTATATAGTTGTTTGTAATGGAAAATTTTGTGTTGCAATCAAACGTCTATGGAATGATAAGCATCCAGTCAGTGGAGTTTTCCATAAACTAAAGGTCCCTTTAGACGGGACAAGTTCGGGAAGGAAGCGTTCCTTCCCGGCAATCCCCTGCTCGTCAGTGGAGGAGACCCCTGCATTTACATGCAGTGATCTCCACAGTATGGTGATCTCCGCTAATGCTATCGCTTGTCCCCATACAGAGTGTGATTATACCGCACGATCTGCTGCCGCCAAACGACAAGTTAGTTGACCTAATAAATTATGTGATTACCTGGTGAACGAGTTTATCGTGTAACACTGCCTAATCCATCTTTCCCTTGACATCTGTTATCTGGGACATCCCCGTACATGTGAGATAGTCAGCTAATCCTGTTACTAGCTGTGGGTTTGGCGATTTTTTTCTCGTGTGAATAAGCATTTAGGAAGTTTCTAATAATACAGTCATGCTACCTAAGAGTAGGTTCACATTTGTGTTCTACCGATCCGGCAGGCTGTTCCAGCAGAGATCCTATTATAGTCAATGGGGTCTGGCCCTATCCGGTGAACAGTGCTAATGAGCCAGTAATAACTCACTCGTTCATCCCTGCCATAGGCCATCAACCCTGTTGGAGTTACATCTTCAATCTACATAAAAAGTAAGGAGAATTTAGGTGCATGTGCCAGCTCTTTAAAGGGGTTGTGCAGGCAATATATATTGATAACCTATGCCATAAACAGGGGCCTGATACCTGGCACCCCCTCCGATTAGATGTTTGAAGAGGAGGCGGAGCTACATGCGAGCGCTACTTCTTCCTCTTCATTACACTGCCTGTGGTCTCGGAAGTGCAGTGTATTTACAAGTACTCTCTCCTTTCTCTTGAATGCCTCCACTGCTAGGGAGACGGGCAGTGTAATGAAGAGGAAGCGGCACTGGCATGGAGCACCATCTCCTCTTCAAACATCAGACCAGGGGGTGTGCTGTGTGTCAGACCCCACAGATCAGATATTGATGACCTGTCCTGTGGGTAGGTTATCAATATATACTGCCTACACAAACCCTTGAAAACCCATTAAAGGCCTCTGAGGCCCCTTTGGCAAGAAGCTTTTAGATTATTTTGCTAGGAAAAACTGATAGTCTGGTGCAAAAAGTTGCATTTTTCAGTCAGGCCTACCACGTACCTTGTCAAGCATGGCAACAAAAACCTGTGGTAAACACTAGATGCAATTTTGTTCCAAAACTGTAAGCAAAGAGGATACTCCGTAATGAATCTGAGCCAATCTTTGAAGAGATACCAGATTTTTCTGCGGTTGACTGCGCTATGCATAACCTATTCACTTGTAATCTTCTGCTGGCACTCTTGATTTACAAGAATCCCGAGAAGATGCACTTAGCTTCTGAGGGCTTGAATATGTTCATGTTGGAAATTGACACTGATCGTTTTCCTTTTACAAGCGCCTGTAATGTTTTAGCGGTCCATGTGATTAATGGCGAGTCAGCTGTAGTCCATATAAGCCTTTCCAAGTGGTTGCCATGGTAGTATCAAGCTGCATGACTAACCGGAGACTGCTGCTTCCATGCACGTAAGCAAGCCCTCGTCTGACGGAGCAGAGTTAGAATACTTGGTGAGAAGTTACTGGGCAATAGGAGAATGCCAGAAATGCAGGGAGCTGACATTTCATATTACTTGTAGCATCTGACCGGTAAACCATGTATGAGAATATCACTTAAAGGGGTTATCCCACGACTAATGTAAAAAAAAAAATCAGACATCATATAGTACATGACAATCTCCTTCTAACAAAGCTAGAACCAGCCCTGTACCTCACATGGCTCCTGAGATCTCCCCATTCATTGCTCTGCTAGACTTATGTCAAGCTGACAGCTCAGGGGGAGTGTCTTTTCTGCTGCAGCAAAGGGGGTGTGTCCATGCTCTCCCTATCACAGCTCAGGAAAAATTAAAGGATGAAATTGAGCATGTGGGACAAGGAAATGGGGAAAAAAGCAAACAGCAGGTGGCGATATACAGATACATTTTATTGAATAATTCAGTGACTATGCTGAGTTTTTAATTACATACAGTTACAAAAGTATTCAGATCCAGGTGCTGGTTTTAAAACTGTAGAATATTATTCCATGGGACAACCCCTTCAAAGCAACCCTCCAGTTCAAGGAGGGTGCCCTCCTACTCCTCTCTTTAGCTGCAGAGTAGATCTATCAGTTCCAGGGCTTCTATCATCCAAGATGGCTGCATACTGTGCATTTGTAAGTCCGAGACACTTCCTGATTGGCCTGCACTGTTCACATGAGCAGTGCTGGCCAATCCAACGAAAGGGCTGGACAATTAGAAGTTGGATTGGGCTACCAAATCACAGAATGCATTAGGCAGGATGAGTTTGTGATCTGTCCGTGTGTGTGTGTGTGTGTGTGTATATACATACATATTTATATAAATTTTTTATTTTTTTATTAAATTTGGTGGACAGAAAACTCACTCCATAGTAGTTTCGTGCCTCCGTTCCGCACCTTTCCGGATTCGAGTGAATGGGTCCACATCCGTGATGCGGTGCACAAACGGCTGGTGCCCTTATATAGCAGGCCCGCTGTTTGAGCCCCACCTCCCATACAGGCCTGGCTGGCACACATGCATGTTTAAAAAAACAAAAAATCCAATCAAAGCACAGAGAGAGGGGCATGCTACAGAAATGAGTGGGGCTTGCGTGCAGCAAAAGCAACGGTGACGCCCTCTTTGCACCAATTACTTAATTAGCATATTGTGAAAAAGCATCATAACTTGTGAACGGAGCCGCAGATCAACAAAAGAAAAACGGGAGTTTTAATCAGGTGAACCACGGCTATGTGTCTGTGCAGTTTGATAGGGAGGTCAACGTTTTTTTGTGACTTAAGGGTTGTAACTTATTTTGTTGAACTGCCAAAATAATTTTTGTGGCTTTTTTTTTTTTTTCTTTAACATTTTTCCTTTTTAATTTTATTTGGGAAATGCTGTGCAAAACATTTTTAAAAAGTCATTTTTTTTTAACTATACCTCCTTATTCATTAAATATGAACATTACACTAAAATAAATGATTAAAATTAGTTCCCCATTTTGTGTTTTGGTATTTAATATGTATAGTTTCACGTGAATGGGGCGATAATGCTCAGTTTTTGTTTTTTTATGTGGGTGTTTATTTTTTTCTTTTATTTGTATTTTATTTTTTATCATTATTATTATTTTTTTATTTATTTTTTTATTTTTTTAAATGTATTTCTCAATATATTTTTGCCATTTGCGCTGTGCAACCCAGACAGAGGAGAGCTACCTTGCATCTGGTGATATTAAATGCTCGAGTGCCTTTTTTTCGGCTTATCGGTTGTATTAGCGTTTAAACGGATCCGGAATAACCTCTATTGAAAGTCAATGGAGGACGGATCCGTTTACAAGTGTGTCACACCAAACGGATCCGTCCCCATTGACTTGCATTGGGGGTCATTCCGGATCCGTTTAGGTGCGGATAACTAGTACGGAGAGCAAACCGCAGCATGTTGCGGTTTGTTCTCCGGTCTGAAGACGGAACAGAATGCTTTCAGGAACATTCCGTTGTCTTCAGTTCAGTTTTGTCCCCATTGACAATGAATGGGGACAAAACGGAAGCGTTTTATTCCGGTATTGAGCCCCTATGAGGGAGCTCAATACCGGAATTCCATAACGCTAATGTGAAAGTAGCCTTACAAATACTGGCTGTGTAAAAGCTTTCTGAGACCTCTGCAGTCTGTGACTTTGCTCCATGGGATGTGGACATTTTAGCTGAACAGTTACTGCTCTTTCATGTTCTTATCTGACTGATGCAGATTAACTGTACCCGCTGCTGTTTTCCAGATACATGTAACAAGCAGCAGGGTTCGATAAGTACCATTAGCTGATGATGCAGTATTTCAGGAGCATCATGAACCTTGTCTGCGGTTTCACATTTTCACTTCTTCTACCATGCATTTCATGAAGTCTTGCCATGTCTCCTCCATGTCGAGTGATGTGGCATGCCAGGTCACTAGCAGATTAGTGCAACATATTTTACATAGGTGCTTTTTATAATCCATTGTGCTTATTATAGTGTAAATCACTTACCCTTTTCTAGGCACAATTAGGAAATGGACTAGCAGCTAGTTTTGCTGGGATCTCTGTGACTGCATTTTCTAGATGTGGAATCTACATGGCAATTATTGGGATCAACCCGTTCCCGATAGTTGCCTGATCAGGGCAGAGCTGCATTTGTATTTGCAGCAATCACCCCCGCGGTCACTCCTCCACATGGAGGATCCCTGCTTCCACAAGGTGATGTAAATTGGACCTGTCACCTCTCCTGACATGACTTTTTATTTTTTTAGTAACTACTGCATTCCCCATGTAATAACAATGAAGTTTATGAATAAAGGTACAGCTGGGTGTTACCAGTTGGGTGTGTGTCATCGCACAGTCTGACACTGCTGGATCCTCTCAGATTGTGCAGACACACAGGCTGAACTGGTAACGCTCCGTTGTACACTTACCCATAAATTTCTAGCAGGCATAATAGAGGAATGGCAAAGCGTAAAGTCATGAGCACAAAAGCTCATTTCATGTCAAATACAATTATTTACTGAAGCAGACAAACATTCTTAGGGATACTGGTTCTTCATAGTTGCCCCTGTCATTGGCATGTGTAAAGGGGCCTTAAAGGGATTGTTCGGTTTCCCATATTGATAACCTATCCTCAGGATCAGATCAGCTGTTTGAAGAGAATGCAGCGCATTTCTGAGCGCCACATTCTGTTCTATTTACCTACTCGTCAGCGGCAAGCAGTGTAATTACAGCTTAAGTAGATGGGACGGAGGAGCTGTAATTACTCTGCTCGCCCCAACTATGTTAACTATATGTCGACATTATACAGATGAACAATGACGAGAACGAAGCGCTCGTATAAGCACTGCGCTCTCTTCAAACAGGGGTGCCGGAGTTGGGCTTCCACCGATAATGATATTGATGACTTGTCTTGAGGATAGGTCATCAATATAGGAAACACCATAACCCTTTTTAGAGTTTGGTGGTTTTCCATGTATTTGTAGCAGGTTGTGGCTTTTCTTGCAATTCAATCCAAGAATGTTAGAGGCGAGCCTGTGTTCAGGAAGGAATTCCCAGCTTCTCACACCTCCTCACAGAACCGTCCACGTTGCCTGTAAAGCTGGGAGACATGCCTTTTCATGTACTAACAGATGGGGATGCAGAGTATAATGTCATGACAGAGATGGGCCGCATTTTTCTCCACGTTTCTGCAGCTTTTCTAGTGACACTTCATACTGTATGGAAGATGAGAATAGAAGCTGAGCGGCTATGACATGGCTTTGTGTAGGTTGTATTAATAAATTAAGATTATATGTAGACCTTAAAGGAAATGTATGACCTCTCATTTCTTTTGGGCAGATAAAACCTGATAGTCACACATCTCCTTTTTTCATTTTCTGATTGTAGATAGTAGAAATTCTGTTTCCTGAACGTGATTATGGGGGCAGCTATCTTGCCTGAGCTGTTTTTTAACAGCATTTAGAGAGCGACTTGACTGCAGCCCCATGGGCCGTAGACACAATGGACAGGAGGCAATCTCATTGGCTTCTATGGGATTTCTAGGCATGCTCTGTGACCTGTGCAGAGGTCATTGTACAAGGAAGGATTGTAAATGGTGGATCCTGTCTTATCAATATACAGGTGATATCTCTTATTGTAATCCTGCCTGTGATGATAATGAGATGACTGCTACAAAGTGATCTGTACAGAACAGGAAGTGATACCTATTATCATTACACTTAGGCCTCAAGCACACGACTGTAATTTTGGTCTGTGTCTGATATGCATTTTTTGCGAATTGGACTCATACCCTTTCTTTATTATGGGTCTGCAAAAAAAACGTGGGGCTGTCCACATCCCTGTGGCTTTTCTGCAAATGATAGAACATGTTACATTCGTGTCTGTTTTGCTCACAAGAATAGACATTTCTACTCTACTGGGTTTGAGAACATTGCAGAATGCACACGGCCGGTATTCATATTTTGCAGATCCGCAGTTCGCAGACCGTAAAATGAATACGGTTGTGTGCATGAGTGGCCAGTGTGAGAACTGCAGCGTTTTGGAATTTTTTTTTCCAGTTTTGTAGTGATATGGAAATTCAAAAGTGACATCACCACAAATTCAAAAAATTAAGGGGGTTACTTATTAAAGAGGCTCTGTCACCATGTTGTAAACTATGTATATTAATACATAGGTTAATAGGGGCAGTTTTCCGATAAATCCACATACCTGAATAGCAGAGTAGAACGTAGTGGTTGTGGAGAAATCTTAACTTAAAAAATTATGCTAATGCGCCTTCGGAGCACCGGGAGGCGGGCTCTTTCCTTCCGAGCACTGCTTCTTCACCGCCCTCCCGGCTCCGAGGCTCTCCCCCCTGCCTAAGTGCACGCCCCTTTATCAATGAAATCCCGCGCCTGCGCATTGTATCCAGGCCTGGCGCATGCGCAATAGCGCTTGCAGTGCCGAACACCGCAAGCGCTTCCATTCATCTGCGCACGCGCCGTCACTTCCCTGAACCCGGAAGCGAATACGTCGCTCTGATGAGAGAGTTATTTTACAGAAAATCTTTTTTAAAAGAATTATCTTTTTTTTTTTTTCAGCAGCTTATACAATGAAGAGAGAAATTTACTCCGCATCAGAGAACGGGAGAGACGAAATCAAGAAATTCTTCAAGAAAGAGACCCTTATGTTGACAATGCTCCGCTTTTTCCAGAACCGTACAAGGTACATTGGGTTAAACCAGTAATGGTGGTTTGTCTGTCTAGAGATGCTGGGGACTGAACTGGTTTTTGGTGCATTCTTGAAATGAATCAGACTTACCCCGTAGTTGCTTAGCGGAGCAGCTGCAGTTTAGTTTGCTGAGATGTGGAATATACTAGTTTGTTCGTTCCCTCAGGAAATTAGAAGTCCCCAGAGCGCTTGCAAATTAGGGGAAGCTGGTATTGGTAAGATCACACCAAGTCTTGAAGGCACTTGACGGCTTCTCTCCAGTGTCTGCCTCCTTTCTGGAGAGTTATTTACATGCCATAGTTTTCTACCTTTTCTTCTATGGATGACGCCTGCTGTTCACCACGTAGTGACTGGTAAGATGAATTGATAAGAACCTTTTTTCTATTGTGACACAAGTGCAGGGTACTTTTATGCTACTATTGTTTTACTGCGACATATTAGATGTTATAAAACATTGTCTTGTGACAGAATATGCTTAATTCAGCAATATTTATTATATCTTTTATCTTAGACAAGCAAAGGAGACGAATTATCTAGTCGTATACAGAGTATGCTTGGTAATTACGAAGAAGTAAAGGAGCTCATTGGTGCAAAATCACATCAGGACCTAATTGGCATCCCAGTGAAATCACAGGGACGACCTGTCAAGCAACCTCCAGCTTACAGCCGTTCTATGGGCCCTCCAAAATCATCAAGTATGCCTTTGGGGCATAGGAATAGACCTCGTACTGCTCCGGAGCTGTCCTCTGGTGCTAATGTAAAAAATCACATCCAAAGTCATAGTCTTCAGAATAACCACAATCAGGAGCAACGATCTGGAACCGTGTCTGTGGAAAGAAGCGGGAAACAAGCTCAAGATCAGCGCTCTGCAGAACAGCCCTCCTCACCAGCATCAGTCTTGGCCCTTTCCCCTCTGCTGTCATCCTTGTCCCCCCCTGTTGAGCCCTTGTCCCCTTTACATTCCAGCCAGCAAACTGATTCCAAGTCGCGCAGCAATCGAAGCCATGCCTCCAACTCCCCAAATGTAACAGACCCAGCTAACAGGGAAGGCGCTACCACTGTTGCCAACTTAGTACCTTCATCACAAACCTTCCCAACCTATTTGACTTCAAAAACGCATACGCTGCCTCCAAAGCCCACAGCTTACGTGCGTCCTATGGATGGTCAAGATCAGGCTCCTACTCTTTCTCCAGATCTGAAGCCTCTACAAGAGGACTATCATGAGGAGTCTTACGAAAGTCATGTAGATCTAAAACCGAATGCCAAGGACAAGCTTTCCAGAATGGAAATGACTTCTGAGCATTTTGAGGTAGGTTGTAATAGGTGTAAAAGAATCAAATTATGATGTGTCATAAACCATTCTCCTTGAAAGTATTGGCAAGCATATGTGACATTTAGGAACAAGAAACATATTCGGCTTTGCCGGTAATAATTGTATGTCTTGGGACTAGATCATGGGAGTGTGGCTAGATGATGGATCAAAAAGAATGGTGCAAAATTATAGCCTTGGTATTCATAACTGAGAGAACATAACTCAAATGTATTAACATGGAAAAAACACACTATCCAAGTTTTAGCTATACACACATGTTCGATACGACTGGTGACACAGCCGATGTCTAGATGGAAGTCCAAGTGACGCTTCATCTCAGGTCATTTAGATCCTATGGCTGGGGGGGGAGATACACTGACTTTTTGCCCCACAGAAAGAAGTTGCAAGGTGTTAGATCTGGTGGTCTTGGAGGCCAGCGCAACATTGGTGAATTGTTGTGGTAGAGTTTCATTCAGGTATTTATCCTGCTGATAGACTGGCAGATCTTCCTCCGTCAGTGGCATAAGACATTCCCTTTACATTCCCTGGCAGGAGTGGCCAGTGGCAGTGTCCTCAGCAAAAAAAAAAGAGGTACTTTACGCCTGCTCATTGCACAAACACACTTCGGGTGAGTCCCTCATGTGCTTCATAAGGGTGCATGGGTTTTCTGAGCTCCAGATTCTAACCTTTTGTGGTGATTGACCTTCCCACTGAGGTGAAAGGTAGCCTCATCCCTGAACACTAGCCTGTCAGCGAGTTTCCAATCGGCCCTGCAAGTCGATGCAAAAGTCATGATGTTTTGGTCTGTTGTCCAGTTCATGACGAATTTGTAATCTTTATGGCTTACAATGCAGGTGTTGTCAGAAGATAGGCCTTACCATGGTTTATGGCACTTGTAGTTCCATACTAGTCAGCCTGGTCGACTCAGATCCTGTTCACTATCTCTTCCAAAGTCTGGGTGGCCCAGACTTTTGCCATGATGTACACAGCCAGTGGTTTCAAATTTCTTCACCCAGAAATCCAGTTTCTACGCAGAGCGTGAATTTTTCACCAAATTTATTCTGAAAAATTTTCAACACATTTTCACACATTCTTACAAATTCAACGCAAAAACGCCGCTTTTTTCTTGTTGCAGTGTCGCCATTTTAAACCTTCCCCTTTGTATACTGGTGTAAGCTCACCAGTACACACAGCGGCAGATTAACCAAAACTGACTTTATTACCAATAGCAGGCGCGGCTTTTACAGCAGCCGGCCGCGGTGCGGCTTTTACAGCAGCCGGCCGCGGTGCGGCTTTTACAGCAGCCGGCCGCGGTGCGGCTTTTACAGCAGCCGGCCGCGGTGCGGCTTTTACAGCAGCCGGCCGCGGCGCGGCTTTTATTTCTCAAGATCAGAATTTATTTTAATTACAGGCCATTGCTTTTGAACCATCATTTTGAATAGCCCTGTATAAAAATGTATGTATGAGTGAAAGGATGTGATCGACTGAACTTTAAATAATTCAAGCAAGATTGTCAAACTGCCACAAATTCCATTAAAACCTCAGTATAATAAAACAAACGATTTAGTGATGTTAAGCAAAATAGGTAATTTGAGTAACTGCCAAAGCTAATTCTGATTAAATGCATTGACAATCCCTTGTAATTAATAAGTCCCATTCAGATAGCTGTAATACAGCTGCTTTTCAGTGTCTGTATTACCGCTGCAAGACTTGGAGCCCCATGTCATCGTAAGCGCCAAAGCTTTATGGGGAGATTTATCAAATCTTTGAAATCTCCTGCGCTGCCAGATGACGCACCTTATTTGTGAGGCAGCGTGCACCAGAATGAAATCTACAGCAACTTTGTGGCGCTTGTCTGGTCCTCCTACTGCTGCTAGTGCTCCTACACACGGCAGCGGTGACATGTCTGTATACAGCACATGACTACTGCAGCCAAGGGTGCATTCAGACGAACGGCTTGCGGCTCAGATGCGAACCCGTTCACTTCCGTCTGCATCCCTTGCTCCATTCCGTGGCCCTGCGAAAATTATAGATCATGTCCTATTGTCCGTTTTACGGACAAGAATAAGCATTTATATAACGGGCCGCCCGTTCCGTTCCTCAAATCGCAGGATGCACACGGGTGGCATCCATTTTTTGTGGATCCCCAATTTGCGGACAGCAAAACACGACACGTTTGTGTGAATGCACCTTAACACTGAGGACAGTGATCAACTACAACAGTCACGTACCGTACATTTGCACCGACACTGACATACAGGTTTATGGAGAGTCAGCGCGGCAGCATTGAGCTGCTGAGGACTGTAATTGGCTGCTGCAGTCATGTTCTGTGTACCGACATATCATTGCTATAAATAAGACTTTTTGTTTTAGGCTTATCCAAGATTTTTATTTATCTCAGACATTCCCTTTAAAGAGAACCTTTCACCACTCCTGACATGCCTGTTTTAATAGCTCCATGCATTCCCCATGTAATAACAATTCTGGAACATCTATTCTTATGTCTGTATGTTGTGCCATTCCTTTATTATTTGTGCTAGAAGTTATGAATGAATTGCTATTTGTCTTCAGTAAGGGAACAGAGGGGTGGTGACCAGTTGGGGGTGTGTACCTGCACAGACTGACTATAGCCAATCAGTGCTGCCATGTTCAGACTGTGCATGGACACACCCCCAACTGGTCACCTCCCCTCTGTTCCCTTACTGAAGACAAATAGCAATTCATTCATAACTTCTAGCACAAATAATAAAGGAATGGCACAACATACAGACAGAAGAATAGATGTTCCAGACTTGTTATTACATGGGGAATGCATGAAGCTATTAAAACAGGCATGTCAGGAGTGGTGAAAGGTCCTCTTTAAATTGTGTCCTTGCTTAATGTCCATTTCTCCAATCAGTATAAAAGTACACCATAGTGATTAGGATATTTTTGCAGGCTACATGTAGGCTACACGAATATTATGAAGTAAACACATTAGTCACGTCAGTGTGATGGGAATATGACAGGTGGACATTTTCCCAGTACATGCTAACATGGATTTTCTTACCATTGGTCATGACTGTAACTTGCTTTTAGGTCTTTATGTAAAGTCTATAACAGGGCCACCAATTTTACTTGCAATTTATTTCCACTCACATTGGGCCACATCAGCCATCAATTCCCAGGTTCAACTGCAACACCAACACCTCATGTACTTATCCCCCTAAAAAAATACACTGAAAAGTAGTGTCACTGCATGGCCCCATGCACACGACCATGTCCGCAATATACGGATGCAGACTGTGTGCTGTTGATTTCAGTGGGTCCCTGGTCCTCATTTTGCAGACATATTCTTTCTTTCTGGATGATCAGTGTGCTTTTCACTTCCATATGTCCCTTCTGCGAATAAATAGAACGTGTCATATACATGTTCACAGAAAGTGTGGATACGACACGGACGGTATGTGTATTCTGCACATCAGCAATTTGCGGACTGCAGAATACATATGGTCGTGTGCATGAGGCCTTACAGTTATGTCACTGATCCTAGATTATACATATAGCACAGGTATGATAAATACAGTGATGTCACAGCACCCGCACAGTGCAGTGACCAAAATGAGGTAATGGTCACAATGATGTCATAGTGCAAGGGTGATGCAAACAGTGCTGTTACTGCTCATGAACATTAAACTGTCAAGTCCTATGTGAAAGGATTATTGCACACAGTGATGTCACAGAACAAGTATGATACACAGTGATGTCACAGTACAGAGATAATAAACACAGTGATGTCACAGAACAAGTATGATGCACAGTGATGTCACAGTACAGGGATAATAAACACAGTGATGTCACAGTACAGAGATAATAAACACAGTGATGTCACAGTACAGAGATAATAAACACAGTGATGTCACAGAACAAGTATGATAAACACAGTGATGTCACCGTACAGGGATAATAAACACAGTGATGTCACAGTACAGAGATAATAAACACAGTGATGTCACAGTACAGGGATAATAAACACAGTGATGTCACACCGTACAGGGATAATAAACACAGTGATGTCACAGAACAAGTATGATAAACAGTGATGTCACAGAACAAGTATGATAAACATAGTGATGTCACAGTACAGGGATAATAAACACAGCGATGTCACTGTACAGAGATAATAAACACAGTGTGTCACAGTACAGGGATAATAAACACAGTGATGTCACAGTACAGGGATAATAAACACAGTGATGTCACTGTACAGGGATAATAAACACAGTGATGTCACAGTACAGGGATAATAAACACAGTGATGTCACTGTACAGGGATAATAAACACAGTGATGTCACAGAACAAGGATAATGAATACAGTGATGTCACAGTTCCGGGGTTATAAACCTGGTGATTAGACTAAACAATAATTTACACAGTTATGTGGCAATACAAGATTAAAGGGTTATTCCTGTCTCCGCCTCAGTTGGCATCTGGGTAGGCGGAGTTACAGAAATGGGTGAGCGTTCGGCACTCCGCTGTTTCCATAACCCTCATAGCAGTGAATGGGCGCTTCACTGTTTCTGGAAACTCGGGTGTTACGGAAGCACCACTGCTTGCTGTGCTATGCTGTTTGTGTAGCTCCCATTCACTGCAGTGGGAGAACAGCGGAGAGCTGGCCACTAAACATTTCTGTAACTTCACCTACCTCCGGCTGGCGCCTTCCGTCTTAGCCTTGAAAGCCTGAGATGGGAATACCCTTTTAACAAGTAATATCAAGTGCATAGAATAAATGTTAGTATTCCATTATGTTGATGAGTTGCTGTTGGCCCCTGCTTATCCAATCCTAAAAAAATCCTCCCCCATTTGCCAGGCCCCCCACGCTGAATATACTTACCCGGGTCCCAGCTCCCTGCACCGCTCCTCCCCATACCGCTGCTGCTTCTCCCTGCACACGGATGAAAACATCTGGTGTCGGGGGAAGGGGGGGTCGCTGCCAATGGTGGCGGGGACGAACCTCCTTAGGGTCACCTGCGATGCTAGCGAGGCTAGTCCCCGTCACCACCTACCGTTGGCTGCTCCCCCCGACACCGGATGTTTTCCGGGGGGGGGGGGGGGGATATTGTATAGGATTGGATAACCCCTTTAAGGACCCAGATTGTGCCCGCTCTAGTAGGTCATAGTCTCTTGCAGTAAAATGGGTCATCTCCGGCTCTCGTGCACTGTTCTTGCTGTCATTATCCGGTAGCATCAATGCGACACAGACGGCGCTCTTTTTCTTCTTTGGATTGAGTCACAGGTATCGTGGCAACACATAATGCGCCTAATAAAAATTCCCAGAAACTCTGTTTTTCTCTCTTCTCCTCATAACTTTTCCAGTGACCAGTCTTTCCTTTACCTAAGACGCCGCTGATGCGCAGAAAGTTTCCATGTAAATAGAACTGAAGAGGAAATAGGAAGGCCTCCAATCACTGATCCGAAACCAGCGCATGCGCAGTCTGACTCCAGTGTAAGGGAATGCAGGTCACTGATGGATAGGAGCCTCCATCAGCGGCTATTTTTGGAGTGCAGCGCTGGGAAGTAGGTGAGCAATAGAAATTAGGGCATGTGTCACCAGATTATCAGCATTAATCCAGCTGACGTGTGACACGTGCCTGTCAGCTGAATTTGGGGAATACAATATGTCCTGAGGAGTCTTACCGGCCAGGCAACCCTCTTGTCAGCTGAATGTAATGCTTTTAGTCCTTATTCTTTATGTGGCCTCAATGTTTTTAAAATCAATCTTTTATAATATGTAAATTAGCCTTTGGGTGCAACGAGGGTGCTGCTGTTGCGCCCAGAGGCTCAGGTCTTTGCCTGCTTTGCCACACCCCCACTGCTAAGGCGGGGAAAACATATTGACACCTCGGTCTCACAAGAGCGCGTTTGTCACATGTGATGTACTGGTATAGTGGGGAGGGGACACAGTGATCTTCAGCAAATGTCAGAGTGCCGGGATTTCAGAGGCTCATTTGCATATATTAAACCATCATTTTCTCAGCAATGGGGGCACATATGAACATGGGACCAACACAGATGTCTTCAGCTGCCGAGTGCACATGTAACAGGTCAGTCAGTTTCATAGGTACAAATCTGCTGACAGATGTCCTTTAAAATGAGCATGCTGATATACAGGAAAGCTTAATTTAGTTGTTGTTATGCATTTTTATTACTGTAGCGTCCCAATTTATGGAAGTATTGTGCAGGAGAGTGGGGGCTTGCCTTAGAAGCTGTAGCCTAAGGGTCATGGTGTGCGGCATCACATTTACTTCCAGCCTTCGTGATGCCGTGCTGGATTAAGATCACGTCTCACAACCACTAATACGGTTTGAAGAGCATTTTGCGGCCTCTGTTAGAAGTGACAATCCAAAGGGTATAATTGACCTGACATTTCTAAACCCGCCTGGATTTCCTGGATAAAATAGGCTGGATTATTCTCTGAAGCCTTCAAATCTGTTGTCCCTCTGTCCTGCAAACTGAAAGCTGATCCAACAGGCTGAATTGTGTGCAGATGTAGCAGAGCTCAGTTTGTGGTATCAATAGAAGTTGTGCTGTCATTGTCATTCGGGGGATGAAAATAAGTGAAAAGGAAAAGTGGAGAGCAGTTGCTGTTGTCTTTCTCTAAAGGGCCTCTGAAGTATAAGAGCAGGAATTTTATTTGTTGCTATTGGCCCGTGTTTCTCAACCTGCGGTAGGTGTACCCCAAGTGTACGCATGACTTCCTAGAATCCAGTAATGTTTGATTGCTGTTCGCTAGGGCCTCTCGACATTCAACTGTACCACCATCCTGAGGCGTTTCACTCTCATAGGCAACAGACCACTAGCTGGTGCACACGACGCATTGACATAACCATCTTCTCAGCCAGGCTGCAAACAACTCGGGACGCTGGCCCGAAGAGGCATTTTGGGGCTGCACTATTGGGACAATATATGAGGGGGTCATTATAAATACTGAAGGGCACTAGTACTACTGGCAGCACTAAAAGGGGGCATTTCTTTCTACTGGGAAACATAATGGGGCTTTATTACTACTGGGGGCACTATAAGCGGTCATTAGTAGGGTGTCATTACTTCTGGGGCATACTATGGGTGCTTTATTAGTACAGGGGGTACTATGGTGGTTTTTGTTAAAGGGGTTCTCCGAGATATATATATTGATGATCTATCCTCAGGATAGGTCATCAATATCAGATCGGCAGGGGTCCGACACCCGGCACCCCCGCCGATCAGCTGTTTGAAGAGGAGGCGCGCGTCGTATGAGCGCTGCCTCCTCTTCAGTGTTTACATGCTGGCCGACTCGGGGGTACAAGTCTATGGAAGCGATTCTATTCATAGAAATGAATGGGGCAGTGAGGTGTAATTACACCTACTCACCACTACCCCCGAGTCGGCCAGCATGTAAACACTGAAGAGGAGGCAGCGCTGATACGGCGCGCGCCTCCTCTTCAAACAGCTGATCGGCGGGGGTGCCGGGTGTGGATCTGATATTGATGACCTATCCTGAGGATAGGTCATCAATATTTATAACTCGGAGAACCCCTTTAATACTAAGGGCACATTAGGGTGCATTAGTTCTACTGGGGGCACTATGGTCAGGCATCATTACTTCTGGGGCATACTGTGGAGGTTTTATTACTATGGGGGGAGGCACTATGGAAGGTTTTATTACTACTGGAGGCATTAGTACTCCTGGGGGGGCATATTTATTGCTGGTGCACACTGTGGGGGGCTTAATTACTAGCGGGGGCACTATATGGGGATTTATTGCTACTGGGGGGCATTATGGTGTGCGTTATTACTACTTGGGCAGGGGGACTATAGGGAACACGATTACTAGCATGGAGACTATGGGGACATTATTACTAAGAGCACTCTGGGAGAGAAATATTACTATTGGTGGGACTTTTGTGAGGGCTATTACTGTGGGAACTCTTGCCAAGTGTCATTTTAACTTTTAATTTTGGGGGGCACTGTTTACTAGGCGCAGTTATTTTTGAGGGCACTGGGTGGCAATGATTATTGAAGGTGGAACTATCTGTGTGGTAGTAGTATTTTCAGGGGGCTCATCTGTTTCTACTCCCAATGTTTGTGTGCCCTGTGACATAGTAGCTCAGCTGACTTGTACTTAGAACTGCTCTTGGCTTGGGGTAACGGCACTGAAGGCCTTTTTTTGGCGGATGTCACATACAAATTGCCATATATTATCCACCGACGTAAGGCCCCTTCACATGGCCGACACAGCAGGCACCTATTGGGAACAAACCACTCATTCCTGATTGCCTGCTGGATACAGGAGGTGAGAGCTGCATTTCCATGCTGCCCTTAGCTAAATACACAGATGAATTGTGGAATGTGTCACCTGGAGTTCTGCTATGTAAACTATGCATCTGCTGTGGTGCTAGAAGCCACATATGTATAGAGTTCATCTGACTGTTTGTTCTTATTTGACTCTTCCCTGTCTTACATTTTTTACCTTCTTCCCCTTATTCCTTACACCATCTCCGTCCCCCTTACCTCCTGTGGCTAAATGACATCAAGCTAAAGAGATTTCCTCTTCCACATAGCCCTTCACTAATTCCATTTCCAGGGCCTATATGTCACCTGCTATCTCATTGTTGGCAGCGCCTCTCACACTGAGCCTGGTCTATTAAATGGGCTAATCCACAATGGATAGCTGTGGAATGACTCACGTGGGCTTTCACTGTGCAGGCAGAGCAGCTCTTTATAGACTCTCTTAGATCTTAACTAGCAGATTATTCCCTCAAGCTGGATCACGCCAGCATGGACCATCAGAGGCTCTGATGTGCTCATACCACTTAACCCATTGTGGACTCTTGCTGCCTGTAAACATGTTTTTTTCTAGTGTAGAGAAGGTGGTCTACCAGGGCATTTCTTTATATGGTAGCATGCAGAGGGTCCATCAGTCTACACTTGGGAAGATCATCTCCAGTGCACTTCAGGAGGTATCTAAAGGGCTAAAGGACTTTAGCCACCACCTGTACTCCTTTACAGTGCTTGACCAAGTGACTTCCTCCAGTTCTCCATTGGAGCAGAAGGATCCAGTGGTGTAATACAACTTTAGTGCTGCCTGTTTCTAGTAGATCCTGCTAGGCACTTGGCTGTTCCTAGTCTGTGAGCTTGTGTGATATTTTGCCTCAAGGTGGAAACACACTTGATGGAGGCAGCACTTGTGGGGTAGACATTCAATGGACTGACTGCTGAGCAGGTGGCATCCCATGACACTGTCACAATAAATCCGTCTGTTTGCCTATGGAGATGGCTTGGCTCCATGCTTGCATTTTTCCACCTGCTTGTAATCAGTTTGGCTGACACTTATTAGAAAGGGTGTTCACATACTTATAGCGAAGCAGAGCAGCCTATGTGCCCGACAGAAGCCTTGAATATTGTGTATAAAGAGAACAGCTGGTTCTAGGAAGATCTAGACCAGGGATCTCAAACTCATGGCCCTCCAGATGTTGCAAAACTACAACTCCCAGCATGCCCTGGTAGCCAAACAATGTCCAGGCATGATGAGAATTGTAGTTCTGTAACAGCTGGAGGGCCACGAGTTTGAGATCCCTGGTCTAGACCTTCACCTATCTGATACTAAAGATAATAATTATAACCTATACTGTGGAGCAATTGACATGAATGCAATGTCTGTCCATGTTGATGTCACTTCTTTGGCTGTAGCCTCTCTGCAGTTTTCTCCTTGCCATTGAAATGTATCGCAAGCCTTAGGTGAAGAACTAGAGAGAAATCCAGCATCCAATAAAACAAAGATCTTTGTTGAAGCCAAACACACCTCCAACGTGTTTTTCGGATCTATATATACTGATCATTACTGAGTAAGGATGAGTATGTATAGATCTAAAACGCGTAGACACTCTACCGCCCTTTTTTTTTTTTTTCTCCAGTTTTAAGACGCTTCAATGAAAATCTCCATTTTATTGGTTGGTGGAGTTCTCTCTTTCTCAGTGTTTCTGCATGTTTCCTCCATGGACTGACTTTGCCTTTTTTATTTGTATAAGCTTTAGGTGCTTTTTTTTTGTTCTAAGTGGGAAAATGGTACATACAATTTATAAGGCTTGGGTAATATTTGGATAAACTTTGTGTCACAATCTAAGTGCAGAAATTGTTGGTTAGAGGGCATGACTATGGAGGTTGTCCCTGTGCACCATGTGCTGAAATCAGGCAAAGAAAAATATCCAATAATGGACAAATTCACGTGTCCATGCATCGTTTTTGTATGTTTATTTTTTTATTCTTTGTTTTTTTATGTTGAAAAACCACTTTCAGTAAAAAGACCTAATTTATAAATGTTCCCCAGCATGGAATAGTCTTGAATTGCTTTTAAAAGTCCTTTGACGGTGGCAAGACCAGACCTGACGTATTTTCCCATGTCACAGTCATCGTACACTGTTGTGGACTCTGTCCCATTGCACTCTGCACTATCATCTCAGACAAAGTCTAATCCACGGCGAGTATTGACGGGACAAAAAGTTGCATTCAGATCTCAGACAAGAGGGCTTCCTACATTGTAGAGGAGATCATGGGGCATTAAACTGCCTGTTTTCTGGCAGAATTCTAATAGACTCGGTTCTATAGCTCCACGATGTGCGGTGGCCTTTGTGCCCTGATGAACCTGCCAGTTTCATGGAGTATATTCTAGGTCATTTGCCCAGGTCATTCCTCTCGCTGGAGAACACAAGATGTTCAAGTTTCTACTGACATCTCTGGCTGTTAAGTGCTCTGTTCCCATGGCGTCCTGGCAGGTCAGTGTCAGGTCATTGTTAAACCAATAAATTGTGTCCTGAGGAGGCAGCAAAAGGGTGTGGAAGGTCCTGAACAGTCAATACTAGAACATCCTGCAGTACTTTTGGGGTATGTTGAAACTGGGTATCTTTTTGTGTGTGTGTTTTTTTTTTTGTGTGTAGTTTTTATTGCTTTTAACCAGGGGCATAACTACCATAGTGGCAGATCATGTGACTACTATGGGGCCCAGGCCAAGAGGGGTCCCAGTTGGGATCATCTCCTCTTCTACTGGGGGTGAACATTTGGTCAGGACTCTACCCTCTAAAGAAACAACTTTTAGCAAACGAGGCAGTGGAAAAACTGGCCCAAGGGTCATTGAAAGGGGTTTAGGTGGAAATCCTTATGTCCTGTGTGGGGGCCTGGTTTGATCCTTGCTATGGGGCCCTTACTTCTTTATGTATGCCACTGCTTTTAACGTATGACTCCAACCACTAGTTAAGATATGCCTATCGGGTTACGTACATATTTTTTATACTTTTTTTATTGCTTCTGCAGGGGTTATCAGGTTTCATTTTCTAAGTATGAGCAATTTGCTTAAGAACAACTAGACTAGAAAAAAATCCAGGCTATAGGAAACCATTTTAGAAGTAGGAGGAAATATCTAACTGATTTGCTGTTACTTCCAGGAGTCTAGTGCAGGCCATTGCCTGGCGTTACTTGAAAGGATATATAACTACGTAATGCTGTACAGGTCAACCAGAGCAAGAGATGGATTTTCTGGCCAAGAGTAGAGGATCTAACACCCTCTATCAATAAACTTAAAGGAGTTAAAGGGGTTGTCCAAATTATTTTTATTGATATGGATGCAACACCAAGCAGGTAAACAATGAAGTGAAGGCTGCGCTAGTACAGCGTGTTCCTTCTCTTCAACCAGGTGATCACGAGGGTGCCAGGAGTCAGACCCCCACCAATCTGATATCGATGAACTATCCTGAGGATATGTCATAAAAAAAAATAACTTGGATAACCCCTTTAAATAGCAATTCAGGCAACCCCTATAAATGGCCTAAAATAGCAAAATAAATTATACTTACCCCTTTTCTCTCATGCTCCTTCCATGCTGTGCTCCATTACTCCCCACTGCTGGTGTAATCTTCCCGGCTGCAGCAGTAACAGGATGTCCCTGTTGAGGCCAGCGATTGGCTGCAGCGGTGACCTGTGTGAGTTGAACATTGCTACTGCAGCCATGAAAACGAAGAGCAGGGAGGACTGGGGCACAGAACAGGAAGTGGCTAGTTACATAGACACTCTGATATCACAGCTCCTGTTCCTGCTTTGACACACCCATGGACATAACATCACAGAAAGTAAAGAGGTGCATGGTCATGTGACCACAGTCCAGAACAGAAGATAGGAGCAATATAGGTGAAACAAATGAATTACAAAAAAAAGAAAATTAAAAAAAGGGCATTAAAAAGTGATAAACTATACCTAAACCCCTGCAGTGCCCTCAGTGTATATTATGCCTCCCCACATCCCACATCTCACTCAGTATATATTGTACCCCTCGCAATGTCCTTGGTATATACTAATATCCCACATAGTGCCCCCAGTATAATATAATATAAAGCTGAGTGTATGTATGTATGTCCGCTAAAGGAATCTGCACTGTCGCATTTACAATCACAACAACCCAGGCATTTTTCTTCACTGCTGTAGGTCAGCTTTAAAGGGTCAGGGCGCTGTGGATGACATTGTTAAAGGAGTGGAGTGCAGTGGAGGTCACAGTTAAGGGGACAGTCTGCTATGGAGGTCAGTGTTAAGGGGCAGATTGCTGTAGAGGCCACTGTTAAGGGGGCGGGGTGTTGTGGAAATCACTGTTAAGGAGATGGGGTACTGTGGAGATCATTAATGAAGGGGCGGGCCGCTGTGGAGTTCACTATTAAGGGTGCGGGCGCTGTGGAGGTCTCTGTTAAGGGTACAGGGACCGGTGGAGGTCATAGTTAAAGGGGTTGTCTGGGTTCAGAGCTGAACCCGGACATACCCTTATATTCACTCAGGCAGCCCGCCTGAACAGGGCATCGGAGCATCTCATGCTCCGATGCCCTCCCTTGCCCTGCGCTGGATCGCGCAGGGCAAGGGCTCTTTTATTTACATAACACACTGCCGGGCGGAGGCTCCCGCCCGGCAGTGAGTTCGGTGATGTCACCGGCTGTAATGGGCCGGCTTTAGCGCTGCCCTAGCCGTTTTACTGGCTAGGGCAGCGCTAAAGCCCGCCCATCAGCGCCGGTGACGTCACCGGGCTCGCTGCCGGGCGGAAGCCTACGCCTGGCAGAGCCCAGTACGTCACCGGAACCGGGCTAAATGCCTTTGCCTGTTCAGGCGGGCTGTCTGGGTGAATTTAAAGGTATGTCCGGGTTCACCTCTGAACCCGGACAACCCCTTTAAGGGGACACTCCGCTATGGAGGTCAGTGTTAAGGGGTGGGGTGCTGTAGATGTCACTGTTAAGGGGGTGGGGCACTGTTGAGGGCGGGGGGTGTAGATGTCACTGTTATAGGGGATACTGTAGATATCTTTTAATGACGCACACAAATATTAAATGAAATAGCAGAAGGATCTGGTTTCGCACAGCTATATTTTATCTAGTATCTATATGTGTGTGTTTATGTATGTGTATATGTATATGTGTGTATGTGTGTATATATATATATATATATATATATATATATATATATATATATATAATGCCCACTCTCAGAAGTACACAGGAATGCGCAGCAGCACATGCTCCCCACTGGAGGGAGGCAGCAAGAAGACCTGACATTTCCAGCATCATGATCTCAAATGATCCCACTGGGAACATCAGGTCCAGAGTGGAGCAGTGTGCTTGTGGTGAGGTGGGTATATTTTTCATAGTGTATCTGTTTTTAACGTCCATTAGATGGGTGCACTTCTGTGTAAATTGCCATTAAAAAACTGGGCCCACTGTTTTCAACAGGGTCCATCTAGGCATCAAAATGGCCAAAAATATGCTCTGACCAAAAGATTGGAATAGGCAAATAGACTACTAGTGGTTCTGAAATCTGCCGTCACATTGTTGTGTGAATGTAGTCTAAATGACTATTTTAACCCCTTACCAACCTCCGTCAAGCATGTGCGGCAGACGTTGGGTCTTTAAGTATGGTGCTGACCGGGTGCCATAGCAGTCTGGTTTCTGCTGTTTGCCTACAGGTGGCTGCTGTGTAAAAGTCCATGATCCGTGATAATGGCACTGCATCTGGGCGGTCTTTTCCTAAATTGCTTCACGGCACCAAGAGAAAGGGAGCCACTCAATCGGACTCAAACCATCTTAAAGATGTGAGGCCTGCCTCAGCAATGTTCCTAAGGAGCCCTTTGTTTTTTCATCGCTCCATCCTCAAAAAAATTGAATAAAAAGTGATGGAAAAGTCATACACACGAATTAAAAAAAAAAGCTTATGGAGGTCAGAATATAGGGATACAAAAATAGAATACATTTTTCCAAAGGTTTTATTTTTATATATAAATAGTAAAACACAAGTAAAACTATAAAAATGTGGTATCACTATAATCGAACTATAACCCATAGAATGAAGGCAGTAGTTCAGTTTTACCACCTGGGGAATGCTGTAAAAATGAAACCCATAAAACTGTTGTGGAATTGCATTTTTTTTTTCCAGTTACACCCAATTTGGAATTTCCAGCTTCCCACTACATCTTATGCAATATTACATGGTGCCAGTAGAAAGTACAGCTTCAGGAAGGGGTTACAGGACCTCTTTAAGGCCAGACAAAGACGAGCGTGTGGCAGTGTGATTTCCTGTCCTGACCTCTACTCTTGTGACAGGATCGCACAGCCTTACAATGATTTATAATGCTGTGTCAACCTGAGAGTCTTGAAATCTTGACGGCATTATGTCGGTGTAATTGAAAAGATTCCAGGATTCCATCATAAATCATGCACATGAGCGTACATGCTTAGTGGCCGTATTGCGGACCGTAAACGTCCGGCCTGCAGAATACGGGGACTGGCCCTGTGCACACCCATTGACTGGAATGCGTCCACTTCTGCCAAATATGACTGAAGATGGGACTTCACCTATCTTTTTGGGGTGTGGCAGCACGGATCGGTAGTGCTAAAGAAGTGTTTCTGTGGGATTTCAGTCCGTGCCTCTGCACTGCAAGAAAAAATAGAACGTGTTCTATTTTTTTGTGGTGCGGAATGTATCTTGTGGATCGCGGACCCATTCAAGTGAATGGGTCGGCATCTGCAAACAATGCCTGTACCCGTGCATTATGGACCACTGTTTGTGTTGTGAGCCCTTATGGTGCGCAATTCTGTCAGAGGAGCAGTCGTGAACGGGAACACTGCCACACACAGCCAGTTTCTCACACTGAACTCGTCTGTGTCTGCCCAAATGGCTGCAACTATAGGTGGATAATCGAGCAGATTATTCGGAATCAACATTCTTGTGAACGCTCATTCCCGACAATTTGCCCATCTGAAGGTGCAGCCGATCACCCGATGAATAAGCCAAACGCTCGTTCCTCGGGTGATACTGACGTTCATGCAGACACATCAATTATTGTTTCTGGGCAGCAGAATGCAGCTCTATAAGGATGGGAAATCGCGATAGCCACTGCTCGTCCTCATACTGTGGAGGAGATCGCTGAATGTGAAGGCAGTGCTTCACCGCCACTGAACAAGCAGCCAGAACGTTTCCTTCTCAACAATGGGCTTTTCCTCGGCAGTGTAAATGCCTTAAAAGATAACATTCATCCATACAAAATTGATCTACCCCTCCCCTTCCCCCAGGCACTTGTAAGTTCACCCTTATATACTGTAGAAGATTGTGAAACGCTTCCTATCGCACACAATGTAGATGTGAAGGCACTTTAAGATAGTGACAATTGACCGCACTGTATTTGCACAGTGGGACTATAGTCTTGATCATACACTGGCGTGCCTGTTTGGTTTTCTGCTTCGTTTCCAAGTGGCAGCGAGTGTGTAGCCTGCACCTTCAGTAAACAGACTGTACTACTACAGCAGCTGATATATAGCGCCCTATCTGTACAGCGGCATCAGGACTGCGGCCGAGCCTTCATTGGTAGCAAACTGATAACACGGTGTTCGATGGTAATAACTGCGTAAGCGGTGAGGGAAGGGTAATCTGGGTACGGGAAAGAATAGCATGACTGCTTACTGCTATGCTACAGACACTCTGCAGGAAATTATACAATTTACATGATGGACTCTAAGATCTAAAGATGAATGAGAGAAAATAATGGGGCAGCCCCCTTGTGTTAGCGAGCCACAGACACAATATCTTCTGACTGGTGGAGTGTCATTGATCTGCTTAGGCTATGTTCATATTTAGTGTTTCTGATGGCAAGAATAGAACAGTCTAAAATATTATTTCTGTCAACATACCAAAGCCCCAACCCTATTAAAGCCCACAGTATCATGGCTTCCAGTGTGAACAGAGCCTTACTGGACAAGATGTTGTGTTTTTATTCTGGCTGACAAGTTGCTATTTGAAATGTATGACAACGGCTTTTGTCACGCAACAATAAGGGTACAACTACACAGCAACATGTGCCGTGTAACTTTTTTTTGTAATGGTAGTCTGTGGTGTCGCATTGCAACATGCTGCGACGCGGCAGTCGCACAAAAATACATCTTGGATGGATTTTTTGCGACTTTTGCGTCGCAGTCGCAGCGTTTCACAAGTAACACCATTGACGATCATTACAAAAACATTGTGCAAATTTTTTACCACAAGAAGTCGCGTATCCGTAGCCTAAGAAGCAGCTTTGGCTCCTGCCAGCATTTAGGCAGGGAAGCCATTGTCTAATCTGTGATCTCTTAGTATACATGACATATCTTAGCCAATTCTAGCACTTGGGACACGTATTTAGGGTCCTAGGGAAATATATGTGTAGTTGCACCATGATCTGACGAGTAATTGGGGTCCAAATTCACCAGAGTTCACCCTAAAGCCACCTGCACACGACGCGGATTACGAGCAGAAAGTCCACAGCGTAAGGCTCCATTCACACGTCCTGTTTTTCTTTCCTGATTCGCTCCTGATTTTTTCAGGACTCATTGCAATGAATGGAACCGGATCAGGATCGAATCAGGAAAGAAAAACAGGACGTGTGAATGGAGCCTAATACAGTGCCAGCAAAGTATATGAGATGACACAAATCTCATGTGCACGTTTCTTCTTTCTTCCATGCAGAAATGGACCTGAAGTATAGATTTAGAAATCCACAGCATGTCCATTGTTTGTGTGATTTTTTTTTGGTGCAGATTTCACCCTTCTCAAAGGACCGCATCAAATGCGCACCAAAAACCAGAAGTAGCACATGCGGGTTTGGAGCAGATGTGGTGTGGAAATGGGCAGAAATACGCCTAAAAACTGCACGGTTTTTGTGAAATCTGCACTCGTGTACTCTAATAGAGCCACATCATGTCAAATTACGGATGTTTTACGGTGTGTAGCTGGCATATGTGGAAGTAAAGCTGCTGGTACACTGCTTCCTATGGTTCCACTATGTGCTTCAGATATTTAGCCAATTAACATGACTCAAACTGTACATAATTGTCCATTCCCAGCACTTGTGTGGACCGCAAATTGCAGTATGCATTGCACTGGCACCGACCATGTGCCCACCGTCTGCGGACACAGACCCATTCACTTGAATAGGGTCCGTAATCTGCCTCAGACGATGTGCACTGCACAAAAGTAGTGCATGTAGTACATTTTTTGCAGTGCAGAGGCATGTAGAGAAAACCCACAGAAGCACTCCATAGTTCTTCCGTTCTGTGCCTCCTTTCCGCACCATGTCTTATGGATTTCTGACCCATTCCCAAAAAAAGCTGTTTGCAGGCTGCAGTACGGGCAAGGCCGGCCCACGTCGTGTCAATGAGCCCTAATTCTCATAGTCTTTTTAGGATATATCCACACAAGAAAGGAAAAAAATCTGTTGCAGATTTTGCTGGAAATCTGCAGAAATTCTCTTTTTTATATACAAATTGTGACCCACGTTTGCCATGGATGTTGCACGGTGCGTTGCAAAGTATGAAGTCCGCAGAAATACTCGTCCTGCTGCAGATTATAAATAATATGTCAATACTGACATAAATTGCAGATTTTCCGCCTGCAAATTTGGACTGAAAATCTGCAGCATTTTCTGTGTGTTTGGACACAGCCTTAGGGCTCGTGCACACAAACGTATTTTCTTTCCATGTGGGCCCCCTTTTTTTTTTTTGGAGGACCATATGTGGAACCAGTCCGCAAAAAATTAGAACATGCCCTATTATTGTCTGCATTATGGACAAGGATAGGACTGTTCTATTAGGAGCCGGCTGTTCTGTTCCGCAAAATATGGAATGCACACAGATGTCATCCGTATTTTTTGCAGACTGCAAAATACATACGGTCTTGTGGATGAGCCCTTATAGTGGATAAGCTACTGGCAGGATGGAAGCAAGTAGTTTTGGCGCCATGTATTGTTACATAGTAGCAGGTTTACGTGGGACACAGCAGCTTTGTCTACCCGTGTGTTGTTTTTTACTGGAAGCGGGCAGGTGTTTTCTCACTGCGCCGTGCAGTTACTAAGGAGGTCCCCTGGGCACTGCAGCTTTCATCACCTCCTGCCCCTCCCCGGCTGAGCGATACCTCACTTAATAAAATTCGAAGAAGCTCGCTTCCGTGCTGACCTTGGATGCATTTGAGAGAAATGGGTGTGTTTTAGGTGTGCGTTCTGCACTCTCACCATGTCGTCTTCAGACTAGTCAGCGAGCTGCCAGAGGGACAGATGTTGCCAATTTCAAATATACAGAGGGGAAGGCAAATATTGCTAAGCAACCATTGACTTGAGAGAGCATTTTTAGGAGCGCAGCCAAGGGAGTTATGCCTGGGAGCTCAGCGAGCCTTCTCATGGCCCTGCCTGTGCGAGGGAAGAGATTAAAAGTTCTGTCTTGTGAAAGCCACCGTGGAGCCGCCCGGAGAAAGGCTAACCTGTTGACACTGATTAGGACTGACAAGTGGGCCGCTGTGGAGCCACAGAAAGCTTTTGGCCATGTAGGAGGGAAGTGAGACATGTTCACGGAGGTAAGGACTGATCAGCTGTCAGCGTGAGCTCTGCAAGCCGCACGCGTTTCAGCACCAGGATCTCTTTTCCCGGCTCGACCTCTCTATTAATAGAGCTGCCTGTGGGTGAAACATATGGTAATGAAAAGGCCCAAAAGGCAGATTTAGAAGCAAATAGTGTGACTTTGATACTTCAGCCGTCACTCCTCCCATGCACAGGGATTACTGGTCGGAAACTCTTTGGGTGCTTTATTACGTTTGGTGGGTGAGCATAAACAAAGGGTCATGAGCACGCTTACACCTGTAGCTGTCCCCTCTGCATAGATACTCGGGTTTCTTGTGCACGGATGGCGTTGTCTGCATTTCTGTGTATTTATATCTTGTATGACATATCTGCATTTTGTAAGAAAAGTCCACAGGGAATACACCAAGTCCCTCTTATAGTAATCTCCTGAGTAGTACTGGGAGCAATTAGCAGCATGTGTTCCACAATCGCCTGTGTTTGTACCGCACGCTCCTGCATTGTAGTGTCTCCCACCCCATGCCAGCATAAATGCAGTATACCGATAACATGGCCGTCACAGTTTTCTGCTGACTTGTGTGTTCACTTTTTGTTACCTGTGTATGTCTGACATTTACGTTGTGGAGTCCGAATACGAAAGTATTTATTTATTTTTTTTAAATGTATAGATTGCGTAACATCAAGTTGTTATGATTGTTGATGGCTTTTTTTTTTTTTTTTTTAATTTTTTTAAAGGGAACCTGTCATCTCCAAAACACCCCCTGAACTAGAGTAAGCGGTGTATAGTGTAAGTGATGCTGAATCTGAATATGTAAGTTTTATCTTCATACTCACTTCCATTCCAACGCTGTGCTCCCACAAACCAGCAGTAAAATACATTGAGAGGACTCTTCTTTAAGTCCTCTCCATTATGTGAGTGAGCACCGGAGTCCACTGAGTGCATTTTACTGCAGGTTTGTGGGAGCACAGCGTCGGAATGGAAGTGAGTATGAAGATAAAACTTACATATTCGGATTCAGCATCACTTACACTATACAACGCTTAATCTAGTTCAGGGGGTGTTTTCGAGATGACAGGTTCCCTTTAAGTGATGTTCTCTCATGTGGCGTTCCACAGTCGAATTGCATGCACAATATCCAGGGGCTTACAAGTCTCATCCCCACACCGCCGAAAAGTTCTGCAACAAACTTCACACATAACCTGACTTGCGGTACAGATTTTCAGTCGGCAGCATGTCCAGTTGTTGCAGAGTTTACCCTTTGCAATACAGAGGGCAGAACCTGCAACAAGGCGGCAGCATTTCCGTAATGCATTTGAACCATTTGGCGTGGATTTTGTTGCTGCAGAATTCTGGCAGATATGCTGTGATGTGCACGTGGCTGTTCCCATCATGTTTGATATATACAGTGAAACCTCTCTAAAAGACCACTTCTTTGAGAAAACCACTCCTTTAGGCCTCATTCACACGAACGTTGACGGCCGTTTTCAGAACCAATTTAAGTCAATAGAGCTATTCATGTGACTATTTTTTTCTTAACAACAAGTGAATAGCAGCCATCAAAAAATAGAGCATCCTATTTTGGGGCCGTTTACACGGCCAGATAGACCACATTGAGATCAACAGGGCAGTTTTTAATGGCCGTTTAGACAGGAGTGCACCCATCTCATTTATTTTTTTGGCACAAGCAAAATGCAGTGCTCCAGACTAAAAAAAATACCTAGGAGCCATTGACTCCTGAACTGAAAAATTTAGGAGCCAAATTAAATTTTTAGTCGCCAAATTTAAATATATACTGTATTTTTCGCCCCATAAGACGCAATTTTTTCCCCCCAAAAGTGGGGGAAAAATTCCCTTGCGTCTTATGGGGCGAATGCTAATGAGTGCTTTCATTATGGAAGCGCTCATTAGCACCAGAGGACCAGGAAGTGGTGAAGGATCTGTACTCGCCGCTTCCTGGTCCTCTGCTCGGCTGTGAAGGCTGCGCACAGCGTGAGGGCGCTGTATTACCTCACGCTGTGCGCGCCTGTTCACAGCACACCCGGAGGCAGAAGGAAAAAGAGCGCGGGCAGAGGGGAGCGGAAGCGTCCAGGAGCAGGAGAGTTAAGTGTTTTTTAGTTTTATAAAACATGAGGCTGCTGGGGGCTGTGAAAACATGGCTGGGGGCTGATGAGAGGCTTCTGGGGGCTCATATAAGACTGCTATGGGCTGAGATAACATGGCTGGGGGCTGATGAGAGGCTTCTGGGGGCTCATATAAGACTGCTATGGGCTGAGATAACATGGCTGGGGGCTGATGAGAGGCTTCTGGGGGCTCATATAAGACTGCTATGGGCTGAGATAACATGGCTGGGGGCTGATGAGAGGCTTCTGGGGGCTCATATAAGACTGCTATGGGCTGAGATAACATGGCTGGGGGCTGGTGAGAGGCTTCTGGGGGCTCATATAAGACTGCTAGGGGCTGAGATAACATGGCTGGGGGCTGGTGAGAGGCTTCTGGGGGCTCATTTAAGGATGCTGGGGGCTGATGAGAGGCTATGGGGTCTGGTGAAAGACATATGGGGCTCTTATCTGAGGTCTGATTGGGGGTCATTCACATTGGGGTCTGATCTGAGGTCTTATTAACATTGGGGGTCTTATTGGGGCTGTCAGCTTAAGTCTGATTAACATTGGGAGTCTGATTGGTGGTCTGACCAGACGTTTAATGAAAAATATTTTTGTTTTTATTGTCCTCCTCTAAAACCTAGAGGCCTGTGCGTCTTATAGGTCGAAAAATACAGTAATTATAATAAAAAAAAATACTTAGAGGAGAAGATGGAATGTTTGGTCCATAATAGAACAGTCCTATCCTATTTTTTTTGGGGGGAAAGGTGACTAAAAAATGGCAAATTGTGTGCACTGCACCACCAATGAGACTAGTAACTGGAGGGGGGGGGCTGGGGGAAAGGGTGCTTAATAAGTTTTAGAACCAGGGATCTTTTAATCCCTTGTTCTATTCACCCTAATAGAGCTCTATTAGGGTAATAGAGATCTATTAGGGTGAATAGGACTTTACACTCTCCCTGCTGCCCTGTGCTTTGTGCACACAGCAACAGGGAGCTTACCATGGCAGCCAAGACTTCAGCAGCGTCCTGGTTGCCATGGTAACCGATCGGAGCCCTGTGATTACACTGCTGGGGCTCCAATCGGAAGTGCCACTGCCACCAATGAAGGGGTGGGTGAGAGGGGACCCTGTGGCCACTGCCACCAATGTTTATTATACTGGGGGGTTGGGCGGGAGGACACACTTCGCCACCAATGATGATAACTCTGTTTAATAAAAGTACAGGAGCGGATGCCGGCGCGGAATCACATAGCCGGCACCCGACTTATATTATAGGGAGCTGCAGTCAGCGGTAGTTAACCCCTCAGGTGCCGCACCTGAGGGCTTAACTGCGGCATATGGGAGCTCCCTATAATACAGGTCAGGTGCCGGCTATGTGATTCCGCGCCTGCACCTGCTCCTGTACTTTTATTAAACATAGTTAACTTCATTGGTGGCACAGTGCGCCCTCCCCCTCCCCGCTCCTCTCCCATTGGTGGCAGCAGCAGCACAGGGGGAAGGAGAGACTGTTTCCTTCTCCCCTGTGCTGCTGAGGGAACATGGTGCACGCTGAAAGCAGCACGCACCATGTTCTCCGATACTAGGCTGTGCAGTAGCGCAGCCTAGTATTGGTAAATGCCGGATCTAGACGCAAATGGCGACAAGACTAAAAAGTCTTGTCGCCAATTGAAAATTCTGAGTCACATTGGCGACTATTTTGGTCGCCATCTGGAGCCCTGGAATGGGTGCATTATTCTTTTTGGTGAGCACAGAGAGGGCATTAATCATACTGGGGGGCATTAAAGGGGTTTTCCAAGATTTTTAAATGGATGACGTATCCTCTGGAGACATCATCAGTATCTGATCAGTGGGGGTCCGACACCCAGGACTCCAGACAATCAGCTGTTTGAGAAGGCACCAGCACTCGCAGTAGCACCACAGTCACAGCCCCATTGAAGTGAATGCGATACCGAGCACAGCCGCTATGGACAGTGCTGTGCTTGGTGAGCTGAGAGAAGGCCCCGGCACTACTGCCTACTCAAACAGGAGGTGCTGAGCAGACTGATATATAGATTTGTGTTAAAAGATCCAGCTTAACTTGTAATTTTATACATTTAAATTTCTGCTCTTTCTGAGCTTAGTTGTATATGGGGTTTACTTATCAGTGATTGATAGCATTCCCTGCTTTAGTGTGTATGCGAACAAAATTATAAAGGTGAACAACCCCTTTAATTTCAGAAAAAAGCAGAGCTATAAATCTATATACATAATATAAATATTTAATCTATATATTAATCTGCTCAGTTCCTCCTGCTCTATAACATGCTTCCTGCAGCTCAGACACCATGTTCAACGTGACAGGTTCCCTTTAAACAATCAGTGTTAAATACAATTAGCAAACTCCTAATTCCTCAGAAGGCCCCAAATAGTTTTGCCTCCCCATCTAAGGTGTTATATGGAAAAAATGCTTGCTTCTCGAAGACTAATAAAGACTTAAAGGGAACCTGTCATCTCCGAAACACCCCCTGAACTAGAGTAAGCGGTGTATAGTGTAAGTGATGCTGAATCCGAATATGTAAGTTTTATCTTCATACTTACTTCCATTCTGACGCTGTGCTCCCACAAACCAGCAGTAAAATGCATTGAGAGGACTCTTCTTTGAGTCGTCTCCATTATGTGAGTGAGAACTGGAGGACTAAGTGCATTTTACTGCAGGTTTGTGGGAGCACAACGTCGGAATGGAAGTGAGTATGAAGATAAAACTTACATATTCGGATTCAGCATCACTTACACTATACAACGCTTACTCTAGTTCAGGGGGTGTTTCGGAGATGACAGGTTCCCTTTAAGTCATTCCTGCGTGGCCTACATACTGTGTGGAAGGACAAATGAAGGAGCCATAGCTTGAAACGCGTCTCTAGACCTCCTTTTAACACACATTTTAACAGAGGTATAACATACATTTGTTTCCATGGGAGAGAGTGCTACCCAAGTGACTTCCCAGTAGACCTGTGGGACTGCTGCAGCAGCTATGTGGAAGAGGGCATCTACTGCCGAGTGTGATGTCCAACTGCTCTATAGAGTGAAGAGCTTGTACTTGTTATCGTAGGTTTTACAATTTGGCAGTGTGAGGACTTGCCTTTCAGTGATCTGTGAGGATCTTACCAGTAATAGGATTTAGGCCTCATGCTCACATCCGCATCCAATCTGCAAAATATGCAGACCCATTCACTTCAGTGGGGCCACAAAAAATGGGGACAAAAAAAAAGAACCTGTCCTGTTCTTGTCCGTTTTGCTGATGGTCTTTCCTCCGGATGGGCCACTAAGGCTCACTATGAACTTTGCAGTGCAATCATAGCTCCTCCGTCCCATTCACTTCAATGGGAGACGACTCCATCCTATTCACTTGAATAGAAGTGAATGGGACAGAGCAGTTGTAATTACACTGATCGCCACTGCAGAGTCGATAGTGAGCAGGTAAACAGAGGAGAGAACGCAGCGCTCGTACACTGATCTGTGGGGGTACAGGCTGTCGGGCACCCCACTGAACTGATATTCATGAGGATAGGTTGTCAATAGATCAAAAGTGGAGAACCCCTTTAAGGAGGAATGTTTCAGCTTCTTGGGCAGCTCATACACTGCTGACCCTTGTGCTTTGTATTGGCATCTGATGAGCAGTAGCTTTGTTTCCTACTTGTTTTTGTCGTGGCTTCGACAATCTATGTAACAGTTGTGTGAGCTGCACATTTTTGTAATGTCAGCATAATCCTATATGCAGATGGACAAGGTTTGGAAAGCATAGTAAAGTTTACTGACAGTTGCACAACTCGTAGAGCAGTTTTCCTTTTTGTGATGGTTTAGCAATAAATACCGTACATTCGTAGACTTAGTCAATAACTACTTAGAAGTTAAAGGAACTACAACTATAAAAAAATTTTTGGGGTGGCATTATGATGTTTGTTGTATGGGCATCTGTATGTTTTTATTGTTTAAAACAAGATGGTCAAATATGTTACTTTGCCGTATTTCTTTTTTTTTTTTTTTATTCTATTTCCTGTACGTGATTATGGGAGTAACCATCTTGCCTGAGCTGCTGTGAAAAGCATTTAAATATGCACTTTACAGCTGCCACATGGACCATAGACACAAAAAAAGAAGGGAGCTATTCATTGACTTCTATAGGAGAGCCCTCTAGGATTGCTCTTTGACCTATGAAGAGGTCACTGTGCAGGGAAGGGGAGTGTGTAAGCTGCATCACCTATTGTAAATTGTGTGATCCTGTTTTCCATGTATAAAGTTCTTGTCTTTCATTGTAATCCTGTCTGTGATAATAATGAGTTGACTGCTGAGACGTGATCTCTACATTACAGGATTTGTCAGCCTGTTATTAGGCTTAGTGGCCGGTGTGAAAACTGCAGGATGCTGAGATAGAAAAGACAATGCATTCATTTTTATTTTTGATAAAATATCTAAAAGGGAATCTGTCACCTTGAAAATGCATTATAAACTGCAGGCAGCATGTTATAGAGCAGAAGGAGCTGAGCAGACTGATATATAGTTTTATGGGGAAAGATTTAGTAAAACTTGTAATTTATTCATTTAAAATCCTCCTCATTCTGGGCTTTGAAGTCAAGGAGGAGCTCCTATCAGTGACTGACAGCTATCTCTGTATACACAGTCATAGAGGGAAGGCTGTCATCACTGATAGGACCTCCTCCTTGTCTTCAGTCAGTGATTGACAGCTTTCTCTGTATACACAGTCATAGAGGGAAGGCTGTCATCACTGATAGGACCTCCTCCTTGTCTTCAGTCAGTGATTGACAGCTATCTCTGTATACACAGTCATAGAGGGAAGGCTGTCATCACTGATAGGACCTCCTCCTTGTCTTCAGTGAGTGACTGACAGCTATCTCTGTATACACAGTCATAGAGGGAAGGCTGTCATCACTGATAGGACCTCCTCCTTGTCTTCAGTCAGTGATTGACAGCTATCTCTGTATACACAGTCATAGAGGGAAGGCTGTCAATCACTGATAGGACCGTCTCCTTGTCTTCAGTCAGTGATTGACAGCTATCTCTGTATACACAGTCATAGAGGGAAGGCTGTCAATCACTGATAGGACCGTCTCCTTGTCTTCAGTCAGTGATTGACAGCTATCTCTATATACAGTCATAGAGGGAAGGCTGTCATCACTGATAGGACCTCCTCCTTGTCTTCAGTCAGTGATTGACAGCTATCTCTGTATACACAGTCATAGAGGGAAGGCTGTCAATCACTGATAGGACCGTCTCCTTGTCTTCAGTCAGTGATTGACAGCTATCTCTGTATACACAGTCATAGAGGGAAGGCTGTCATCACTGATAGGACCTCCTCCTTGTCTTCAGTCAGTGATTGACAGCTATCTCTGTATACACAGTCATAGAGGGAAGACTGTCAATCACTGATAGGACCTCCTCCTTGTCTTCAGTCAGTGATTGACAGCTATCTCTGTATACACAGTCATAGAGGGAAGGCTGTCAATCACTGATAGGACCTCCTCCTTCTCTTCAGTCAGTGATTGACAGCTATCTCTGTATACACAGTCATAGAGGGAAGGCTGTCAATCACTGATAGGACCTCCTCCTTGTCTTCAGTCAGTGATTGACAGCTATCTCTGTATACACAGTCATAGAGGGAAGGCTGTCAATCACTGATAGGACCTCCTCCTTGTCTTCAGTCAGTGATTGACAGCTATCTCTGTATACACAGTCATAGAGGGAAGGCTGTCAATCACTGATAGGACCACCTCCTTGTCTTCAGTCAGTGATTGACAGCTATCTCTGTATACACAGTCATAGAGGGAAGGCTGTCAATCACTGATAGGACCTCCTCCTTGTCTTCAGTCAGTGATTGACAGCTATCTCTGTATACACAGCCATAGAGGGAAGGCTGTCAATCACTGATAGGACCTCCTCCTTGTCTTCAGTCAGTGATTGACAGCTATCTCTGTATACACAGTCATAGAGGGAAGGCTGTCATCACTGATAGAACCGTCTCCTTGTCTTCAGTCAGTGACTGACAGCTATCTCTATATACACAGTCATAGAGGGAAGGCTGTCATCACTGATAGGACCTCCTCCTTGTCTTCAGTCAGTGACTGACAGCTATCTCTGTATACACAGTCATAGAGGGAAGGCTGTCAATCACTGATAGGACCGTCTCCGTGTCTTCAAATCCCAGAATGAGCGGTATTTTAAATAAATGAATTATAAGTTATGCTGAATCTTTCCCCATTACACTATATATCAATATACCGCGATCGGGGGCACACGGCCAGTATCTATGTTTTGTGGATCTGCAGTATGTGGTCTGCAAAATAGACATGGCCATACGAATGCACCCTTACTGCTTGTTAGTTTGGTTTTATACTTGACATTATTATGGCATCTTGTACCTGTTACTTACCTAATCTTTCCTTTACTTTCCATCTGCACATGGTTTATCTCTTGCCCTGTATAGGACTTGTCATATCTGAACCTCAGTAACAACTTCTGAAACTAGTGCGCCTAGAGAATCTCTTTAGCAGACGGAAGCAGGGGCTGGGCGCTCACATTCCTCACTCTTGTATGTTATTATGCTGGCGGAGTTACTTTCTAAAGGGATTATCCATCTGCGCCTGATATTGTAATTTACTGCAGCCTCATCTTATTCGAGTAAATGCGCCTGAGCTGCAATACCATGTCTAGCCACTATGAAAAGTATGGAGCTGTTCCTGATGAAGGCCACAGTCCCCCTCAAACAGCTGACCAGCAGGTGGACCCTCTGCTGCTTTCATTCCCAAATTACCTGGGTCCCCTGCTGCTCCCTCCTTCTTAGTCCCTCTCGATACATGGTAAATGACTGCTCAGCCAATCACTAGACACAGTGGTGACCCGCCTCAGCCAGTGGTTGGCTGAGTATCATTTCGTGAGCATTGAAAGGACTGGTACGGTGAGCAATGTGTATTCATTTTTGTATTTATTTTTTTAGCTGACTTGTCATTTTTTTCTTTTACTATGAATTTGATTTTGTATGTTTTATATAATATTTATTTTTATTTACTTTTATGTTTATTCTAGGGAATTTGATGTAGAGGCTCTCCCTCAAAATGTATTTTTTATAAAGCTAGGCATAACATAAGCTAGTAAAGGCCTTATTAGACTGAACAACATTTGGGCCAATTATCGGGAATAAACATTTCACAGGAACAGATGAAAGATGCTTAATTATCGGCAGCACATCTCCCGGTGTAACTGAGCCTGTGCTGCCGACAAGCAGTGGAATTGAATGAGGGAGGAATGACTTTGGTAGCGATCCATCCCCCTACATTTACTTTGCATTGACCTGTGTAATTGGCTGGTGCAAAAGAGCACCAAGGGATGTGTTTATCATCCGTCAGCCCTCATCCTACCTGAATATCGGGCAGTGTAGTAGAGCCCTTTCATTACATACTGCCTAGAGCAGGGGTAGGGAACCTCCGGCTCTCCAGCTGTTGTGAAACTACAATTCCCAGCATGCTTCATTCATTTCTATGAGAGTTCTTAGAAGAGCAGAGCGAGTATGCTTGCTGGGAGTTGTAGTTTCACAACAGCTGGAGAGCCGGAGGTTCCCTACCCCTGGGGGGTTAATACCTCTGTCTTCAGCTCATCTCCCCAAGAAAAAAAAGGATCAGGCGGTTGAAGTTCAGCTGTCTGATCCTTATTTATCCGACATCTGCCTTCGGGGAAGACAAGTTGAGTTGCACACGTTAGATAGTTGGGGGGGGGGGTGTTGGCCAACATTATATCTAATGTGTATGGCCATACCTAACTAAGGGCTCATTCAGACGACTGGTCTCTGTGCCACTAACAACGGGTCTGCAATATACAGGCACCAGCTCCGTGTAGACTTGAATGGGTCCACGATCTGCAAGATACAGCAAAAGATAGGACCTACTGTATACCTTAATATTGGCAGAGCAGAGGCATGGATCAGAAACGCACAGAAGCCCTTCCTTTCGGGTCTATGCCTCCGCACCGCAAAGGTAGGACATGTGATTTGCAAACCCATTGCTTTCAATGGATCAGTGGTCCACATTTTGCTGGCAAAGTCTAACTTTTTTTGTGGAACTCAAACGGATGATCCATGTGCTTTCTGCATCTGAATGTGCATTCTGCAAACAGAACATGTCCTATACCTGACCTCAAAATAAGGACAACAGATCCAATGAAGTCAAAGGGTCCGCAAAAAACGCAGATGCAACATGGACCACAAAACGGATACGGTTGTGTGCATGGGGCCCAATTAAAAGACAGTCCTCGTGCTAGGAGCTAGATCAGTTCTAGATCCTTTTTCACTGTAGTCCTAGGAGGGGAGAGAAAACTTGCCCACTTTAACACCGCTTCCAGTGTGTGGAGTGTGTGCGTCTGTGCACTTTATGGAGCAGAATATGCCAGGCACACGTTTTCAAGGGCAGATCTGTGTACTGATAACACTTTATAGAGATAGGACGCGCTCTCAGCGATAGGAACTTTCTAGAACATAAAAATTCAAGAGCACTAAAAAGCTATTTCTTTTGGCAGATCCTGTCCCTTTCCATTTGCAGAACTGGCAGTCACTCTTTAACACTTAGTAGGGCGGCCCACTGATACGCAAAAGACAAAAAATAAAATCCTGCACCCCGTGAAGGTCTCCATTTTTTCACGATGGAAATGTAAATACAGCCTTGTGTATAATGGAAACAGCCCAAAAAAGATCGTTTTGCACTTTGCCCTGAAGGTGAATCAACAAGAACTTGGAAGAAAACAAACCAGTTTCTCACCTCTGCTGCAATGCAGAACGTCTTAAAGGGCCAGACACTTGAAACATCAGACTCCCATTAAATGTTTTCATTTTTCTGATTGTTGAATTATTTTTTATTCTATTACCTGAACGTGATTACGGGGCGGCCATCTTGTCTGAGCTGTCCCTAACAGCATTTAGAGAGATGCTTTTCAGCAGCCGAGGGCTGAGGTTGTACATTTAGCATTTTTGAGGAGTATTTTTAGCCAAGGATTAGTACAAAATAAGAAGCTGGGCCATATCTTTTATATGTTTGTCAGTGTAGCCATATGAGGGCTTGTTTTTTTGCGGGTTGAATTGTATTTTTAGTGACTGTATTTTTGGGTACATATAACGAACTGACTAGCACGTTACTTTTATCCTGAGGGTCAGTACAATTACAGTGATACCAAATATGTAGAGTTTGGTATTTTTTACTACTTTTGTACAATAATAGCATGTCTCATGCAAAAATAATAGACTTGAATATACTTGACCATTTTGCCACCGATGTAGTCGTATGTGTATTTATTTTTTTCAGGGTAGGATGCAGCTTTCATTAGTAAGATTTACATTAACATTTAGTTACCATAATTTTTGACTCAGATCAGACCCTCATCAGACCTCACATCAGACCCCCAAGCTCCATCAGCCTTAGATCAGGCCCCAATCAGCCTCAGATCGGATGAACGCAGCCACAATGACTCACCGCACCGCTTCTTACTGGTCCTGCTGTGAACTGTGACCTGATGTGCACTATGTCCTGCAACTGTGCGCAGTCAGGACACCACAGTGGGACCTGGAAGAAGACCAGGGGAGGTGAGTACAGCCACCGCAGTGCTGCCCTCACCATGCTTAATAATAGAACATGATGGATGCGGTCATTCAGACTACAAAACAGTGCTAATTTTCACCCATTTCTAGGAAGAAAAAGTGTCTTATAATCCAAAAAATGCTGTACATACGGTGAATAGGAATAATTGTTTTATTTATTTATTTTCTTTTTTGTTATTGGGCAATTTTAAATAACCTTTTCTTTGTTATTTGGCTTAGGGAAAATGCAGCAATATTATATATATATAATATGTGTCTGGGGGATTCTGGGAGTTGTAGTTTCACACCTGAAATGCCGATGGTTGCTGATCCCTGGACTAGGGACTAAGCAGTTACATTAACGGGGTTTTCCAGTAATGGTTAATGATGACCTATCCTCAGCATAGGTCATCATCATCAGATTGACGGGGGTCCGAGTCCTGGCACCCCCACCGTTCAGCTGTTACAGGGAGCCGCCACGCTCACCATAGCTTGGGTGAGCTCAGCCGGCTCCCGGCAACTCTCCAAACACAGCGGCTGTATTTGGTATTGCATGTGATCCCCATTTACTTCTATGGAGTTGAGCTCCAAGTAGACCATGTGAAATAGTTTTGCATGGCCTAAGAAGAGGCTGCAGTGCTCACAGTGCCCCAGCCTCTTCTAACAGCAGATCAGCGGGGGTCCTGGTAAGTCAGACCCCACCCATCTGATATTGATGACCTATCCTGAGAGGATAGCAAACAATACAACTTGAGAGCAGCACTATGATGCCAAACAGACGTTCTCAGGTGTGCAACAGCCAGTCCCGGACCCGTGATCCACCAAGGTCCTCACAATAGTGTGGAATGTGGACTATCCTGAGGATAGGTCATCAATATTTATTACCAGATAACCCCTTTAAGCAGAGCCTGTGGCACAGTCTAGTAGACATACAGTTTATGCAGGCCTAAGGGCCCTGACTGCCATGTCAATGCATCGGCACCCCCACAGTTGTGTCTGCAGAGGAGCAGAAGGTGACAGAGAGCCTCATTCCTCTAACTTCCTAGATGACGCAGTTGCTAATGAGCAGCAGCATCTAGGAGAATAAGTGTCCGGGATCAAAGTGATCTCCGACCCTGACCATTACAGCAGAAGCCCATCTTCAGTCAGTGCTGTATCAGCGCAGCCTGTGTTAGGTCTCTTCCATCCCTGTTGGCCTCACCAGGATTAATCTTGGCACGGGAGGTGCCTGGGAGGTTGAACAAACCTAATACAGACTGGTTATACACCACTGTGGACCAAAAATAGAAATATGCGCAAGACTTTTTTGTGCAAAGTATATCAGTTCTTGTACAGGTGTCTACTGTCTGACCTGTCGTTATTGTGACCTGAGGGAGGGGACTCATTGATTTGTATGGGATTGGTGCAGATGTCATTATGTGTGGGGAAAGCTGTAGATAAGCTTTGATCGTCTATTATAAATGGTGGATCCTGTGTTATTTATAAAGTTATCCTTCATTATAATCCTACCTGTGATAATAATGAGGTGACTGCTGAAAAGTGAACAGAAATTGTCAGCCTTTCAAGCTTAAGGTGGATTTACATGTGCAGATGAGTAGCCAATTATCGGGAAGGAAGCGTTCCCTCCTGACAGTCGGCTGCTCGTTGAGTGGGGTTGAAGTGTTGCATTTACATGATCACCTCCACAGTGTGAGGATCAGGGATCGCTATTGCTGTCACCCGTCCTCATACAGCTGGATTATTTCTGGGCAGATGAGCGCTGTATAGACGGCATGATCTGCTGTCGAGAAACGATAATTTTACTTGCCAGCACTAATGACAAGCTTGTTCATTGGGTGATCAGCTGTATCTTTAGACTGGCAAATCGTTGGGAATGAGTGTCATACCAAACGGATCCGTCCCCATTGACTTACATGCAGCTGAGGACGGATCCGCAATGCCTGTGGGCATTCGTTCGCAGGGGAGCCGAGCGCTACAGTGCTCGTAACGAGCACGTTCGCTCATCTCTAGTTAGCACTAGTGCCTTACAGCGCTGGGGTCAAATCTGGCCAAGGACAACATCTACATGGAGTTTGTATGTTCTCCCCATGTTTGTGTGGGTTTCCTAGGGTACTCTGTTTTCCCCCTACACTCCAAAGATATACTGATAGGGAACTTAGATTGTGAGCCCCACTGAGGACAGCAAGGGATTATGTCTATAAGGCGCTGCGGAATATGTTGGTGCTATAAAAAAATAAGAACAATAGTAAGTGCAAATAGTTTACATTTATAAAGGTGACAACACATGTTTATTACTACTAGTAATATCTTAAAGGGGTACGTAATGAGAATATGAACCATGCCTGCTGTATCTACACCCTGAAAACCTGGGCATGGTATAACTTTGCTTGTATTTACTTTTGATTGAGGACCTTTTACACGGGGCGATAAGTGGGTGAAGCGTGTTCATAAGCATGCTTGTTTCCGGAAACTGACCAGTGTAAGCATGGCAGCAATCATCCATTTGTTGGCTGATCACATCTTTTATGCTGGCTGTGCTGATGGCAGTATGCAAACTGTGTGAGGGGCTGGACTTGACAAAGGGCAGGGACTTATGGGGACATTTATCAAGACCAGTCTTGACTTCCCCCGGTGCAGCCTGAGCATGCGTCAAGTTTTTGCCAAGGCACAGGCCTCTTCATACATTTGGCAGCAGGACGTGCTCCAGACTGAAATGTACATTAGCCTCCTAGTTGTCGTAGATTTTCCGCAAATGAAGATAAATGTGCCAGGCCCACTGGCCGCACGCCTTCTTTTCAGAAAGTGGCGAGGGCAGCGTAGATTTTGTTGCAGTAGCGTTTAAAAAGTTGCAAACACAGGGTTTGTGACTTTTTACACCTGAAAACTGTAGAGATAAATTCCCCCGTAATGTTTGTTGTACTACAGATGGGGCACAGCAGGGAGGACATTGCTCTTGTCAGTTTTCTTATAGCCAGACACAGGACAGTCAGGAGGAGGAGGAGGGACATGGCTGAGCTTCTGGGACGCATAGAGAAAATTTCTTTATATATTACTCAGTTTTAACTGTAATGTGAGACAGAATAAGACCAAGAGAAATGAGGAGAAGGGAAGAATTGCCAAGATATTAAAGGGATTGTCCCATGGCAAACATTTATTCCCAGCTATCTCCTGCAGTTCCATACTTCAGTTCCCCCACTGCTGGACCCCTGGAGATCAGACATTTACCCCTGTCCACAAGATAAGTTAAGTGTTTGTTGTGGGACAACGCCTTTAAAGGAGCGCTAAAGTTTCAGTTCATCTTATCACTATGTACTGTTGAATGTTATCTATTGATTGGTGCCTGAACATAGGTTCACACAGGCCGATGTAGTGGCCGAATGTCGGTAAGGCTACTTTCACACTAGCGTTTTAAAATTCCGGTATTGAGTTCCGTCATAGGGGCTCAATACCGGAATAAAACGCTTCAGTTTTGTCCCCATTCATTGTCAATGGGGACAAAACTGAACTGAAGACAACGGAATGCTCCTGAAAGCATTCCATTCATTCTTCAGACCGGAGAGCAAACCGCAGCATGCTGCGGCTTTCTCTCCGGTCCAGGCATCCGCACCAAGACGGATCCGGAATGACCCCCAATGAAAGTCAATGGGGGTGGATCCGTCTGGTGTGACCACAATGGTAACCGGATCCGCCCTCCATTGACTTTCAATGGAGTTCATGACGGATCCGTCACCTGCACACATACACACATACATACACACATACAGACATAGACATAACCATACACAGACATATATACATACAAATACACATACATACTTACATGCTCCCGGCAGGTCTTCAGAGCGCCGGAGGGACAGGACGGCGCGCACAGATGACGATTTCACCAGGCGCCCAGCAGAGGGCGCTGTGGGGAATCGTCACCTGTGCGAGCCGTCCTGCTCCTCCAACGCTCTGGAGACCTGTCGGGAGCATGTAAGTATGTATGTGTATTTGTTTGTCTATATGTGTGTGTCTGTGTGTATGTATATACTGTGTGACATGTGTGGGGCCGGAGCGCGGTTCCGGCTCCACACATGTCGCTGCGGCAGTCCTGATCCGGCAGCACCCTTCACCTGCCGGATCAGGCCTGCCGCTAGTATGAAAGTAGCCTTAGGAAGCATTCCTTCCTGACAGTTGGCTGCTCGCTCAGTGAAGGAGACCGTTTATTTACCTCGTCCTTAGGGCTCATTTAGACAGCCGTATGAAGCCGTATCGATTTTGCAGAACGGGAGCAGACCCATTCATTTCTGTGAAGTTCCGTTCTGTGGCTCCGTATTGTCTATTGTCTATTATTCGCAAAACACTATGGTCATGAATGCATCCTTAGGCTACATTCACACGACCGTATGTGTTTTGCGGTCCGCAAAACACGGATACCGGCTGTGTGAATGTAGCCGGCCCTATGATAGAACTGCCTATTCTTGTCCGCGATTGCGGACAAGAATAGGACATGCTCTATATTTTTTGCGGGGCCGCGGATCGGACCTACGGATGCGGACAGCACATTGTGTGCCGTCCACATCTTTTGCGGCTCCATTGAAATGAATGGGTCCGCACCCGTTCCGCAAAATTGCGGAACGGATGCGGACCCAAAACTACGGTCGTGTGAATGCACCCTTATAGAGTATCATGTTTTGTGGGTGGCAGATCGCTGTTTAGACACCACAAGCTGCTGCTCAGTGCCATGATCATTCGTGCTTGCGTGAACGACAGGATCACCCAATGGATGAGCGTTTTGCTTGTTCGTCGGGGGATCGACAGCACACCAAACACTTTTTGGCTGGCAGCTATTCCTCCCGACTCCTCCCTGTACATACAGCATGAAAGTGTTCTCTAAGGCAGAGAGAGGAGCAAGTCCCTTCCAGACCTCTCTGGAGGTCACTTATCGCCTCTGACGACAAAGGATTGGTCAAGTTGAAATTCAATAAAAAGAGTTTCTTCTTGCCAACACTTTAGGTAGACCTTCTGTGGTGGAATGAGAACACACCAGGCACCACATAACAGGTATGTAACAGCAATAACTAACAGAGTAAATGAGTATTTAAAGGGTTTGTTTCATCTTGGACAATGGGGGCATATCGCTAGGATATGCCCCCATTGTCTTATTGGTGCGGGTCCTGCACCGTTATATAGAACAGAGCCCCGAAAGTGAAGGAGGGCGCACTGCTCATGCGCAGCCACCCTCCATTCATTTTCTACGGGGCCGGCGAAAATAGCCGAGTGCTGGCTTCATAGAAATGGATGGGAGCGGAGCAGCGGATCTAGAGGCCCCCATTGTCCATGATGATACAACCCCTTTAAAGATGACCTATCACCTCTTCTGTAGTAACAACTTGCATTCCGTATGTGGAGCATCTTGGTTGTGCCGTTTCTCTATTATTCCTACTAGATAAATTAATTGCCAGCAGACTCCAATAAAGTTGGGGGGGGGGGTCTCCCTGCATGGTCTGCCATTGGAAGCACTGATTGGATAGTGTAAAATGATGCAGGGGTACACCCCCAACTGGTAACACCTAGTTAGACCTTTATTGCAGACTGCTGGCAATTCATTCATAAACTTCAAGTAGAAATAACTGCGGAACGACACAACATGTTCTTAAGAATGGATGCTCCAGAATTATTACATAAGGAATGCAAGTGCAGACATATCAGAAGAGGTGACAGGTCCTCTTTAAACATGGGACAACCTCCTTTAAAAAGGGCAGCATGTTAACATCATGGATGTGGTGATCTCAAGCCTTGATCCCGTGATCAGTGGTATTACAGGACTGTCATTGTAGATGGGGAATACAAAGTAAGGAAGGGTGGAGAGAAGGCAGCATAGGGAAGAAAGGCCTTTCCCCATCAAGTACCTGTAGTGAACCAGTCTTGTTGTGACACTCTGACATCTGATTTTGCATCCTTCATCCATTCACATCTGTTTAACTGGATTGGAGGAGAAAATGGAGTCAGCCATCAGTAATTATATGCAATTATCTGCAGATGTTCACTATATCCCCATGGGGTTCATTTCAGGTTGAAAACATTGACACATAGAAATATGCATGCCTCCCGACCATATCAGAATAATGGTGAGATAATTGTGCTACTGCATCATGCAAGAGATTGTGCAGGGACGAGAAAGGACATTTGTAAATCTGGGCAACACAAGAATGAAGGCATTGTGGACCAGTAGTGGGATCCTGGTGGGAGAGGGGTCTTCAGTCTTTCGTGAAGTTGTTCTGATAACTACAGTATTTGCCAAAATAATGCTTAAACTATGAGGGTTCAAGTAGTTGTTGGATGTGCCAAGCGTATAGAGAGAAACAGAGACACTTCTGGAAAGGCCATGACATGGGTCTGTTTTCCGGAAGGGGCTTGTGGAAAGGCGCACATCTCATGGACTTTATAAATGAATTTGTTCTATAGTAGACTGGATGGAAGCATTTCATAAATGTCTAATGCTGCCTCATATACCTTGCCATGTCTCTAGTGTCACCTATTGGATGGCTACCCTATACGTCAACGTCTTTAAACAAGCCAAAGAATAGTGACTTGGGATATAAACCAAAGCCAGAACCTTTTCCATAAGAAAAAGACTTCCATCCGCAGACAACCGTCAAGATTTTTAACCCTCGTCAGGGCAGAGCACTTATTTCTCCCAGAGCCATGTCAAAGACCTCTCACCCAGCCAGACTATAGTACCCTGCTTTGCTCTGATGAGGTGCAAAAACCCAAAAACTGCTGTCTCTATGGAAAACATTCTGGCTTTGGCTTATATCCCTAGTCATTGTTTAAAGGGTCAAACATTTGGCTTAAATAGACAATGACTTCTTCTCAAATGTCAATTTAGGTGAAATTGAACAAATCTGTAAATCACTTTGATTAAAACTTTTCATGTTATCCACCCTAAATGCACATCTGAAATCTCTGCCACTAGGGGTCTCCCAGCTAGCAATTTTGCTGTCCACTCACTGTTACTAGGTGAATCCCATCCTTAGCAGCATAGAGGGACTGAAGCAAGTGGGTGTATCTTTCTTCTCCAGCTGCCTCCAGAGCTCAGTGAGCTTCTGAGCTCAGTGCAGATGGCCCTTCCCCATCCAGAGTTTAATTCTTGAACACTGGAGAATTTGCTGTATCTTCCCTCCAGTACATAGTAAGTGGAGAATTCATTTATGATACTTGAGTGCCTCTGCATGTGTTGGTTTTAGCTTGTTTATTAGAAAGTCTAGACCAGTATAGTAGCGGCAGACCGTCTGTATATATGTATGTATTGTATATCTGCCCTTGTGCTTTATAACATAACAGGTTACAGCAGCTGCACAGGTTGCATATTGTATATCTGGCCCTGTGTTTTATGACATTACACGTTACTCCATCCTCAGCTGCAGCTTGTAGTTTAGAATAACTTGCCCCCATCCTACCTACCTAGGCACATCTCATTTTCCACCAGACTCATTAATGCGTCATTACATAGATTAATTTACAAGGTGTAACTATAACCGTTCCCATGTTTTTATATTTCATGATTGATTTTGCTACGGAGTTCTGCACATTGTTCTCATAAAAAAACCTCATAATCACATCTGAACGTGCGTGATTCTGCTGTGGAAGATCCAGAGGTCCAGATGCCTATTGCCAAATTGGGCAGGATACCCTATGGAGGCCATAGGCACTGTGTTGGCATGTGGTGGTCTTTTTTTTTTATATCATATTAGCTGGTTATTTTGTGCGAGAAGCAATGCGTCGTGGGTACAATAACTTTGTAGTAAAGCTTCCCATTGGTTGCCATGATTGGAGGTATACAGAGATACAGTAGAGTGCCATAGAAGTCTGGGTGCCATCCATACAACTAACGAGGCCTTAGATTGCTAATAATAACTCCTTTAAGAATTGCCTCAACCTATCCATCCATCTGTGAAGATGTCTCATCATCAGCACTTGGACCAGTACAATGCTGGCTTCCAGATTGCTCTCTTTTCTTTATATGTAGGGAGGAGAGATGAGCGAGCATGCTCGGCCGAGCGTACTCGGGAGCAATTTTTGAGTAGTAGCGTACGCATTTTATAATCTGTACGCTAATGCATACGCATCTTATAATCTGTACACTAATGCGTACGCATCTTATAAATTTGTACGCTAATGTGTACAAATTACAAGATGTGTACGCATTAGCGTATAGATTAGAAGATGCGTACACTACTACTCGAAAATTGCTCCAGAGTACGCTCGGCTGAGCATGCTCGCTCATCTCTAGTAGGGAGAGAGGGACTCTGTTTACTGATTTATGTTTTTTTTCTCCTCAGTGGTGGATACCTTGAGGTGACCCTTCAGTTGAAACCTAAAATTTGACTATACGTGACACATGCATAGTCATCATACCTGTGGCCCTCAGTTCCTACCATGCTGATTCCTTTCAAGATGGCCACCAGCATCTTGGACTTCCTTGTGCAGGACTGTGTTAGACCCTGTTCCCAACCACTACTGCCCTTTGATGGGCCAGTACCAATAATGTAGGTGATTTGTCCACTGGGGGGCAGATTTTAGGCTTGTCTTGGAAGTTTCTCTGACACGTTTTCCTTTCCCATATGACATGTATGTTAGAGAGGACATCCGCTGTTTAGCAGCTTCACTATCTATTTGTAGACAAGCTGCAGTAATATAATTCCCGTATCCCTACAGAGTATATAGGTTCAGTCTACATGTGTGGCCGGTTTTAGTGACAGTGAATGTTGTGTTTGTTTGTTCTCCACATCTTTGCTGGCTATTTTTCCGCCAGTGTCTTTCACCTTTGGAACGTTAAGTAGTTTTATGCTTTTGTTTGATCCGGTGTAGAAAATGTTGCGTTACGTAAATGGCTTTGACATCACGGAGTTGTGTGACACTGCTTCCTTTGTTTACACTGCCTCTCCGAGCTACTTGGTAGATTACCAGAGGAAATAAAAGCCTCACTGCAGATGCCACAAAAGCTGTTAAAGCAGATGGCACCTTTCACATCACCAGCCTCTGTACAGATCACTGCCAGGAACATATTGCTGTTTACCACCTCACACTCCAGCATTATTTTTGAAAGAAAGTCAATTCATGGCCAAATCTAGATCTAGTGAGGACATAAAAACACAGCGCTCCCTAAAGCAGTAATGTAAAACAGAAGTGGAGATTCCTAAAAACTTCAATTTGGGTGCTCAGCTCAAGTTACAGTATGTCACATGCAACAGCTATGATGGTTCCAAAAGCTCGCACAGGTTGAGTTTGGGATGCTGCAGCCACTGGATATACCTCATGAGGGAACGTAGCAGCCAAGTAGTGAGAAAAATGCCCAAACAAACCAGGAATGGCACGCTCACACTTATTCAGATACTGGAATCTAGAATGGAGTGGGGAAAAAGTGATGGCAAAAGACAACATATTTCAGGGTTAAATCCCCCTTCTCAGGTCTTGTTTTTAAACCTGTAGAAGGGCTATTAAACCCCAAAATGAGTTGTCTTTTGGCATCTTTTCTTGCTTTTATCATAAAGGTATCACTTTTTTCCACTCCTTTCTGGATCAATTGTCCTCATCTCAGTAGTAAGGGAGAACGTGCCATTCCTAGATTGTTTTGGACATTTTTTCTCCCTCACTACTCAAATGTAGATCTGAATTTTTTAAAAGGAATGAACAGCAACTGGTGACTGAGGTAGGTGAGGGATAAAACTGTTTTATTCAAACTTCGGTGGGTGTTCATGTGGTCTCCTGGTTGGTCACTAGAACTGTCACTCTGAGCTTGGGTAGACTTCAGTGAAGAGAGTAAAGACAGGACACTGCATGTGACGGGATTGACTCCATGGTACTTACAGTCATGGTGCTGGGGACATTAACATTTCTATTTCTTGGTCATGCAAAAATCATGAGCATCCACTGAGGTAAAGAACTTTTCCTCTCACCAAATCTATACAGGTCAGCAGTTATGAGGCGTCAAAGCTGCTGACAGACTCTTCTTAAGTCTCCCTTCAGTGCAGTTGTCATAGTCTGATTATCTGAATCCTTTTCCTAATGTATTTTTTTCTTGTTCTATTTCAGACCTTCACTAATGAAGCCCATTGTGTTGAAGACATTTTGAAGGTTTGTACAAGTACTTGATTGTCATGCAGATGTGGTGGTCGTGCTGTCATCCAGCAGTATTCTGAGAGATATGGTAGAGCGAGAACAATAAATGCTAGATAGAAATAGAAGAATCGCATACAGTGAACGTAGAATTGTTTCTGTGAGCATCTCCAAATTGTCACTTCTAGGTGGAGTTTTCCCAGTATGCATTGGTTTGTATCTATCGAAAGTGGTCCAAGGAAGGACAACTGCTGAACCAACCACAGCGTCATGGATACTCAAAGGCTCATTGCTACATGTGGGGAGTGAAATCTAGCCTGTTATGTCTGCTTCCAAACACAAATTGCTGACAATAATTAAAGGGGTATTCCCATCTCACAAATGTAGTTTGTATAGTTAGATATAGCCATTCCAGTATTATTACTAATAGAATGTATTTATATAAAATGTACCGTTTATTAGATTTGACTATTTGTATTTCCATTGTCCCACACACATCAGTCAGGCCGTTGCCCCTAGTTACGGCCACCGTGGCCATGTAGTAGTGGTGGTCAGCTTGCTCCTGTTCAAACCCGCTCTGAGGTAACTGCTGTATTGTGAACGCACATTGGAGGAGCCTGTGGGGACACATCTTAGGGTACTTTCACATCTGCGTTTTGGACGCTACCAGTCGTAAATGCAATGGTCTGGACTTTATAAACGGATCCTGCTCCATAGAGATGAATTGATCTTGGAACAGGATCCGTTTCTCTGCGTTTTGGAAGTGCAGACAAAAATGCTACAACCCTAAGATGTGTCTCCTCATGTTCATGCAATGTGCGTTCACAATACAGCAGTTACCTCAGAGCGGGTTTGAACAAGAATAAGCCGGCCACCACTACTGCATGGCCACGGTGGCCGTAACCAGGGGCAACGGCCTGACTGATGTGTGTGGGACAATGGATATACAAATAGGCAAATCTTCTAAATGGTACATTTTATATAAATATATTCTATTAGTAATAATATTGGTATGGCTATATATAACTATACAAACTACATTTGTGAGATGGGAATACCCCTTTAATGCGGGATATGATATAAAGTTGTCAGAACGCGCTTCTTTACTTGTTGCAGAATGCTCAGAGAGCCCATGGTTAGTTCTGTCCCCTGCCAAATGTACTTATCTTGGCCCTGTGAGCATAAGGGCATGGAGCCATGGAAGAATATGGCCTGGTCTGATAAATCATGTTTTCAGAGCTGTCTTGGCAGGAGGGGGACCTGCGCAATATTAGGCTGGGGTTTTTTAATGTTATGGAAAATGATATAGCTGAAGCACATGTTTTCCTGTGTGTGGAGAAGTGTTTTATCTGGGAACAGTGTGGAGCTTATAAAGACGCTATTGTTGCCCTTGCTCTGCTAATTGGGGTCGCGGCGCAGGCAGGAAATTATCAGGGCCAGGCTAAATGTCTGGCCCTGTCATTCTAGCGGCAGGCGGGCACTTCTTCACCTGCTGGACAGCCCTCACAGATGAAGAAGTCCTACTGATGAGACCATCGAATGTCTAGTCCCTACAGTAGTTGCATACCTTCACACATGACCTTACTGATATCACTGGTACTAGGTCTCAATATTTGGGGTTCCATACATCCTGAATGATTGTCGGTGGATATTCTATACAGTTTGTATACCATGTTGCTGAGGAGCGGTAGGTACTGTGTGACTAAACCGCAAAAGGTCTATTCAGAATTTAGGATGTGTTAGCGCAGTTTTTATATGGGATTAATGATAAACCCCATATCGCAAAATCACGTACATGTACTCAATTTTCCTTATGGGGATGTATGGAGAGGGTGCCTGCTGTATAATACTGCAGACACTCACTTGCAGTGACCCGGATCAGAGATGAATCCGATCCTGGTGATTTAACTGCGCCATCTGAGGGGTTAGACAGAAGAAGGGGGCTCCCTCTGTCCTCTGATTGGAGCTCCTGCAGCGAAATGTGGTGCTCTGATCAGTTACTATGGCAGCCTAGGGCCTTGGGAAGCCTCCCAGGAATGTCATAGTGAACTGCTCATTAAAGTTTGCTCTGCAGCACAGCTTAACAGGCAGCCAGTAAAAATCCCATAGACTGCAATAACATTCCGTTGCCGTCTGGGGTACAAGTTTAAAGGGGGTTACCCCACGATTAATGTAAATTATTGAGAATCCGATATATAGTACAGCAGTCTCTTTCTAAGACAGAACCAGCCCTGTACCTCACATGGAGCTACAGATCACCACATTCATTGCTCCAATTGCTCTGCTAGATTTATTTCAAGCTGGCAGCTTATGGGGGCGGGGGTGTCCTTTCTTCTGCAGCTGGCAGTTGGAGGATGGAACTAAGCATATGTTTCCATCTCAGTGAGCAAGAGATGGAAATTACAAAAGTATTCAGTTGCTATCTTGAATATCAGATCCAAAATCTTTTTTTGTGAGACAACCCCTTTAAGTCCCATAAAAATGACAAAAAAATGTTTTGGAAAATATTTTAAAAAGCACAAAAAATATAAAATATCCAAATCACTTCCTTATTAAAATGAAGAAATATTTATCCTGTGCTCTGAACACCACAATAGAAAAAAAACAAAATGGCCGACTTACTATTTTTTGGTCACATTGCTCCACAAAAAAGTTAAAGTAGAACTCCCACAAAAATGCTATTCTCTAACCTGTTAGAAAGGTAGATGATGTAATCTGGAGTGAATGTAATCATCTCACCACTGACCGGATTTGTGAGTTATAACCTCCCTTCTGATCCTCGGCTGTGTCATGTGACCAACACTCTGCCTCTCCTACTGACACAGGTCAGGAAGTCAGTTACTTCTCTACTCATTCCTATGAAACTGACATTGAGGCTCCCATAGGAATACATAGAAAACTGGCTTTCTGTCCACATATAAGATGCTGTGTTATTTGGAGAGTCAGAGTGTTGGTCTGATGAGGATCAGAAGGGAGGTTATAACTCACAAATAGTTACTGATAAGAAGATTATGTATACTACAGATTACATCTAGGTACCTTTCTAACTGGTCAGAGACCAAAGATTTTTGTGGGAGTGCTTCTTTAATGGTAAGTGATCAAAAACTCATGTGTACCCCAAAACGGTACAATGAAAACTAAAGTGTGCCCTGAGAAAATTAGCTCTTCCACAGCCCTGTAGATAGATAGATGTATAAAAAAAGTTATGGGTGTCAGAGTATAGCGATGCAAATTTGTGCAATTTGTGAACAGTTGAACAACCTAAAACAGAACCTAAAAAACCATGGCAGAATTGTTTTATTTTTCCATTTTCTCCCCACGCAGATTGACCCCACCCCTGCCATTTTCCCATACAAGCTATGGTAAATTAAATGGTGCCATTAAAAATACTGATACTACTTGCCCCGCAAAAAGTAAGCCCTTATATGTCTGTGAGTGGAAAATATAAAAAGTTGTGACTATTGGAATGCAGAAGAGAAAAAAACTAAAGCGCAAAATAAGTTGTCAGGGAGTTACTAGCACCATTATGTGTACATTTTGTGTATTCTTGACTATTTATGGATCTCAACATTTCTTTTATGTTCTTTAGGAAATGACACATTCATGGCCTCCACCATTAACAGGTATCCATACGCCAAGCACCGCTGAGCCCTCCAAATTTGCGTTTCCTAATAAGGTGCGTCTACTTTTCATTGTGTAACGTTGTAATTTTATTTTTTTTTGTTTGTTTTTTTTTAAATTATTTTCAGGGTTCATAAAATGGTGTTTTAAAGGGATTTTCCAAGATTATTTAACTGATGACCTATCCTCAGGATAGGACATCAGTATCTGATCGGTGGGGGTCCGACATCTTTGCCTATGCCATGTGACATCATGTTCATTGGTTAAATGGCCTAGGCACAGCTCAGCCCCATTGACGTGAATGGGGCTGAGCTGTGATACCAAACACAGCCACTGTTCAATGTACAGCACTGTGCTTGGTGAGCTGAGAGAAGCTACTGCGAGCACTGGCGCCTTCCTAAACAGCTGATTAGTGGGGGTCCCGGGGGTCGGACCCTCACCAATCGGATACTGATAATCTATCCAGGAGATAGTTCATCAATTAAAAAAATCTGGGAAAACCCCTTTAACCACCTAACTGTTTTGCCCCGATCCAGCAGTAGGAAAAGTAACTAACTTGAGAGGGGAGGGCTGCTTTAGATGCTGCTATCTCCTGAATTGTGGCAGCTAGAAACATGCAACTGGTCATGTTTGAAAGCTGGCATTCCACACTTTTAGACAATACCAGAATGTTTAAAAAAAACCCAGCAATATGTTCAGTACAGAGGACGATATCACTGATAGAAATCGGGATGCTGTGACTGTAGCTGAAAGTAAAAGCAGGTTTTACACACGATTATTTCTGACTCGATTTCTAACAGTGATTTCTCCTCTGATGCTTGGACTTCAGCTGTCATTTCAGTCTTGTATGTAAGCTTTCAAACAAGACCAGTTGCATGTCTCTATCTGCTACCATTCAGGAGATAGCAGCATCTAAAGCAGCCCTCCCCATTCCCGTTAGCTACTTTTTCCACTGTCCAAGCTGGACTTGGGCAAAACAGTTAGGTGGTTAAGGGGAGTCTGTCATCTTCAAAATCAGTTTCTATAAAAATACCACCATATAGGTGCCCCAAAACATAATCATACCTTTCTTGTGAAAATGTTGCATTCTACTCCTGGGAAATGCCCTCATTTTATATTTATACAAATACGTTTTTTGCTGCTACATGGGTTGGACCACTCCATTCTGTGCACCTGGCTTCTCTTGTGCATGTCTGAAGACAAAGGCGCAATCAAGGGAGAGGGGGAGACACTGGGGAGCAATGGCACATCAATCTGAGTGGCCCGCATTTAGTACAGTGAAATATTTGCATAAAAAGAAGCATTTCTCAGGATTACAGGAGCAGATTTTCACGAGAACGGTATGGTTATGTTTTGGGCATGTACCGGGGTAAGCTTATTTTGATGCCAGGCAGATATGGTACAGTTGATGCGCACAAAGTAACTCAGACACTATGCAGTAAAGTCACAAAATGACAGTCCATGTCTAGATGTGAACCGCAGCGTAAATGCCAGTTTCCTGTCCCAGTAGATATGGTCGCTATATGCAATATTCAGAGCACGTCTTTATTTTTAAGAAAGTCCTAAACGATAAAAGAGATTTGTTAAAACTGTTGTATAGAAAACTGGCTTACTTGCTCATAGCAACCAATCAAATTCCACCTTTAATTTTCCAAAGGGGCTCTGAAAAATGAAAGGTGGAATCTAATTGGTTGCTATAGGCCAGTAAGCCATTTTTCCTTTATACCAGTTTTACTACTCCTATACAGTGGAATTTCATTGTGGGCTCAATACCACAATGTGGCGTCGTATATTTTCAACAAAGAATAGGGACACCACACAATAGATTCAAATTATCCACAGAACATTAGGGGGTCATTTATTAAGACTGGCATTTTAGACGCCGTTCTTAATAACCCCTGCGCTGGGGGTGAATCTGCCGAGGTTCAAAACCTCGGCAGATTCACCCCCAGCGCCGCCTCTAGAGGCTCCTTAGACTGGCGCATCCATCGCCAGTCTAAGTGTAAGACAACTTCCTTACTGGTTTAAAATAGGCGTAGAAAACGATAAATGAGTTTGTCCCCTTCCCTTTGCAGGGACTGTCATATATCTGATAGTAAATGACCCCCATAGTCTTTATGGTAACAAATCCAGATTAAAAATAATTCATGATTAAAAGAGAGGTTACCTCCATACCCACACAGAACCAGGAGCTCCAATGTGGCACAAAGCATCAGCATAAGGACCAGTAAACATAACACAAAAAGGGAGCATATGAGTCAAAGTCCAAAAAGTCCAAGGAATAACAATGATACCACAGCAACACCTGAGACCCCAACGCCGTTTCACAGTCCCTTCCTCCCGGGGTCCCCGTAGGGGCAGCAAAATTCCCCATAAGGAAAGGTTCTCCTATGAGGGGAGCAATCCTAGTTTTAGCACTAAATATGCGTCTGACATGTGGCGCTGTATTCTATGTATGTGAACCCTTAGTTCTTACAGGTTGTGCTGTAATTAATACTCTATTTAATTTTCTGTTTTTGTTTCTGCTGCACCTCAGGAAAATCAGCACGTTCCACCGGTCAAAATAAATCAAAGTAAGTGATTATAGTTAGATGTGTCTGACTACAGGGATATTCCTATCTATGGGACACATTTTTCTTTAATAATAAGGCAATATGCCTTTAGCGTAGCCTTATTATATGGCTGGTCGAGCGCTAGTTAGTGATTGTGCCTAGAATTTGGCCACTGGATTTTGTCATGTTGTAGTCTATAGACAATTTTTTTCTAGCCATTAAAAAAAGTTATGCTTGCCGATTGCCAGTTTTGGTCAAGTGGAGATCATTTGGGTGCAGTATTTCAAGAGTTTGTAGTATAAATCCGCTGATTCTGGAAACCTGCCGGCAGCATATTATAGTAGGCTACATTCTGGGGCTTACGATCTTTGAGTAGTTGGCATGTGCCATTTTTATGGCGTTTCTGTTACAAGAGAGTCGATTTATGTTGGTGTTTTGTTGGCCATTATAGTTAGCTTTCAGTGTTTTTTTCATAGCAGGATTTGAATGATTTTTTTTTTTTTTAAAGTCTTTTTTTTTCCCCATATGAGTCTGTTCAGTGTCTCACAGAAAAAAGTACTCATTATTTCTTTTCTTTACAGGACACTATGACAACTTTTCAAAAGTTTTTCCAAGCCCACACAAAGGATCATCGTAAGTTAATGTGAATAATGGTTTCCAAATGTGTAGGTTTTGGTAAAACCAAGAAGCCGTATCAGATCTGTGCTGCTTACATTCCTAAGGCTAGTTCCACACATGGCAGAGGAACAGCCTGCCACTGTTTCCGCCAGGCCCCATTGACTATAGTGGGATCCAGCTGGTATCCAACCGGTTTCAGCTGGAAAACTAGTACATGCACCGGTATCTGTCCGACCAAAACCCGGCATTCATGCCAGAAACCTGACGTATTACCGTTTGCTCCCATAATGGTGCACATCCCTATCCAGCTAGGCCACATACGGGGAAGTCCCGCAGGCTGTTTTTCTGTCAGATAGCTTTAGTGTTTGAAAGTAAGATTAAAGTATGGGTATACCGTACATGTACAGGATATATAATGGCTAGGAATTTTTTGGAGTTTTTTGTGGCTTTCTGTATTAGTAAGCTGCTTCTGATAAGTTGCAGTTTCTTTTTATCACAGTTTTACTGCATACATACCTACCAAAATTCAACATCATATAACCTGCTTCTAAAACTAGAAAACTGCTTCAGAAAGTCTGTCAGGAAGGTTTTATGAACACTAAAAATATCAAGCAGAGTATCTGGGGAGGGTAGTTTAGCGACATCACTTAAGAAGAATACTTTGTACTTTTATGTCTCCTTAAAGGGTTTGTGTCATCATGAACAATGGGGGCTTGGTGGTGGCCGGACCAGAGTCCTCCAGCTACCACCTTGCGGGGCTCTGTTCTTGATATAGGTGGGACCCGCACCTATAAGACAATGGGGCATATTCTAGCGATATGCCCCCATTGTCCATCATGAGAAAACCCCTTTAATGAGACAAGTCATAAAGTTATTTAAACTGGGGATCACTCCGCAGTGGCCTTACTGAGAACGAAGAGCCCCAGATTCCCATTCTTGGATGGACAGTGGGATAAGATATGAATGTGAGGGTGGGAATGTGTATAGTTGAGTACAATGCTTGTAGAAAGATGCCACATGCTCAACTTCAGGTTGAGAACACAGATTTGGAGCCCCTTGTTCTTGCCAAAGTTCAGACCCTCACCTAACTACATTAATTGAGTGGTCATCAAATTTTATAACTTAAAATAGGCTGAAAATGTACCTTTTCCCTATCTATGGCTACGTAGTGCTGTTTATAAAACAGAGTGCATGGAAACTGTCAACAAGCAGGATAGCTGTTGCTTAGAGAAGAAACATAAAATGAAACCATCTTTACAATAAATTACACTTAAATATACAACAGAAAGATCATTTGATGAAAATGAGTCTAATGATCCAAATGAGTATACAAGTAGTCACAATTGCACAATAAAATCTATGTCACTCTCCGAAATGTACACTGAAGAGAGCAAAAGGGTAAAGGGGTAAATGACACAATCAGACCCACACCCAATGCAGAATGGCTACAGGAGTAAATGGTCAACAGCAGTTTGTTAAAATTGCAGAAGAAAACTGCACTGAAACACAACCAAAAATATGACGGCAGCAAAAGCTGTAGATGGATGGATGGGATTGGGGTAGGATGGATGGGATTGGGGTAGGAAGGATGCGATGGGGATGGATGGGGTGGGATCGGATAGAGATAGAGGGGGAGAGAGAGAGATAGAATAGATAGATATACTTCCTCTCTGTACGCAGAAAGTATATAACCCCCAGTCTTATGTTCACGATCCACTGCCTTGCATGTGTGTAGTCTGAAGCTGCATTAGGTCATCTCACCCCGACCTTGTAGATATATCCGAGCTGCTGGGTGTTATAGTAGGTAGAATTTGTGCCACCTCTTCAGCACTTGCTGTAGTATGGTAGCCACCAAAGCAAGATGTTAGCCAATTGCTAGGAAACCCAAAGTAACATATCCTGCAGAATATACTAACATGAAGTATGCAGCTCTTGCCTTGAGGGTAGGCTTTATCTCATTTAAAACAGTGGCACTGAAACAGTAGGAGAACATATGCATATTCACTTCTAATGAAATGGATAGTTCTTAGAGGGGCTTACTAATCTACATCAAAGTTTGTTTTTCTTGGATTTAGCATGTTGGAAGATGACCTTCAGATCAGCGACAGTGAGGACAGTGATGATAATGAGGAGGAGGAGGAGGTAAGTCACCAAGAGTTTCCATTTAAAGGGAGTCGATCACCTCATTTTCACCTATATAACTAACAGCACTGCCCCACAGAAGATTGCATACACATCCCAGACATACCTGTGTGCACTGTGTGTCTGTATTCCATGTCCAGGAAAAGCACTTTTATTCTGCAGGAAAACAGCTCCCAAGTGCCCAGCTGAAAGTGAAACTAAAAACAGCTTTCTCTCCCGACTCGATTTCTAACAGCTATATCTTCTGATATACTGGATATAATGCTGTGGTATCCTTTTAAAGCTTGGAATGCCAGCTTTCAAAGAAGGTCAGAACCATTTTTCTATCTGCTACCAATCCCAAGATATGAGCAGCGAAAGCAGCCCTCCCCTCTTCAGTCTGGTTTGCAGCAGCAGCTGAGCCGGGCACTTGGGAGCTGTTTTCCTGCAGAATAAAAGTGCTTTTCCTGGACATGTAATACAGACACACACTGCACACAGGTATGTCTGGGATGTGTCTGCAATCTTCTGTGGGGCACTGCTGTTAGTTATATAGGTGAAAAACAGGTGAAAGGCTCCCTTTAAATTTATTTTTAGAAAAAACTAACACTCTCTGCTTATCTCCTATAAGAAGTACACATTAGATGGTCAGCCGGTCCTGTCAAAATTGGCAGCTTTATCTGAACTATGGTTACCCTACGGTTACAATGTATAGCACAGTCAATAAGGTTGTCAAACAGCATTTCCCTAGTAGCCAGTTTGAGGTACCAGTAATACTTTCATGTGGGTAGGATCTCCTTCCTACACGTACCTGGGCATGATGATGATCACATGCGATCTGAAGGACGGCTGTGACTGACAGCCATTCTCCAGCACTTATGGCCAGGATTGTTGAAAAGTCAGTTCCCATCTGATAAACCCTTTCTATACTACACTCGATGCATATATAGAGTTTTGTGGGAAAAGGTTCAGTAAAACTTGTATTTTATACATTTTAATTCCTGCTTATTGTGGGCTTTGAAGTCGAGGAGGAGGTCCTATGAGTGATTGACAGTCTTCCCTCTATGACTGTGTATACAGAGATAGCTGTCAGTCACTGACTGAAGACAAGGAGGAGGTCCTATCAGTGACTGACAGCCTTCCCTCTATGACTGTGTATACAGAGATAGCTGTCAATCACTGACTGAAGACAAGGAGGAGGTCCTATCAGTGACTGACAGCCTTCCCTCTATGACTGTGTATACAGAGATAGCTGTCAATCACTGACTGAAGACAAGGAGGAGGTCCTATCAGTGATTGACAGCCTTCCCTCTATGACTGTGTATACAGAGATAGCTGTCAATCACTGACTGAAGACAAGGAGGAGGTCCTATCAGTGATTGACAGCCTTCCCTCTATGACTGTGTATACAGAGATAGCTGTCAATCACTGACTGAAGACAAGGAGGAGGTCCTATCGGTGATGACAGTCTTCCCTCTATGACTGTGTATACAGAGATAGCTGTCAATCACTGACTGAAGACAAGGAGGAGGTCCTATCAGTGATTGACAGCCTTCCCTCTATGACTGTGTATACAGAGATAGCTGTTAGTCACTGACTGAAGACAAGGAGACGGTCCTATCAGTGATTGACAGCCTTCCCTCTATGACTGTGTATACAGAGATAGCTGTCAATCACTGACTGAAGACAAGGAGGAGGTCCTATCAGTGATGACAGTCTTCCCTCTATGACTGTGTATACAGAGATAGCTGTCAATCACTGACTGAAGACAAGGAGGAGGTCCTATCAGTGATTACAGGCTTCCCTCTATGACTGTGTATATAGAGGTAGCTGTCAGTCACTGATAAGACTGTCTCCTTGTCTTCACAGCCCATAATGAGAACAGTACAAGTTATACTGAATCTTTTCCCATAAAACTGCATACCAGTCTGCTCAGCTCCTCCTGCTCTATCACCTGTCAGTGAAAACGCAGTGCAATCTGTAGGCATCATGTTATGGAGCAGTAGGAGCAGAGCAGTTATATACCATATTTTTTGCTTTATAAGACGCACTTTTTTTTTACCTTTTATAAAGCGACTACTAGTGAGTTCTTTCATTATAGAAGTGCTCACTACTATGCAGTTGGCACAGGGAGCGGTAAATACAACAGTCTTGGTACTGGCTGTACTCACTGCTCCCTGTTCCTCTCTGGGCACCGTGCTTCATGCATGTCAGGTTATAGTGCAGCACGGGCCCTGAGAAAAACAGAAAGCAGGAAGACCGGCGGGATGTGCAGAGTGGAGGCGCCCTCCAGCCAGGTGAGTTCTTTTAGTTATTTTTGGTCTAATCTGTTCTGCTTCTTATAAAGCCAAAAAAATTGATATTTTTAAGTGAATTCAGCAAAATGTGTAACTTATTCATTTAAACCTCTTATCAATTCTTCTTCTTCCGCTCTATACCATGCTGCCTGCAGATTAGACTGCCTTTTCATGGTGACGGTTGCTTATGTAATACAATTTTTTTTGTCTTCTGCAGATCACTGAAAAACCACTTTCTTCTTCTGCTCCATCAAGGTACTTGTGTACATATTTTCTCTCATATATGTGCACACTTATTTGTGCTTAGAACAATTATTTCACTTATTTAGCTTTTCTTGAAATGTGGTTACAATAAGCAGAATTTCTAAACCTCTGTAATATTTTCTTGAAGCGTGTGTAAGCCTTTAGATAACTTTTCAGAATAAGCTGCCATGTGTGTGTACATGAGTGAGATCTGGCATTTGTAGCAGTTTTCTGCTTTGCAGGCTGTCCCAGAGGAGGTTGAGTGGAGACTTGTTGAGAATTGTGCAAAAATTTTGGTGCCACTTTTAGTTTAGGCTCCACCCTTTTCGAGCATGTTGGAAAAAGGTATAGAAACCTTAAATCGGTTATCGGCAACCTCCGGCACACCAGCTGCTGTGAAACTACAACTCCCAGCATGCACACTTACTTGGCTGTTCTGGTAACTCACATAGAAGTGAAAGGAGGATTCTTGGACTTGTAGTTTCTAAACAGCAGGAGTGCCGGAGGTTGCTGAGCCCTGCTTGTGCCATTTAGTGCAGCTTTTTTTAGACAGAGTTTGGAGCAGATACATAGTCTTTAGAGGACTTCTGTTTGCTAGTTTGTGTAGTGGAAGAGTCATTTTGCTGAAAGTCCCTGTGTGTTATTCCCATAATTTGCTGAAATGATTCAGTATTAGGTACTGGGAGTGAATTATCATTCTTATAAAATATTTAATGTGCTCATTTATCTTATTTGCTGGGTGATTGTCTTCTTCAGATTGCATGGAGTCCTCTGAAAGCATTCACTGAAGCTTTTAACATTACTTGGGTTATATTTGTTCTAAATTCCTCACTTATTGTATGTGTTTCCATATGAGGACTGACGGTTGTTTGGACCCTGTATGTATTTATTTTTTTATTTATTTTTTTCATTTTACTTTTAGTTTGATATTATTTCACATTGCACGAAGTAGGGCAAATGAAATGATTTAGTCTGGGTTTCCACAAGGCAGCCATGATATGGCTATGGGCTGCTGTGCGTTGTGCAACCAATAGCCACACGAATTTGAAAGCAGGTAATGCCTCGGTTAACACAAAAATTCTTGGGTGGGGTTTTGGCTGCAAATTGCTGCCTCAAGGTAAGCCAGTCTGAGAATTATATGATTCATATGAGACGCAGAACTAGATAGTATTGTCTCAGAACAGTGATACAGACTGGTTATGTGTATTTCATCTCTATTAAAAACCTAAATTGCAAACCCTGAGGAAATGTTACGCGTTTCGATCCTGTGCTGCATTGTTATTCGTAGCTCCTGCCATAAAGTATTTGGACTTGACAAACGTTTCCGGAGCGGTCATTCACATGCGTTGAGTGTGGGAACGCTGTCATGGACCTTGTCATGTTTCGTTTTGGCTCCCTGGCAGTAGGGAAATTAGATCCGTTTTAACACGTTGTACCAGACGGGTGACTCATGTGTCTGAGAGGGCGGTATGCTGGGGGTAGTTGTTCCAATTTGGAATGTTTAGTTATAGCAGATGTTCACAGATTGGTTACTAGTCTGAATGAAGCAGTTTTTTTTTAAGTCAAAGGGTGCTTTAAAATTTAGTTTTTTGTGCTCATGACCGATGATTGAGGGGTAGAGAAAAATAGATATTGATACTAAGTGCTTTAGTTGGGTGAAATGATGTCAGCCGTGATGTTTTCCCATTTCTCCCATGGTGTTTTTTTATCTCAAATCCACAGGATACAGGGCTGTCTTGTCGGTAAAGTTTTCCTTGTTTGTAACTAGAGATGAGCGAACCTGCTCGTAACGAGCGGTTCAATGCTCAGATCCCCTGCGCTCCCCTGCCCGCAGCCATCCTGATCCGTCCTCACTCGACTGTAAGTCAATGGGGACAGATCCGTTTGGTGTCACACACTGGTATGTGACTAGTTTGTGACACCAAACGGATCAGTCCCCATTGACTTACAGTCGGGTGAGGACGGATCCGGATGGCAGGGGAGCACAGGGGATCCGAGCATTGAACCGCTCGTTACGAGCAGGTTCGCTTATCTCTATTTGGAACATAAGATCAGTTTAATTTTGGGCATAACCCTCTTGCCAGTACAGCTCCTTCTGGTCAGTATACATAAGATAGTGTTTGCATGTGACCTCACAATTATTTTATCGTGTCATTACCAGTGTTGTGCAGTCTCATGTGGACAGCGTGGCCTCAGCACATTCCAGCGGCATGGAGACAGAAGGAAGCGAGAGCGACAGCTCTTCAGACTCAGAAAGTGAAAGCGGCTCAAGTGACAGTGAGGTGCCACCGCCACGGAGATCTCCTAGTCCAGTGGTAATACTCTAGTATTAGTAACCATTCTTGATATCCCCTGTGCCACCATAGGATGCTCTAATTTATGACGAGGCACAGGCCTCCTGCAGAAATCTGTGACCGCTCAGAGCTGCCGTTGATTTCTGGCTTTATTTGCACCAGAAAACTGACGTAAATGGGCTTAAATTTGTCAAGACTGCTGGCTTCGCCCCCTTCCCACACCCCTTTATGGAAATTGGTGAGGGTGGCGTATAATCCGAGAGATACCATATTTTTCTGAAAAGTGACTTTTTAGCGCCACTTTTGAGACAGAAAGGAGATGATAAATCCCTCCCTCCTCCCCCCCATTAAGGCTTTCTTATTATTTTTCATTGGATCTGATATTTTATTTTGTAGTGGCTACATGGGGAAAATGGTCAGAGAAAAAGATTTTCTAATTGTTTCAATTTCTGTTTTATGGTAGCTTGTTTGATCAATAATTTTTAACCCTATAATAATTCCTGATAGCTGATGCCAAACCATTGTGTCCTCCCCCTAGTAGCCTGTGCAGTTCGTCACTAGTCTCTTCTTGGTAATGGTAAATCCCTTTAAGCCCCCAAATATACTGCCTCCTTATGGGCTTGGTTAATATAATATACTGTGATACTAACTTGTTCTTGTTATATTGCAGCATGACACTTCATCTACTGGCATTTGGCAGTTGGGGAACTTTTTGGTCAAACCTGCACCTCTAGCTGAGAACCATAGCACTACAGATAATGAGCAAGAAAGCCATTGGGAGAGTAAAGAACATGACTGTCTTTCACCTCCTCCCCATGAATCTCCAAAGACTGAGCCTCAACACAATGTGGCTCTTTGGACTTCTCAGGAAGACATTGAGAACAAACCCACCTTTCCAGATTCCCCCATATCCAGTGAAACTGTTACTCCTAGGCAGACTGTTGGTATAAAACATCCCAGAAGGCCTGTGAAGGCCTCTTTTCAAGAGGAGCCAAAGGGTGGTCTTACTGTGGAAAGTGAACCTGCTCCATACAGATCGCGAGACCAGCCCTCCAAAGAAAAGCCAACTGTGAAAACGAAAATCAAAACCAAATCAAATGAATACAAGGAACCAAATGCAAGCATTGCACATCCAAATGAAAAAAAGAAGCACAAGAGCTCTCACCACAGTAGTACCACCAAAAAGTGTCCAAGTACTCAAACAGACAAACCACAAAGTGCCCCTTCCCACTTACAATCCCACCCTGTTCCAAAGGTGCACATTGAAAGCAAAAGCAACCACAGGACTAACACGTCTCATCCTGCTGTTGTTGTGCGCGAGGACTGTCATAGGGACAAAGTGTTATTACCCATAGGGGAGAACCGATTACTGCCAGCAGTGAAGAGCCATAAATCTGTAGCTCTACTTGTCAAAATAGAGTTGTCACTGCTATCTAGGATCCCAGGATCATCTAGTAAAAAGAGTCACTCAAAGAATAAGGTGGGAAGTCACAGTTCTCACCAGAAGGAGAGGTCTGAGAAGACACACACTCACAGCAAAGAGCACACAAAGAGAAAGGTGAGGCTGTCACTTGGGCACACAACCTATTTAATCTGTATGTGACCATTAATGACCATCCGTATTCCAGTTTAATCTACCTGCATGCACTTTGTTTTGGGAATACGACAAGCACTTGAATGAAATGAGTGAGCCCACTGGTTATTGAGGTCAGACCGGGCAATATTGTCTTCATTCTCGTCACAGATGATGGATCCATTCCCTGTTGTCATTGTTTGGGGGTTTGGACATACGGTAGTTCTTGTTTCTACTGGATTTAAACATAGGGGGATTGTGAAGCTTTAGAGCTTGGGGAAGTTTCAGTTCTAGTAGAAGGTTCCCTAAGTGATAACCAGGAAATGTTTAGTGTAACCTTCACTCAAGTTTATATACCGCCTGGATGAAATATTTTGCTTTTGTGTTTCCTTCTGTTTCTTCTATGTCGTTTGAGTTGTTGCTTTATAGGAGTTCAGTTGTACATGGGGAGGTCTTATCAGTGATTGAAAGCTATCTATGTATACACACTTAGGCCACGTTCACATCTGCATTGTGAACCCAGCGGAGGAACAGATTGCCAGACTTCACTGCATCTAGCGTATCCACCATGCACCGCCAAATCCAAATTCACTATAATGAGTTCGACACTTTCCGGCATATATGCCAGCTTTTGGCTGGAGAAAGAATTCTGCGTGTAGTAGTTTTTGTCCAGTCGATATCCGCATACAGTGACCGGAACAGAGTCCTGAAGTTCATAACGCAGATGTGAACCCGGCCTTACACAGGGAATGCTATCAGTGACTAATAGTTGTACATGGGGGAGGTGTTATCTGTGATAAATAGCAATCTCTGTGTAAGTGTGTATACATAGATATGTCATTCACTGATAGTTGTACACGGGGAGGTGTTATCAGTGATTGGTAGCATTCTCTGTGTAAGTGTGTATACAGTAGATAGCTGTCAGTCACTGATAGTTGTACACAGTGGAGGTGTTATCAGTGATTAGTAGCATTCTCTGTGTAAGTGTGTATACATAGATAGCTGTCAGTCACTGATAGTTGTACACAGTGGAGGTGTTATCAGTGATTAGTAGCATTCTCTGTGTAAGTGTATATACAGTAGATAGCTGTCAGCTGACAGTCACTGATAGTTGTACATGGGGGGTGTTATCAGTGATAGCATTCTCTGTGTAAGTGTGTATACATAGATAGCTGTCAGTCACTGATAGTTGTACACAGGGGAGGTAATATCAGTGATTGATAGCATTTTCTGTGTAAGTGTGTATATAGAGATAGCTGTCAGTCACTGATAGTTGTACATAGGGGAGGTGTTATCAGTAATAGCATTCCCTGTGTAAGTGTGTATACATAGATAGCTGTCAGTCACTGATAGTTGTACACAGGGAGATATTATCAGTGATTGGTAGCATTCTCTGTGTAAGTGTGTATACAGTAGATAGCTGTCAGCTGACAGTCACTGATAGTTGTACATGGGGGGTGTTATCAGTGATAGCATTCTCTGTGTAAGTGTGTATACATAGATAGCTGTCAGTCACTGATAGTTGTACACAGGGGAGGTGTTATCAGTAATAGCATTCTCTGTATAAGTGTGTATACATAGATAGCTGTCAGTCACTGATAGTTGTACACAGGGAGATGTTATCAGTGATTGGTAGCATTCTCTTTGTAAGTGTATATACAGTAGATAGCTGTCAGCTGACAGTCACTGATAGTTGTACATGGGGGGTGTTATCAGTGATAGCATTCTCTGTGTAAGTGTGTATACATAGATAGCTGTCAGTCACTGATAGATGTACACAGGGGAGGTGTTATCAGTGATTGATAGCATTCTTTCTGTAAGTGTGTATACATAGATAGCTGTCAGTCACTGATAGTTGTACACAGGGGAGGTAATATCAGTGATTGATAGCATTTTCTGTGTAAGTGTGTATACAGAGATAGCTGTCAGTCGCTGATAGTTGTACATAGGGGCAGTCTTAATTTTAGAAGGAACTGCAGTTTTAATAAATGAATCTTTACATCAATCTGCTCAGCTCCTCCAGCTCTATAGCCTGCTGCCTGCAGATTGCATTTCGTGGTGACAGATTCTCTTTTAAATAGAACTAATAAATCAATTTACAGTAAATAGGACCCTAGAAACGCATCTAGTTAATGTAAATGCAAGAAAAGAGGAACTTTAGGTTTTGTTGTTGGCACAGTCAAGTACTGTACTGTTAGGTAGATTTATGCCAATCCAGCAGTGGACTGTTTCTTACCATACTAGCAAGTGTTCTGTTATGGCCCTGTGTTAAAGTGATTGGTGTGGCCCCAGGGATCAGACACTTATAACCTATTCTGGCGAAAGGCGATAAATGTCAAATTTGGAAAACCCCTTTAAGTACGAGTTCAGTTTTCAGTGTTATTGAAACTAGTAAGCGGGAAAGAGCCGAAACCATATGAGACATGTGCATAGTGTATGAAGTCTGTGGTCTTTACATAACCCCAGTTATGTGCAGAAGACTTTACCCTTTGCAGTGTACTTTGTGGCCATATCCCTGCTCGAAACATCTCCTTAAAGCGCTCGTCTGAGACTGGATAGAAATTGGCAAGGGGTTGATCAGGGTGTAAAAAGAGGGGAAAAAAAACAAAATGCCATATCAGAGCTTCCTTGTTCCAGTGTTGTGGCTCCCAGCAGTGTGACATGTCTACATGCACATTACTGCTGCTGGCCAGTCCGTGGTCTCAGGAGTGACGTATGTGTGATTTGGTACCGCTAAGCCTCGGTAGCCACATGCCATTCCTGGCGCTGCGGTGGAACCGGGATGCTCTGACAAGGTGTTTTTTTTTTCTCCTAGAACCCCCCCCCCCACATTTGCAATGTGTTGATAAGCATACAATTATTGGGAAGAGATTTCTTGTGCCTATCATTGGGGGACACAGCACCAGTGGGATATAGGCAGCTGCCACTAGGAGGCGACACTAGACCATCAACGAAGTAGCCCCGCCTGGTAGCCTATATCCCTCCTATGGACACCAGGCTAGCTCAGTTTTTAGTCTAGTGTCCGTAGGAGGTACACACTGGTGCTTTGCACCTCTGATTTTTTATTTCTTTTCTTTTTCTTTCAGGTTATCAGGGGGGCCGTCGGCGTGGAAAGCCACTTCAGACGTAGTCCCCCCTGAGGGTGCCTGGAGAATATGTTCATATTCTCCCTGCGCCGGTCATCCGTCCCCCATTGTTGCTGCTCCTGCAGCTGGATGCCAGTGCCCCACTCCGGTGCGAGGTCACTGAAGGGATGACCCTGCGCGCACCTGAAGCCGTCGGAGCAGGTGAGTATGTTAAACCACCCCCCCCCCCCCCCCCGTGTGCTGCCTCTGGGGGCCTCCCGGTCTTCCCCTTGCCCACCTGTATGGCCTCTGTCTCTGGGGGCTGTGGTGCTCCGGCTTCCTCGGCCTCCCGCGTGTTTCCCGGCTGCCCCCCTGGTTCTGGGGACACTCTGTGCCTCCCTCTGTGCGGGGCAGATGCGCACCCCGGGTGTTCTTTCGCCGCGCCGCGCCTCCGGCAGGACGCTTCCCCAATTGAGGCCGCGGCTTCTCGCCGCGCTAGGCCGCATGCGGGCGGGCGCCTCCCAGTGACGTCACGCTGGGCGGCGCGCCCGCCCGCTGTTCGGCCGGCCCTTCCGTACTCGCCGGCGGGCTCCCTCTCCTCTTAAGCCCCTGTGACTCTGCCGCAGAGCCTCCTGTTTGTAAGTGGGCCTGCCTCCAGTCTCTTTCCTGCGGTGGCTGCAGAGACTGTTTTCAGCTGGTCTACTCTGCCTTCTGGGGTCTGCACAGACAGCACCAGTGGGATACAGCTCCTCCAGTGGTCCGCAGCCTCTTTTCTCCAGTGCTTGCACTGCTACTCCTGGATCTGGTAGGCACCCAGTGGGTGATACTCCTCTTTCCTCAGGCTATTGCGGGGCCCTTCACCATGTCTGGTCCCCGGGACGACCCCCCAAGGCAGCATGCTCCGGTGGCCGTGGCGACGCACTTTGCGTGCGCTCGCTGTAGCCAAAAATTCCCTAGCGGTCAGTCTGGCTCCCTGTGTGGGCCTTGCCTTACCCTTGGTACCCTTCCCACTGAGGCTACCGCTCCTTCTGGCTCGGTTGTGGCCCCACCGGAGTGGGCTAGGTCCCTGACCCAGGCGATCGGTGACCTCTCTAAGTTGTCGCAGGTCATGATCCACGCCATTGACCGGTTGCCGTCCCAGGCGCCCCCCTCTGCGGCTCCTCCTCAGGTGTCTCCTGACTCCCCTTCCAGAGGACGGCCCTCCAAGAGGCGTCGGCGTTCCCCTTCCCGGTCACCTTCCTCTTCCTTCCTTCCTCTTCCCGGAAAGGTCCGCTGCGGGTGGTTCTCACCAACACCTCTCTGACGTCTCGGGGGACTCCTGTGACTCTGCCTCAGAGTCTGACAGGGAGGACCGTTTGGCCTCTGCGGTGCAAGCCTTGGTCCGTGCAGTACGGGACACACTTCATATCCGGGACGAATCTCCCTCTGCTGCCAGAGGCGAAGTTTCGTTTAGTCGCTACAAGCGGCAACCGTTGGTATTCCCTAGTCATAAGGACTTTGAGAATCTTTTGGACAAGGAATGGAAGCACCCCGATCGGCGCATTCCCTCCTCTAAGCGGGCAGAAGCTCTGTTTCCGTTTGCTGCGGATTTAGTCTCCGCCTGGACGGTTCCACCTACCGTGGACCCCCCTGTCTCCCGGCTGTCTAAATCTACCACCCTCCCTTTAGCGGATGGTGCGTCCCTGACGGATCCCGTGGACAAGAAAATTGACACGTTCTCCAAATCCGTCTTTATTGCGGCGGGTTCTGCCCTTCGCCCTACTTTTGCGGCGTCTTGGGTCAGTAAGGCCTGCTCCGCTTGGGCCAAGCAACTGGTCCGTGACATCTCCTCGGAGGCCCCTCGCGAGGATCTGCTTCCCCTAGCCTCACAGATCCTTCAGGCCTCTAAGTATCTGTGTGACGCTTCCCAGGAAGCGGCTCGCCTGTCGGCTCGGGCTGTGGCCAACTCCGTTGCCATTCGTCGCTCGGTTTGGCTGAAATCGTGGTCGGCTGACGCCGCCTCCAAGAAGGCTCTTATTTGTCTTCCCTTTTCAGGGAGCAGGCTTTTTGGGGAGCGGTTGGACAGGATTATCTCTGATGCCACCGGTGGCAAGAGTTCCTTGTTGCCGCAAAACCGACCCGGGCGCTCCCAGCCTCCGAAGCGTTCCAGTCGATTTCGCTCCTTTCAAGCTCCTGCTCGTCAGCAGTCTTCAAAGGGTGCTCCCTCAGCCTCCTCTTCCAGGAAGCCCTCCTTTAAGCCCCGGCCGTCCTGGCAGCCACGCTCCCGCCCTTCCAAGGGCCCTGCCCCCAAGCCTTCTTCCTGATGGCTTTCCCCCACTCGGGTCTTCTCCCCGAGTGGGGGGTCGTCTGCTCTCCTTCAAGGAGGTATGGCTCGCCCATGTCACCGACGCGTGGGTACGGGAGGTGGTGTCTTCCGGATACAGAATCGAGTTTGCGTCCGTTCCGCCTCCTCGGTTTTTTCCGTCGCGGATCCCCCGCTCTTCGGCAGGGCTTTTGGCTCTTTCCCGCGCTGTTCATCACCTCCTTGCTCAAGGGGTTGTAGTTCCAGTCCCCCCCTCCGAGCGGTTTCAGGGTTTCTACTCGAACCTGTTCACCATCCCCAAAAAGGACGGCTCTGTTCGGCCCATCCTGGATCTGAAGCACCTCAACCGCTATGTCCGCCTCCGCCACTTCCGCATGGAATCGCTGCGGTCGGTGGTCGCGTCCCTGGACCAGGGCGAGTTTCTCGCTTCCATAGATATACGCGACGCATATCTCCATGTGCCAATCGCGCTGAGTCATCAGCGCTTTCTTCGCTTCGCCATCGGGTCTCATCATTTCCAATTTGTCGCTCTGCCCTTCGGTCTTTCAACAGCGCCCCGGGTTTTTACCAAAACCCTCGCCCCCCTCATGGCTCTCCTTCATGCCAGAGGAGTGGCGGTCATCCCGTATTTGGACGACCTTTTGGTAAAGGGCCGCACCTTGCAGGATGCTCAGTCCAGCCTTCAGATCACGCTCGATCTGCTTTCCAGGTTCGGCTGGGTGATCAACTTCCAGAAGTCGTCTCTGCTCCCCTCTCGCTCGATGGAGTTTCTGGGGATGTTGTTCAACACCGAGGTGGCTCGGGTTTTCCTGCCTCGCGACAAGACCTCTTCCCTACGCGCGGCTGTCTCCAAGCTCCGCTCGGGATCCCCCTGTTCGCTCCGCTTCTGCATGCGGGTGCTGGGCAAGATGGTCTCCTCATTCGAGGCCGTCACTTTTGCTCAGTTCCACTCTCGTCCCCTCCAGGGAGCAATTCTGAGCCAGTGGGACAAGTCTCCACTCTCCCTGGACCGGAAGATCGTCCTCTCCCCGGCGGTCCGCAAGGAGTTGCTTTGGTGGCTGACGTCTCCAGCTCTTCAGGGCCGCTCCTTCCTCCCCCTCCAGTGGCTCGTTGTTTCCACCGATGCCAGCCTGACCGGGTGGGGTGCGATTTTCGGTGTCCTGACGGCTCAGGGCACGTGGACCTTGCCGGAGTCGCGTCTTCCCATCAATATATTGGAGCTTCGGGCAATATTCCTTGCCTTGACTCGTTGGACCGATTTCCTCCGGGGTCGCCCTGTTCGGGTTCAGACGGACAACGCCACCGCCGTTGCCTATCTGAACCGCCAGGGGGGCACCAAGAGCCGCTCCGTGATGGCGGAGGCCGCTCGGATTCTCGGCTGGGCGGAACAGTTTCGTCCCGGCTCTCTCTGCCGTCCACATTCCAGGCGTAGACAACTGGGCGGCGGATTATCTCAGCCGCGAGTCACTGGACCACGGAGAGTGGTCTCTCCATCCACAGGTGTTTCGTCGGGTTTGCCGTCGGTGGGGCTTCCCCGACGTGGATCTGTTCGCGTCCAGGTTCAATCACAAGCTCCCCACTTACGGGGCTCGGGCTCGGGATCCCCGCGCGTTCGCGGTGGACGCCCTGGTGACCCCTTGGGATCAGTTCTCCCTGATTTACCTGTTTCCCCCGCTCCCTCTTCTTCCGCGGGTCCTCAAACGGCTGAAGGCTCTCGGCGTTCCCGCCATCCTTATCGCTCCGGATTGGCCTCGCCGGTCCTGGTACGCAGACGTGATCCACCTCCTGGCCGACGCCCCTTGGCGTCTTCCCCTGCGGCCAGACCTCCTTTCTCAAGGGCCGATCTTCCACCCCACTTTACCTCAGCTCAATTTGACGGCTTGGCTGTTGAGGCCGCGGTGCTGAGATTTCGGGGTCTGTCTGAGTCCGTCATCCAGACTATGCTTAGGGCCCGCAAGCCTCAGTCGGCTCGTATTTATCATCGGGTTTGGAAATCCTTTTTTTCTTGGTGCGAGCAACGTCGTGTACACCCTCTCGTTTGTTCTACACCTAAGATCCTCTCTTTTTTACAGTCCGGCCTTGACCAGGGTCTCAGCCATTCTACCCTTCGGTCTCAGGTCTCCGCCTTGTCCGTGCTTTTTCAGAGGACTTTGGCTCGGCGCTCCCAGGTGAAGACCTTTTTACAGGGTGTTCTTCGTCTGAATCCCCCCTTCCGCTCCCCCGTCGAGCCCTGGGATCTTAACCTGGTGCTCGATGTGCTCCAGGGTCCCCCCTTTGAGCCTTTGAGAGAGATTTCCCTGCGTCTTCTCTCTTGGAAGGTCGCTTTTCTGGTGGCGGTTACGTCCATCCGCCGTGTATCTGAATTAGCCGCTCTCTCCTGTCGCTCCCCCTATCTTGTCTTGCACAGGGATAGGGTGGTTTTGCGCCCTCTCCCTTCCTTCCTTCCGAAGGTTGTCTCGGCATTCCACATCAATGAAGATATTGTTCTTCCTTCTCTTTGTCCCGCTCCTGCTCATCCTAGGGAGCGCTCCCTTCACTGTTTGGACCTTGTCCGAGCCATCCGGGTCTACTTGTCCCTCACGGCTCCCTTCCGTCAATCGGATTCCTTGTTTGTCATTCCTGAGGGTCCCCGCAGGGGTCTTGCCGCCTCTAAGGTGACCATTGCGCGTTGGATTACGGCCGCCGTCTCTGAGGCCTATCGCTCTCGGGACAGGTCCCCCCCCTTCCGGGTTACGGCCCATTCCACCAGGGCCGTGGGAGCTTCCTGGGCGGTTCGCCATCATGCATCGGTGTCCCAGGTCTGCAAGGCCGCTACCTGGGCCTCGGTGCATACCTTTACCAAGTTTTACCAGGTCCACACTCTGGCTTCAGCTGATGCCAGTCTGGGCCGCAGGATTCTGCAGGCCGCCGTACGTTAGGCTGGCCGACTGGGGATTTTTCTTTTTCCCCACCCTTTGGGACTGCTTTTGTACGTCCCACTGGTGCTGTGTCCCCCAATGATAGGCACAAGAAAACAGGATTTTTGTATAACTTACCGTAAAATCCCTTTCTTGTGGCTTCATTGGGGGACACAGCTCCCACCCTGATTTTTTTCTGGGTTGTTCTTTTTCCCGGGCTTGTTTGCTGTTCCTTGAGTTCTCGTTCCCGGGTTCAGACTGGTTTGTATCATTCTGTTTGGCTCCTACTGCTTTTTAACTAAACTGAGCTAGCCTGGTGTCCGTAGGAGGGATATAGGCTACCAGGCGGGGCTACTTCGTTGATGGTCTAGTGTCGCCTCCTAGTGGCAGCTGCCTATATCCCACTGGTGCTGTGTCCCCCAATGAAGCCACAAGAAAGGGATTTTACGGTAAGTTATACAAAAATCCTGTTTTTTCCTTGCCGATAATTGTCTGCTCGTCAGTGGAGGTGAAGAGCTGCATTTCCATGTAGTGATCACCTCTGTATGGGGATGAGCGATGGATTCAGCAATGACTCTTCCTCATTGAAGTCCATTGCTTCTGGACAGCAGACCCCTGTTTACACAGCTCAATCTGCTGCCCAGAAACAATGATTGAGGTGTCTGCACCAAAGATCGTTTCACCCAGTGGACAAGTGTTTGCTCATTCACTGTGTGATCTGCGGCTCCTTTACATAGGTAGATTATCGGGAACAAGCATTCATATAAACATTAGTTCTAGAAAATCCACCATTAGTCTCTCTTGATATGTTTTATGCTTCAGACCATCCAATAGCCTTAAAGGGGTTCTCTAAGTTAAATTTATTGATGACTTATCAGCCGTGTCAGCACTGCCCCCTCTTCACTGTTTACATGCTGGCCATAACAGGGGTAGTGGTGAGTAGGTGTAATTACACCTCACCGCCCCATTCATTTCTATGGGAAGGATCGCTCCCATACAAGTCTATGGGAGCAATTCTTCCCATTCAAATGAATGTGGCGGTGAGGTGTAATTACACCTACTCACCACTACCCCTGTTACAGCCAGCATGTAAACAGTGAAGAGGGGGCAGTGCTGACACGGCTGATAACGCGCCTCCTCTTCAAACAGCTGATCGGCGGGGGTGCTGGGTGTCGGACCCCCGCCGATCTGATATTGATGACCTATCCTGATGATAAGTCATCAATAAATTTAACTTGGAGAACCCCTTTAATGATGAACTGTTTCAGTATTTTGTGTGTCCACCCATTGCCTTCCTTTCTTCACGGCACTTGCTGTCAGTTCTTCAAAGAAGCACGCTAAGATACTTCTCTCTAATTTTTGTATAAACTGTTGATGAAACTTTGAAGCATTTGTTTGAAACTTATTGGACAATACTTTCAATTTGGATATTGGACAGGTTTCGTAATTCATATATTATATTCCTTTCCAATATCATGTTCCTCCCATGCTTGCAATGCAACTCCCAAAGCTGCACAGGGCAGGCAGACTGGAAAAGATGACAATCTAACTTCCATCTGTGAAAATGTTTTTCAGTCTGGTCTCATGTTCAGACTCTTCAGGCTTTAGTTTCAACGTATGTGGTGCCTGTGCACGGCCCATACGTATGTTAGCACTCCTAGGGGAAGTGCAGTCTGCATAGAGTCCTTTTGTTCTTCGGTATGTCTACAGAAATCGAGAACAGATCCCCCCCCCCCTCCCCTTTTTGGGGATGGGGGAGTTATTGTCAAGTCTGGCAGTGAAATATTTCAATCTCAATCTCTACTCTTCAGAACCAGTTAATCCTATTCTGATTGGGGCACAGTGTGAATCAGGCAATGTAAAAATGCACCAGGGTTACAGGCTGGATGATACATTTGGTGAGCTCTGTGGATCAGTCTAAAACTTTAGTCACATTTTACAACAGCATCTCGGTGCAATCAGATTAGTAAATGTAGGCCACTGTTTGAGAACTGTATCAGAATGCCTGATTTTAAAGGGGGTTTCCAATAATTATTTTATTTATTTTTTTTTTAGATTTATCCCAAAGCCAGAGGCTGTATAAAAGAAAGAAAAAAACCTTACTCATCACTCCACTGCTCCACCATAACTTTTGGGCCATTCATCATTCATGTTGCCACTGTAGCCAATAACTGGCCTCAGATGAGCAAGAATGGCACATGACCGCCTAAGCTAATGATTGGCTGCAGTGGCCACGTGAATGATGAATGGCACATGGCCACAGCAGGCCCAGAGGGGAACAGAGAAGTGAGAGATTTATCTCTTTTCATACAACTCTCAGAAAATCCTTTTAAAATTTCATTCCTACAGAAATCTTCCACAAGATTGTATCATATAATAAATTGAGCATACTTTATTCTTTTTTCATCATAGTTTGTCAGTTAACTGCTCAGGGTCTACTATATCTATCTGAATATTAGCTCTCTTTTTGAACATTAAAGGGAGTCTTTCACCTGTTTTTCACCTATATAACTAACAGTACTGCCCCACAGAAGATTGCAGACACATCCCAGACATACCTGTGTGCACTTTGTGTCTGTATTACATGTCCAGAAAAAGCACTTTTATTCTGCAGGAAAACAGCTCCCAAGTGCCCGGCTCTGCTGCTGCTGCAAACCAGACTGAAGAGGGGAGGGCTGCTTTAGCTGCTCATATCTTGGGATTGGTAGCAGATAGAAAAATGACCTTCTATGAAAGCTGGCATTCCAAGCTTTCAAATGATACCAAAATCACAGCATTATATCCAGTATATCAGAAGATATAGCTGTTAGACTTCGAGTCAGGAGAGAAAGCTGTTTTTAGTTTCACTTTCAGTTGGACACTTGGGAGCTGTTTTCCAGCAGAATAAAAGTGCTTTTCCTGGACATGTAATACAGACACACAGTGCACACAGGTATGTCTGAGATGTGTATGCAATCTTCTGTGGGGCAGTGCTGTTAGTTATATAGGTGACAAACAGGTGAAAGGCTCCCTTTAACCTCTCAGTGCATAAACTTTCGCTATCTACGGCTATAGCCACATGAGTTGGTTGTTGGGCAAATGCTCATTCGAGCAACTGCTATCTCTCCCGAGTGAGGCTAGGGAATAAGCTGCTGCCATACATCTTTGGTGGTAGCTTATCTGCATAAGCATTGGGCATGTTAAAATCCAATAGCCCAGTCTTTAGTTCCTCCAGACATCTGCCATCGGAAGAGAGTCATGAGATCCCCTTATACATTAGATAGTTGGCCAGACTTGCAGAATGTACAGGGTGGGCCATTTATATAGATACATCTAAATAAAATGGGAATGGTTGGTGATATTAACTTCCTGTTTGTGACACATTAGTATATGGGAGGGAGGAAACTTTTCAAGATGGGTGGTGACCGTGGCGGCCATTTTGAAGTCGGCCATTTTGGATCCAACTTTAGTTTTTTCAATGGGAAGAGGGTCATGTGACACATCAAACTTACTGAGAATTTCACAAGACAAGTATACTGGAAGCCACTTCTCCTCGCCACTTCTTCTCAGGTTCGACAAGCAAAATAGGACTTTGACTCAACCAGTCACTGGCTGAGGCAGTTCACTAGGGATGAGCGAACTTTTGAAAACTTCGGTTCGCTTCGTCGAACTTTCGTGAAGTTCGGATTCGTACGAACCGAACCTAAAACGAACCTTGCTATAACGGCTGAATAATTGCTGCTACAATAATGGGAGTCTGATAGGGTATAGTTTCGTTTACTTGCAGTTGCTATTACAATGGAAAAAATCCAAGTGACTTCAACAACGGCGACGCAAAATATACGCATATTTGAGAATTTACACTAATGCGTACGCTAATGCGTACATTCCTGCACAAATAACGTACATACAGTGTAGCGTTGTCAAAGGTACGCTACTTAACTGAATGAATATGTACGCATTATCGTACATTCTCAATAAATATGCGTATATTTTGCGTCGCCGTTATTTTAACCAGATTCGTTACGAACTTTCTCAAAATTCGGTTCGGTGACGAACCGAACTTTTGGGAAAGTTCGTAACGAATCTGGTTCGTTACGGTTCGGTTCACTCATCCCTACAGTTCACCATATATTATGTTTTACAAATTATTATTATTTTTTTTTCAATAGGTGGAAGAGAGTGAAAAAAATGGAACACACAAAAAGTTGAAGCTCAGTGATGCCAAGCATTCCACTGCCCATAAAGAATCATCCACAAAAAAGTGAGTTTGGTACTATACAGCCTCGTTCACGGCACTAAAATTTACTACACAGTATGTGTATTATTTTGGCAAACTTTCTATAAATTAGGAAAAATTGCGTGTCACAAAGGCAATTGGAATTATTGCTTCAGTTTTGTTCTATGCGTAGAAACCACCCGACACCACTTCTAGAGATTGCCAGTTTTGCAATGTATTTTCTTAAATTTAGCAAAGACAAACATGCCTTGTGTACTGAGAACTACATCTTTTCATACTGGCTACTTTTTCTTTTTTAAAACAAATAGTTTTAGATGAAGTTTATTTTACTTCACATCACATTTTCCTTGTCTGCCTGACTGATATATTTTTGTAGACAAGTCAGCTATAAAACCATATCTGTCCATGGACCCACCGAGTGCAATATAAAAAATAGGTGTTTAATTTTACATGTTTTGACTGCTTTCTACCTTTTTTTAGAGGACAGAGTAGTGTAGTCTACCATTCTTCTTTTACGGATACGGTAAGTGGATACTATCAACATGGTGTGAACACACATTTATCTTTGAAGGTCTACCTTGTAAGATAGGTGGCAAAATTGCACTAGGAAGTCTGTCTGGTCTACTGGCACTCTAGAAACTGGACCTTGGGTTTTGTTTCTCTTTTGCACAGTGCAAGTATTGCTTGATTAAAGTTATGGTCTAGCAGATATGGGTTGGTTTTCCTGTAGCATCACTAACCCAAAAAAATGACTTGTATTTAGAAAGTCCCACATCTCCAGACTGGGGTTGAATGATCAAAACTGGGGTAAAGGAAGACTGGCTTAGTTGTCCATAGAAACCAGTCAGATTCCACCTTTCATATTCCAAAGGAGCTCTGAAAAGTGAAAGGTGGAATCTGATTGGTTGCCATGGGCAACTAAGCCAGTCTTCCTTTACACCAATTTTGATAAATCTCCCCCATAGGGTTAGTACACTGTACTAATACAGTGACATTCGCAACAGTGGTCCACGCTTTTGGTCAATAGTAACTGTAGCACTTGGTCTCCTTATTCTTGCTTGCCAGTCAAATTGGAGTAGAAGTATAGTGGGGAAGTAGCTGCTGGATGAGTCGTTGCACAGAGAGGTGCATGTTTCTTCCACTCCTGACTGCACAACCCTCAACTAGAGGGGTTACCAGACTCTACGATAGTCAGCCCCACAGCAGACTCAGCTGAGGTAATCAACAGGGCGAAAGATACGTTTTCAAGACTACCAAATAGTCTGGTCACCTCTCTAGCCTAGGGTTGTGCAGTCAAGGGTGGAAGAAGCAAGCACCCATCCAGATGTTAATTCCCTACTGTTTTTAGTAAGTAACATTTAGAGAACAAAATATAAGTTTGTCTGAAATCTGTTATTTCCACAGGGTGCCTAAAACCTCCTCTGAGGACATTCATAAGGAACATCAGCAGCAGAAAGCCTCATCTCCCATACATCACACACAAAAGAAACCTGAGAAAGTGGCACAGAAAAGGCGACCGAGCGAGAGCAGCACTTGCAGCCAGCAGTCCACCACAAACAGCAGTAAAAGTAGTAAAAGACCTTCTATGCCCAAAGAAAGGAAAGTGGAGGAAAAAAATACAGAAAGTTCAAAGAGCAATAAGGTATGCTTCTCTAATCAGTCATTAGCCACTGTAGGACTTAGCAGTGGCAAGTGCCATCTAGTGCATTTTGCCGATATTGGAAAACATAAATGTACATATGCAGGACAGAAATGCTGCATTGCTCTGATGTCTCTATAAATATTCAGAGTCGCTTGATCTGTATCAGTGCAGCCTGTGAGGTCTGTTCAGTCCCTGATACCCGAACCATTAATCCTGGGGTGGGCAGCAGGAACTGAACAGAGCTTACAGGCTGCACTGATACAGCGCTTCAGATCATCGCAGGAGCCCAGCACTGACAGAAGCTGGGCCCTCGCTGTAACTGCCGACATTTGGACATAGCTCAGATTCTGGCCACATAAAGGGTCGCTAAAGCCAGAATCCAAACACAAAGAAAGAACAACCAACAAAACTGTTCTCTCAGGCTACAGCCATGTCATTTCCCCCCTTCTACCTCTTCTAATGCTCGTGCACATGAGCCAGGAAGTGTAGGAAGAGGAGACTGGGTTTAGTCTGGTAGATTGTGTCCACACAGTGAGAGTGGCCATTTGGTTGGAAGGAATCTCCTAGTTACTAATAGTACAGAATAGATTTGTAACTGTCAGACACAGTGCCAATTGTACCAGTTCCAGTATAGTATATACAGCTGAATAGCTAATCTGCCCAGTTATGCAGTGATAATACCTCCCTTCACTGCACAGTTTTGCAGATTGGCTTTTCATCAGCTTTAGAAAGCTGGGGAGCATGTGGAGGTATATAGTATATACTCACTTCTGATATTCTATTCTTGGATATAGTGTATACAGAAAGTGTAGCCTCCATCAGATCTCTCCAGAGGTTGTTACCCAGCAGTCCCAGACTGCTGAATTCCAAATTTGCCTACCGGTAGTTATTTACTGAACAAACCCTTCATATATCTAGACCAACTTGCCGTTCCGGTTCTGGAATAGCTGGTTGACAACGCTGTAGAGCCGCATTAGTTACAACAGATTATGTTGTCCTGGTACCAGATGATAAATTAACACAATTTAGGATGTAATTGTTTGTATTTTATATAAACAGTATGTCCCTATCACCTCCCTAGAGATTGTTACCCAGCTTTTCAAAACTGCAGAATGGTAGAATAGCGTATTCATGAATTGGTAGAAGAATCCCTGTGACAAATCCTCCATGCTGTAGCATAGCTAGACAGATTTGTAATTCGGGGTCCTGGGAAAGCTGGGTAACTATGTGGGACTGTAATGTAATTTAATTCACTCACTTACAACATAGCGCTGACATATTCCACAGCGCTTTACAGAGATTAGCATCACACTGTTCCCCCAATGGAGCTCTCAGTCAAGTTCCCTATTTGTTTTTGGAGTGTGGAAGGGTACCGGAGTACCTGGAGGAAACCCACCAAACACGGGAAGAACATACAAACTCCATGCAGATGTTGTCATTGATGAGGCTCGAACCAAGGACCCTAAATAAATCCCTCTCCTCACTCCTAAATAGTGCCATAGCCAGGCAGATATGCCTTTCAAGTGCTGGGAAAGCTGGGTTAAACTGATGTGAAATTGTAACAAAACTTCAGAATACTAAATCTACCAAAATATAACCCCCTTTTCACTCCTAAATAGTGCCATAGCCAGGCATACTTGCCTTTCACGATCCTGGGAAAGCTGGGTTGCAGCCACATGGAGCTGTAATAGAATGCAGAGTGCTAAATTTACCATGATAAATACTCCTCCCCATTAAAAGAAAATATACCTCTCCTAAACTACTGATGGCAGCAGTTTGGAGACCAACTTGTAGACATAGCTGCATGTGCACTATGGATTAAAGGGGTTATCCAATATCATAAACAGCCCCCCCCCCCCATCCCATGTGCCGGGCTCCTCAGAGTGAATATACTAACCCGGGTCCCCGCTCCCTGCACCGCTCCTGGTCCCTGCACCACCGCTGCTGCTTCTCCCTGTACACAGATGAAAACAAACATCCGTGTCGGGGCAGGGAGCGGGGTAAGTACATTCCCTCTGAGGGGCACGGCGCATGGGGGGCTGTTTATTATATTGGATAACCCCTTTAAATGTGTTTGTGTTATTTATGTTTTTCAGGGTTTAGTGTCCCTTAAACTCCCTAGATGCTGCAGTCAACAATGACTGCAGCATCTAAGCATTTGGAAGTACAGGGCTCCCTTTGCCACCATTGGCAATGGCAGCCTAATAGACTGCCTGTTACTGTTGCAGTAATAGTTAATGTTAATAAGTCCTATGTCCCCCAAAAAATGATACTAATGGAAATTACATCTCGCACCGCAAAATAACAAGCATCATACAGCTACATCAGCACGAAAATGAATGAGTTTGGGCTTTTGGAATGCGGCAATATAACGAGACATGCTATTATTGTGCAAAAGTAGTAAAAAACAAAACAAAAAAACAATAACAGTTGCACGTTGCAAACTTAAAGTGCATAAAACAATGGCAGACTGATTTTTATTCCCAATTACCACCCAAGGAAATGTAATAAAAGGATATATGCACCCACTATGGTGTCCCTAAAGAATACAACTTGCCTCTCAAAAACACAAGCCCTCATACAGCTAAAGTAACTGGAAAAAGTTATGGCCAGGAAAAAAAAAAAAACAGCCTGTTCTCCTTGGCTGAAAATACTCCTCAAGAATACTAAAAGGAGTATTTTTGCTCTTCCTGAAAAATGAAGTGTGACCTCTGTGTATATACATATAGATATATAAAGTATATAGATAGAGGTACATTTCAGGTACGGTATTTGTCGTCTTAAGACCTTTTTATACACATTATAGTGCAGTACCTTTTAAATTAATCTAAATTAATATAACAGTTATGGACTAATTGTTTTATAAAAATTTCCAGGGATCTACAGAAAATAACACAAATCCTTTCCCAGTGCCTTCTTTGCCAAATGGTAATGCCAAGCCAACAAGACCTCTGCTGAAGTTTGAAGAAAAGTACGTGTGTTGTATTCTTACTTGGTTAAACATGCCTGAGAGTATCGCTGTTTCCTGAACGCTGTATTGTGAACAGTGTCTAAACATGTCTTCTGTTCGCTGACTTTTCTTCAGGCTACACTCACCAGAGCATTATATGAAGGAAGCCAAGAAACTGAAGCATAAAGCTGATGCCATGGTAAGGTTCTGGTTAGTCTGATGCATGATAGAGTGTTGGGTTTGACAGCTTAGGACCGTCTGGTTCCTCTGGCATCTGGTCTGATTTGAAAGACTGCAACATTTAGATTTTACGGAAATGTGTCACCAAAAATTTTATCTGCCAGTTAAAACCAGATTGCAACACATATCCATAGCGAGGAAGAGCACACCGTGCATGCGTGGCACGTTGTCCATTCACTTCTGTGGGAGCTTCGAAAAGAGCTGAGCAAGCTCCCTTGGCTATTTCAGGAGCTCCCATAGAAATTAAAGGATTGCCCACTGCGCAAGCACAGCCGCCTCTCCATTTACGTATGGGAGTTCCCAAAATAGCCAAACCGGTTCTCAGATATTTTTGGACCTCCCATAGAAGTGAATTGAGGGTGGCCACGCTTGTGTGGTTCACCCTCGTTAACTTTGAAGGCCCCGTTCTAGAGATAGGTGCAGGTCCCAGGGGTGGGAGCTGCATCTACCTTATGCTAGCGATATGCCACCAATGTATGACATGGGTCAACTCCTTTAACTATTGATGGGATCCCCACCAATCATGAGAATGGACCCCCTTTCCCCCCCAAATGAACATAGTGGCAGATCAAGCATTCACACTGCCTCGCCATTCATCTCTATGAGACTGTCTTAGGTTTTGTGGATAGGGAATAACTTTGGATTTCCAGAATAACATTTCAGCAGTTAAAATGTTATCAGTTCATACAAAAAAGGCTATGAAAACAATTTAAAAAATCATAGCCAGGGATCCATAATAAATAAAATGGCCCCAGCACAGTACAAGCACATGATGAAGCACAGCAACAAAGTTCAAGGGAAAGAATATATAACTACCCTAAAACATGACAAGAATGGAAAACCACATAATATACAAAAAGTGATAATGTCATATGTCCAAAATACCAATAATTAATCATTTGCCATCCAAATGCCCTCAAGAATAATTAAAGGGGTTGTCCGGGTTCAGAGCTGAAACCGGACATACCTTTCAATTCACCCAGGCAGCCCGCCTGAACAGGGCATCGGAGCATCCTATAATTAGCGCAGGGCAAAGGAATTTAGCCCGGTTCCGGTGACGTACCGGGCTCTGCCAGGCGGAGGCTTCCGCCCGGCAGTGAGCCCGGTGACGTCATCGGCGCTGATGGGCGGGCTTTAGCGCTGCCCTAGCCATTCAAACGGCTAGGGCAGCGCTAAAGCCGGCCCATTACGGCCGGTGACGTCACCGAACTCACTGCCGGGCGGAAGCCTCCGCCCGGCAGTGAATGTTTACAAACAAAAGAGCCCTTGCCCTGTGCGATCCAGCACAGGGCAAGGGAGGGCATTGGAGCATGAGATGCTCCGATGCCCTGTTCAGGAGGGCTGCCGGAGTTAAAACCTGGGTATGTCCGGGTTCAGCTCTGAACCTGGACAACCCCTTTAATAGAGATACCCAGGGTAAAGGCAATGCCTGTGTGTGAAAGTGCTGCTACATGACCTATACACAGTACTGCTGTACAAGGGCAGTATCAGATTTCGGCGTGTTCAGCCCTCCTTTCCGTTTCCTCCCAGAGGTAGGGTTTCTTCCTTCAGGCTGTTTGTATTGTACAGGTCCAAAAAGGCACAATGTGCCTATAATCCTCTTTTAGAGGCATAAGCACTGAAGGTACAGCCTGGGAGGATTGCTGAAGACTGCACCATTTAGATTTCTGTATCTTTAGCAATCAGTCTGTTTTAATGGAAAAAGTGGATTGTCAGAGAACTCGCTTCAAATGGAAGAGCAGCTTGATTTGTTTTTATTTAGATGGCCATACACATGAATTCTACGTCGGAAAAATTCACCGATTTTTACGATTGGCCTGAAGGATTACAGTTTGCAGTGGCTTTCTCCCATTTGTTAGGCGGATGGGAAGAGGTAGCAGTTGGAAGATCTAAATTTTAGCATACCAGAAGTACTTGATTGTGAGCAGTTGCAGAGAGAGCAGAGCCGCCAGGTGTAAAGGCAACGCCCCCGTTGCTCCTAGAGGCTCATTTGCATATATTAAAACATAATTTCTCTCAGCAATGTGGACACATATGAACATGGAACAGCACAGATGTCTTCAGCTGCCAAGCGCACATGTATCACAGTGTCATAGGTACAAATCTGCAGACAGATGTCCTTTAAGTTGAATGGTGCACATTATCAAATTGTGGAAGGCATCTTTACACAGTTCAGCTAGATGTCAAACAGAGAGCTTGACTTATTTAATCCCAAAAATGTTCCCTTCCATTGCCAGAAACCTTAGCTGGGTGACTCTATCTAATATACATTCATCCATACAATAGGGGGCTTCATGCAGTCTGAAGCTGCTGGTTTCTTGCATGACTAATACAGTGGGAATGTCCTCCTCACAGGCTGTTTGTGTGATATAGGCGCTGCTTGCCATATGTTCCCTGGCATCCTGCCCGGCTCACGGTTTACATTCCTGTGAGAAGGATCAGCCTATCCCCTCAGCTGTACAGAGCCAGAATCCTATTAACTGCTTCACGGACCTGCCTGAACCATAACACAACCACAAGACCCATAGGGAGCTCACCTCTTCACCCTGGAGATATAAATTCTCCGTCCACAGAAGAGTTCCTTCACTGCAGATCAAGTTCTAGTGAAAACATTTTTGTTCCAATACACGTATAGTGGGCACTACTGACCTATCATGGCATGCAGTGCTGCTGGGCGTCTGCCAAGATGTATTTGGCACTTACGTTTCGTGTTGTCAATTTCTCAGCAGCGTCTTTGTCTCATGGGACTGAAAGTTCCTGATATCCTCATAAATTATCTCCATGTAAATACCTTCATTGATAGATGTCATTACAGCAGCAGGATTACCCAAGAAACCTGCCACGTGCATAGCCGCCGGCCACATTCTGTTGGGCCAGTTCACATAGAGGTTTTTTTTTTTTTTTTACTCTGATTTTGGAGCGTTTCCACCTCAAAACAGTCTCCTATTAATTTCAATGGGAAGCAGCACTTTCCCACATGGAAAAAAAGAAGCAGCATTCCCTGTCTTGGGGTGGAATCAGTGCTGAATCTCTCATTGAAATAATTGGATAACATAAAATAAAAAACAGCTCCGCATGTATGTATGCGTTTTTTGCGCACTTTCTGGCGTGTATCCGCACCAAAAACCACGAGCTGAAAATTCAGTTGAAGTAAACACCCATTGGTTAAAAAAACCACAGAATCCGCACTGAACTTTGTAGGTGGATCTGTCGTCTGAACGTACCCTTAATGGCTGATGGCACAAACACCACTTGATAATCCCAATATCTTTCAGAGATAATGGATTTAATTTTTTTTTTATTTGGCTTGCTTTGTTTAATGGCTTTTTTTTTTTTTTTTTTTAATTTTTATTCTAGTCGGACAAGATTGGGAAATCTTTCAACTACCTGGATGCTGCTATGTTTTTCATTGAGTGTGGTATTGCAATGGAAGCTGATGTACAGGCGCCAAAGTCTGCCTACACTATGTTTGCCGAAACTGTTGATCTCATCAAGTAAGTGAATGCGTTTCACGTCTGCACTAATGAACCATAGATATGTCCGTCGTGTACTCAGGGTATTCTGCCGCATTTCTGCAGTGCTTTGTTAAAGGGGTTTACTAATAGTACTATCCAATGAATAAGGCATTCCAAATAAAGTCTGATTGCAGTATGCACGCTGTTACATTCTGTTCTCCTGCATTCAGAGATGGACTAATATGTTCAGTAGCTTTCCTGTTCCCTTCCCTCATTTCTGGTGCAGTGATCTCATAGTGAGGTGGCCTAGACACCTTTCATACCTACTTCTAAATTCTTAGAGATATATAGCTATATTGCGCTCTCTAGACAGTAGAGAAGAAAATTATGCTATATATGAGTAAATATATTCTATGCAGAGGAGGAATTGGTTAAAGGGGTTGTCCAGCCGTTAATATTAGGCTTCATTCACACGACCGTATTTTGTTTCCGTGTCCGTTCCGTTTTTTTTGCGGACCGTATGTGGAACCATTCATTTCAATGGGTCCGCAAAAAAAAACGGAAGGTACTCCGTTTGCATTCCGTTTCCGTTCCGCAAAAAAGATAGAACATGTCCTATTCTTGTCCGTTTTGCTGACAAGGATAGGCATTGTTACAATGGATCCGCAAAAAAAACGGAAACACGGATGCCATACAGAACGTCATCCGTTTTTTTTGCGGATCCGCAATTTGCGGACCGCAAAACACATACGGTCGTGTGAATGAAGCCTTAACCCCATTAAGGCAGTTGCCCACAGTGTCTTTAGATAAGACGTTGTCAGGGCTGAGTAGCCTCTACCGCCATTCAGTAGCTGCAGTATAAGGTGAAGCAATAATCTAAGGACTGATTCACATAACTGTGATAGACCCTGGAAATATCAGTGTGTTGGCTGTGGCTCTCTTGACCTCAACTGACTTATTGTAGGGATTTATGACAGTTAGTTCATATGTGATCGCAGATCTATTGTACTGTACTCACATCATCGTCAATGTACAGAAAGAACAATAGATCCCTCATAAGATATGAACTGACTGTATCATAAATCACTATGGAGAGAAGAGAAAGACCCTGGAGATGCAGCGAATAACACTGTAAATCAGCCATTTACACTGTGCTGCACCTGTAATAGATGTTTGTGGAGTGAGGGCCTAAGGTTGGTTGCAGTGGGTACCTACATTGCTTACCATCACGTACCCACTAGTGCTCCATTCAGAAGCCAAGAGACAGGCCAGACAAAGAGGTGATTTATTTTTTGCCTCCATCACTGCATAAAGGGCTATTCCAGCACTAGAGTCCCCATTGTGCTTCACTTCATCCTCCTGTTTTGACATGGCAGAAGATGGCGGTAAATGCTGCTCAGCCAATTACTAGCTACATTGATCACCCGCCACAGCCAGTGATTGGCTGAGCCGCAATCCTAGATATTTCCTGCCATTTCAAGACAGGAAGTCGAGTGCAGCAAGGACCTCGGCATTCTGAAAATGGCGAGTATATGTTTTGTTTTTTACAGCATGTGTGGTCTGTGGATACCCTTTTTTGAGCTGGAATACTCCTTTAATACACCCAGGAGACTAGTCAGTTGCTTTAACCTAATCCTCATTTTTGTTTCATTTGTATAATTGTTTTCAGTGACTCTTATTAGACAAAATGTTTGTAGGATAAATGTGATGGCTCTCTCTGCTATTCACCTAGCTTATCTAAGAGATAGTAGAAAGAGGCTTTACATGGCAGGTCAGAGGGTGGAGAGGGGAAGAAGATCCAATGAGGGCAGGCTGTAGATGGAGAGGAAAGCACACACAAGGCAGTTTTTTCATCCTGGACACACAGATCAAGCATGTATTACTGGGGGACATACACACACAAGAAATGTCGCAAACTGAATATCTAAGGTCTGTTTCAGGATGTGGTCTCCATTCATTTTCAAAATACAGTTTTATTGTAATCAAGGTAATCAACTGACAAAACTCATTTTATGTTAAAGGTATCCATAGCTCTCAAAGAGAAAAAAAAAACAAAAGATTTAAAAAAAAATTAACATAAAAACATGGCTTAAACAATAGTTCATTTTCTGATGGCACATTCCCTTTAACAGTTCACATAAAATGGTGTACTACAATGGTAAATGCAATTGACAATCTATGGCTAAACCCTCACACTGATAGTAAAATGAGACTTTCGCCAATATATTCTTATATCAAGAACATACTGGAGCCCGAGCACCGCACCAAGGTGTCTCAAAATGGCACGGGACCTAACGCTAACCCTACTATGCCTTATGGGCAATTACAGATAGGGGCATAAATTCCGACACACAACGACCATCTCCTAGTTATCTCCAGGGTGAAATCCCACATACAATGGGAGGAGGGAGGAGGCTGTGAGTCCCACCTATCCCTGACGTCATGTGACCCAGGCTGCACAGGTGCACCTGAATGTTACCCATTAGTCAAATCAGGGCACATTCAACCTGGAGTTGTCACACCTCCAGGTATAAATGTACAAACGAAATCACAGAAAAAAGGTGGTCTCAAATGGCAGAAAATGCTCAAAACCCCAAATGCTGTTGCACATTTCTAACCGGGGAGCAAATCCTGTTTTGTATAGTTTGTCACATCCGCACATTTGGCTGTCCTGTGTAGGATGTCTTTGTGGTACATGTGGTCCGCTGCAGGCATCCTCCATTGTATGCATTTTTGCATACTCCCCCGGTTAGAAATATGCAACAGCATTTGGGGTTTTGAGCTTTTTCTGCCATTTGAGACCACTTTTTTCAGTGATTTTGTTTGCACATTCCATTTAAGCATTAAAGAGTTTATGCCATGGTCGATGTAAAAAAAAAAAAATCAAAATAAGACCTCATAAATAGACAATACCTATCTAATGAAGCTAGAACCAGCCGTGTACCTCACATGGATCCAGAGATTTCCACATTGATTGCTCTGCTAGGTTTATACCAAGCTGACAGCTCAGGGGGTGTGTCCTTTCTCAGTGGGGATTTCCTTCCTGCTGTAGCTGTTTCCCTTTAACTGTCATAGTTTCTAACAGAATATATGGCTGGTGACAGTTAAAAATCTAAACTGAGCATGTGTGACCACCTCAAAGAGGGGGACAAGAAATAAAGAAAAGAACAAACAGGTGACACTATACAGATACATTTTATTGAATAACTCACTGGCTATACTACATCTTTAATTACATGCAATTACCAAAGTTTTGGTTTGAAAAATGTACAATATTTTTTTATGTGGCGCAACCGCTTTAATTTTTCTGTCCTTCTTATCCCATAGGTTCATTATGAAACTGAAAAACTTCTCTGATAGTTTAGCACCTGCATATGAAAAATCATTTGCAGTTTTATGGTAAGTATGAATGTGATATGTCAGGAATATCCATACTTCATGTGAGCTCAGTTTGCCTGCATGATGCCAATATTTTTTTCTTACCTTGTAAAATTTAGCATGCGTTGCCAGTCCGTTCTCTACATGGCAATGTTTCGCTACAAAAAAGACACAGCATTAAAGTATTCCCGTACTCTTGGGGAACACTTCAAGGTAAAATACTTTCACTTCAAAGAACTATTATTTAATGTCTGTTTGCTTGGAAAAACAATACTGTTACTTGTCGTGTATTTGTCGTTTAATGACTTTCATATATTTTCTTTATTCTAGAGTTCATCCAGAGCTGCACAGGCACCTTCCCCATGTGTTGCTAGGTAAGCCTAACTTTATCAAACCAGTCCTTTTTTAATCCGCTCCTTTTGGTGGACAAATGAAACTTAATGCTGGCGATTGGGGCAGTTTGTACAGATTGTGCTGTGTAAACAGCGATCTGCTTCCAAGAAACAGTTAATCTGTGTGGGGGCAAGTGATTGGTTATCCCGAGACAGCGGAGATGATTGCTGCATGTAAATGCTTCCACCTCCGCGTATGATCAGGCAATTATCAATAATGAACAGTTTGTTCCCGATAATTGCCTACATAGTTGGTCTGTGCAAAGAGGGCTTTAGGTTCATGCGAACAACCTTACTGTAAAATATTTAAAAAATAAAAATAAAAAAAATGTAAAGCATTTTAGTAGGGAAAGTGGCATTTTTAAATTTCAAACGATACAAATAATAATAAAAAAATAATAATTTCCACAGCTGGCATTGCTATGTCTGTAATGGCGCAAACTATAAAATTACCTTCTGTGTAGTGAATGCTGAAAAAAACAAACAAACAATGCCAGGATTGCTTTTTTTCAGCCTGCCAGCGATAAAACAAAATGGAAAGAGATATAAAAGTCATGTGTACAACTAAAATGGTACCAATGAAAACATCAAGTTCTCACATAGCTCAGTGGACAGAAAAATAAAAAAGTTATGGCTCTCTAAATGAGGCGATGCAAATACAGATGTTTTGAAACAAGTATGATGTAAAAGTAGTGGAACCTAAAAGCCTGTACAGATTTGGCATTGCCACAATCCTACTAACCGGTAGAATAACAGTAAAATATTATTTATGCTGAACTGTGTGAATGGTCCGAAAAGCAGTGGGCAGTGTTTTTTTTTGTTTTTTTTTCTTTCTTTTTCCGGCGCCGGCAGCTGCTGAAGACAGCAGCCCCCACCAATCTGAAATTGATGACATAGGTCATCAATATCTAGAAACCGGTGAATCCCTTCTGGCATTGTCTGTTTGCAGTAAATTGCATTAAACGTTAACTGAAAAGAACATAAAATCAATGGAGCTGTTCACATCTACATTGGATCACCTTCTTTCTTGTAGAAGTACTGGTACTCCTTCCCCTATGTCTCCAACGCCTTCACCTGCTAGCTCAGGAGGATCTCAACCAGGGTCCATTGCCAGCAACAGTGGAGGGCAGAATCCTTCGGTTACCATCCCTCAGATGATTCACCAGATAGCATCATCTTACGTCAATATCACTTCCTACTTCCTCTATGCCTACGACATATGGGAACAAGCCGATATGCTTGCAAAGAAAAATAAAGGTATGATCTAGTTTGTAAAGCGTATGAGGCCTGTATAGTACATGTTTACTGGCATACATTTTGGTCACCCTGCTAGTATTTAATTTTTTTTTTTACTAGCTTTATATTGTTAAAGGGATGTCACTAGGATATGCCCCCATTGTCTTATAGGTGCACCTATATCGAGAACGGAGCCCCCGAAGTGAAGGAGGGCGCACTGTGGATGCGCAGCCGCCCTCCATTCATTTCTATGGCTGGCTCCGCTATTTCCATTAGCTACATAGAATTTGAATGATACTGGAAGCCTATTCTTTGTAGCCATGTATAAAAGAATATTTTTCTCGGTTATATAGTGCCGACATATTATGCAGCACTTTGCAGGCTTTGTCATCACTCAGTGGGGCCCTTAATCTAGATTTCCTTTTAGTAAGTATTAGAGATGAGCGAGCAGTGCTCGTTACGAGCACTGTAGCGCTCGGCTCCTCTGCGCAATGCCCGCAGGCATTGCGGATCTGTCCTCAGCTGCATGTAAGTGAATGGCGACGGATCGGTTTCGTATGACACTCATACCAAACGGATCCGTCCTCCTCACCCGACTGAAAGTCAGTGGGGGCGGATCCGTTTGGTATGAGTGTCATACCAAACCGATCCGTCCCCATTGACTTTCAGTCGGGTGAGGACGGATCCGCAATGCCTGCGGGCATTCTTTTGCAGTGGAGACAAGCGCTACAGTGCTCTTATCGAGCACGTTTGCTCATCTCTAGTAAGTATGTCTTTGGTGCCTGGGAGGAAACCCATGCAAACACGAGGATAACATACAAAATCTGCAGATCTGCCCTTAGATTTGAACCTGGGGCCGTAGCACTACAGCTGAGCCAAGATGCCGGTCCCTCCGAATAAACTGCGGACCCGCATACAGCGGGTCCGCAATACACGGGCACCGGCCGTGTGCAGCCCCCATCACGGATCGCGGACCCATTCACTTCAATGGGTCCGCAATCTGGGAGATGCAGAGTGGAGGCAAGGATCGTAACACCACGGAAGCACTACGGTGTGCTTCCGTGGTGTTTCTGGCCGTGCCTCCGCACCGCAAAAAAGTAGACCCTCGGATGCGGATGGCGGACCCCATTCAAGTGAATGGGTCCGCAATCCGCATGCGGTGGCCCCACAGTCAGTGCCCGTGCATTGCAGACCGCAGTTTGCAGCACGGGCACAGCCGTCACACGCTCGTGTGCATGAGCCCTAAGGCTGAGTTCACACTTCAGTTATTTGCTCAGTTATTTCCATCAGTTATTGTGAGCCAAAACCAGGACTGGAACCTCCTCAGAGATCAAATGTAATGATTAGTATCTATTCTGTGGTTTTGGCTCAATATAACTGACCAAATAACTGAAGTGTGAACTAAGCCAAAATCTCTCCACCTTCCTATAGTAAGTGACGCTTGTGACTCTCCTAGATCTGTGAAAACACTCTCTCACACACCCATAGAAGAAAGCTCTCATCAGATGGTGTATGCTATACAGCTGTATTCTCATATTTCACCAGCACAACGTTCTCACAATGTCTTCTCTGTGCTTCAGATTTCTTTGCAGATCTCAGTGCAGTGGTCTGTCCCCTGGCCCTGAACAGCTCCATGACTGAACTGGTACGCTACACTAGACAGGGTTTACATTGGCTGAGGCTGGAATTAAGTATGACTTAAAATGTGCTGGAGGGCACTTACTCTCTGAACTTTTTTGCACTTTGAAAAGCCTGGAGTTTGCGAATGGGTTCATGAATTCTAGGAATATAAAGATAATATATATCTATATATCTATATGGCTCCTGGGTTCTCTTATGACTGGAAGCCTGCTGAACATTGCCCAAAATGGTGGCATCAAGTTATGTGTGATGCCGAAAAAAAGACAATGAGAGAATAATAAATTTTATATTTTTGATTACAACGAACTGCAACGTGGTGTTGGAAAGGTCAGCCATGTCAGTGGTCTTTAAACATTTCTGTGGAAAACCAGCAGAAGAAGAGATGTCTTCTGGAAGATCTTCATCCTCCACATGTAAGATGTGGTGTAACCCAGCAGGCCTATGCAGAACAACACCTGGAAATTGCCAAATGAGCTGGCCTTCCTCCTGGCTAGATGAAGAAGGAAGTGGTTGCACCCTTATCTGTACAGAGTATCATGCTATGAGGCAGGGAATAAAATATGACAGTGCATATCTTGCATATCTCAATCCACAGCTTTGTGCCTTAATCGAACTTCCAAGTGTCCTACTGGTCCTGTCATATCTTATTCTCAAGCTGGAAACTAAACTGCACATTCTTGCACATTCTTATTTTATCATTTATCTCTGGTGGTTCTAGCACGGCTCTTTCTCTAAGCTTTCGGGACTATGAATGAAACGATTGAACTACATGTTGGGCTACATTTCAACGTTGCCATTGGTCTATAATTTCTGCCATGCTTTTACATAGAGGCTGGGTATTCTTCAGTCTTTTTATTGTAGTTTAATGAAACTGGTCACCAGGACAAGGTTCCCCACATTTGTGTGCTGTGCTGTCAAAGCTGAAGGCCAATCACAGGTCAAGGGAACACAATGAGTAATCTAACTCCTCCTTAGAAATGAGTCCAGGCTGAGAGGGGCTAGGTGTACCTTCAGCTCTGACCCTTAGAAACGGGTCTCTTCTGACCAAGTCATTGGCACTAAATGTGTTTAGCTTTGACAGGACGGATCTTCTAATCTGTATGTAGCCTAGCTCGGGCCATGCTGTGTTTAAGCCTATTGCTTCATGGTCATTAACAAACGATCGTTCGGTAGACAACTATCATCATCATCTCGTCCATTAACATTGCACCTCTAGAATTCTTGTGAGGAGAAGAAGAGAATGTAAGGCAAAGTATGCATGTTGCCGCTTATCTTGGAGGGAAACAACATATCCAAGCACTGTCTATTCCTATAGTCAAGATGTCCCCCTGGCCAGTGACATCTTGTGCTTATGCCCAGTTTTATCCATGTACAATACTGTATTAAATATGTTGGTAAATGAATGATGCATCTGAATGGCAGTCTTTCCACTCCATCAATAATCATGTTTTTACATTGAATCCAGTGGGCTTCCTTTAAGAAATGAAGGCTGTTCCCGGCCTAAGTAAGCATGCCTATATACTTTATTTTTCCCCCTTTAAAGGACATATTTCAGCAGATTTGTACCTATGACACTGGCTGACCTGTTACATGTACGCATGGCAGCTGAAGACATCTGTGTTGTTCCCATTTTTATATGTGCCCACATTGCTGAGAAAAATTAAGCTTTAATATATGCAAATGAGCTTCTTGGAGCAACAGGGGCGTTGCCATTACTCCTACCATGCTGCACCTGTGCCAGGTACTGAATTGCACAGAGCAGTGTGAGACTTTAGGAGAAGTCAGGGCCAGGCATGACCACATTTATATTGCCTGGCTCTGTCAATCAAAGTGGAGAGGACGTGGCAGTTGCAGAGAGAGCAGAGCCTCTAGGTGTAATAGAAACGCCCCAGTTGCCCCTAGGGGCTCATTTACATATATTAAAACATCATTTTTCTCAGCAATGCGGACACATATGAACATGGGACCAACAGATCAGCCAGTTCATAGGTACAAATCTGCTGACAGATGTCCTTTAACATTCAGGCATGTATGATATACCATACTTGGAGCACTTAACCAGTCGGCAATATACAACTACTTTTCTTCAGACTGGTGGCTCTTTGACTAATTGCATGTCGTATACTGAACACTTCTGTATATTTCAGTGTAGTTCTTAAAGGAAATGGTGTAATCATGAGACGTGTAATACGGTGTTAATGTGAGGATAAGCAAAGGAACAGCTATCATGTTGGATTCCCATTGAAAAAATGGGATATGGGGGATTTCAGCACTGAATGCACACAGATATCCTTGTGAAAGTTCTTTTGTGTGATCATGCTATTAGACTTGAATATACAAGGTACTGAAAATGGTAGTGACTTGTAGGTGCTTAATTACCATGGTGCTGTAATGGTCCCATGTGTGTAGACCAAACCCAATATTAAGCTCAACCATTGCAGGGTCTATTTGCCAAACTTCCACTATTTGAGTCAGGGGACAAGGTCTCAGGTTTCATCTCTTCATATGTCGGAGCCAAAAGTTTAATCTCCTATATTATTGCAATTATAAGTAATACACTCCTTGAGTTGCTCTCCTCTTATGAATATTCCTTGGGAATAAAGCCACACTCTTATTAAAAATCCAAAGACCGATTTTTCTCAGAGAGAAATAATGAGCCTGAAACTCTTCCAAGTTGCATTCCAGTTTATCAGGGCAAACACTAATTAAAGGCTGAATACGTAAAACTGCCCAAGTGCTCTCAAAGGGAACGCTCCAAAATGTATTAACCTTCTGTTACCCTTTTAATTTTCAGTCTGTAGCTCAATTGGACAGTATTTTGCAGGCATCTGCAGTGCACCATAGAAGATTAGAGATGGTCGATATTGAGGGGCAACTTTGTTTCAAATGGCTGGAAAGGCTATACTTTTATCAAACAGTAGTTTCCTACAATCCCCAATAATGGTGGGGAATTCAGACCCTATACCCTCATTACAAACGTAGCACCTATGCTTCCACGGTGGAGTAAATGAATTGTCCACTGCCCTGTGAGCTTAATATGGGGTCACCTTTACATGGAACAGTTCTTGTAATACGAGTATATCAGGGGATTGCTTTTTCCTTGTCGGTTCTCCAGAGGCAACAAGGACTGTTAGTAGGTTGATGTAGAAACATATCATATGACTGTGGTTACCTTTATTTTGTATATGAGGTGAAACCTAATAACCTATGTTGCTCAGTCATCATCTGAGCTGTATGGGACTAGTTTCAACCAGGATCTGTGAGCATATTGTTCACGGTAACGTCCCTTTACTCTCCTGGATTAATCGTGGAAATATAATCTTTATATTAATCTAAGTGCCATGTGATCTGCACTTTAGTTCTTGGCAGAGAACCATCTCATTACACAGCCATGCTGCTCATGTTGCTGCTTATGAACTCTCGTAGTTCTAATATTTCTGGTGCTAGAAATATCTTGGGTGCCTAGGCCCATTCGTGGCATCATCAGTGCTGAAACCCTATATCATTTATGGTCTCCCCATACAATAAACATTAAACTAAATAGACTAAACACTTGTGCATCCCATGTGAAATGTATAAACTTTATTGGTTTGTTTCTAACATTGGATACACACTCAACAAATTCATTATTCCTAATTGTTTCCCTAATTTAAATAGGCTTTTAGGTTATGAATGTTCTGCCATTCCATGATGCATCATTCATTCATTTCCCTAAGGCTTCTATGTTATGAGTTGCATTCTTTTTATTCTTCTCACACATAACATTTTGTCACCAGCAGGTGGCACTGTTTCCCTGATCTATGTGAAACAATAGGCCGTCGCACAGGATTGTCCCAACGAGGACACCTACAGGTGAAAAGAAAGTACTCCACCCCACAAATTATTCAAAAGTAGTACAAAATCATAAAATATGGATTTGCAGATGTCTTCCTTTAGAAGTTTGGGACCACAGGCACACAGGTTCAGTTCCTTGTTATGAGTTGCCTTATCACTGAAAGCATGGATGGACTGTCACGCCACAGCTCATGAAATGTTCATGCAGCAGCTGTAGTGACCATATGCAGACTGGTCATTCGTGATGACATTGGCAGTGCCCAGTCAGCCTTATATAAAATAGACTTGACTCCAACCGTGACATGATTTGTGTCAGGCAACTTTATTTATTTCCTAAGGAAATTATGACTTAAAAATCAGAAGGTTTAGAAAAGCTGCCACAAGTCCTGTAAAATGACATGTAGTGATCTCTCTCAGGTGTTACCAGAGCCATAGTGCCGTGCCACACTACATTTCACTAGTCCGAGCGGCATCTGTTAAGGGACAGGGTGACAGTGTGTGCAATGGGGAGATGTGCAGAGAACCATTGCTGGAGGTAATTGGTGTATTTTAACTACTTCTGGAAATGATCGGCGTTCTGTGAATACTCTATAGGTGCCTTGTACAGTTCCTTAGGGCAAGAGAGACTGAACAGATCTGTGATTTTGTTTATTATGTTATATCTTTTATTTAACGAGGAAAGTCTACGCGAAATCTCTTTCCAAAGAAGCTGTGCCACTCCTATTTTGTTAATGATATTGTTGATGATGAGGATAATTTGCTGTAAAGAACAGAGGAAAAGATGATTTATTCTTTCTTTTTGGCAAAAGAGATGTCAGGAATTAAGCTGTAAATAAAATATCAAATACATTTTTATGAATGGTTTCTGGTTTCTTTCATGAATTGCCCTCGCCTCCATTGTAAATTCATCAGGGTGGAATATTGCTTATAGCAGCCAGTTTTCATTTTCTAACCTCTTCTGACCCTTGAAAGGTAATGATTTATCTTAAGATCCAGTTCCTACGGAGACTTTTACGCAGCTGCTTCTAAGTCAGTATCTGACCTTTTAACCAGGACTTTGGTTATTAGCCAAAGCCAATTGGTAATGCCAGTAAGTATGGTATGTGACCGCTAAGGCTGTGACTGAAGCCATAAAATTGCTGACCTACAGCTTTGTACTGCTACCGTTTAAGTATATTGTGGGAATGTATCATGGCTTTTGACCCTTGCAAACAGCTAATCAGCAGGCATACTGGAAGACATGGAGCCCGCCAATCTGATATCGCTATCAGCACCACACAACTTGGTCATAGCTGACATAGAATTGCTTTTCTAGCACACAGACTGCCAGTGTAATGATGCACTGGATTTATCACTCTGCCTGGTGCTGGATGGAACATCTTGGGGATGGCCTGCACAAGTTGTGGATCATGCATGGTTTTTCCCTGAGGATTGTCATGTGGTAAAACCACAGCATAATACAGTATCAGCAAAGTAAATGAGATTAGACAAAAGTTCAGGCAGACTATTGTCCACAGCATGTCAATTGTTTCTGCAGTTTGTTTTTTTTGTACGGATTTCATCATTTTCAATGGAAGGGTGAAATCTGAGGCAAAACCACATCAAACAGAAGTAACACCTGTGATACTTGTAGTGGAAACACAGAAATCTGTGAGGATTTTTGGGGTAATTTATTAAGACTGGTGTTTTAGATGCCACCCTGCATTGGTGCTTGATGCGCCAAAGTTATGTAGATGTGCCGACCTTAATCCACACCAGCTTCCTTGCTGGTGTAGATTTAATCATTTTCTACGCCCAAATCCCCTTTGTGACTGAATCTGTGACAGATATATGCCAAAAATTGGAGTATATCTATAAATAAAGGACCCCTTTTCTGCCTAAGGCTACTTTCACACTAGCGTTTTAAAATTCCGGTATTGAGTTCCGTCATAGGGGCTCAATACCGGAATAAAACGCTTCAGTTTTGTCCCCATTCATTGTCAATGGGGACAAAACTGAACTGAAGACAACGGAATGCTCCTGAAAGCATTCCGTTCCGTCTTCAGACCGGAGAACAAACCGCAGCATGCTGCGGTTTGCTCTCCGGTCCAGGCATCCGCACCAAGACGGATCCGGAATGACCCCCAATGCAAGTCAATGGGGGTGGATCCGTCTGGTGTGACCATAATGGTAACCGGATCCGCCCTCCATTGACTTTCAATGGAGTCCATTACGGATCCGGCTACACATAGACACATACAGACACACACATAAACATACACACACATATAGACATACAAACACACATACATACTTACATGCTCCCCGGCAGGTCTTCGGAGCGTCAGGGACAGGAGGGCTCACACAGGTCACGATTCCCCACAGCGCCCTCTGCTGGGCGCCTGGTGGAATCGTTATGATTCCACCAGGCGCCCAGCAGAGGGCGCTGTGCGGAATCGTGACCTGTGTGAGCCGTCCTGTCCCTCTGACGCTCCGAAGACCTGCCGGGGAGCATGTAAGTATGTATGTGTGTTTGTATGTCTATATGTGTGTTTATGTTTATGTGTATGTATATGTATGTACTGTGTGACATGTGTGGGGCCGGAGCGCGGTTCCGGCTCCACACATGTCACTGCGGCAGGCCTGATCCGGCAGCACCCTTCACCTGCCGGATAAGGCCTGCCGCCAGTGTGAAAGTAGCCTAATCCTGCACCCTTAGATCGCTGTAATTTACTGAGACCAATAACAGGTTAAATCATGTATGTGTAGCAGTCTGCTTGCTGTCCTGCTGTCATTATCACCCTAGTGATTGAGTGCATACCTATACACCCATGATGAGACAAAATGGACTTTTCAAACTGGTAGGGTCACAATACAGTACTGTGTAGGCAGTCTTCTTGGTACCATGCTACAAGGTTTCAAACCAGCCTAAGGGCTCATGCACACGACCATTGGTGTTTTTGCAGTCTGCAAATCGCAGTGTGCTGTCCACATCTTTTCGGGCCCCATTGAAGTGAATGGGTTTGCATCCAACCTGCAAAAAATGTGGATCAGATACGATCGTGTGCATGAGGCTTATCTCTTATTAATTAGTAGGTTAGGCATGTGGGTTTTAAAACATATCAATCTGTGGGGGCCATGTACCAAAGACTGGCCTTTTATGCTACTCTAACATACCCCCTCATCATAATTAGACGCATCTCTGGCAGTCCATGTGCATAGATTCAAATCTACTCCAGTCGGTAGCTCGCGTAAATTTCAGTCATTCACACCAGTACAGGATGCCGGCCCGATAGCCCTGCCCATACCATTCCCCTTTCCTAGAAAGTGGTAAAGGGCCACATAGAAATGCCATGCGTGTTGAAATGAGGTTTGCAACTATTTTTACACCAGTTTCCATCATGGGGATCATAGTAAATGACCACCAGTATGTTTTAGTATAGAATAGCTACTCCACCTTTCTGTAAAGTATCTTTAGACTGTCTAGTCTAAGTTCATACCACCTATTAGTGGTCTTACTTTAGGCAATGTAGGTGCAGTCAGTTGCATTTGAAGCTACACCCCCTTGGTGGAAGAGCCAAAAAAAGTGTCAAAAACAAAAGATACGGAGCACCCTTTTTTGGAAATACATGTACGACGGAGGTCCTGAAGGGGTTAAAAGACTCAATGGGGGAGATATCAAGAATGCACTGGCAGAAGCCTCTTAACAAATCAGGTGCATCTCTGCTATGCTGTGCGCCAAAAAGTGAAGTCTACGCCAGCTACAGGCTGGTGTGGACTTCAGCTATAACTTCTGCCACTTTCTGGCAAAATTTATAGTAAATGCGGAGGGTGGCACAAAGCCACTCCTCCTTCCATCGGCACTTCAGAAAAGTTCATAGAACCACAAAGTCGTAGAAACAATGATAAATGTCCCCCAATGTTCATCTGCAATCATTCTAGAATAAAAATAAGACCAATAAATGGGAAAACTTTTTTAATGTCAATTTTGAAAACTAGTGTCTTGTATGTTAATCCACAACATTTCAATAAATACACTTTTATATACACACACAAAAAGGTCCAAACAGCACAGACTATATACACAGATAGCATAAACCGTGAAGCCACTATGTAAAAGACATTTGGCACTTCCACAAATAAATTAACGGTTATACTTTGTCTGCAGTTTTGTAAAAAGTACATACAGGAAGTGACTTATTGCCCAGTGCTTACACACCGCATCGGTGGAGGTATAGTACAAGTGCAATTCCTGACACTATGATATATAGAGATGACATTCCTAGCACAGAAGTCAGAGGGGATACTAAGAGAGGATACAAAATTTAGTTTGTTTAGGAATTGCGAAAAATCCAGTTCTGTTGGTTACATGCAGTCTACCACGTTGCTCGAGCCCTGGCCAATATCCCGGATCTGGCTACTCAAGCAAGCACAAACGGCAACTCCTGCTCCAGCCCGGCAGTGAGCCACGGACCCAACAAGCTCCCATCTATTGTATAATGGAAAGAAACAAGAATGTTACAAAAGATACAAATCCAAAGCATGGAAATTATAATCATACCTAAATCCAATGAAGATGAGGAGAGATATCCAAAAAGGACGACAATGACTGTAGTACATCTTCCCACTTACAGTATAACTACTGTTAGGTTAAAGGGGTTTTCCAATTTGCATCAAGATCCATTAAAAGTTATTTATTAAGGTAACTGTAATTTTGTAACATTTCACTTTTTTTTGCCCCTATCTTCCATTCTGGGCTGTGGTCACATGACCATGCCCAGCTATCTCATTTCCTGTGATGTCATGTCCATGGGCGTGTATCAGGGGGAGTGTCTATGTAACTAGGTGTTAGGGGCAGGGCTGAAGCTGTGGCAGAGAAAGGAAGTGCTTCATACAGGAGGTGAAGAAACCAGAGTGATTTGTTTCCATGGTGAAAATGGGTCAAAAAAAAAAAAAAAGCATTGGGAAGATGTACATGGGGTAAGCTGTTAAAAACCATAGTAATCTTAGAAACAGCATATATAGTAGGGGCAAAACTTGGCTGATTTTTGTACAGGTTATTTTGAGCTTCAGTCATGCTAAGCTACAATCAGTTTGCACAGAAAATAACAGATCCGTCTTCTGAGCATCTGTGCCATTTTGTGTCAATGATGTCAGAGATCTGTTATTTTTGACGGGAGGACTTTTTCACGTCTAAAATAATAGATCTGTAACGGAAATGACACAAATGGATGCAAACTGATTATAATGGATACTGAAAATAACAGATTTCTTTTTTTTTTTTTAAAAAAGGGTTCTTCTGATGGATCAGAAAAATGGGGGGAAAAAATGATGATGTGCAGGCACCCTAATTTGTGACACTCTGACTCAGTTTCATTATGGGAACCTGGTCATGTGAACAAGTCTGACACCTTGCTCTTATGTGTAAACAGGAACTCTGTCTCTCCCTGTGAACTATGGGAGGACATCCCCAATCAAACCCCCCCTAGCAGCTCTCAGGCCCCTCCCCACACTTCTCTGTATATTAATCTATTTTATACACTTCTATAGCACTCACATATTCTGTGGCACTTTACAGACAATGTGAAATATTTTGAGCCAAAGACCAGGGATGATAAATGCACTTTACTACAGAATAGATTAGAAACATAAAAAAGCTGCTGTAAAAAGCCATCTGGCCAATCACGTGGTGAAAAAAATAAATTAGAAAATCATGTCTACTTTCTTTCTGAAACACAGCCACACAGGTTTTTGGAAGAAGGGCTACATGCTTTTCTAGTTCTAGAAACCCCTTTCTAATACATTAAAGGGGTTATCCAGGAATTTATATGGATGACCTATCCTCTGAATAGATGTTTGCAGATTGAAACCTCACACCAATGAAAAGGTGAGATGCCACTGGAAAGGTTCTTCAACCTCAAAGATAAGAAAGTTCAGGTCACACTCTTCAAGTCTGAAGCAGTCTTTTTATTTGTTTTGGTTTTTTTTTTTAAACCAAAATAAAAATACTATTTTTCTTCAGACTTGAAGAGTGTGCCCTGAAGTCTCTTATGCTATCAATATCAGATTTGCAGGGGGCGACACCTGGGACCCCCCGCCGATCAGCTGTTGGAAGAGGCCAGTGCTCTTTAAGTGCCACAACCTCTCTCTAAGGGGCCGTTCAGACGACCATGTTGTTGCAGATCCACAAAAAACACGGATGCCGACCAGTGTGTGTTCCGCAAAATTGCGGAATAGATGCGGCCCCATTCACACAGTTGTGTGAATGGGCCCTAAGTCAGGGACCAGCAACCTCCGGCACTCCAGCTGTTCTGAAACTACAACTCCCAGAATCCTCCTTTTACTTCTATGGGAGTTACAAGAACAGCCAAGTGTGCATGCTGGGAGTTGTAGTTTCACAGCAACTGGAGTGCCGAATGTTGCAGATCCCTGCTCAAGGCCATGTTAGGTCATGTTCACTGGTCACATGGCCTAGTTGCAGCTCAGTCCCATTCAAGTCAATAGGGCTGAGCTGCAATACTGCCCAGTTTTAGTCTGACCAACTATTGGCATATTTGGCGGGTTGCGGACGGATTTAAGCCAGTCCCCATTATAGTTAATGAGGTCAGCAGGCATTTAGGTAGCGTAGACACCTCCAGCAAGCTGTTCCTTGCTGACAAGGCCTGCTGGATCTCTTTAATGTTAGTGTGAAACTAGTATTACTCCTTTAAGGTCACGTCAAAAAGATTCCTTATAAATGCCACAATACATTAATTACCTGTTCATAACTGGGTCATAAGACTCCACAGTATTCAAATAAGCATTTCCATTATGACCTCCAACCGCATATATTTTGCCCATTAAAGTGGCTATGCCAACTCCACCCCTTGGGGTAGTGAGCTCTGCAACATATTCCCACTTGTTGGCTCGGGGATCATATCTTTCTACTGAACTCAGTGGAGAATTGTCATCGAATCCACCTATAAGGATAAAGAAATCAGAAGCAAGTCACCAAAGAAGCAGCTCAATGAAAATATACAGCAAATATCCAATTACCTCTGGAACAGGGCACCAGACTATCGGACTTCGCGGTGCTTGGATATAGGACACACTATATTATTATAGCCCCGATCTAGCGATTTGCCTTCCATACTTTACATCACTGATGATATCAGTCACAAAAATACCATCAGAGAGAACAAGTAAATTTATGAAGGTACAAGAATATTATTAAGCTATCTTTTTTAGGGCAGGTGAAAACCATGAGGGTCAAATAGCATGACTTAAAGATAAGAGATTAGAGATAAAAATATCATGTGATGGACATACATCTTTCACATAAGTAAAAGCAGACATAAGTGAAAGACTTACCTACAACGTATAAGCAGCCATGAAGTTCGCTAACTCCGTTGCCAGCCCTTCGCTGGCCCATCTCCTTCAGATCTATCCATTTGTCCAGATGTGGGTCATACCGCTCCACACTTGAGAGGGAAGCGACACCATCGTTTCCTCCCACGGCATAGACGTGATTCTAAAAACAAGTGAAAAACAGTTGTTTGTATCTCTTTAAGGCTCCATGCATGCGACCGTATCAGTTTTGTGGTCCGTGTTATATCTGCGTTTTTTGAGGCCTCATTGACGTCAATGGGTTCTCAGTCCACATTTTGCGGACAAGTATAGTACATATGGATGTAGAAAGCACATGGATCATCAGTGTGATATCCGTTCCACAAAAATATTATTGGGGTCATTTATAGTAGAACTGGCTTAGTTGCCCATAGCAACCAGATTCCACCTTTCATTTTCCACATGAGCTGTGAAATATGAAAGGTGGAATCTGATTTGTTGATATGGACAACTAAGCCAGTTCTACTTTACACCAGTTGGATAAATGACTCCCTATGTCTATAAATGAGGACTGCACATAGACCACATCTTTATTTTGCAAATCACAAAACGGATACGGTTGAGTGCATGGGGCCTAGTTAAAATATCCCTATGTGGGGATCAAAGAAAGGGACTCAACCTACCTGAGCCACAGAATAGCTCCATTAAAAACAGCAGTTGGTTGGCTCAATGCAACCAGGAGCTACATGGTCACCCACTAACGTTACAATTACATATCTGCCGAAGGGGAAGTGGGCAATATAAAGCTTCCGCAACGATAATGGCCAGCTGGCCACATACGGCCAAGCCATGCTCACCTGCAGCACCCATTGACCCCATGAACTATGTGGTCAAATCATGTGGTCAGCCACACCATCAGGCCATGTTCTAAAAGCCGTATTTGAATTCCATTCCAGCTTTATTATGAGGGGTTGCTCCAACGGAAGTCAGAGTAGTAGAGCTGCTGGAGTACCCATGAGAAGGCCGACTACACGGTGGAAGAACACCAGTAGCATCAGATCCAATAAGGGTACGGACACACATCTATATTCCTAGAAAGGAATACTGTATTTTTCGCTTTACAAGACGCACTTATAAAGGGAAAATTGCAGTGCGTCTTATAAAGCGAATACAAGTGAGCGCCTCCATTATGGAAGCGCTCGATAGTATGTATTAGGTCCCAGGACCCTCATCAGACCTCAGATCAGCCCATCAGCCCCCATGTTAGCCGACTGTGCCCTCAGATCAGCCCACCCAGCCCCATAAGGATAAAATAAAAACTCTCACCTCTTCTGCGCCACGGCTCCGCTCCGGCGCTCCTCTGTCTTCTCCGGGCCGGCTCTGACCTGACAGGTGACAGTGCAGCGCCGGCCGGAGAAGACAGAGTAGCGCCGGACCAGGAGCGGAGCTGCGGCGCAGGAGAGGTGAGAGAGTTTTTTATTTTATCCTTATGGGGCTGGGTGGGCTGATCTGAGGTCTGATGGGGGCACAGTCGGCTAATATGGGGGCTGATCTGAGGTCTGATGGGGGCCCAGTGGGCTGACATGGGGTCTGATGGGCTGATCTGAGGTCTGATGGGGGTCTGACATGGAGGGCTGATATGGGGGTCTGATGTGATGTCCTGAAATTTATGGGGGGTTTGATATGAGGTGTGATGAAAAATATTTTTTTCTTATTTTCCTACTCTAAAATCTGGGGTGCGTCTTATCATCAGGTGCGTCTTATAAAGCAAAAAATATATAGTATATGGAGGGATCACAGAGTAAAGATACAGATGTATGAGCACACTGTTGGTATAATACAATTATTAGCTATATCACTGGTTGCAAATGAAGCCTGTTAATATGTATTTTACGTAGCTTTCCTGGTCCTCCAAAAGGGACAAGCATAAACAGGAAGATTAGGATTACACCTTGGGGTGGAATGCTTTATCCAGATGTACACTCTATGCTTGTGGTGGAATAAGCTGTGGACGTGGCCTGCTGGACCATGTCAAACTATTTCATACTCCTACGTGAGAGAAGCAAATGGATTTTGCAGTTGTATGTCTAGGGACAACGGCATTACAGAATACTGAAGGAGACTGTAGAAACCATGAGGAAGAGAGGTCAGAGGCAAATACAATAAGAACATTTTACCTACTACCTACCAACAAACAATATAAAATACATTAGTAATATGCATTATAAGACTATTCCAAAGCTACAAAGTCATTTAGGCCAAGAGTTTACCATGCCGCTGATCTATCTAATCTAATGGCTGTCTGACCTAAAAGTAGATAAATCTTCACAGCACTGAGCAGTTCTATGCTCTACAAAACCATATGGACTTATTTATATCAGATGCGGCTTCACAAATTCTTCCCTGTTTATAAGATCCTGTATCATTACCTTAGTTATCTGCTTATGTACGTACCACCAGAGCAACAGATCCAACACCTCCACGTGGGGTGATCATTGGTGCCACAGCTGTCCACCGGTCAGATTCCACATCATATCTCTCCACATCATTGAAGCAAGTGTTGTCATCCAGTCCTCCAATGGCATAGATTGGGCCACCAAGTGAAGACAGGGCAATGCCTCTCCTATGAAAACCATATGCTAAGTGAATGGACATTAAGAATAAGTGAAGGCAGATAATACAATATACATAAAACTCTGCAATATACAGGGAAGATACAACCAGAAAAAAAAACAGGAGCTAACTACAGGGTAACAAAAATGAGATTTTTTTTGTATTCTTAAAAACTTTTTATGCTCATTTTAAATCCCCCTAGGGTATTTGAACATGCAATTGTCTGATTGCTTCTTCCATAGACTGCCATAATTTAATATTGCAGCCTATGGGAGATTCACTGCTTTCCAGGCCTCGGATCCTTCAGAGGGCTGGAAGCTGCCATAACAACCAAATAGCTCCATTGATCACAGCGCTCCTGGGAAAGACTGCTCAGATAAAATGGTCAAGGGAAATAAATGTCCATGATCAGCATCATCGCCGATCACACACATTACCTCCTGATCTGTCCAATGCGTAAAACAGCAGGCACTTTATGGCTATGGTGCCTTCTCAGCTTCTGAGTGGTTGCCATGTTTAAAGAGTACTGAGGAGGTCCTTAAAGGGGCTATGCCACGATTGATTTAAAAAATGCAAATCAGAGACCATGTAGCCCATGACAATCTCTAACAAAGCTAGAATCAGCCAGCCTGTACCTCACATGGATCCTGAGTGAGATCTGCACATTCATTGCTCCACTTGTTCTGCTAGAATTATTTTAGCAGGCAGCTTAAAGGGCGTGTCCTTTCTACAGCAGCTCTTTCCTTGCAACTACCACAGCTTCTAACAGAAAATATGGTGGTAGTTGAAGATTTAAACTGAGCACGTGTGACCACCGCAGTGAGGTGAATGGAGAAATAAACAAAAGAACAAACAGAGGCGCTATACAGATACATTTTATTGAATAGCTCAGTGGCTATACTCAATTTTAAATTAGGTGCAACTTACAAAAACATTCAGACCCAGGTGCTGGTTTGAAAAATATTTTTTTTTTTAGTGGCACAACCCCTTTAAAGGGTTAATCAGCATTCCATAGGACATTACCTTTTTGTATTCATTGATGCCTTCATCATCCACTTATTTGTTAAAGGGTCAAATACTTCCATGCTACCCAAATGTTCGTTTCCATCATGCCCACCAACCGCATACACCTTCCCTGAAGAAAATTAAAAATAAAATGTGTATATAACATTTTATTAAACACATCTGATAAAGCATACTAATATATAACCTGTATAAATAGCAGAAATGTTTTATATTAGTGCCATCTTCCTCACCTTCAAGCAGACTGTGGCTACCGATTCCCTGCCCGAATAAGTTCAAAAATGTCAAAATCCCCCAAAAAATTTATCTAGAGAAATCTAGAGCAGGGATAGGCAACCTCCGGAACTCCAGCTGCTGTGAAACTACAACTCCCAGCAGGCATACTTCCTCTGCTCTTCTCAAAACTCTCACAGAAATTAATGGAGCATGTTGGGAATTGTAGTTTCACAACATCTGGAGGGCTGAAGGTTGCTGACACCTGCTCTAGAGTAACACAGTAAATAGCATACATGGAAGAGGGGAGAGGAGGGGGCGCAGCTGCAGTTTCTCTCTTGCTTTGAGAAAGCATGCTGTGAGATGGGAGGGAGGACAGAAGGGAGGAGACATCTGATTGGCTGGCATGGAGAGGAGATTTTTACATAGAAAAAAAAAAAATCAGAAGGCTGAAAAAACAAATACACGCTCAGACAATTTTTAGCTATGCCTCATTGAGTATACATCTCGAGCTGCCTAATGGATATAATTAGAATAGAACCATACACAGAATGACGCCTCCTCCCTGTTCAATTTGGGTTGATAACGTCTGGGGGCAGGAAATTCTGTTTGGGCCACACCTAAAGTCTATGGGAAAGTTCCATTAGTAGTTGTGGGTATAAATACATTCTCATACAGACGTCAGCCTGATTTTCTGTAAGGTAGGTCTCATTCACACATCAGTGATGACAGTGATAAGATAGTTAGTGGTTCATCCACTAAGATGTCTGCAAGAGCCCATTCACACAACCGTATTTTTCTTTCTGCACCCGTTCCGCAATTGTGAGGATTCATTTCAATGGGGCCAAAAGAAAATAGAACATGTCTGACACTTATCTGTTTTGCGGACAATAGGCAATTTTATCATAGGGCAGGACGTACTGATCCACAAAATCAGTGTTTTGCGGTCTGCAAAAACGGACACGGGCATGTGAATGGACCCTAAAAGAAACGTGTTTGGTCCGTGTATCATCTATATTCCACTGACACTGCTCAGCAGAAAATTAATTTAAAGAAAATCTCCTAGCAACGAACCGGGAAACATGAACCTATCCGTGTTGTTTCTGTGTTTTTTCACGGACACATGTAGACTATAAGCGGCGTGATTGACCCATAAACACAGTCAAAATAAGGCAAGCTTTTGTGCTGTAACCCCGGACCATGGTAAATCGGTAAATCACAGATGTGTGAAGAACATGGACAGCACATGTCCACGAGTCACTGAAGTCTGCTGTGTTCCCCTTTGCTGGGAGAAAACACACCATAAACGCAGGTACGCTGCATAAACCACATACTTTTTTTTTGTCACGTGTAAAATGCTGCACAGCCGCAATGTGGCAGCACCCTAAGCCAGCAGATTTCTCTCAAGGGTTACCCCTGCTCCGCTAGATAACCAGGCTGTTTCTACTTGTTACACTACAGTGGATTACTGGACCAGCACCTTCTATGACCCCATACAACGCAGTGCTCATACTCAATAGAACCAGAAGATAGAGCTGCTGTGCTTGCAGGTTCCCTTTAAAAAGTGTAGCGTAAGCAGAGTCAGAGTAAAAAGACATTCTACTGACCTCCCACAGAGATTACACCCACGTGTCTTCTGCGACTGTTCATTTCAGGCCCAAAGAACCAGCTGTTTTTGCTGATCGAGTAGCATTCAATGCTGCGAAATGGGTCACCCGAACCTCCACGTCCTCCCACACAAAACAGAACACCTGGCAAGTGGACAGACAGAGGAGTACGGTATATAAAGTGGTGTATTTGCCTAACATTCATGTTAGAATTTGCTTGTGACAAACCCTAAAAAGCAAATAAAATGTATATACTGTATATGTCTAGTGCTACATACGATGGCTCCTTCTTCAGGCTGCACATAACTTGTCTTGTATATTCTAACAGCAGCTCATATTGAAGTAGATTTCTTCTGCCAAAGGCCACTTTGGCATTGCAGAAATAACTGCCCCCTTATGACAAACAGCAACACGTCTGTTCCCTAAAATGACTGAGATAATCAGCTTTACTGGCAGTAGACTTGTTTACTGGCAGCTGGACATGCGTTCTGCAGATCAGCTCAGAATTCTCTACTGCTGATACCTGCAAAGGTTTACAGGGCATCTGTCAGCAAATTTGTACCTATGACACTGGCTGACCTGTTATATGTGCGCTTGGCAGCTGAAGACATCTGTGTTGGTCCCATGTTCATATGTTCCCACATTGCTGAGAAAAATGATGTTTTAATATATGCAAATGAGCCTCTAGGAGCCAGGCGGGCATTGCCGATACACCTAGAAGCTCCATTTTTTTCTGCAACTGCCACGCCCTTTCACTCCTGCATGGCTCTGTCAAAGTGGGATGGCGCAGCATTTGCACGAAAAACAGCACCTTTAGTTGTAATGTCGTGGGCAGAGTAGTGGCATATGAGGTTTAACACTGACAAATGTAAGGTTATGCACATGGGAAGGAATAATGCAAGTCACCAGTACATACTAAATGGTAAAACACTGGGTAACACTGACATGGAAAAGGACCTAGGAATTTTAGTGAACAGCAAACTAAGCTGCAGAAACCAGTGTCAGACAGCTGCTGCCAAGGCCAATAAGATAATGGGTTGCATCAAAAGAGGCATAGATGCCCGTGATGAGAACATAGTCCTGCCACTTTACAAATCACTAGACAGACCACACATGGAGTACTATGTACAGTTCTGGGCTCCTGTGAACAAGGCAGACATAGCAGAGCTGGAGAGGGTTCAGCGGAGGGCAACTAAAGTAATAACTGGAATGGGTGGACTACAGTACCCAGAAAGATTATCAAAATTAGGGTTATTTACTTTAGAAAAAAGACGACTGAGGGGAGATCTAATAACTATGTATAAATATATCAAGGGGCAGTACAGAGATCTCTCCCATGATCTTTTTATCCCCAGGACTGTGACGAGGGGACATCCTCTGCGTCTGGAGGAAAGAAGGTTTGTACATAAACATAGAAGAGGATTCTTTACGGTAAGAGCAGTGAGACTATGGAACTCTCTGCCTGAGGAGGTGGTGATGGTAAGTTCACTAAAAGAGTTCAAGAGAGGCCTGGATGTATTTCTGGAGGGTAATAATATTACAGGTTATAGTTACTAGAGAAGGGGGAATTTTTTTCCCCTAAAAGAAGGAAAATTGGCTTCTACCTCATGGGGTTTTTTTTTGCCTTCCTCTGGATCAACTTGCAGGATAACAGGCCGAACTGGATGGACAGATGTCTTTTTTCTGCCTTTTAAACTATGTTACTATGTAATGTTTGCATATATTAAACCATCATTTTTCTCAGTAATGCAGGCACATATGAACATGGGACTAACACAGATGTCTTCAGCTGCCAAGGGCACATGTAACAGGTCATCCAGTTTCATAGGTGCAAATCTGCATTATTCTGCAGAGACCTGATCCATACCAAATCATTCTTGTACAAGAGAGAACAAAATGGATTTAAAAAAAAAAAAAAAAAAAAAAAAAAAAAAAAAGGCGTCGACACAAGGTCTTAAAGGGGTATTCTGGTAATAACAAGTTATCGCTCCCCTGTGCATAGGGGATAACTTGTTATAACCGGAATACCCCTTTAAGCACCCCCCCCCCATACACAGAGTGTTGTCTGCTCCTGACTTTTCCCCAACATATGATGGGAGAGCAGAATCTGGCATGTTGAATCTGTGTCTGGCAGTGCCATTCTCATCTCTTCCCATTGAAAACACATACATACTTGGACAAGATAAGCGAGTGTGTGCACATGTGGGAGGTGGAGAGCCAGTTGTTGGCTGAACGCTGGTGTATGGGCATCATTAAGGGACCCGTACACATTTGACTAAAGTTGATGAGAATGGACTATTTCAAACCTAACCAATATATGACTAATAAAAGTAAAAGGGGTTGTCCTGTTTTATTATACTATCCTCAGGATAGGTCATCAATAGCAGATTGGTGAGGGGCCTGACTCTTGAGGATAGGTCATCAATATGAGAAAACCTGACAACCCCTTGAACAACCAAAGATCATTTTAGCCGAACAAAGAAGTCGGCTGTGTATGAAATTCATATAATATATTATTGCTGAAAGATCTAGAAGATCAAGGATTGCTGAAAGGTTGTCCAAAATTTTTGTAGAAGAAAGGAAGATTATTTGTCGCCCAATGACACTGAACATGTATGGCCAGTGTGAGGGACTGAAATGGCCAATATGGGCTAAAATGTGTACGGTTGCATCGGCAGAACAATCACCAGATGATTGTCTGTTCAACCATCAAACCACTGTCTAATGTGTACGGCCACTTTACCAGATTACTCAATTATAAAGACTCCAATTACCAGCGGTCTGTTTCCTGGGGGTCGTCCGAATAGAGTACTCAAAATCAGGAACAGCCCGGCTGCTTAAATGCAGGTGATAATTCCTTGCTTCATCCAGCAGATCTCTGCATTTCAAGTCCTGTCTGATGACGTCTTCCTTGGCCACAACCGACATAAGGAACTCAACGGGCAAGAGAGGCAGTCGAACCTAAAGACAAAGTTTCACACAAAATAATCTTAGAAAGTAATTAAGATGGAAGATATATAATTCCCTTTTTACCCTAAATTTCTAACGTAGTTAAGTTTTTTAGTGAAAACCACTTTCATGTGACAGTCTAAAGAAGCAAAAGACGTCCTAGTGATTTCAGTATCAGATCTTGTAGCAAGATATTTGAAGGTCATACTTATGGCTCTTAGAAACATCACAATTATAAAAAACAGCAAACATGTTTGTTTCATTATACTGTATCCTAAATGTATACATGGCGACCACGTACAGGAGCCAAAGATGCAACATGATTAAAGGGATTGTTCAGGATTAGAAAAGCACGGCACCACACTTCTCCTCAGGATCTGTGTAGTAGTCCAGCTTAGCCCCCCTCCATATCATTGGGACTGTCCTACAAAACCAGACAACCCATGGACTGTTGAGGGCATTTCAAGAAGAAAGGAGTCTTTGCATTTCTAGGCAGTGGTGTACATAGAGAAGTAAGGGCCCCATAGCAAGGATCAAACCAGGCCCCCACACGACAGAAGGGTTTCTGCCTAAACCCCCTTCAGTGATCCTTGGGTCCGACCAAGTTTCCCCCCCCCAGCAGAAGAGGAGATGATCCCAACTGGGCTCCATAGCAGTCACATGGTCTGCCGCTATGGTAGTTACGCAACTGTTTCTAGGGTTTCTTTCATATTTGCGGCATAAACCTCCGGCAGACCATTACAGCATAGAATGAGGGAAATCGGCAGGACAAAAACCGTTACATGCAGGTTTTTTTTCCTGGCCAAATCCCGGCATATTTGCCAGGTAGCAGGAACTGCACTGGACCCCATTACAGTTAAAGGGGCACATCTGGCAATGCAGGATCCAGCAGGCTGTATAACTCCTTTAAGTTAAAAACAATACCTGAGACAAGATCTCATGGAGCCATACTTCATGGTGCTGCGGATTAGCACGGAGCCACTTTATAGCTGCATTGTAGACCTGCTTCTCACTCTCGATCTTCAGATCTCCAGAAGACAGCAGTTTGTAAAGGTGCTGAGGAGACATACTGACAAAATCATCACACTCCACCACCTCTGGGAAATGGTCACAAGCATAGCGGTCAGCCATGTCCATCAAGTCCACGCGATTGTGGCTTTCGGCAAAAGCCCTGACAGCCAGGCAGTTTGACGGGTGAAAATGTAACTTCATATATTCACAACAAGCCTTGGCAACCAGTTCCACTTGAAGGATACAGGCGGCGTACAGAAGGGGCTGAACGTTATCAACAGTGAGGGTGACTCTCGATGAATATGCAAACTTTACCAAATCTTCAATGGCGTCCCCATCAAAGTCACGTATCTCAATGAGTGTTTGCTTCGCCTCTGCCATATCAGACAGGAACATGGCACGGAAATATGGTATCACACAGGCCAACACAAGCTTGTGGCATGGAATCAGCTTAGAACCAACCTATATAAAACACAAAATACATCATGGAAACTATAGTGCCAATATATATGTGCAAATGTAGAACAACAACTCCCATTCTGACCCATCTTTATAGACTGTGGCATGTTACAGAAATAACATGTGCATACAGTGTTGAACATAAGGGAGGCCAGTCCCACCAACTACCTCTAGAAACCATATTTTGTTCTGCACAGGGTGAGGGGAGGTCCTGTCTTCTGCAGCTGTTGTCCACCCAGGGCACTCTTGGTAATGCTGACTTGAGCAGAATGGGAGCCAAACAGATTACCTAAGACTTCTAGATGTTAAGTGGAATTCAGCAACTTAGAACTATGGTTCAGGAAAGAAGTACAACAACCACCAGTAGAACAATTTCCAGGCATTTTGTAGATGTCCCTGTTGTACAAGTGCATCTCAAATTAGAATATCAAAAAATTGTTTTTTTTTTTCAGTAATTCAATTCAAAAAGTGAAACACATATATTATATAGAGTCATTACAAACTTTTTCAAGGTTATGTTAATGTTGATGATTATGGCTTACAGCCAAGGGAAAACCCAAAAGTCATTATCTCAGAAAATTAGAATATTATATTAGGCTAACTGTAAATTTTCTTTAAAACACAGAAATGTTGGCCAAATGAAAAGTATGTCCAGTAAATGCACTCAATACTTGGTTGGGGCTCCTTTTGCATGAATGACTATCAGTGCAGCGTGGCATGGAGGTGATCAGCCTGTGGCACTGCAGAGGTGTTATGGAAGCCCAGGTTGCTTTGATAGCAGCCTTCAGCTCGTCTTCATTGTTGGGTCTGGTGTCTCATGTTCTTCTTGACAATACCCCATAGATTCTCTATGGGGTTAAGGTCAGGCGAGTTTGCTGGCCAATCAAGCACAGTGATACTGTGGTTATTAAACCAGGTTTTGGTACTTTTGGCAGTGTGGACAGGTGCCAAGTCCTGCTGGAAAATAAAAATTCCATCTCCAAAAAGCTTGTCGGCAGAGGGAAGCATGAAGTGCTCTAAAATTTCCTGGTAGATGGCTGCACTTTGGTCTTGATAAAACACAGTGGACTTACACCAGCAGATGACATGGCTCCCCAAACCATCACTGATTGTGGAAACTTCACACTAGACCTCAAGCAGCTTGGATTGAGTGCCTCTATCTTCCTCCAGACTCTGGGACCTTGATTTCCAAATAAAATGCAAAATTTACTTTCATCTGAGAACACCTTTGACCACTAAGTAGCAGTCCGGTTCTTTTTCTCCTTGGCCCAGGTAAGACGCTTTTGGCGTTGTCTATTGGTCATGAGTGGCCTGACACATGCAATGCGACACTTGTAGCCCATGTCCTGGATACGTCTGTGTGTGGTGTCTCTTGAAGCACTGACTCCAGCAGCAGTCCACTCCTTGTGAATCTCCCCCAAATTTAGGAAAGGCCTTTTCTTAACAATCCTATCAAGGCTGCGGTTCTCCCTGTTGCTTGTGCACCTTTTTCTACCACCCTTTTTCCTTCCACTCAACTTTCCATTAATATGCTTTGATACAGCACTCTGTGCACAGCCAGCTTCTTTAGCAAGGACCTTTTGTGGCTTACCCTCCTTGTGGAGTGTGTCAATAACAGCCTTCTGGACATCTGTCAAGTCAGCAGTCTTCCCCATGATTGTGTCACCTACTGAACCAGACTAAGGGACCTTTTTAAAGGCTTAGGAAGCCTTTACAGGTGTTTTGGTTTATTATTCTCATTTTCTGAGATAATGAATTTTGGGTTTTCCTTGGCTGTAAGCCATAATCAACAATATTAACATAAATAATCACTTGAAAAAGTTCACTCTGTTTGTAATATATGTGTTTCACTTTTTGAACTGAATTACTGAAAAAAAACTACTTTTTGATGATATTCTAATTTATTGAGATGCACTTGTATCTTCTCTATTAGCCATTGAACTTGAAGAAATGTCTTCACTTGATTTGTCTCAAATGGTCATAGTCCTCACAAATACTTAAAAGGGTTTTCCAGGGCATTATTACTGGATGACCTATCCTAAGATACATCATCAATATTGGATACACAGGGGTCCAGCTCTCAGGTCAGCTGGAACCAGGCACTGAACAACACAATGAATACACTGTGTAGTGACCATGTCTGGTTACCGCACAACTGCTCCAAATCACCTTAGAGGCTCTGATTACCTGACTGATCTGCACACCCACCAAATCTGATATCAATAGGTCATCAACAGTAAAGTGCCAAAGACATCTTAAAAATTAAAATGTACCGGCATTCTCATGGTACATTATAGAGTTAAGTAAAGAGGCACTGCTGTATTTTTGACATTTCTAGCAATTTTCAGCTTGAAATTAAACTCAGAACTAGTTGTTTTATTAAAAGTTTACCAGCTCAGTGAACAGGAATGCTCACACATAACTAAGCTCAGTAGTATTTCCATCTGGAACCGAGGTCTCTCCCACACAAGGTCCTACACTATAAAGTGATCTCAGATACTACAGAAACGCCCCGTTCTAGAAGGTACTTTACTTCTTCAATGGAATGAGGTCTAATTCCCTGTTGCATAGGGAGCAGTCATGCTGTTGGAGGATTTCCTTTGATAGTCACTGGTTATTAACTGAAGAAGAAAACATTTCTAAAGAAACTGAGTAATTTAGGTACGATATGTTCTACCAGAGCAAAGCCTCATTCACACTCACATATTTGTTCACTATTTTCCATCTTTTCTAAGTCAATATCAAGACTGGATGTAAGAGAGATAAGTGGTGGTAAGTGGATAAGCTGGTTTGGCTTTAAAAATGGGTGCAAAATACTGGACAAATCCACAAGTGTGAGTGAGGTCTAAGGCTGGCCCTTGGCTGGCACTCTCCCGATCTCTCCATAAACATGCCCACTCAACTCGGCCAAGTATACATGTGTCCTAAACAGGAGAGAAAGCTGCAGTAAGGCACCTCTAGCAGCAACTCTCATCCCTGACAGCAAAAGGAATGGGAAGTTGAAAGGTGGTAGTAGGGAGGCCCCACACATTAGGACAAACGTCTGCTGACTTCTGTGTTATCAGACGACTATCTAATGTGTACAGTAAGCTTAAAGGGGTTGTCCATTCCCCCCCCTCCCTACTTTGCTCCCCAGCCAGCGGTACCTGTGAAGTCCATACTCATCTGCTATCTAGCTCTCTCCACTTCCAGGCCCCCACATGTCAACTCCCACACATATAGGGTTGCATGAGCCGCTGGAGCTGGTCTTAGCAGTGACATGTCCCCAAGCAGTATGGGACCCAACAGTGACATGCCATTTTGGGAAAAATCACCACTGAGGCCATTCACTGGATGCAGTGGCATACGTGACCCAAAAAGGGGGCAGAAGTCCAGTAAAGAGAACCAGGGAGCTGGAGTGGAGTGACAGAGTATGTGAGTACACTGCTGGCAGGGAGGCAAATTAAAAAAAAAAAAAAACCTGGACAACCCCTTTAAGGCTGGTCATACAATTCAGATAAACACATTTATTTCACTGGGGAGAGAGGAATAATGGCGGGTTTAAACGAGTCGATGGAACGACTGATTATTGGGGGTTCGGTGGCACATTTACACGGGCAGATTGTTGGGAGCGATTGTTCCCGATAACCTGCCCTATGAATGGCTTGTGTAAATCCACCTTAAGACACCACTGACATTGGTTTATCTTCTGGGCAGCAGAGGATTAGGCATGTTAAAGACCAGTATGCTTGATCCGTCTCTCTCTGCCCAACATTCACTGTCAGAGTATGTGACACAGATTCTAACTGAAGAAAAAGAAGATACCTTAAGTGTGATGTCACACAGCTCCCCCACTTCATAGAAATGGAGAAGTGAGCTGTGAAAATCCTTCCAAGCCTCATCAGCTTCAAAGACATACGAGCCATCACCCTCACTGTCGCTTGTGAAGGACTTGTCCTGATGGAGCTTCCTTCTCCCCTTCGTTTGTGGTTGCTTGGGTTGGCCGGGGAGCATAGATTCAGATGCCATCAGAAGTTAAAAAGTCTCGGCAACCACAAATACTTCATATCAATGAACATGGTCCTACAGATGCAGCCATCAGGATCTGCCAATAAAATAAAATAAAAATGAAATAAGCCTTTATTACATCCCATAATAACAACAGTACGGCAATGGAAAGCAGAGGTCCTCCCAGAAGGTCTTCACTCACCAAGACCTTGCATAGATTCCTAGTAGTATGTACATAATAACTAGCATGAATAGTGGCAAAGACGTAGAGGCCATGCTGTCCACAACAACCAGGTTTCATTCTTCCAGGGCAACTTAGAACATAAAATGAGGATTCTGATTGGTTGTTCTTTGAGACGATTCTGATACATGAGTCCCGTTGGTCTAAGTTTCTTCTGCAGGGCATCATACAATGACTTTCTTCCACGCTAATTAACATGCATGCATTTAAGTACTCGACATACCAGCCCTACAGCAGTAGTCATCATGGGCTAATTGCCGGAGTAGACAGGAAAAACTCGCTTGCCTGCTTGCTATAGAAATACCACCACGGGAACAATTATCCAGTAGCTATGGAAACCCTCAGCAAGGAGCTGGATGCTGACGTGTAGATCTGAACTTTGTGCCTCCTACTTCCACCTACTGAGTGTATAATTCACACTCAATAAAAGCACTGCCGATTACACGTGACGCTCCATGACCCGTACATCTGCTGATAGAACAGGCTGGAAATTATACCACTGTATTGTCTTCTGTGACCTTTTCCTTAGAAAAACATTTGATCGTGGTGGAGCGCTGACATCTTAGAGGGGAACTTCATTCATGCATAATAGCTCTCCTGTAGGTTCAAGCCTGTCAGGTCACAGAGAGATGACCGCCCCTATAAGAACACTATATTAACTCCTTATGCTTCAATGGGTTATCTTAGAGAACTTCCTTTATGCTGCTCTTAAAGGGGCCTTCTCGTCGCCTATACTGTATTCTCTTAGGAGACGTGGGGTGGTTTTCTAAGAACTTGTATGTTACATTCAGTGGTCGCTTGGTGTCTGCCTCCCACTGTTTTCAATAGGAGCCAGTGCTGCAGATTGTGGACCGGTGGTTTTAAGCCACGACTGCACCAAGAATGAACACGTCCCATCTTTGCACAGTGTGTGGCCGGCCGTCTGTTCCCAATTCATGGAGCTAAGCCCTGAGCAGGACTGTGGCATCCAAAGTGAATAACCACAGCGGAAAGAGCAGTTTCTGGTGGGGTATACGTGGCAGATTTTGAAGCGTTAAAATCTGCTGTGTGAACAGGACCTTAGAGTGGGTTTACAAATAGGTCTTCTCCTGTGTTGTTTTTGGTGATTTTTTTTTTGTGGTAAAATCGCCAGCTTCAGATGATAGCTGAAGGTTTATGGAGAATACGAAACGCAGCACACAAACGTTTTTTTGCTACTGCCATTTTTGTGGCGGTTTTGGGACTAAAATGTGAGAAAGAAAATTGTGTTTATACTGCTGTTTAGTAAAAAAACAAAAAAAAATGCCATAAAAACTGCATGCAATATGGAAGAAAACACGGCATTTGTTTTAGTGGTTAAAGAAACGTCAGAAGAAATTTGAGTGTGTCCTACTGTTCATACAGAGAAACCTGGCAATCAGCGGCTGGAGGGCAGGAAGAGTCAGCAACCCATAAGTATCATCGGAGTCTTCACTGCAGCCCAGGCCACATAAGTGACAGACCCCGGAAACCACTATCCTCCCCCCAGACGAGCAACTAGGCAGGTTCCCTTTAAGGTTGCATTCGGCACCCCCTATCTATTGGGCTCCTAAGCTGATGTACAGGTTGAACTTTTGTCTATCCTTGTTCCTATGCAGGGAGAAGTTAAAGGGGTATTCTGGTTAGATAAAAAGGGGTTTTCCAAGACATAAGAACTGATGACCTATCCTCTGGATAGGCCATCAGTATCTGATCGTGGGGGTCCGACACCTAGGACCCCCGGAGCCTGCTCGGAGCACAGTGCAGTACATTGTATAGGGGTTGTACTTGGTATCTCACTCAACCCCATCAACTTCTATGCAAGGATTGATCCCATGTAGTGATGAGTGTATTGATTCTTATTAGGCTACTTTCACACTAGTGTTTCTATTTTCCGGTATTGAGTTCTGTCATAGGGTCTCAATACCGGAAAAAAAAAGTTTCCATTTTGTCCCCATTTATTGTCAATGGGGACAAAACGTAACTGAACAGAACGGAGGGCTCCAAAATGCATTGTGTTCCGATCTCATACCGGAGAGCAAACCGCAGCATGGTGCAGTTTTCTTTCCGTTCTGGGATGTGGACCAAGACGGATCCGTCATGACCCACAATGCAAGTCAATGGGGACGGATCCGTTTTCTCTGACACAATAAAAAATGGATCTGTCCACCATTGACTTTCAATGGAGTTCATGACGGATCCGTCTTCGGTATGTTAAAGATAATACAACCGGATCCGTTTATAACGGATGCAGATGGTTGCTTTATCAGTAACGGAAGAGTTTTTGCTGAGCCCTGCCGGATCCAGAAAAAACGCCTGCGTGAAAGTTGACTTGGCGAATTGGCTTAAAAAAAAAACAAAGTTTCAATCCTCCTTGGCTCCACTCGAGACCCTCCCCCATGATTTACAGGGCCAGACATCTTGCCTATCCCTGTCAATCTCACCCCTGTGCCACTGCTCTCAGTAGAGACGCAAGCATGGAGGCTCTGCTATGACCTGGGCATATGGTACAATAATAGTGTAGCGACCTAGGCTCAGTTGGCACCTGCTCAGGTAGCAGTAAAGACTCAGACTCGGAGCAATAGAGTAGGCACGAGATTGACTGGGCCCTTCAATCAAGGGAGAGGGGTCTTTCTGAAGAGGGGTCAGCCCCTCGCCACTCAACTAGGCATTCGTATGAATAGATTCACTCATTTCCAATCCCATGGTTTCCTAGGAGATAGATGTCCTGTTCTACCCGGCACCTTCAGCATATGGACGCTGCCCATGTCATCCGTTATATCCATCTCCGCCATAAAACTGGCTGGACAGGACTGATGCATGTGAACTCAGCCTAAGAATCCCCCACCCCCAGCTGCTGGCTGGAAGCTTCCCCCTCGATCAGCTGTTATCCATGGCTATAGTAGTGAAAAATGACACAGCACCCGTTAAAATCGTCAGGACCCATGTAAAGCACAGGTGTCAGCACCCTCCAGAGCTCTTTGTCATAGTATCTGGGTCTATTAGAGGGGGTGTCCTGATGTTGGGACCCCCCCCCCAGCAGCTTGCTCACCCACTAGGTTAGGGAATGAGAGCTCTACATGTGATCAGTCACCCCACATTACTACATACAAAGAGCAGTCACATAGAGAGGAAAACCACCACAACCCCCATCCTACACATTGCTGCGGGCTCCAGAAAGTCTCAAAACTTTCAATTCAAGCCAATAGTTAATTAACCCATGAAAAGGTCTTCAAGACAATGTCCACGGGGACTGGGGCGAGATTTTTGAAGCATATTGTGGGAGATTTATCAAACTGGTGTAAAGCCTCTAGCAGCCAACCAGAATCTACCTTTCATAAAGGAGCTGTCCAAAATGAAAGGCAGAATCTGACTGGTTGCTATGGGCAACTAAGCCAGTTCTACTTTACACCAGTTTGATAAATCTCCACCCATTAATCTTTATGCAGGACCTTAAAGGGAAACTCTACCATAATAGTCACACACAAAAATGTCCAACATTTGTACACTTTGTAGACGCCTTTGTTATTCATCTTCCCAGATACATTCTATCTGCTCATTAAAAGCGGATGATGGGTGACAACTCCAGATCTCCACATCCGCACGTGAAGGACTGATGGCACGTCTTCTTCTATGCCACCTGCCAAGGGAGAAAGATGGCAGTATACAGGGTACAATCTAGTATAGCTTGGGGTGGTGAGTGCCAGGGAGGCACCACCATGCCATTCAGATACATAGGGGACTACATGGTGTAACAGACAGGGTAAAGTTTGAGCAGTTTAGTGGAGACTCAGTGATGTTCCCCTTTAACTATCTGGAGATGAGTAGACCTTGTGCACAGGCCCCTCATTTACCATACATGTGAGTGACATCAAGACCACCGATCACCCCTAGCATGCCTACAAGTTGTCAGCTGCCATGTAAACAGAGAGTTCACACTCACCTCCATAGTGTAACCTATGACCTACTACACCGCCATATCAACATTAATCCACCCCCGAGCACACGTACAGGACACAGCCGCACTCACAGTCCGTCCATCACACCCGGTGCACAGACAAGTACAGTCCTCTCCAGGGCTCAGCTGCTGCTTCTAAGCTTTCCCGTCTACGACCTTACTACGCATGCGCGGCACCCTGCCCCTCCCACAGCGCCGCATGGCGTCCATCTTTGTTGTGTGCAGAGGATAATAGGCAGGTCGTAAAGCGAGTACAGAGCGAGTGTCAGAGATTTCAGTGTTATCGACGGCAGGTCCCTGTGCTTGTGGTAAGGTTTCTAAAAACCGAAGAAACGCTGGTTTCCAGTAGAAAGCACTCACGTGACTGTTCTTATTCAGACTGAACGCTAGTGCTCATTTTCCTAAAAAGAAAATAAAACGTTTGTAAAGGAAAGATGTGAATGTGCGGCATTTCTATCACTAGATGGCGCTGTAGGTTGAAGCGGTTTGGTCTTTTGATGAACACAGTATATATGCTGGTATATGTATTTGTAGTATTTCAGACATGATTATACAGTGTCTACATAAAACATTACGGAGAACTGGTTCATCGGCTGTTAGCAAATGACTAAAGTACACCATGTTTCCTCAGTATGTCAGAAACAGGAGAGTTTCAAGAAATTTCCAGTGAAAGTTGGAATGAGCTCTAGACTCTTTATGTGACCCCACAGTGTGCATTATTCATGTGCAGTGACATGACTGTGTTTATTATCTCTGTACTGTGACATCACTGTTTATTATCCCTGTACGGTGACATCACTGTGTTTATTATCCCTGTACGGTGACATCACTGTGTTTATTATCCCTGTACTGTGACATCACTGTGTTTATTATCCCTGTACTGTGACATCACTGTGTTTATTATCCCTGTACTGTGACATCACTGTGTGCACTATCCATGTGCAGTGACATTACTGAGTGCACTATCTCTGTACTGTAACATCAGTGTGTGCATTATCCATGTACTGTGACATCAGTGTGTGCATTATCCATGTACTGTGACATCAGTGTGTTTATTATCACTGTACTGTGACATCACTGTGTGCATTATCCATGTGATGTGACATTACTGTGTTTATTATCCCTCTACTGTGACATCACTGTGCACTATTCATGTGCAGTGAGATTACTGAGTGCACTATCTATGTGTAGTGTCATCACTGTGTTCATTGTCCATGTGCAGTGACATCACTGTGCGCACTATCCATGTGCAGTACATCACTGTGTGCATTATCTATGTGCTGTGACATAACTGTGTGCATTATCCATCATTATCCCTGTACTGTGACATCACTGTTTATTAGCCATTTACTGTAACATCACTGTGTGCATTATCCCTGTACTGTGACATTACTGTGTGCATTAGCCATGTACTGTGACATCACTGTTCATTATCCATGTACTGTGACATCACTGTATGCATTATTCATGTGCAGTGACATCACTGTGTGCATTATCCATGTATTGTGACATCACTGTTCATAATCCCTGTACTCTGACATCACTGTGTTTATTATCCTTGTACGGTGACATAACTGTGTTTATTATCCCTGTGCTGTGACATCACTGTGTTTATTATCCCTGTACGGTGACATCACTGTGTTTATTATCTCTGTGCTGTGACATCACTGTGTTTATTATCCCTGTACGGTGACATCACTGTGTTTATTATGGCTATACTGTGACATCACTGTGTTTATTATCCCTGTACGGTGACATCACTGTGTTTATTATTCCTGTACTGTGACATCACTGTGTTTATTATTCCTGTACTGTGACATCACTGTGTTTATTATCCCTGTACAGTGACATCACTGTGTGCATTATCCCTATACGGTGACATCACTGTGTTTATTATCCCTGTGCTGTGACATCACTGTGTTTATTATTCCTGTACGGTGACATCATTGCGTTTATTATCTCTGTACGGTGACATCACTGTGTTTATTATCCCTGTGCTGTGACATCACTGTGTTTATTATCCCTGTGCTGTGACATCACTGTGTTTATTATCCCTGTACTGTGACATCACTGTGTTTATTATTCCTGTGCTGTGACATCACTATGTTTATTATCCCTGTACGGTGACATCACTGTGTTTATTATCTCTGTGCTGTGACATCACTGTGTTTATTATCCCTGTACGGTGACATCACTGTGTTTATTATGGCTATACTGTGACATCACTGTGTTTATTATCCCTGTAAGGTGACATCACTGTGTTTATTATCCCTGTACTGTGACATCACTGTGTTTATTATTCCTGTACTGTGACATCACTGTGTTTATTATCCCTGTACAGTGACATCACTGTGTGTATTATCCCTATACGTGACATCACTGTGTTTATTATCCCTGTGCTGTGACATCACTGTGTTTATTATTCCTGTACGGTGACATCATTGTGTTTATTATCTCTGTACGGTGACATCACTGTGTTTATTATCCCTGTGCTGTGACATCACTGTGTTTATTATCCCTGTACTGTGACATCACTGTGTTTATTATTCCTGTACGGTGACATCATTGTGTTTATTATCCCTGTGCTGTGACATCACTGTGTTTATTATCCCTGGACTGTGACATCACTGTGTTTATTATCCCTGGACTGTGACATCACTGAGTTTATTATCCCTGTACAGTGACATCACTGTGTTTATTATTCCTGTACTGTGACATCACTGTGTTTATTATTCCTGTACTGTGACATCACTGTGTTTATTATCCATGTACTGTGACATCACTGTATGCATTATTCATGTGCAGTGACATCACTGTGTGCATTATCCATGTATTGTGACATCACTGTTCATAATCCCTGTACTCTGACATCACTGTGTTTATTATCCTTGTACCGTGACATCACTGTGTTTATTATCCCTGTACTGTGACATCACTGTGTTTATTATCACTGTACTGTGACATCACTGTGTTTATTATCCCTGTACTGTGACATCACTGTGTTTATTATCTCTGTACTGTGACATCACTGTGTTTATTATCCCTGTACAGTGACATCACTGTGTTTATTATCTCTGTACTGTGACATCACTGTGTTTATTATCCTGTACTGTGACATCACTGTGTGTATTATCTCTGTACTGTGACATCACTGTGTTTATTATCCGTACCTGTGAATCACTGTGTTATTATCTCTGTACTGTGACTCGCTGGTGTTATTATCCTGTACTGTGACATCACTGTGTTTATTATCCTGTACTGTGACATCACTGTGTTTATTATCCCTGTACTGTGACATCACTTGTGTTTATTATCCCTGTACTGTGACATCACTGTGTTTATTATCCCTGTACTGTGACATCACTGTGTTTATTATCCTGTACAGTGACATCAACTGTGTTTATTATCCCTGTACAGTGACATCACTGTGTTTATTATCTCTGTACTGTGACTCACTGTGTTTATTATCCCTGTACTGTGACATCACTGTGTTTATTATCCCTGTACTGTGGCATCACTGTGTTTATTATCTCTGTACTGTGACATCACTGTGTTATTATCCCTGTACTGTGACATGCCTTGTGTTTATTATCTCTGTACTGTGACATCACTGTGTTTTATTATCCCTGTACTGTGACATCACTGTGTTTATTATCCTGTACTGTGACATCACTGTGTTTATTATCCCTGTACTGTGACATCACTGTGTTTATTATCCTGTACTGTGACATCACTGTGTTTTTTATCCCTGTATACTGTGTGTATTATCCTGTACAGTGACATCACTGTGTTTATTATCTCTGTACTGTGCATCACTGTGTTTATTATCCCTGTACAGTGACATCACTGTGTTATTATCCCTGTCATCCTGTGTTTAGGTCATCACTGTGTTTATTATCCTGTGTTTATTACTGTGACATCACTGTGTTTTATCCCTGTACTGTGCATCACTGTGTTTTATTATCTGTACTGTGACATCACTGTGTTTATTATCCCTGTACTGTGACATCACTGTGTTTTATGTGACATCACTGTGTTTATTATCTACTGTACTGTGACATCACTGTGTTTATTATCCTGTACTGTGACATCACTGTGTTTATTACTGTACTGTGACATCACTGTGTTTTATTATGTTTATTACCCTGTACAGTGACATCATGTGTTTATTATCTCTGTACTGTGACATCACTGTGTTTATTATTCCCTGTACTGTGACATCACTGTGTTTATTATCCCCTGTATCACTGTGTTTTAATTACTGTACTGTCATCACTGTGTTTATTATCTCTGTACTGTGACATCACTGTGACATCACATCACTGTGTTTATTATCCCTGTACTGTGACATCACTGTGTTTATTATCCTGTTACTGTGACATCACTGTGTGTATTGTGACATACTGTGTTGTATTTTATCTCTGTACGGTGACATCACTGTGTTTATTATTCCCTGTACTGTGACATCACTGTGTTTATTATCTCTGTACAGTGACATCACTGTGTTTATTATCCCTGTACTGTGAATCACTGTGTTTATTATCTCTGTACTGTGACATCACTGTGTTTATTATCCTGTGTACTGTGACATCACTGTGTTTATTATCCCTGTATTGTGACATCGCTTTGTTTATTATCCCTGTACTGTGACATCACTGTGTTTATTATCTCTGTACTGTGACATCACTGTGTTTATTATCTCTGTACTGTGACAATCACTGTTTATTATCCCTGTACTGTGACATCACTGTGTTTATTATCTCTGTACGGTGACATCACTGTGTTTATTATCCCTGTACTGTGACATCACTGTGTTTATTATCTCTGTACGGTGACATCACTGTGTTTATTATTCCTGTACTGTGACATCACTGTGTTTATTATCTCTGTACAGTGACATCGCTGTGTTTATTATCCCTGTACTGTGACATCGCTGTGTTTATTATCTCTGTACAGTGACATCACTGTGTTTATTATCCCTGTACTGTGACATCACTGTGTCTATTATCTCTGTACTGTGACATCGCTGTGTTTATTATCCCTGTACTGTGACATCACTGTATTTATTATCTCTGTACTGTGACATCACTGTGTTTATTATCCCTGTACAGTGACATCACTGTGTTTATTATCTCTGTACTGTGACATCACTGTGTTTATTATCTCTGTACTGTGACATCATTGTGTTTATTATCTTGTACTGTGACATCACTGTGTTTATTATCTCTGTACTGTGACATCACTGTGTTTATTATCCCTGTACGGTGACATCACTGTGTTTATTATCCTGTACTGTGACATCACTGTGTCTGTACTGTGACATCATGTGTTTATTATCCCTGTACACTGTGACATCACTGCTGTTTATTATGTGTGTTTATTATCACGCTTTATTATCCCTGTACTGTGACATCACTGTGTTTATTATCTCTGTACTGTGACATCACTGTGTTTATTATTCTGTACTGGTGACATCATTGTGTTTATTATCTTGTACTGTGACATCACTGTGTTTATTATCTCTGTACTGTGACATCACTGTTTATTATCCCTGTACGGTGACATCACTGTTTATTATCCCTGTACTGTGACATCACTGTGTTTATTTTATCTCTGTTACTGTTGACATCACTGTGTTTATTATCCCTGTACTGTGACATCACTGTGTTTATTATCCTGTACTGTGACATCGCTGTGTTTATTATCCCCGTATTGTGACATCGCTTTGTTTATTATCCCTGTACTGTGACATCACTGTGTTTATTATCCCTGTACAGTGACATCACTGTGTTTATTATCTCTGTACTGTGACATCACTGTGTTTATTATCTCTGTACTGTGACATCATTGTGTTTATTATCTCTGTACTGTGACATCACTGTGTTTATTATCTCTGTACTGTGACATCATTGTGTTTATTATCTCTGTACTGTGACATCACTGTGTTTATTATCTCTGTTACTGTGACATCACTGTGTTTATTATCTCTGTACTGTGACATCACTGTGTTTATTATCTCTGTACTGTGACATCATTGTGTTTATTATCTCTGTACTGTGACATCACTGTGTTTATTATCTCTGTACTGTGACATCACTGTGTTTATTATCTCTGTACAGTGACATCACTGTGTTTATTATCTCTGTACTGTGACATCACTGTGTTATTATCTCTGTACTGTGACATCATTGTGTTTATTATCTCTGTACTGTGACATCACTGTGTTTATTATCTCTGTACTGTGACATCATTGTGTTTATTATCTCTGTACTGTGAATCACTGTTTTATTATCTCTGTACTGTGACATCACTGTGTTTATTATCCCTGTACTGTGACATCACTGTGTTTATTATCCCGTATTGTGAACATCGCTTTGTTTATTATCCCTGTACTGTGACATCACTGTGTTTATTATCTCTGTACAGTGACATCACTGTGTTTATTATCTCTGTACTGTGACATCACTGTGTTTATTATCTCTGTACTGTGACATCACTGTGTTTATTATCTCTGTACTGTGACATCATTGTGTTTATTATCTCTGTACTGTGACATCACTGTGTTTATTATCTCTGTACTGTGACATCACTGTGTTTATTATCTCTGTACAGTGACATCACTGTGTTTATTATCCCTGTACGGTGACATCACTGTGTTTATTATCCCTGTACTGTGACATCACTGTGTTTATTATCCCTGTACTGTGACATCACTGTGTTTATTATCCCTGTACAGTGACATCACTGTGTTTATTATCCCTGTACTGTGACAGCATCCAGCTTCATGCAGAGGGTGGGAAAGAGAGATAGTATAAGTACAGATACAACTTCTCCGCTGCAGTTTATTACAGTACCAGCAAAGTGTATGACACTACACAAATCTTATGTACACTTTGCAGATTTTGATCTGGGCGGAAATTGACCTGCCGTGCAGATTTCTAAATACGCAGTATATCAATTATGTTTGCGGTTTTAGCTGCAGATTTCACCTTTTTCCAATGAAGGGTGAGATCTGGGGCAAAACCGCATCAAATCTGCACCAAAACCAAATCAGTTAGACATTGGGGAGAACTGATTATTGTTTGAAGTACACTAGAGGGTCATATATTACTATCCTGATAAATAGAGCAGCATGGGGGTAGTCTCACATCTGAAATTTAAAAAAATGGACCGCATGGTAAAAAGTACTAGTATTAAAATACTAGAAAGACAGGTACAGTTTGTCAGTCGATAAGGGGAAACCAATGTTTACAAACAAAGACTGACAACCCACAACGTTTATATATTATTATTATTTATTTCTATTTCACAATCACTATGTTTATATACATCACAGTATAATAAATAAAATATGTGCATACATCATTGTGCATCAATACATATGAAACAAGACATTGTAATGATCTGAAATGTTTTTCCTCTAAGGTTACCGACGCTCTTGTAACATGCTGCTCTGTTCTACCCCGTAAACACATAGAAATCATCCAGTCAAGAGCATCTGTCCGGTACAAAATGGATCATAACAGAGCATAAAAACCACAGTCTACATTCACACATTGAAAAGAGGTCACAATTTGCTTGTTTTTTTATTTATATGGGGCTGATGCATCTCAGGTTTGGTTCTCATGATGAAAATGAGCTCAGGACATGGGAGATGTTGTTCTTAAAAGGGTTGTCTCACTGCAGTAAGTGGAATCTATCATGTAGAGAAAGTTACTACAAGGCCCTTACTAATGTATTGTGATTATCCATATTGCTTCCGTTGCTGGCTGGAGTCATTTTTCCATCACATTATATACTGCTCGTTTCCATGGCTATGAACATCCCGCAATCCATCAGCAGTAGCCATGCTTGCACACTATAGGAGAAAGTGCCAGCCTCTCTTGTGGCCGGGACCGTGGGAGTGCACATAGGCTAGTGCTTTCTCCTATAGTGTGCAAGCACGACCACCACTGATAGATTACAGGGTGGTCATTACCATAGAAACAAGCAATGTATAATCTGACAGAAAAATGAATCCAGTCAGCAAAAGAAGCAATATGGACAATCACAATACATTAGTAAGTGCCTTGTATTAGCTTTCTCTACATGATAAATGCTATTTGCTGAAGTGAGACAACCTCTCCTTTCTGTTTTAGGAAAAAATTGAATTTCACATGAAATTACAATTCTGTAGCATTTATTCTCATGACTTGATGTTGTGCCATCCCTCTATTATTCCTACTAGGAAGGAGGAATAATTCAAGGAGGAATGGGGGCTACAGAATGTAAATACACATCAGAGTACAAATGAGTTTATGGCACAACCCTTTTCAATCTTGCAAACATTAGCTGCGTAAACAGGAGGGTGTTCACAGTATAAGTGATTGTCCATATCGTCTCATTATTGGAAGATTTACACACCAGACTTCTGTGTAATCCAGCTGCGAAAATACGTGACCTTTGTGTACACACCGGGCTTCATGGGTAAAGCACATCCATAGCCAAAACTGACAATTCCTATGAGTGACCACCTGTTATTAGACTGTAGGGCAACCAAAGGTCCTCCAGAGTCCCCCTAGAATAAAGCAGAACATTAGTAGAACAGGGAATGGGAGTAGTTTTCTAAGTTATCTGTTCTTGGGCATTTCTTCTCAGTCAGATGAAGGGTTTGTCTCCTCAGAGAAAGCCACGTTCATACAGCTGATTTATCCAGGGAAGCTGCAACCAGATAAAAATCTGTCCACGTAAGATAAGGATGGCTCAATTCTGACAGAACAGGGGCAGTTCTCATAGAGGAGCTCTCCATTGTGACTCCATTGACCCAGATTTACTAATCCTGTAGATGGCATAAATTTAGGCTGCCTAGACCTGCACCAGATTTATGACGGGCTCAGGCTGGATTTTAGAGCAAAATGCCCTCTTTCACATCAAGTCAAACCCCTTTTCTGGTAAGTTGGGCACAGAGGAGCTTTCTGTGGGGTGTTTAGTCCATGTGAATATACCTTGAATGTGGATTATGCAAGTCAAAAACACCAGTTTCCAATGCTGAATCAGTAACAGATTATACAAATGGTAGTGACCCAGTGGATCATTCCTAAATTTTTAATATTGTAATTTACTGTTAAAGCTTTAATACTAAGGTTCACCGCTTAAAAGTGTTTACTGAGATGATATTTGTGCAATGTGATATATAGGAAGGAGATAGTACTGGCAGACTTGGTTAGATTGCTGGGAGATGGCCTGCCCCCACCTCCTGGTTACAGGAGTACATGCTGAGCAGGCCAAGAGGAAGGATGTGCATGTGAGCCTCCTCTAACTAGGCCCAGTCCAGAGAACTTTCATCCCTGAGAGAGTAACTGAACTGAGAGGCTACCCCTGAGAGAAAGAGAACAGAGATTTGCAGATGGTTAAGAATCATTTTTTGGATATGAATCAGATTGACATTACAGACGTGGCAACGTCACCTTATTCTAACTGTGTTGCTTGTTTATTCCTTAGTGCCCCCGTTTTTCAGTAATCTTTAATTTTATTTTATGCTAATTAGCCTCTAGGAGCAGGGGGGTCCTAGAGGCTCCGTTCGCCCACCTTTGATAACGCCCACTTCTTCTTTAGTGACAAGGCCAGGCAGTGTTCAACTCCTCCTGCTAGCTATGTCCTCCGTGTAAATCCTGCGCCGTCCCCGTCAGTATTCGGCGCAGGCGCAGTGAGTGAAGCCAGGAGCCGGCAAGCACAGGAGGAGACGAACGCTGTCTGGCCCTGTCACTCAAGAAGAAGTGGGCGTTATCAAAGGTGGGCGAACAGAAAATAAAATAAAATTAAAGTTTACTGAAAAACGGGGGCACTAAGGAATAAACAAGCAACACAGAATCAGGTGACATTGCCACATCTGTAATGTCAACCTGATTCATATCCAAAAATCTGGTGACAGAAACCCTTTAAAGGTCGTGCAGTAAGATAAACAGACGTTTATGGCAATAGACTTTACTGCTTGTAAAGGATAGGTCATCAATAAATTTAACTTGGAGAACCCCTTTAATTGCCTCCAGCACCCACCACACTTCTGGAATGGACTGTCTATCTGAATCTAAGGATTGCACCCTGCAGATCAGCCATTACAGAAATTGTAGGGAGAACAGAATTGCAGGCCTATAGTTATTTGAGAAGACTGTACAGTGAACCTAGTGGAGAGACTCAGGGAGGACTACCACCATCATTGCCACCTCCTATATACAACCTTTGGGAAAATCCTGCTGTTTGCATTTCTGCTGTAACTCCCATCATCTGCTCAGTAAAGAGAGAGACATTTATTCTAATTAAATGGCCAAATGGGCCTGGTCTTTTCCTTCCCCTTTAGCTGGGCTTCAGCCTGCTCTCCTGCTTTGCACCCCGCTGCCACCATGGATACAACTACCACCATCAGTGCCACTACCACCACACTTGTCCTCTCTCCTACTCCCGTTCTGGGCTGGCTGCACAATGAGAACATAGCCTCACAGTGTTGCTCAGCTCCATCCTTCAAGTACCAACAGGTCATTTTTTTCCTTAGGCCTTTTTCACACGAGCAAGTTCCATGCATTGGAGTCACAGTGTGTGTCAGCAAGAGCACCTGTCCTGACCTCCCGGGCACTGATAGGATTGCATAGCATTATATTGATTTCTAGTGCTATGTAACCCTTACAGTTCTGGAATTAATTGGATAACACTGACACAATGGGTTGCCTACATGCTGCACTGCATTTTTATGGTGACAGTTTCCGTTTAATGGTGTTTTAACAAATTGCATTCACTTACAGTGTGCAAAACCTTTAGAAAACTCTAGATGTTGCAGATGGATGAAATCTGTGGCTTAGGGCTGTATATAGGACCGATAACTGTCCAATCACTGGCGTGTATAACAAAAGATCTGTGTGTGTAAACTGCAATCTGACCAATGACTTTTTTCTTCCTTAGTTTACCACATTTACAAGCGGAGTCCATGCTGCACAGATCCCGGGAGCACACAGAAGGGTGGGCTAGCTGCAAAATTTTTTACTCTAAGCAAAGTAGCATATTCCCATGCCGCCACTTACCTGACATGAATCAATTTTTCCTTCAATATAACCAGCACATATCATGGATGGCTTTATAAGATATCCATATATCTGGTAACTGCTGCATAACTTTGAATTAATGATTTTCAATTCAGCTTGTTGTAGAACAGATGCTAAACTCCCTGAAAAATATCATGAATATATTTATCATCTATTTCATTTTCTCTCACATTCATGACTTCTTAAATGGCTTTCACACAGTCAGTGTTTGGTCAGTCTTTGATCAGTGATTTCCATCAGTTATTGTGAGCCAGAACAAGGTGCAGAACACAGGACAGGTGCAGATCTTTCCATTATACCTTATGTCTGTGTCACCTTTACTCCTGGTTATGGGTCACAATCACGGATGAAAATCACTGACTAAACACATGCAAGCCACCATATCCGTTTTGCAGTTTTCCCACTCCACATGTCCCACCCTATGTAAAAATTGCCTATTCTTGTCGGACAAGAATAGGAAAAGTTCTATCTTTTTTGCGGAGCCACAGAACAGACATATGTATACGGACAGCACACTGTATGTTGACCAGTTTTTTGTGGCCCCATTGAAATGAATGGGTCCGCGTCTCATCTGCAAAAAATGCGGATTGGATGTCGACCAAAAATATGATCATGTGCATGGGGCTTTACTTAGAGTTAATGTTTTTTCCTAACCTCCATCTGTGAGGGTTCCCCATCCGGTTACATAACATGAAGAGTTGTCAGGAAAGATGTCCAGTGCATCCGGTAAACATACTGGTTGGATGTATGGCGTGAACTTTACTGGACTTGATAGCTGGAGAAGCGTAATGTCATTTTGGTATTCCCCACTGGTGTAATTCTCATGGACAATGATATTTTGGAGCGTCAACCCAGATCCAGTACTTAAAGAAATGGTTCCTAAGACGACCGTCCAAGAATTCACATCTCTGCTCCTGTAGAAAGATTAATGTTGTATTTTATCACATTTGACCTTTTTACACACCAAAAATAGGGTCTAGTGTAGTCACATATTTTGAAAGCTGTAACTACAGATAAAGCCCAAGTTACAAAAATTAAATAAGAATGTATAAAATCTGTATATTTAAAGGCAGTGAAGGTAATAAAATAAAACTTATACTTACCACCCTAAACCCACACTATTTCTGGGCCGTTGCTCCGTCCTCCACACCAGGCTTTGTTTTCATATGTACAAATCACGGCACTCGTTAGTAGTTAGTAGAAAACAGGACAATTAGTTTATTAATGTAATCCACATCTCAAAATTGGCCAACGTTTCGGTCCATCCCGGACCTTGATCACGGCCGTTAGTGGATAAGGAAGCAATATAGATGGCGTCTGCCCGTATACCGCATGTGACCGCTACAGCCAATCACTGACCTTACCGGTCTCACTGCCACTTTCACACAGTCAGTGTTTGATCAGTGATTTTTAGCAGTGATTGTGAGCCAAAACACGTGTGGGTCAAAAACAGAACAGGAGCAGATCTTTTCATTATACCTTATTTCTGCATAGACTCTGGTCTGATTTTGTCTCACAATCACTGATGGAAATCACTGACCACTGACTAAAGCATCATTCACATGTCCGTGATGTAATCCGTGATAAAAGGGTCAGTGATTCATTCGTGAATATGTCCATGAGAGATCCGTGTTTGGTCCATGTGTCTGTTTTGTGCTCTCCAAGGCACCCATGACGTGCTGTCAGTGTGATCCAATACATTCCAGAACTCTAAGGGTTACATAGCATCATAAATCAATATAATGCTATGCGACTCTGCAGTGCTGGGAGGTCAGGACTGGAGCTGCCGCTTACTCAAGCTGTGAGTTCCAAGCGTAGAGCTCGCTCGTCTGAAAAGGGCCTTAGAGGGTTGTGTGGCAATTTATATTGATAAACTATCCTCAGAATAGCCAATCAGCTGTTTGACAAGGCGGCACTCCATGCAAGCGCTGGTTCCTGTTCTTTACACTACCCATCGTCTCCCGTGGAGCTATGGTGTAGTGTAATTATAAATACTCGCTCCATTCAAGTGAATGCAGCGAGTACTCGTCATTACAATGCACCACCGAAACTTCTGATACAAAGTGCAGTGAATTGATGATATCCTGAGGATAGGTCATTAATATATATGGCAAGACAACCCCTTTAACCACTTCCAGTCTGCCCATTGACTATAAACGTCCTGGTAGTGGATCTCTATCTCTGAATAGACGTTTTAAAACGTCCTTGAGCTTTGCCCCCTGTGTGCAGCACCTGTACATAGAAGCTCCATGACCCAGCTGCCTCCTGACTGCCAAGAACATGGAGCTTTAACCTGAGACCTTTTTTCCTGGTCTCCAGGCTTTTGATCACTCTGACAAGCTGTCAAAGCGATCACAAATGCTTGTACTATCTCCCTCTCATTACTGCCGGTCACAGAGCAGTTTACAACCACATATGGGGTGTTTCTGCAAACTTCAGAATCAGGAAAATAAATATTCAGGTTTGATTTGCGGTTTACCCTTGCTATCTTATAGGAAAAATGAATTGAAAATCTGCAAGAAAAATATATTTATTTTTAAATTTCACCTTCCTTCTGTTTTAATTCTTGTGGAAAATCTAAAGGGTTAACAAACAAACTTTGTAAAAATCAGTTTGGATTACATTGGGGGCTGTAGTTTCTAAAATATGTTCATTTATGGGAGGTTTCTATTATTTAAGCCTCTCAAAGTCCCTTTAGAACTGCAAAGGTCCTTTAAAATTAACTATTGGAAATTTTCATGAAAATCTTAAAAATTACATCTAAAATTCGAAGCCTTCTAACTTCCTCAAAAAATAAAATTACATTTCCAAAATTATGCCAACATAAAGTGGACATATGGTGAATGTTGATTAATAACAATTTTATTAGATATCCCTATTCAACTTAAAAGCAGAGAAATTAATATTTAAAAAATAGTGATTTTTTTTCAAAATTTTCAGTAAATTTTGAATTTTTTTTATAAATAAAGGTAAAATATATTGACTCAAATTTACAATTAACACAAAGTACAATGTGTCACAAGAAAACAATCTATGAATGGCTTGGATAAGTAAAAGCGTTCCAAAGTTATTACCACATGAAGTGACACATGTCAGATTTGCAAAATTAGGCCTGGTCAGGAAGGGGGTAAATGGCCCGGATGGGAAGTGGTTAAACTCCTTGGAGTGACTATCCAGGCCACAAGTGGCAAATGTACAGAAACTTACGAAGTAAAGCAGTGAGCAGCGGTCACAAGCCAGGAACTGCTAATAAGTGACGCTCCACATTTGTGATTCCCTTTGAAGCGTAGACTGGCCTGCCAGGGCCATGAACCCAATGTGGCTGCTGTTCCTCCGACTATTCTGCTTAATGCCGATTGACCTCCAACTCCACAAGCTGTTGAAATAGTAAAATAAGAAAGACTTTTTATGTTCTAGGTACCATCAAAATACTGTATCAATAATGATTTCAGAAAGACCAACAAACGAGAGCTTTGCAATCAGTGGTAGACATCATCAAGATTCTGTCTCTAAAAGTTAAAGGGGTTGTCCCACAAATAATGTAAAAAATGAAAATCAGACATCATATAGTCCACGACAATACCTTTAAAAAAAAAGCTAGAACCAGCCCTGTACCTCACATGGATCCAGAGATTTCCACATTCATTGCTGTGCTAGATTTATATCAAGCTGACAGCTCAAGGGGAGGGTCTTTTCTGCTGCAGCTAAGGGGGCGTGTCTCAGCTCTCCCTATCACAACTCAGGAGGCGTGCCCATGATCCCCCTATGACAGCACAGGAGGCGTGTCCATGCTTTCCCTATCACAGCTCAGGAGGCAGTTGAAAGATGAAACTGAGCATGTGCGGCCTGCTCAGTGAGCAGGTCAAAGAAATAAGAAATTAAGTGTCCATGTACAGATACATTTTATTGAATAACTCAGTGGCTATACAACATTTTTAATTACATGCAATTACAAAAGTATTCAGATCCAGGTGCTGGTTTGAAAACTGTATTTTTTGTGGGACAATCCCTTTAACGATGATTAATTCAATTCACTGACAGCAGGCAGAGGTCTTAAATTGAATGACTACTTCTATGTATGTATTTATGTAAAACGGGGAAATACATGGATTAAAATGTAGCATGTATAGCCCTATACAGTCATTAACAAAAAAAATAACGCACCAAGAAGGAGTTGGACTTGAATGAAACTTTGTAAGTCTGAATGTAATGATGATATATGTAAGTGATTATAATATGAGGAAAGGAAATGTTTATTGGGGAAAACTGTACAATTGAAAGGAGGCTCTAGTGCCCTGTTGGGCCTCCTATAGCCTGGATACAGGATGAGATACATTTGAGCATGGACAGGTTCCATATGGTATCCTGAGGTAAATTCGCCCACAGATGTTGCATCTGGGTCTTTAGGTCCTGCACACTCGTAGGTTGCTGAAGATGGTGTCCCAGCTGGTCCCATAAATGCTCAATTGCCAATTAATCTGGAAACCAGGCGGGTCAGAGAAGGGTTGCAAACTGGCAGAAACATTCCTGAGAAACCCTTGCTGTGTGTAGACAAACTTTATCTTGCTGAAAAATGCCTTTTGGAAGCCCTGCCATGAGAGGCAACACATGTGGTCACAGGATGTCCTGCACATATCTGTGAGCTTATATCACGACTAAGGGTGACTGACTGTCATATGCGGTGGCTCCCCAGATCATCACACCACCAGTTGGGGGAGTGTATCACTTCACAGCAACGGCAGGATTAAAGCTCTCACCATAAGACCTCCACTGCAAACAAAGGCAATGGCAGGACACATAATGGGCACCATGACACCAAATTTCCTTTTGTGAAGCACCTGGAAATTATCTGGGCAGAGATAGGTGTATAATGAAGGTGCCACCCATGTCTGGATGGTGGACAAAGAAACTGTGGGAGCTGCTTGTGCTTCTTGGCGGATCAAACAATCCTCACTACTGGTGGTCTGTCTGGAGCCTGTTCTGTGTGTGTGTGTGTGTGTGTGCCTTCATGTAACCACTGCTCCCAACATCTCTGCTAGGCGGAATGGCATTGAAAATCTGCTGCTGATCCAGCAGTGAAAAAAAAAAAGTTTTCTGATGTGTAGGACTACTTTCACACTCGTGGTAAACTTATCCGGCAAGGGGAACAGCCGTCCAGCCCCATTCACTATGCTGTGGCTAGATCTCCAGCTGGTCCCCATTATAATGAATGGGGCTGGGTGGACTAAAGGCAGCTCATGGATGTACACTGTAGTTAGAGATCCGGCAGGCAGTTCCCCTGCCGGAAAAGTTTACCTTGAGTGTGAAAGTTGCCTAATCTACATTTAAAATGACTTGAAAAGCGTCCCCTTTTACCTCAAGGAAAAGAACTTGATCTTGTGCATATGGTAGAATTTTTTTAAGCAGTTAATTTTAAAATCACATGACAAGTGGCATGTTAGGGTATGACTTTCTCCTCCTGAAGTTGACTTCCAAAACTGCATGCAGAAACCTGACCATCTGGCTGTATCTTTACGCCCTTCAAGATTTGCTACTGATCTGCCACAGATTTTTCTGCTGCTGAATTTGCAGTGTGAACCTAGCCTAAAGGTTTGCATCTGATAATCATTGGAAGATCTGGACGTTCATACCTAGCACTTTCATCTGCTTTCTATATTTGTTTTCCGTGTTACTCCGCACACTGAACAGAGTAAAAGAGCATGTGACCCCTATGAAAAAGCTTTCCCTATGTCTTTGTATTCCATGAACCTATCTCAATATGCTTCTTTAGGTCTACTGGGCCTATATGTAAATGTGTCCCACATAGAAGGTTAGTAAACTTGAGTAACTAGACTTGGTAGTCCAATATAACATATACCTGATTTATTTCCAGAAACAGAGTGCTATTGTTCCTATATCCTGTAGTCTCCTGGCATAAATATATGTCATAGTAAAGTTATACAATTCCTATAAATAGATTTTTATTAACTGTATAAGTACAAGATTATAATGCAGATGACTTCATTGGTAACAAAGTTGCAGTTTTACTGCTGAACACATGGTGGCACTGCATTACAGTCTTCCAATATTCTCTAATGTAGACTAAGAATACAGTAAAGCAGCAGGGGAGGATGTCATATGTAATGAATCAATTAAAGATATAAGGTTTGAGAGATTAAATATGCAGCAAATTTTCTTTTCTGCGGCTCAATACGAATGCAGAGATATCAAACTTGTATAGGTTTTTTGTTTTACTAGTTTTAAATAAATAAAAAACCTTTGAAAAAAAATCTAAATTTTCTTTGCCTTGCCATATTCATTCGGTCTACAGAGCTGTATGAGAGCTTGTTTTTTGTGTAACGAACTGTATTTTTTATTGGTACCATTTTTGTGGTATGTATGTCTTTTTGATCACTGTTATTTAATTTTTGGGGGGAACAAGTTTTTCTTTCTTTTTTTTTGCATTATGGCGTTCATCGAACAAGAATTTTTAAACTATTTATTAGTTCAGACATTTTCAGACACGGTGATACCTTATATGTTTATTTTTCTATTGTTTTGTATTTTTTTATATGTAAAAGTGGGAAAGGGGAGTGATTTAAACTTACAGAAATGGAATGTGCCCAGTGTAACTTCAGTTTTTTTGCGGAACCATTGAAATGAATGGTTCCGCATACAGTCCGCAAAAAAGACAGAACGGACACGGAAAAGAAAATACATTCGTGTGCATGAGCCCTTACATTAGCATTCCAGTTTTCACATAATTGTAGCATTTAAACCCACACTTAAAGGGGATGTCTGAGGTTTTTATTTTTTTATTTTACCAAAGTAATAAGAACTGGATAAAAAATAATTTAAAAAAAACCTATGTTCCAGTGCCTGCTGTGATTCGGCACCACTACTCTGTCCTATACCTTTGGCTGCAGCCACTGACATATTATTTTGGCTGAAATGTTTTAGCTGATATTCCATACTTTGCTACAGCCAATCACTCACCTCAGTTGTCTTGCTCAATACACCAATACTGGTGGCACTATTCTGCTGCTGCACCAGTCCCCACTGCTTTGCACTTCTTTTCCTAGCTGGACATAACAGAAATCCTAGGAAACTCCCACTCAGCCAATCACTGGGTCACCAGTAAAGCCATTGATTATCTGAGCTTGCCTTTACTGCTTGTCGAGTAGTGTCAGGGAACCAGTGGAGGTTGACAACAATTCTTTGTTCGTTTGCACATCTGATATCCCATTTAATAAAAAAAATTAAAGGCAATTTTTTACATATTATTGGAATCGGTTATTTTATTGGAATGTGTGTTCTAATAAATTATGGATGTAATGGTAAAATGATCAAAATATTTTTTTATTTGTGTAGATTAAATTAGAAATTCTCTACACCTTAAAGAAGCACTCCCACAATCATTTTTTATTCTCTGACCTGTTAGAAAGGCACATTATGTAAACGGTAGTGAATGTAATTTTCTTACTTCTGACTGTTATTCTGCTTCTCAGCTGTGTCATGTGACCAGCAATCAGACTTGCCAAATAACACGGCATCTCATGTGTGGACAGGAAGTCAGTTTCTCTATGTATTCCTATGGGAGCCTCAATGTCAGACTCATAGGAATGAGTAGAGAAGTAACTGACTTCCTGTCCTGTGTCAGTTGGAGATCAGAATGTTGGTCACATGACACAGCTGAGGATACGAAAGAAGGTTATGCACAAATACAGACACTGATTAGAAGATTACCTTCACTACAGATTACATCATGCACCTTTCTTACAGGTTAGAATTTTTTTTTGTAGGAGTGCTACTTTAAGAAATCCTGCAATTGTCTTTGAGGCCTCAAAATCAAACTGTATTAACATAAACTGGTAAACCCCACTACAACTGTTTCATACAAACCTGTGCCATGTCCTGTAGTGACCTTAACAGTGGTGCTAGTGGTAGTTGTGGTGTCGACTACTGTAAAAGGGAATGATAAGAACAACGGGGTAAGTTTTAAAGCTTTTTGTGTGCGGATTCCGACCCATATGCGATAACTACACACCTGTTGTGTTTCCTGCATTGGCCAAAGTACTGCTGGTATTGTCTGTAGATGAAAATAAGAGCGGATGGAAAAATGTTGTAAAATCTGAATGTGTATCTATTATCTGACACATGTATATAACTAGCTAGAAAATATATATAATGTAGTAGACTATAATATGTTAGACTACATTTAGCTATGCAAATTTGAAATATTTCCATGTAGCTAGCCTATAATTTTGTACAACCACTGACTTTATGAAAACTATATCCAATGTATAATGTCCTTGTTAGAACTATTATAATTTTAATGTCAGATATTGATCTGGTATTCAACGACATTTGAATATTTGGCTGAACAGTGTATGCATCTAAAGGGAAATAATGGATTAACTTAAAGCCATTAACTATGGTTTTTATTCTTAAATTTTACCTAAGCTTTTGAACAATTTTCTTAAAAAACATTCTCAATCGCATATAATAAAAGTTTATAATATACCGTAGTTATTTTTTTTCATGTTTTACTTACAAAATAGGCACTTGCATGCTCCCCACTCACTCCGCTAAAAGTTCTGCATACATAGACGAAGCTATAGGCTTACGGGCTCTGGTTGAAGAGTTCAGCTTGGGCCCCCCTTCCCTCAGTGCTTTGTGGCCAGGGGCAGGGAAGCACATAGCCTATGTGATGCCTGAAGCAAAAATTGAAACTGCACTTCCCCATACCAAATTCTTGACCTAACCCCTTTCCTCCAGCTAGAAGTGTAACTTGACCTGCATGCACTTTCTATAACACTGGTGTCTTCTTATGCGGCACAAGGGTCTTTGGGCCCCCTCAGGCTCCTGGGCCCGGTAGCGACTGCTACCTCTACACCCCCTATAGCTACCCCCCTGTCTGCATAGCACATCACTGCTCCTGCCTAGAGCTGGAACAGGCAGGGGCAGCAATGTATGTTCCCGCTCACTGCGCCCTACGCTCCTTCCCAGTGGAATCCGTACACCCATATACCCCTGACGTGCATAGATTTGAAAGTGCTGTAGACAGATGAACTTCAGGAGCCTATTTTGTAAGTAAAATGTAAAAAAAATAAAATTAATTATTTGCCATTTAGAATAATTGCTTAAAAGGTTAGGTACACTGTAAAATATCCAATGAGATGGGTTGAGATGCAATAGCTGACTCAGCCCATAGTCATCAGTGTCACTGTTTCTGGGGAGAAAAAGCAGATCCTTTTTTCTAATGTCATACGACCCTTTAAGGGGTAGATCTACACATTCCAAGGTGACCAATTATAACATTGTGGAATATGAATTAGAGGTAGGTTAATAGCGACTCATAATGGGTTGTTAGTAGTGTACTGTAATACACACCTGGAAAGGTCTGGACAGGGATCTGAGTAGTTGCACTTGGTGCAACACTGCTTGAAACTGGTAAAGTAAAGAAATAAGAACACATTTGGGGGTTAGAATAAAATATATTGGGCATTATCTCAACCTATACTAGTTTATTTTTTACTTTTCAGACTTACAGAATTTGCCACAATCACACATTAATGTCATATGTGTAGGAATATTTCAGGAAGAATACTTTAATGTTGGACATGTTTTCTGGGAGTTCAGTATTGATGACCTATCCTTAAAGGGGATCAGAAATGTGGTTTGTATAGTTAGATATAGATATACCAATATTATTACTAATAGAATGTATTTATATAAAATGTACCGTTTAGAAGATTTGCCTATTTGTATATCCATTGTCACACACATCAGTCAGGCTGTTGCCCCTAGGTACAGACACCACGGCCATGTAGTAGTGGTGGTCAGCTTGCTCTTGTTCAAACCCGCTCTGAGGTAACTGCTGTATTGTGTACGCACATTGCATGAGCAATCTTAGGGTTGTAGCATTTTTGTCTGCGCTTCCAAAACGCAGAGAAACGGATCCTGTTCCAAGATCAATTTATCTCTATGGTGCAGAATCTTTTTATAAGGTCTGCTTTTTGGACAGATGAGCATTGCGTTTTGTAGTGGTAGTGTCCAAAACGCAGACGAGAAAGTACCATAAGATGTGTCTGCGCATGCTCATGCAATGTGCGTTCACAATACAGCAGTTACCTCAGAGCGGGTTTGAACAAGAATAAGCTGACCACCACTACTACATGGCCACGGTGGCCGTAACCAGGGGCAACGGCCTGACTGATGTGTGTGGGACAATGGATATACAAATAGACAAATCTTCTAAATGGTACATTTTATATAAATACATTCTATTAGTAATAATATTAGTATGGCTATATCTAACTATACAAACTATACTGTATATGTGAGATGGGAATACCCCTTTAAGCCTCATTCACACGTCCATATCCGTGCTCAAATCTGTGAGAAGGTGGTCAGTGATGTATCCGTGAAGGATCCGTGTTGGGTCCATGTGTCCATTTTTTGCTTTCTGTGTGCACGGAAGGTGTTTCAATGACCCTGCACAGCTGCAAAGCATCTCTTCCTAATGATCCGTGAAACACGGATGGCATCCGTGTTGAATCCATAGCTTTCATGGACCCATAGACAATAATGAGTTGATGGATCCGTGAGCGCAGACAAAATCAACTACCGAAGTCACATGCGACTTCATGAATAATGAACTTCGGCTCATCGGAGCCCATACATTTTTATAGTGTACGGAAACGGATCTCCGTACAGTATTAATTTGAAGTTTTGAACGAAGCGACTTCAGATGTAGTATCCAAAGCTCACTTCGCCCAGCACTACGTTTTATGTTTATTTTTTATTGTTTGTTTTTTTTAAATGTAAAACTGGGAAAGGGAGGGGTGATATGAATTTTTAATATCTTTGTGTTTTTTTATTTTTTACTGTAATTTTCAGTCCCCTTAGGGGATGTGTACATGCCATCTAATCGCTTATCTTATAGACTGCAATAAAAACTATGAGATTGTGGCAGTCTGCCTGCCAAGCTGTGCCTCAAACGGAGGCAGTAGGCTATGACAGACCTTCACAAGATGGCATGTTGTTTTAACAACCAATTGGAGCCGCGTGATTTTGACACGGGTGATCTGATTGGAGGACAAACGGAGCCCCCTCCCTCTGTCTAACCCAACATATTACGAGGTTGTTGTGTGCAAACAAAATTATTTTGTCACCTACGTCATGGAAGAATTGTTCACAATGTTCTGCTTGTACAATTATACACAATCCACATAATAATTAGAACTATCAGTCACTGTGTCTGGCGGGAGAAGCAGGACTTTGCTGAGTCCTATCAGCAATTAAACAGCTTTTACATGAAAATTGTGAAGTCATATATACTCTTGAGCTCAGTATCTTCCACTTATATGTGGTTCCTCATGTAGGGGAGCATATGAAACCTGGCAGTTTCACTTCTAAGGGGTTGTCCCATTATGACAACTTATCCCCTATCCACAGAATGGGGAATAAGTGTCTCAAAGTCTGGCTGGGCCCCTGCCAATCACGAGGACAGAGGGACTGCCGGAGATAGTCGAATACAAGCGCTTGGCCCTATAGAGCTCAAGAGTGTGACCACTGCTTCATTCAAACATGGGAGCAAAGCACCAGTTCTCATGATTGGCAGGGGTCCGACCACAGGGACAACCCCTTTAAGCTGCACATAAACTGCTGGCGGATGCAGTTATTTCAGTGCTCTCATTGTTAATAAATTCTACTAATTACAATGAAGAGCAATCCGCTTTACACCAGTGGGCAAATCTAAAACCAGCACATTCTTCGAATCAGGGGATCCCAGTGGCTAAACCTATCATATATATCATATGATATGACTACCAATCAGCTCCATGAGCTATCCATTATCTAGTTCAGTCTTGTTTTTTCACAGAATGTGTGATGCTTATGAGCATGCTGTTGGGACCGTATGGTCTGATGGATAGGTTGATAACTATATAATGTGTATGGCTATTATAAAATAATTACATTTATCAGAGGTATCTGTGTGGATTATTCACTGAAGTACAAATTCACTTACTACAATGAAGCTATACCGAATACTCTTCTTAGCTAATCCATATTGTTACAGTAATATATAAAAATCTACATAAACCAGGCACACAATCTATAACATTGATAGGATCCTCCTACACATTACGCCATTTTCGGTGGGGCTGGCTGACAATCTAATGTTTATGGGGACTACCCAACTCTCCTCTGACAGATGGTGTCGGTGAAGAGATGAATAGGGCATTTGAATTTCAGCACCCAAGCCTTTTGATCTCTAGGGAGAAAAGTCACCTCCAAAGGTGTCAGATTGCGACTTTCTTTTTTTCTTTCCACTGAAAACACATAGGAGCACATTTATTAAGACCAGCATTTTAGACGCTGGCGGAGGATCTGCTGCAGTTATGTACGGGCGCCGGCCTCTTCATAACTTAGAAGGATCCTCCACCAGTTCTAAATGTAAGACAGCTCCCTTGCTGTCTTACATTTAGACCATTTTCTACGCCTAAAACTGGAGTAAAAAATGGTAAATGTGACGAGCCTGCTGGTCTTTCCATGCCCACTTTTTTAGACCTGGCGTAAGTGGGGAGAAGTCTCTGATTGCGGCTCAAAGGACCTAATTTACACATATTTCTTTTTGATAAATGACCCACATAGATGATAAACGTATGTGTGTTGGGGTAGGATTCGGTTGAGATAGCTATCAGACTAAAGAACATTTGGCCAACAGCTACTGAAGGCGTATTGGCAGGGGTGGGATTCAAATTTTTAACAACAGGTTCCCTACTCAATGGCAGACATGCAGCGTCATGACACATGTTTACATATACATACACCATATATATGCAACACACATACATATAAATACACCACATATACATGGTACACATACATAAATACACCATATATACAATACACACACACATACCACCCAACTTTTAAAAATGAGTAAGGAGCTAAATTATTGAATGGAAGCACTCATCTCCAGCTGCCGCTGTAAGGCTACTTTCACACTAGCGTTAGCACGGATCCGGCACCTAAAGGGTGCCGACGGATCCGTGCTAACGCTATACATGTGTGGAGCCGGAGCAGCGCTCCGGCCCCACACATGACACACATTAAAACAACACACAGACTACATACAAACAAACATACAGACATACATACAAACATACATACATACTCACATACTCCCGGGACGCCGGCAGAACGTCTTCACGCGCCTCCTGCGCGCAGTGATGACGATTCCCCACAGCGCCCTCTGCTGGGCGCAGTGGGGAAACGTCATCGCAGCGTGCAGGAGGCGCGTGAAGACCTGCTACCGGCGTCCCGGGAGTATGTGAGTATGTATGTATGTCTGTATGTTTGTATGTATGTCTGTATGTTTGTTTGTATGTAGTCTGTGTGTATGTATGCCGGATCCGGAATGACCCCCCATTGGAAATCAATGGAGGACAGATCCGGATTACTGGTGTGTCCACACCAAACGGATCCGTCCCCATTGACTTCCATTGGGGGTCATTCCGGATCCGTCTTGGTGCGGATGCCTGGACCGGAGAGCAAACCGCAGCATGCTGCGGTTTGTTCTCCGGTCTGAAGACGGAACGGAATGCTTTCAGGAGCATTCCGTTGTCTTCAGTTCAGTTTTGTCCCCATTGACAATGAATGGGGACAAAACTGAAGCGTTTTTTTCCGGTATTGAGCCCCTTTGACGGAACTCAATACCGGAATTTAAAAACGCTAGTGTGAAAGTAGCCTAATTTTAACAACCAGATCTGGAGAATCTGAGGGAGCTGTGCCCCCCACCCCCACCAGTTTCTCAATATCACTTGTTATCTATGAATGTGACATGTGCTATTGCGCTATCAAAGGTTAGGGACCTATGTTGTAGCACAATATAATAAACCTATACAATGAATTAATAGACCTGTAGCTATATAAATAGAATAAACTATTAAAATCTATAGTACATCAATAAAATATAATGCAATAATTGTGGATCCTCAATGTATAGGACTTTTACAGTAGAACTTAAAGTGCTTGGGGGTTAAAATGCGATATGGGATGTTGTTCTTAATTTTTTTAAATTGTTGATTTAGTTTAGCTTCATAGGTCAAGATATTGGAGACCACACTGTATGGAGGCATATATTTTTTATTAACACATATCTATAAATCCATACAGCGAGTCCATGGCCTTGAATGCTGCAGTGCTCCATATACTGTACATTTGGTTTTGCCTGACATATGTCACGTTTTCTGCCGTCAGCTGTTGTCCAAATACCAAATTATGTACTTTGTAGGATTGACACATATATAATCTTAATCATTCCTCAACCCTAGTAACATAGTATCATAGCTTGCGAGGCTGAAAAAAGACATCTGTCCATCCAGTTCAGCCTGTTATTCTGCAAGTCGATCCAGAGAAAGGCAAAAAAAAAACCCTCAGGAGGTAAAAGCTATAACCTTTAATATTATTAAAATCCAGAAATACATCCAGGCCCCTCTTAAACTCTTTTAGTGAGTTCACCATTATCATCACTTGCATAGAGTTCCATAGTCTTACTGCTCTTACCGTAAAGAGTCCTTTCCTCTAGATGTAGAGGATTTCCCCTTATGACAGTTCTGGGAATAATGGACTCATTCAAGTTAAATGGGTCTGGATCCGTCTGTGGTCCCCAATGCACGGAACCGCCAAGCAACGGCCGTGTGTGGTTTAGAGAGGAGGAAAAAGTATTATGGCCAAAAAACAAGAACAAAAGTAACGACATTTTAATTCTGGTCTGTTCACACGGATCACGCATCTTGACTTCAGCTTTTTATGGGACCTACAATAGATGCAGGGGCGTAGTTATAGGCTCATGGGCCCTGGTGCAAGAGTTCAGCTTGGGCCCCTCTTCTCTCAGAGTTTTGTGTCCAGGGGCAAGGAAGCAGATAGCCTTCATGCGGCCTGAGGCAAAAATTGAATTACCAAATGGGAAATTCTCAACCTAACCCCTTCCCTCCAGCCAGAAGTGTAACTTGACCAGCATGTACTTTCTATAATACCAGTGTCTTCTTATGCGGCACAAGGGACTTTGGGCCCCCTCAGGCTCCTGGGCCTGGTAGCGACTGCTACCTCTGCACCCCCTATTGCTACGCCCCTGAATAGATATGACAAGCCTGTTATGTTATGTCATGATCCATTATCTCTGGCATACAAAGATCTCATGGTGCCCAATAGCAAAATAGTTTGAGCCAACCTGCCCTACCCAGTTTCTCTGTACACGTCACTCACTCTCAGGCAATGCAGAATGCATACCGCAGCACCACAAATTTCTGTTGAACTTACGTTTTGTTTTCCTTTCTTATTAAACAGACGAAATTGTAATTTAAAAACTGGCCTGGAACTTGTGCTTCATAAAAATGGAGCTTATTCTGACCACCATATTTCTCAATTTTGGCCAACATATTTCTAAGTGTACTCACACCAATGCATAAATGCATTGATAAATCTCCGGCTTCCAATCTATTACAAAGCATGCCTCCTGCAGCCACCACTAGGGGGAGCTCACTGCATAGGAATTTATGCAGTTACGACTGACTGAAATGGATGCTGTAACCATCAATTTGCACTAAGCTCCCCCTAGGGGTGTCTGTATGAAAATGCAGTGTTTTCACATTGGAAAGAGAAGAAGGATTTCAGTACTCCTCCTCCTGGGCCCTATAGCAGCCACTTGGGCTGCCTCTATTGAAGCTACTCTATTGTCCATTATGATCCATTATGATCAGTTAAGATTAGTGTTGAGCGAGCACCTCTGTGCTCGTGTGCTCGGGTGCTCTGGCCGAGCACTAGGGGTTTCTCGAGTGCTTGGCCGAGCACCTGAACATAATGTTAGTCAATGGGACTAAACCAAGCACCCCCCGCTCGGAAAAGGGGATGGTGTCTGGTTAATAGAAAAAGGTCAGAATCGCGACTTCTCCTCTTTTACTCCTTGCACTCGTAAAAGTATACTAATTAACTGAATTTGTACGCATTAGCACACAATGCGTAAGCATTAGCGTACAAATTCGTACGCATTATCGTACAAATCAATATTACAGTGCGGGGAAGAGACTCGAGCATTGCGCTTGAGTACACTCGGCGTTCGGCCAAACACCGAGTGGACCCGAGCGTAGGCATGCTCGGCCGAACAGCGAGTTCGGTCGAGCATGCTCGCTCAACACTAGTTAGGATCTTTTGTTTAACAGAGTAGAGTACTGCAGAATTGAGGATAGGTCATCAATATAAAAAAGCGGACAACCCCTAGAAGCAGACAATACTATCTAATTGTATCCATAAAAGGGTTAGTCAAGTAGAAAATTCATCGGTGCTTCATCATCTTGATGATGATGATGTAGCACAGGCCAGCATGAGCGCACTGCAAGTACCATCTAGAGGCTTACATGGAAGAACCATGACTAGTATGGCTTGTGCTGGCAGGTTTTTTACTACTTGTCTTATTGCCAAATACATATCATACAATTACGTTGATCATGTAGTATACAAATTAGACAATAGACAAAAAAATTATTATGAAGTTATTTGTCGTACCAAAACCCCCACCAATCAGATATTGATGACCTATCCTGAGGATAGTCAGAATAGTCCATCAATATGTACTGGCTGTATGACCCCTCTAAGTTCTTATGGACTCTTTTCTCTCCTATTGTATCTTGTTTTTGTGCTTGTATGTGTATTTTTATATTTAATACTTAACTGTATAGCGCCTCAGAAGATAGCAAGCTATAAATAATTATTATTAGCAATAAATATATTTCAGTGAATGAGCCATTGTAACAATGGCCATACATCATACTTGTGAAAGGCAGAATAGTACCAGCCTTTGATTTTTGGTGCTACGTGAAAGGTTTGGTTATTGACAGCAGCTTTATATATGATAATTATCAAACGTTCACACTAATGTTCATCTGAAGATTGTCCTGAGGCCTTCAGTTTGTATAGTTGCCTCTCCAGGGCAAGGAGTGACCTCTATACACTAATTGAATGATTCACTAAACTTGAGTTGGTGATGATCACAACAGGATTAGCATAATCCAGCATAGTCATTACATCGGTGCCAGTGGATTTCAATGATTTCAGATCTGATTAATATGTATACCTTGCCTAATGTCTAGTGTTGGAAGGAACATCGGCCTTGTTGGAAAATTTGGCCAATTTAGTGGACCTTCTTGCTAGTGACACATCATATTCTTTCAAACTGAAAACTGACCTTGTCCTTGTCCTTGCATAATGATAATTCTATTAGGTAAATTGGGGATGTTAGCTGCCAATTTAACAATTTATGGATGGTAGTTACAACCACACCACGTGTACTTTGTCATTGCAACTGTTCCTCTCAGGTGTGTATCTTTTTAAGCAGTGCAGGGGTAAAGGTCTTTTGCACAAAAATATTCATACTACTATACTGTATTGATCTCCGTAGATTAGATAATACAAGAAAATCATTATTTCTAGATGCTTCTACTTTCACATACTAACACCTGCATTTGACCACTGCAGGTGACATCATATGAGAGTGATATATTTAAAGTCACTGAGCTCTTGATTATGACCCATACTACTACGAATGCCTTTCTATAAAGATTGTATGGCTGTGGGCTTGATTCTGTGCACCAGAATATACAATAGGTGTGGCTAAAACACTCTGATGTTCCCCTTGCCTGAGCCAGTGCAAAATGTATAGTTTATTTTATTTTATTTTGGATTGTAGTGCATATCAAGTTTATATATTTTAATATTAGTGAAAGGTGCCTTATATACCTAGGGACAGGGGAAGAATTTGGACACAGAGAAGAACTAGGCTATGAAGTAACAATTAAGTATCTTCCATCTAATGTGTATGAGTGCTTCAGTGAAATCATCATTGACCATCATGAAACATCAACCTTCTATCTAATTTGTATGGCAACTTAATATTTGTGTTTTGAAGCTTGGTGACAACTATCCAATTCAGATGTCCAACTTATACAATGCAACAAGATACTATAGAAAGAAATTAGGGCATACTAAATTGATGAATTTGTTTCATAAGTGAACTTTTGCATTCAATAGTTCCTAAATTGTAATACCATTAGCTTCCAGCACAAAATTTCTAAATCGGGTGCACAACCTGCAGCCCGAGGGCCACATACAGCCCTCGATATCATTCTGTGTGGCCCCCAACCATCTGGTGACAGACATGTATGTCTTGTGGCTGCTCACATGCATTTTCATGTATTCTTCCATTAGATAGGAATCCTGGAGGTATAACCAGACATTTATAGCATGTACTGTATGTACAATATGCCATAAATACAGTATTTCAGTTGGTAATACCCCTTTCACTTTTATTATGGGCCCCTGGAATTCCTTCAGTCTGACAATGTGGCCCCTGACCAGAAAATTTTGTGTACCCCTGTTCTAAATACTTCATAAGATAAAGTAGAAGTAGAAGATAAGTAGAAGACTAAGGAAATAACCAATTATTTACCATTTTATTGTAGCCTGACCTAATGGAGCTTTTCTAATTTTTTAGAAATTTTGTTTTAGAAACGTAGTTTTCTATGACTTTCCCATATTGTAGAATACTTGATAATTCATCCCCTATTTACGATATATAGGAATTTAACTGTACATTTCCAACAAAATAACTGCACCAAGTTGTCTTATTGAAATACAGTTCAAATCAAAAGTGTGACTTACTGCTGTAAAGAAGATCCTGTGCCAAGTCAGCAGGGATTTCTAAAAGTGAAGACATCAACATGCCACATTTAGTTACAGAGAAAATGTTGACTTTTCAAAAAAACCTATAACCAAAAAGTGATCTGAAGTTACATCTGTTTGTCACCAACTTAAACTATTGAGATATTTCTCATTAAAGGGGTTATACATGGAAAGATTTCTGAAATTATAAGGATATTTTCCATGTATAAATTTTGAATATCATTCTCGTACAACGCTATATTTGGGAGGAAAACACCAGAACATCATCCCGACTGTGAACCACGGTGGAGAGAGGATCATGGTTTGATTATAATTGTGACTAAGATAACAACATGACCACGTTTTATTAGTAATTAGTTCAGAAATCCAGGTAAGTACAAAGGACAAGTTCACTAACTTTTTACTTGCTTTTTCTTTTTCTTAAAGAAGTCAATTACATTGTAAAGGAGAGAAAATTGAAAGTGAACAAATTTCCATTTCTGGTAATTTTATTACTATATATAATGATTATTATTAACCCCTTGAGGACAGAGCCCATTTTGGCCTTAATGTCTGGGCCAAATTTTTGAATTCTGACATGTGTCACTTTATGTGGTTATAACTTTGGAACGCTTTTACTTATCCAGGCCATTCTGAGATTGTTTTCTCGTGACACATTGTACTTCATGACAGTCATAAATTTGAGTCAATATATTTCACCCTTATTTATGAAAAAATCCCAAATTTACCAAAAATTCTGAAAAATTAGCAAATTTCCAAATTTCAATTTCTCTACTTTCAAAATACACCGTAATACCTCCAAAAATAGTTATTATTTTACATTCCCCATATGTCTACTTTATGTTGGCATCATTTTGTAAACGTCATTTTACTTTTTTAGGACGTTAGGAGGCTTAGAAGTTTAGAAGCCATTTTTCAAATTTTCACCAAATTTTCCAAAACCATTTTTTTTTTAACACCAATGCAGATATAAAGTGATTTTGAGGGTCTTACATAATGAAACCCACCATAAATGACCCCATTTTAGAAACTACACCCCTCAAATTATAAAAAACTGCTGTTACAAACTTTGTTAACCCTTGAGGTGTTCCACAAGAATTAATGGAAAATGGAGGTGAAATTTCAAAATTTCACTTTTTTCGTAGATTATTCATGTTAATATTTTTTTTCTTGCAACACAGCAAGGGTTAACAGCAAACTAAACCTCAATTTACACTGCTCTGATTCTGCAGTTTACAGAAATACCCCATATGTGGTGGTAAACGTCTCTATGGGTTTGTGGCAGTGGTCAGAAGGAAAGGAGCGCCATACGGATTTTGGAGGCAAAATTTGCTAGAATAGTTTTTAGGCACCATTTTGTAATTGAGAGACCCTGACGTACCCCTACAGTGGAAACCCTCAAAAAGTGACCCCATTTTTGAAACTACACCCTTCAAAGAATATATTAAGGGGGTACTGACCACTTTGACCCCCTAAGCATTTTACGGAATTTGGAAACACTTGGCTGTGAAAATGAACATTTTTTTTCTTCCAATAAAATGTTGCTTTAGCCCCAATTTTTTTTATTTGCATAAGGGGTAACAGGAGAAAAGCCCCCCCCATAATTTGTTACCCATTTTCTCCTGAATACGGCAACACCCCATATGTTGTGGTAAACTGCTGTGGGGGTACATGGCAGGACTCAAAACAGAAGGAGCGCCATATGGATTTTACAACACAGATTTTGATGGAGTGGTTTGCGGGAGCCATTGATTTTTATTTTTTTGAGCTATTGTCTTATGTGGGGGCTCATTTTTTGCAGGATGAGGTGGGGTTTTCATTGGTACCATTTTGGGGTAAATACGCCTTTTTGATCGCCTGCTATTACACTTTTTGTGAGGGAAGAGGGAAAAAAATGGCTATTTTGGCATCGTTTTTTTTTTTTAATTTTTACAGCATTCGCCTGGGGGGCCATCTCATGTAATATTTTTATAGAGCAGGTTGTTACGGACGCAGCGATACCCAATATGTCCAACTTTTTTATTGTTGGAAAGTTTTACACATTAGATGCATTTTTGAACAGAATAAAATATTTTTTTTGTGTTGCCATTTTCAGAGAGCCATATTTTTTTCAGTTTTCAGGCGATTGTCTCAGGTAGGGTACAGTTTTTGCGGGACAAGATGACGGTTGAATTGATACCATTTTGGGGTAATTACGCCTTTTTGATCGCCTGCTATTACACTTTTTGTGAGGGAAGAGGGAAAAAAATGGCTATTTTGGCATAGTTTTTAAAAAAAAAAATTTACAGCATTCGCCTGGGGGGCCATCTCATGTAATATTTTTATAGAGCAGGTTGTTACGGACGCAGCGATACCCAATATGTCCAACTTTTTTATTGTTGGAAAGTTTTACACATTAGATGCATTTTTGAACAGAATAAAATATTTTTTTTGTGTTGCCATTTTCAGAGAGCCATATTTTTTTCAGTTTTCAGGCGATTGTCTCAGGTAGGGTACAGTTTTTGCGGGACAAGATGACGGTTGAATTGATACCATTTTGGGGTAATTACGCCTTTTTGATCGCCTGCTATTACACTTTTTGTGAGGGAAGAGGGAAAAAAATGGCTATTTTGGCATAGTTTTTAAAAAAAAAAAATTTACAGCATTCGCCTGGGGGGCCATCTCATGTAATATTTTTATAGAGCAGGTTGTTACGGACGCAGCGATACCCAATATGTCCAACTTTTTTATTGTTGGAAAGTTTTACACATTAGATGCATTTTTGAACAGAATAAAATATTTTTTTTGTGTTGCCATTTTCAGAGAGCCATATTTTTTTCAGTTTTCAGGCGATTGTCTCAGGTAGGGTACAGTTTTTGCGGGACAAGATGACGGTTGAATTGATACCATTTTGGGGTAATTACGCCTTTTTGATCGCCTGCTATTACACTTTTTGTGAGGGAAGAGGGAAAAAAATGGCTATTTTGGCATAGTTTTTAAAAAAAAAAATTTACAGCATTCGCCTGGGGGGCCATCTCATGTAATATTTTTATAGAGCAGGTTGTTACGGACGCAGCGATACCCAATATGTCCAACTTTTTTATTGTTGGAAAGTTTTACACATTAGATGCATTTTTGAACAGAATAAAATATTTTTTTTGTGTTGCCATTTTCAGAGAGCCATATTTTTTTCAGTTTTTAGGCGATTGTCTCAGGTAGGGTACAGTTTTTGCGGGACAAGATGACGGTTGAATTGATACCATTTTGGGGTAATTACGCCTTTTTGATCGCCTGCTATTACACTTTTTGTGAGGGAAGAGGGAAAAAAATGGCTATTTTGGCATAGTTTTTAAAAAAAAAAATTTACAGCATTCGCCTGGGGGGCCATCTCATGTAATATTTTTATAGAGCAGGTTGTTACGGACGCAGCGATACCCAATATGTCCAACTTTTTTATTGTTGGAAAGTTTTACACATTAGATGCATTTTTGAACAGAATAAAATATTTTTTTTGTGTTGCCATTTTCAGAGAGCCATATTTTTTTCAGTTTTCAGGCGATTGTCTCAGGTAGGGTACAGTTTTTGCGGGACAAGATGACGGTTGAATTGATACCATTTTGGGGTAAATACGCCTTTTTGATCGCCTGCTATTACAGTTTTTGTGAGGGAAGAGGGAAAAAAATGGCTATTTTGCCATAGTTTTTTTAAATTTTTTTTTACAGCATTCGCCTGGGGGGCCACCTCATGTAATATTTTTATAGAGCAGATTGTTACGGATGTGGCGATACCTAACATGTTTATGTATTGTGTGTTTTTTTATTTTTAATCAATTTTTTTAACTTTTTTTTAACTTTTTTTTTTTTTTTCCACTTTCTTGACTCAGATCCACTTGGTTCTTCAAGAACCAGTGGGTCTGGTATTTTACAATACACTGCAGTACACTGTATAGTGTACTGCAGTGTATTTTCTTATAGCCTGTTCAAGCTCCTGCCTTTAGCAGGAGCTTGAACAGGCTTCCATGGCAAGCCAGACGAAAGCGTCTGGTTGCCATGGTAACCATCGGGACGCTGCCACAGCAGAGCAGCGTCCCGATGGAAGGGAGAGGGAGCTTCCTCCCTCTCATCTGCCCACACCATCGGCGCTGCCAGCGCACCGCAGCGCCGATGGGAGAGGGAGGGAGCGCTCCCTCCCTGTTAACCCCTTCCATACAGCGGTCCCTACGGACCGCGGCATGGAAGGGGTTAAACTGCTGACATCGGTGCCAGCACCGATGTCAGCAGTTTCAAGCAGAGTATCAGCTGTATGCTGATACTCTGCTTGAATAAAGATCAGCCATACTGAAAGATCGTTGCGGGCGGCACTCGCGGCAGCCGCCCGCACGTTGCAGGTCTCCCCCCCGCCTGCCCATCTGCCCACCCATCTGCCCACAGCTAATCAGGGGGGCGGGGGGACACCCTGACCTCCCCCTAATTACTGACACTCGGCGGGGATTCGCTAGAATAGCGCTATCCCCGCCGAGTACCCCTTGCCTGCTGTGAATGGCTGGTCTGAATAGACCAGCCATTCACAGCGATCGCCTTTATGGGGGGTGCACGGCACCCCCCGAGGCCTTAACTATGGGTGGCTGGGTGCCCTAAACAGCACCCATTACAGCATTTAACCCCCCCTGCACTGAGCAGGGGGGGTTTCAATGCAAGACGTACCGGTACGCCCTGTAGCACGAACTACCTCGTGCTCAGGACGTACCGGTACGTCCAATGTCGCCAAGGGGTTAAAGCGGTTTTCCAGGAAGAACTTAAAAAACTGATCAGAGTGTGTTCAAAATAAAAAAAAATCTATACTGGACTCCACCGATCCCCTGCTAATTGTTCCAATGCTGCTTTGGTCCCTGCTTACTTCTTGTCTTGGCTTGACATGCTAGAAACACTAGGAAAGACCCACTCAACCACTTTCTGGCTGAGGCGGGTCACCGCTAAGGCCAGTGACTGGCTGAGCAGGCCTTTAATACCGTTTCCCACAAAACCCCTTTCAAAAAAACAGCAGTTACAATCAAATGTTTAAAACTAAACATTCACAATATGAAACCTACGTGCTAATTTTCATCTAAATTGTTTTTGCATTTTATTCACTACTTGCCTGTCAATTTAAGTGAACTGTTGTCAATGTTGAAATGTGCCACCAAGGTATTTTCCATGTTTTTAGCGAGTACAGACTGAACTGTAATATCTTGCGTCCCATTAATATTGAATAACAGGACAAATTCAGGTACTACGCTTCCAGGGCTGAAAAGAAACAGCAAAATAAAAATGAGTATGCAAACACTTATTTATGCAGTAGACATAAAGGGGGTGGTGGGGTTTTCTCATCCCTAATCTTTAACCCCTTCCTGAAGTTGTATTTCCTTATGCCGCCATTTCATATTTTATATGATATAGTGGGAAGCTGCAAAAAAAATTGTAAATAAGGTGGATATGGAAAAAATGCTATTCCTCTGTTATTTTATGAGTTTCATGCCTATGTCGTTCAATTTGTAGTAAAAATTACGTTAACTTTATTCTGCTGATCAAGTCACCAGGAGCATCCCTGTTCTGGTAAATGGCTACTTAGATGCTGTACTAATAATTGACTACAGCATCTGAGGGTTTAAAGTTCATGATCAACATGGTCCCTAATTAAAGACTCTCCTGGCAGATGTCTTCTGCGCAACATAGCAGTGACCCGCTACTGAGTGGATGCCAGCTTTAAAGACCCAACATCTGTCATGCATGTATGGAGGATGTCACTTGGGGATTAGAAAGGTTGTCAAGTGTATAAAAAAAAATCGTAAAATTTATTTTGAAAAGGGCAGAGTGCATTAAAAAATAAATAAAGCTAGAAATATTCACCTCCCTCTTGACATGCAGAAAACAATTGCTTAACCAATCACTGATGCAGTGGTGACCTGCCTCAGCCGGTGATTGGCGGAGCAGTCATTTCCTGCATGTCGGCATAGTCCAAAAAAATAGACAAGTGGTGGACCCCGGAATGATCGAAAAGGCCCCAGCAGGACATCGGAGATGTGAGTATTGTTTGATTCATTTCTTTAACTGATCCTTTTCTAACTGGACAAACTCTTTAATGGCTAGGTGTAAGCAGGAAAAGCATCTGTGTTACCCACGACTTGTCTGTCAAGATGGATGAAATCTCTTTTGCTAATTAGCTTAAGTTTTGATAGCTATAATGTAGCCTGTTAAGCTGGCCATACTCAGTAGATAAAAGTCATTCATACCTGCAGAGTGGCCTATACAGGTCACAAGTCTTATATAAATCAATCAGACATCTCCAGACATTGGTTTCCTATGTCCCACAAAAAATAGCCAGCATTTTTGAAAGCAGGACCTGTATTTGAATACTTTTGTAACTGTGTATAATTTAGGGTACATTCACACGAACGTCAGCCGTTCAAGTCCGTGCTTTGGACAGCAAATTGCAGTCCGCAATTCACATGCACCAGCCGTGTGAATCCTGTATTGAGGCATGGACTCATTCACTTGAATGGGTCCGCGGTCTGCAATATACGGCAAAAGATAGGCTGTGTCCAATCTATTGCGGTGCGGAGGGACGGACCAAAAAGCCCACAGAAGCACTTCTGAGTGATTCCTTGGGCTTCCAACCCTTGCCTCTGCTCCACACCGTATTTTGAGGATTATGGACCCATTCATGTCAACGGGTCCGCATCTGTGATATGGGATTTGCACAGCCGGTGCCCATATACTGTGGAACCGCCGTTTGCAGCCTTTAATATGGGCACGGACGGCCTATCATCATGTAAATGTACCCTAAACATGTAGTATAGCCACTGAGTTACTTAATAAAATCTTTCTGTATCGTGCCAAATACTGTTTGTTCTTTTCCTGATTTATCTGTCCACCTGGCTGAGATGGACACACATGCTCAGTTCCATACTTCTACTGCATCTATATATATATATATATATATATACATATATGTAATATTTATTATATAAAATACATGGTAATAAAAGGACATGAATGTTATGACAGGGTAATAATGCATGATGTACCTTAGTCTAACAACTTGCGATCTGATGTACTGGCTTTTGAGCTCTGAAGTTTTATAGGCTGCATTAATCTGTAAGCAATACAAGTGAATATGAAGTTATTACTATCAACAGGTTTACAAAATATTTAAGATTTAACATAATCATCATTATCATACAGGATATATATATTTTATGCTTTTGCCATGCAGTGAAAATGGAAACTTTTAAGCCATAGTAGTGCTTGAGTATTGACACAAAACCCAGTATAAGACATCCAGATTATTTGGAGCCTCCACTGACTAGCATTTTTACATAAGAAATTAATTTGTTATGTTTTTAATCTTTTGTACTCATGTGGTCTTTTTTTTCCTCTTGTCCATAAGTTTCATCTGGTATTACAACTCCTACTCATTTAATTGAAAGGTGTTGTGCAGTGGCATAATACACATAATAGTCTTAGGATAGCTTATCAATAGCAGATCGGCGGGGGTCCGACTGCTGGCACCCCTGACGATCAGCTGCTTGAATGGAACAAGAAGTTGTAATTGCACTGCACTGCCACTACAAGTACATCAGTGTGCAGGTTAACTTTGAAGAGGATGCAGCGACTGCACGAGTGCCGTGACCCCGTCGAACAACGGATCAGCGGGAGTGCTTGGAGTCGGACCCCGCTGATCTGATATTGATGACCTATCCTGAGGATAGGTCATCAATATCTTAGCACTGCACAACCCCTTTAATGGGGATGAGCTGAACTACCAGACACAGATCATGGTTTCTGGGAAAAAGCAGACACCTTTTCTAACCCTGGACATCCAAAATAAGCAAGAAAACAAGGAAAGGATCCATATATAGATACAGCTGTGTGCAGTGTGGAATGGCAATAAAAGAATATCAAAATGACTTACAAATTCTTCAATCTGAACAGCCAATGCCTGGAATTCAAGGCTGCTGCTATGAAGATATTGATTTGTATAGTTTAAATTTAGGATCCTAAAAGAGCCGTTGTAGTAAATGTAGCTGGTGTTCAGCACCTCATTGGTTGAACCTATAAAAAATATGATTATATTGTTTGTTTAACGTTTTTAATCAAAGATTTTCAGTGCCACAGCTTTTGGCAAAATACACTGGAATTGAACACTGTGAATATTAATATGAATTCCTATTCTAAATATGATATGTATGCTTGATAGCTGTGGTGGACATTACACGATTCAGACTATTATCACTAATATGGTTATCATGAAACCTTCATAACTGTGCTGACACATATTTGCAATCTTCATAGAAATGTAATATTTTTGTTCATTTTATTGTATAACACATTGAATAATCTTCATCTTTCATTGTCCTACTTTTGGTGCTTGATTAAGTATTTTAGTTTTTTTTGAACAACATGACCCTTGCGCCTATAACTTATTTAACAGTTTGTTGCATATCATAAACTAATAATAAATACTTCTTTTATACATAGATATAATCCACAAAACCCATTGAGAACCTTTGTAAATACAATGCATAAGTCTTCTTGTGCTGATGCTGTATTTGTGGAAGCAGCACACCAAGGGCCCATATCATTGCTTTTTATTCAATTCTTGTTTTTTCAAGCTGGAAGGATGTGTCCTTACAGCTTGAGAAAGGGCTGTCATCAAAGAGCACGAAACGGTTCACTGACGAATATGCACTGATGAATATATTGCACTGAAATGACTTTTTTCTACCACTGGTGTTGAAAAAAAAAGAAGTGAACAAAAAGCAATGACATGAGCCCTTGGTTTGCTGTCGCCTACTATAAATGGTATAAGAATACTTCCGGCCTCATTGGTGGAGGAAGACCAACCCAGGTGACGTGCACCCACACAAGTCTCTGAAAGGAAGAGTGCTGTGGTCAATCCTCCGTCCACAATATTTTTGGAAACAGTCATCAAGCTTGTGGACAAACAGATTTCTAATGACTTGGTGATCGGTGGCACATTTACACAGGTCAGTTATTGGGAACACGAGTTTATAGAAATGCTTATCTCTGATAATTTTCCTGATCCTCAGCCCATATCAAAGGGCTTTGAAGGGATTGTCTCATGAAAAATATTCAGCATTTTTCAAACCAGCACCTGGATCTCAATACTTTTGTAATTGCATGTAATTAAAAACTTAGTATGGGTTATAGTTAGGTTTAAGTTAGGTTAAAAAAATAATAATAATACTCATCTCATCCACTTGCTCGCGGAGATGCCATTTGGTCCCGCCTTGATTTAAGAAAACCCACCAAAGGACCTGTGGTCAGTGTGATGACATCACCACGTAATCACGCAGGGCGTGCGCGATATGATCACTGATGATGTCACTGCACACTCCCAGCATGATCAAGTGGCGACGTGATCATGCTCGCTGCAGGTCCTTTGGTGGGTTTTCTTCAATCAAGATGGGAGCGGACAGCCACGAGCAAGTGGATGAAGTGAGTATTCATTTTTTTTTCAGCCACCATTTTAGGAAAAATTGATTTGTTACCACAAAGCCCGAGGGGATTCAGCCATCACTGATTGTTATGGAAATGACACAGCAGAGCTGGAGAGGGTTCAGAGAAGAGCAACTAAAGTAATAACTGGAATGGGTGGACTACAGTACCCAGAAAGATTATCAAGGTTAGGGATATTCACTTTAGAAAAAAGACGACTAAGGGGAGATCTAATAACTATGTATAAATATATCAGGGGTCAGTACAGAGATCTCTCCCATGATCTCTTTATCCCCAGGACTGTGACGAGGGGACATCCTCTGCGTCTGGAGGAAAGAAGGTTTGTATACAAACATAGAAGAGGATTCTTTATGGTAAGAGCAGTGAGACTATGGAACTCTCTGCCTGAGGAGGTGGTGATGGTAAGTTCACTCCAAGAGTTCATGAGGGGCCTGGATGTATTTCTGGAGTATAACAATATTACAGGTTATAGTTACTAGAGATGGGTCGTTGATCCAGGGAGTTATTCGGATTGCCTGACTGGAGTCGAGAAAGAATTGTTTCTACCTCAAATTGGCTTCTACCTCACAGGGATTTTTAGCCTTCCTCTTGATCAACTTGCAGGATAACAGGCCGAACTGGATGGACCTATTCTTTTTTTTGCCTTAACAAACTATATGACTATATTAACCCCTTCAGGGCATGGCAGTTTTTGAAACAATTTTTTCAACTTTCCTCTTCATCTTCATTCCAAGGGTCTAACTTTTTTTTCTTTCTTTTCTTTCTGTTTTTGTGTTGACATAGCCAAACGAAGACTTGTTTTTTTGCAAGATTAGTTGTAGATTTTTAATGGCAGCATTTAATGTTTCATATAAGTTACTGTGAAACTGTACAAAAATTATTTGAGAGGGGTTTGAATTAGTTTCTAACAAATTGATTCTAATGAATCAATTCCTCTCGTTAGCCAGAGTTCTTCACCTGTGAGGGGCTGTCCCCATAGGTGAAGAAGCAGCCACCCGTCTGATGATTGATAGGGTCGGACATCTCGCCAGGCCCTGACAATCTCATGCCTGTGAAGCTGCTCTGAATAATGGCGCAAGCACAGAGGCTCTGCTTCCGCTACTGGAGCAGCAACTGGTCATGTGCCGCCACTCTTCCAGCTTTCATTTTTCCAGAGGGGATTAAGAAATGAGAGCCGAACTCTCATAGGTTTCTATGGGTTATAAAACAGTCTTACTATTAGTTTGATAAAATGAGCCCATCAATACAGTGCTTACAATGAAGAAAGCTGAATATTTCTTACCGCGCATGACAGTGATTACAACTGCAGCAATCACAGCTCCGATAACGGCCAATAGTATTGTAATGCTGACAGCAGCTATTACTATCTTCCTCTGATGTCCAGGCAGTTTCATTGGTAGACCAGATTTATGTTATCTAAAATAAAAACATAAAAAAATTGTGAAATAAAAAATGAATAGTAGAGCAATACATTTTAGACATCAAGAAATGGATTGGTGAGGCCTAACTCGTGGCATCAACAAATGAATATTGGGCAGGATGCTCACCTCTACTCTTCTAAAAATGAGGTTCTGCAGCAGCTAAGGTGTACTGGCAGGAGTGACGCACCCATAGAGTCTAGTGCCCTGAATAAATTCTCTTGTCTCTGGTAACAGAACTTGGTGCTATTTAAATAAGACCTACAGTATATTGCGGAACATAGATCATACTGAAGGGGTTAAACACCACACCAGTTCATGAAGGCAAAACTGCATGAAATCCACGCCAAAAACCGCAGTTAGAAATTGGAGCTTTTTGTGTGGTTTGAGTGCAGGAGTGCATAGAAATTCATGCAGATCTTCTGCCTGTTCACCCCCACCTGTGTGCAGGTGCCCTTAGGCCTTATTCACATGTCAGTGTTTTGGTCAGTGATTTCCATCAGTGATTGTGAGCCAAAACCAGGTGCGGATCTAAACACAGAACAGGAGCAGATCCTTCCCTTATACCTTATGTCTGGATTGGAGGCTCCAATCCTGGTTCTGGCTCACCATTACTAATGGAAATCACTGGCCAAAATACTGTCATGTGAATAAGGCTTTAAACTACGTTCACACGCAGCAGTAAATTTAGAATTGTATATTCTCAATGCAGATTTCATACTGAAAATCTGCAATTTCTGAGGTACTTAAGGAAAGACACGGGAAGATTTATCATCTCCCTTGCTCCAGAAAAGTAGCATTACAAAGTTGCAAACTGTGTTTGCAAAAGTGCTTCTTTTTACGCTGCCATCGCCACTTTTCAGGGCGGGAAAGGGGTTGAACAAAAGCCAAGACAAATTTATCTTCATTTCATCTTCACGCCAGTATTCTGGTGCAAATAAAGCCAGAAATCTATGACATCTTAGGACTGTTTAATGCCTGTATTACACAGGCTGATTGAGCAAGTGATTGTCGGGAGGGAAACGTTCCATTCTGTCAATCGCCTGCTACCTAGCTGAGGAGACCGCTGCTATTACATGCAACGATCTCCTCCGCAGCATGTCGAGGTGCGATCGATATGCCACGGCTTGTCCCCACTCTGTCTAGTGGTTTACCGGCCGCAGATCGTTATTAGACCTGCAAACGATTATTTTTAAGCATGCTTATAAATCAGAATTGCCTGTTTGCTCATTCATCAGGCAATCAGTGGCAGTATTATGCCCCTTTCACACGAGCGGGAGACTCGCATGTCTCCCGCAACGCATCTACAGGGCTAGACTCCTGCACTGACTGGGATCGCATATAATGCTATGCGATCCCTGTCAGTGCCGAGTCCAGCCCTGTAGATGCGTTGCGGGAGACATGCGAGTCTCCCGCTCGTGTGAAAGGGGCATTACACTGCAAGATGAACACTAACGAGCATTCATGCAAACGCTTGTTAGCGATTATCAGCCGAAAAATCCGCCAGTGTAAAGCAAAATTCACATTTCCGTGGAACACGGTCCGGGACGATCCATGAAATCCTGTGCTCCTTCTGAGGCCGCCGCTGTACAGTGATACAAAGTGTGTGCTCCACGGAAATGTGAATTAGGCTTAATACAGCCTTAAGGCCTGGGATACACTGCGACTTGTGTAGCACGACTAATTGATTTTAACTATTTATGACAGCTGCAGTCAACAAGATTGCATTTAACTGAATGTATTTATCTGGACTGCAGACATGGTTCAATAGTTAAAATCAATCAGGCGCACTACAAAAAGTCACAGTGTAGCCCTAGCCTAACTCATGGACTGGGATGCACCTGATGTATCATGAAGCCTGCGCCTCATAATAAATTAGGCGCATCCTCCGGCAGCAAAGGGGATATCAAGACCAGTAAAGAAAGCACTGGTCTTGATAAATGTCCCCATAGTCCTGATGAGACAGTCTTTTAACCCCTTAAAAAGGGTTTTCCAAGAATTTTTTACTTATCGGTGGGGGTCCGACACCCGGGACCCCCGCCGATCAGGTGTGAGCACCGCCGCCTTTTCACAGCTTACCAAACACAGCACCATACACTGTATAGCGGCTGTGCTTGGTATTGCAGTTCACTTGAATAGGGCTGAGCTGCTCCGAGGCCTTGTGTTCAATGAACTTGTTCTCACTGGCCCAGGAAAAGCAGAGGATAGACGATCAGTAAAAAAAATCTCGGAAAACCCCTTTAAGTATGTGGCCCATTTTTGGTTTTGCATTTTCATTTTGTCCTCCCCACGTTCCAATAGACACATCTTTTTAAAGGGGTTGAACCCGGACATACCCAGAATTTCACCCAGCCTGCCTGCCTGACACTAAATCGCACAGGGCAAAGGCATTTTGCCCAGTTCCAGTGACGAACCGGGCTCTGCCAGGTGGAGACTTCAGCCCAGCAGTGAGCCCGGTGACATCACCGGCACTGATGAGCGGGCTTTAGCGCTGCCCTTGCCCTGCGCGATACATTCATATAGCCATATGAGGGATTATTTTATGCTGGATAAATTGTATTTTTTAAGGGCACCATTTATTTTACCATGTCTGTTATTGAAAAATCTGATAAAAATTCTGTGTGGGATTAAATTGAAAAAATGTCCTTATTCTGTGGATCAATATAAATATGGTGATACCAAACTTGTATAACTTTTTTTTTGAGTGGGGGAGGTGACTAAAAATAGGCGAATTATGTGTTTTTCATTTTTTTCCATTACAACGTTCACCACACAGATAATTTTTAAAGATATTTAATAGTTCAGACATTTTCAGACATGGTGATACCTGGTATGTTTATATGTTTTATTGTTTAGATATTTTTATATGTAAAACTGGGAAAGAAAGGTGATTTAATCGTTTACTATTTTAAAGTTGTTGTTTTTTTTTTTTTTTTAATAACTTTTAACCCCCTTGTCCCATTCACCCTAATAGAAATCTATTAGAGTGAATGTCATTATACTGTGCTCCCTACTGAGCTGCACAGCTTAGCAGGGAGCTTACCATGGCAGTCCTGGGAAGCTTCAGACGAGGTTTGGCGTAATCCTCATTCCCTGTCATTGCAGACGGGTTTCTGCTGTATTATATAGCTGGCATCTGCCGCGTATGGAGCGGGCTCATCGCAGCAGCCCATTCCATACATTACCTATACGTCACAGTGGCTGAAGGGGTTAAAACAGATGATCTATCCTTAGCTAGCTGCATTGATTACAATATCACAGGGATGGGTAAACTGAAACCCGTATGTTTCTCCAACAAACACCTCATTATGGTTAAGTACAGATAGTACTCATTGTTTTCAAGCATAGCAAATCTCTAGCCTTGGTTGATAATTTCATCAAACATGCTTCAAGTTTCTATGAAGTTTATTTTAGTCACTTGTGACTATCAGGAAGAACCTCAGTAAACTCAACAATGGTAGTACGGTAACATTCAGCACAATAAAAATAAGTCATATCAACATTAACAGTCTAAGGACTACCATTGCAATCTACAATGCTTATATGAAGAACATAGCTGTTTATGTTGCAAAAGCTTTGTCCTTGACACAATGCACAGTGATATTACACTATGTTATTATTGACGAGGGTCAGACATGTCCAACAGAGTACCAGAGAATCCACCGGTGGGCCGATCTGTAAAGCCATTGTGTGCCCCAAAGGTCCAGGAGAAAAAAACATTTGGAGCTGCCTTTGGTATTAATCACTTGCCACTAGGGTCTATTTCTCTTATTGAAAACCTATGAAGATACATCAACTCATTCAGATTTCCTGATGCAGTTTTGGAAGCCAAAATCATAAAAGGAGAAAACGGATAAAGGACGGATACTACTTATCTTCTTTTTTTAATTCACCACTTGATTTGGCTTCCAAACTGCATTGGGAAACCTGAATGTGTGGTCATACCCCTCGACTTTACAGATTATATAGGGGTTGTGCCATGAGAATCATTTCCTTTGGTGGGCAGAGGAACCCCAGTCTAACACTGTTTTTGGCCATTACAATGCAAAAAGATTAATGACGCATTTTGAGCTGATATACCAATGCATAACTAGGCTATCCACAGTATAACCCCACCTGATAAAAGTATTCACTAAGGGTTCAGGGGTGATCACATCACATAGACCAGAGTATGAAATAGTTATTCCCCTCATTGAGTACTTACCTTGGAGACTGTTCCTTGTTGTACCTGGTGGTTCAGACACTGAATGGATAGTCCTAAGTGCATGGGGCTTTGACACGAGCTAAGAAAACATGACACTTGAATAAAACTTGTTTAGCAAGCTTAGATGTCCACTTTGACAACAGCAGGGGAAAAAAAGGCAGCAACATAAGGTCAAAAGTGTGTTGCATCTGAGATGGAAGTTACTTCCTGGAGTCAATCAGTGCTAGGTGAATACAATGCATACCATGATCACATGGTGCATTACCTCATTCCAATATGCTATACAGTAGGCTGCGGTGTGATTCTTAGCTAAAGAAAAATGGGACAACAGATGTTTTATTATTTATTTTCATAAATTGAGCACATGCTGCCATCCAGAGCTAAAGCTAATCAATATGGGGGTCATTTATCAAACTGGTGTAAAGTAGAACTGGCTTAGTTGACCATAGCAACCAATCAGATTCCACCTTTCATTTTTGAAAGCTCCTTTGGAAAATGAAAGGCGGAACCTGATTGGTTGCTATGGGCAACTAAGCCAGTTCTACTGTACACCAGTTCAATAAATAACCCCCTATATGTATTATATATATAGTGAGCTCTCTCCTCGTGGCAGTACACAGATTAAGGTACTAGTATGTCTTTCTCAAATTTTGTTTATTAGGCATTGTATGGAACCATTGTCTAGACTTGTCTCATTCTGGAAGCAGATCCTTCTGGCATCCATGTAATGTGGAACAATCATAATGGTGGTCAACTTCATTTTAGATCACATTGCTTACATACAGGGTGCATCCACATGACCCTAAGTGTCTTGGGTCTGCAAACTGCGGATCTAAAAAGCACGGTACCAACTGTGTGCACGCTGCAATATGGTGCAGACCCATTGACTTCAATGGTCCCACATATTGCGGCAAAGTATATGTAGAATATGTATAGGATATGTCCTATCTTTTGCAGTATGGCCACATGGTTGTGGAAGCACACAGAAAGGCTTCTGTGTGCTTCTGTATCCGTGCAGCGGTGCGGCAAAAGATAGGACTTATCCTATACTTTGCTGCAACATGTTCACCACGGGCCCTTTGAAATCAATGTGTCCGTGTCGTGATGCGGCGTCCACATGGCCAGTATAGTGTTTTGAAGATTGCAAAGCAAAAAATGCAAACGGTCATGTGAATGCCCGCTTAGTAAAATGACTAAGAAGCACAGCCATAACCATATTGCAGTTCATGGCTGCCATAGACTTGTATTGTGCGTTAATTGTGTCTCATTGTCTCCCAAAGGTCTTAGTTTATAAATTATATAATAATTAAAATAATTAGAATATATAATTAGAATATACAATATATAATTATATATAATTAGAATATATAAAATTATAAAAAAAAAAATAAAACAATAAAAAATACAATAAAATAATAAAATTTAAAAAAAAGGAAAAAGTGTAAAATAAAAAGACAAGTCAATGTCCCCCAGAGGTCGTGGGGGGACATATTGTGTGGCAAAAATATACTTAGAAAAATCAAATAAATTATAAAAAATAATAAAATACAAAGAAAAAATTAAAATGAAAAAGTGCAAAAAAAAAAGTGTTCACTGTCCACCCTCTTGGAGGACACATGTGGAAAAATATATTATGTTTTATATACATATAAAAAAGTAATAAAGCAATTATTTAAAAAAATATAAAAGTAATAAAATACAAATAAAAGAAAAAACAAAAATTAAAAAATGCAAAAAAAAGTCAGTGACCCTCAGAGGTCTTTTTGTGACCTCATATTTTGTAGCAGAAGTATATAAAAAAATAAAATACATATAAGAAAAAACACAAACACCAAAACTGTCGACATTATTGCTCCATTCACATGAAACTACACATAATATATAACAAAATGACTGATACAAAATAGGAAACTAATTATAATAATTTATTTTGGTGTCAGTTTGCATATTTAAATGGGTTTAATATTGATGACCTATCCTCAGGATAGGTCATCAATATCAGATTGGCGGGATATCAGCACCCCGCCAGGCCCTCGCCAATCAGGTGTTTGAAGAGGCCACAGCGCTTGTATGAGCGCTGTCTTCTCTTCAATGTATACCTGCTCGCCGTCGCAACTGCAGCGATGAGCAGGTGCAATTACATTTCATCTGTCCCCATTCACTTAAATGGGAAGGCTTCTTCCTGTCCAAGCGATTACCACAGAGTCGTGCCACTGTAATTACACCTCATCAGGGCTGCAGCGCTCATATAAGTAGGCCCCCTACCAATCTGATATTGATTACCTATCCTGAGGATAGGTCATCAATATTAAGAAAGCGGACATCCCCTTTAACCCTTTCAGTACCGAGCCACTTTTCACCTTAAACCCCAGGCCGATTTTTCCAAATTTGACATGTGTCACTTTATGTGGTAATAACTTTAGAACGCTTTTACTTATCCAGGCCATTCTGAGATTGTTTTCTCGTGACACATTGTACTTCATGACAGTCATAAATTTGAGTTAATATATTTCACCTTTATTTATGAAAAATACCAAATTTACCCAAAATTTTGAAAAATTTTCAATTTTCAAAATTTTAATTTCTCTGCTTTTAAAACAGAAAGTGATACTTATTTATTACTTAAAATTTCCCATATGTCTACTTTATGTTGGCATCATTTTGTAAATGTCATTTTATTTTTTTAGGAAGTTAGAGGGCTTAGAAGTTTAATTTTTCAAATTTTCAACAAAATTTACCAAACCATTTTTTTGAGCACCAATTCTGATATAAAGTGATTTTGTGAGGCTTACCTAATGGAAACCACTAATAAATGACCCCATTTTAGAAACTACACCCCTCAAGTTATAAAAAACTGCTGTTACAAACTTTGTTAACCCTTGAAGTGTTCCACAAGAATTAAAGGAAAATGGAGGTGAAATTTCAAAATTTAAATTTTTTGGTAGATTATTCACGTTAATATTTTTTTTCTTGCAACACAGCAAGGGTTAACAGCAAACTAAACCTCAATATACATTGCTCTGATTCTGCAGTTTACAGAAATACCCCATATGTGGTAGTAAACGTCTCTATGGGTTTGTGGCAGTGGTCAGAAGGAAAGGAGCGCCATACGGATTTTGGAGGCAGATTTTGCTAGAATGGTTTTTAGGCACCATTTTGTAATTGAGAGACCCTGACGTACCCCTACAGTGGAAACCCTCAAAAAGTGACCCCATTTTGGAAACTACACCCTTTAAAGAATATATTAAGGGGGGTACTGACCACTTTGACCCCCTAAGCGTTTTACGTAATTTGGAAACACTTGGCTGTGAAAATGAAAAGTTTCATTTCTTCCAATAAAATGTTGCTTTAGCCCCAAATTTTTCATTTTCACAAGGGGTAACAGGAGAAAAGCACCCCATAATTTGCTCCCCATTTTCTCCTGAATATGGCAACACCCCATATGTGGTGGTAAACTGCTGTGGGGGTACATGGCAGGACTCAAAACAGAAGGAGCGCCATATGAATTTTGCAGCACAGATTTTGATGGATTGGTTTGCAGGAGCCATTGATTTTTATTTTTTTGAGTTATTGTCTCATGTTGGGGCTCATTTTTTGTGGGATGAGGTGACAGTTTGATTGGTACCATTTTGGGTTAAATACGCCTTTTTGATCGCTTGCTATTACACTTTTTGTGAGGAAAGAGGGAAAAAAATGGCTGTTTTGGCATAGTTTTTAAAAAAAATTTTTTTACAGCATTCATCTGGGTAATATTTTTATAGAGCAGGTTGTTACGGATGCGGTGATACCCAATATGTCTAACATTTTTATTTTTGTTAAGTTTTACACATTAGATGCATTTTTGAACAGAATAAAATCTTTTTTTTTGTGTTGCCATTTTCTAAGAGACGTATTTTTTTTATTTTTTGGGCGATTGTCTCAGGTAGGGTCTCATTTTTTGCGGGACGAGATGACGGTTTAATTGGTACCATTTTGGAATTAATATGCCTTTTTGATCGCTTGGTATTACACTTTTTGTGAGGCAAGGTGACCAGAAAATGGCTTTTTTTACACTGTTTTTATTTTTTTATTTTTTACGGCGTTCACCGAGAGGGGTGGATCATGTGATATTTTTATAGAGCCGGTCGATACGGACGCGGCGATAGCTAATATGCCTACTTTTCATTTTTTCCCTATTTTTACAATTAAATGCACCAACATCGGTGTTTTCACCAATGCCAGTGCATACAGCAGGGTTCCGGCTATCGGCCACTGCCGGACCCCTGTAGCTGATCCTGCGCCCGCCTGATCAGAGCGCCGTAGCTGTACGGCGCTGGGATTTGTGTCCTGGCTTCCAGCGCCGTACATATACAGCACTGGTATCCTAAGGGTTAAACAATAAGGGGCTGTAGTTTGAAAACAAAAGACTGTTTTAAAAATGTAAAAAAAAAAAAATATATATATATATATATTATATATATATATATATATATATATTATCGAAAACCCTATGTGTGTGTCATGTAAAAAAAGTTGCAAAAATTATTTTGGTAGTCCAACAAATAAAGAAGTTTTATTACATAACTGTTTGAACCACTTGCGCTACTAAATCACAAAAAGTCTGTTTATTAAGGCCTTTTTGAGGCCGGGTCATTAAACAGTTAACCAATAAGCCGTTTCCCTGCTAGTAAGGTAAAGTACTTACTAATTATTGCAGGACAACTATAACTGGGGGGCAGGAGGCGTTAATAACCAGTGAACGTCATCCTCTGCAGGGAATGAAAGTGCTCATTTATGACTAGGAGGCAGGATGGAAGGAAATGACACCACTTAAAGGGGTTTTCCCATAAAAAAATGATTTTTTAGCACGTTCCTGCATACTTTCCTGCTCCACGCCGCCCCCGCTGTCTCTTCTATGTATCGTTCAAATCAGTACTTTTTGTGAACCCAAAATGTGCATATTCAGTCTTTATTATCACAACTAATATTCACTATGCATTTCGACAGTGTCCTACCTACTACACCTGGGATTTAGACCATCCTTGGTTTGCTCCATTGCATTTTGTAAAATGGTAGGGATTAGGTAGTTTCAGTCTCCAGGGAGGAAATTGGTCATGGTGGAGATGGATCTACATAACAAAGGATTACTAGTCAGGATACACACATATCCTTTAATCAGTGAAAATGTTAATGTGAATGTGACCTGTGAATTAGAATTAGACAACACCAGTCAGACAAACTTCTGAATAAACACATACTGTTTAGTAAAACTGTCACTGTAGAAGTGACATCAGTTTACCTGTCTGGTAAAACACATTGTTTGACTCATATGACTACACAAAATGTTTTTATGGTGACATTTCCTTCCCTGAGACACATAGACAATGTCATTGAATACCCAAGTTCTTTTAGACCATGAATCATTTCAACGCCTCCAGCCAACAGAGAAAAAAACTGGCCATAGAAGTAACAAAAATAGTTAACGATCCAACAGGTTTTTTGGTTTTTTTTGGGGGGACTTTTAGCAAATAATAGTTCTCAATTTCCAGCACAATCATATTGTATAGATTAGGGCACTAAGCCCAAAAAAATACACCTGAAGAATATTTTCCACAATGCATAGATTGCAGGAATATTATATTTGTTCATCACGCTATAGCCATCTTGAGAGGTTGATCTTTCGCAATGGTTTGTAGGATCTAAACATACTTTCATTTTCATCACATTTTGGCCCACATTTACTAATGTACAGTGTATCTGTCTAAAAAAGTGGCGCAAAATGGCCCGTCTAGGATTTCTACACTTTTTTTCCAGACATAATAATAATGATGGTCTTTATATAACGCCAACATATTCCACAGCACTTTACGCTCAGGAGGTTCATGTACAAACAGAGTCATTAAATCAATTAAAACAAGAGGATTGAGGGCCCTGCTCACAAGAATTTGAGAACATGAGGGTGAGACAAAAGGTAAAAGTGCTTGGTTTGTATAATGGGCCAACCATCTTGGGAAAATAGGGGAGCTGCATGAGCCAGTCACCAGCCACTATCTGTAGTGCTTCTGAGTGCATGAGGTGTGGTGGATTCTGATGGATCAGGTTCAGAAGAATGATTCTGAAGCAGGACACTGAATGGAGAAGAGTTAGATCAGGGGATGCAAAAGGCTAACCCAAAAAGATGTTTTTTTAGGGAGCACCTAAAACTATGGATGTTAAGAATTTACCTAATTGCTTGGGATAGGACGTTTCAGAAAACTGGTGCAGCTCGAGAGAGGTCTTGGAGAAGGGAGTGAGAAGTTCAGATAATGGTGGATGTTAGTCATAAGTCATTAGCTGAATGTAGGCCACAGGTAGGGTGTTAGACAGAAATGAGGGAAGAGAATTAGGGGGTGCAGCACTGTGGACGGCTTTGTGGGTGAGAATGAGGACTTTAAGTTGAATCCTGTACTGTATGGGCAACCAGAGCAATGACTGGCACAGGGTGGGGCATCAGAATAGTGGCAAGACAGGTAGATGAGCCTGGCCGCTGCATTCAGGATAGATTGGAGAGAAGAAAGTCTGATGAAGTGGAGACCAATTAGCAATTATTTACAGTAATCGAGATGGAAATGGATCAGGGCAACAATCATAGTTTTTGTTGTTTCCACAGTAAGGAAGGGACGGATTCTAGAGATGTTTTTGAGGCGCAGGTGACATGAGTGGGCAACAGATTGCATATAGGGGTTAAAGGAAAGATCAGTGTCAAACACAGCACCGAGTCAGCGGGCATGCTGGATAGGCATTATGGTAGTGCCACACACTGAGATGGAGATGTCAGGTAGGTTAGTAGATGAGATGGAGATGTTTAGGTAGGTTAGTAGATGGAGAAAACACCAGTAGTTAAATTTTTGAAAGATTCAGTTTCAGATAGAGAGAGGACATGATGTTAGAGACAGCGGACAGGCAGTCACTGGTATTCTGTAGTACAGCAGGGGGGATGTCATGGTAGGAAGTGTATAGGTATCATTGGCATAGAGATGGTACTAGAAACCAAATCTGCTGATGGTCTTATAGGGGCTGTGTAGAGAGAAAAGAGACGAGGACCAAGGACTGAACCCTGAGGAACCCCAACAGCAAGAGGGAGGTAGAACCAGTGAATGACATGCTCAAAAAGGGGTGGGGCTTAGTAGGATGTGGTGGAGCTTCATTGGAAAGGCCGGGCATAAGCGTCATTCTGCACCAACATTTTGGCACAGTTCTGGCATAAAAATCTGTCTCAAAGTATGCCAACCAAAAGTTGGTATACAGTCAGAGAAAAGGGTCTATCCGCACACCACATTTACCATTCCAGCCTGAGCCACTGTGACTCTGGTGCAGGTCTAGACAGCCTAAGTTTACGACATTTTTATGATTAGTAAATCTGGGCCTTGGTTTTCTGCTTTACAGAAAAGTGCAGAAGAATGTGTTCTAACTGTCAGAACCAATGGAAACCTGATGGAATTGAGCAATGACACCAGCGTGACGTGTTATTCCCATCAGAAACAATGAACCAATGGAAACCTGATGGAATAGAGCAATGACACCAGTGTGAAGAGTTCTTCCCATCAGAACCAATGAAAAGCTTGAAGTAATGGATCAATGACACCAGTGTGGAGTGTTCTTCCCCTCAGAACCAATGAAAACTTGAAGTAATGGAGCAATGGGACCAGTGTGAAGAGTTCTTCCCATCAGAACCAATGGAAACCTGATGGAATGGAGCAAACACACCAGTGTGAAGTGTTATTTCCATCAGAACCAATAAACCAATAGAAATGCAATGGAATGGAGCAATGGAGATAGTGTGAACACTTCTTCCCATCAGAACCAATGGAAACACGATGGAACAGATCAATTACACCAGTGTGAACAGAGCCTGGGAAAATAGCCACTATAACTTGCACTGTATTCATTTATATCTCTTCTCATTCTTGGCTTAGGAGTCCAGGGGGTGGTCCTATCAGTGATTGATAGCTATCTCTATATGTGCACTCACGCAGGAAAGGCTGTCAGTCACTGAATAGGGCCACTTACTGGACTGCAAAGCATAGAGTCAAATGATTGAATTACAAGTTACATATCTACATTCTATATCTAAGTTATGTATCCTTCTACTATATGACATGATGACAACAGATTAAATAGCAGTTTCATGGTGAGAGGCTCCCTTTAATTATCCCTTTCGGTATGAAAGATGTGCTCTGAGCTATGCAAACAGAAAGCAATTTAGTTGCACTAAATCCCACCAAATTGCATAAACCCTTAGGGTCACAGTCCCTTTTTTTTGTTTTCCATATCTACACCCTACTTCCAATCAGGGTTCTCAGCATGTCACATAAGATGTATGATGGCTAGGCTATAGTTTTCATGACTCCAGGCTAGTAGTCTACCGATCTCCATGTGTATACTAGCATTGTTATGCCCCTTTCACACGAGCGGGAGACTCGCATGTCTCCCGCAACGCATCTACAGGGCTGGACTCGGCACTGACAGGGATCGCAGAGCATTATATGCGATCCCAGTCAGTGCCGGAGTCCAGCCCTGTAGATGCGTTGCGGGAGACATGCGAGTCTCCCGCTCGTGTGAAAGGGGCATTAGAATAGAAGGCTAGTTTTTGCAGCCACATTTACAAGCATCATTTAAAGAGACAACAGGCAACTATCTTGACAACAGAGATTATACTTTATTAACTTAATTATAGCCCATAGAGGTCCATGATTTTCATGTTTCTATAGCAAGAACATTTTTGTTACTCCTATAGACTTGGGTTCATGATTTTGAAAATTATGCTCTGTACATCTTGAGAGGATTAACCTTTTCCTGACGTGGCATTTTTCCATTTTTGAATTTCATTTTTTGCTTCCTGCCTTCCCAAAGCCATAGCTTTTTTTTATTTTTCCGCTCACATAGCCATATGAGGGCATATTTTCACGGGACAAGTAGTACTTTCTAATGCCACCATTTCATATTGCATAGGTGGAGTGGAATGTTACAGGTTTTTTTTTACAGTGTTTACTATGTGGTAAAACCGACTTGTGTTCTTCATTCTCCTGGTCAGCACAAAGGGGGCAGGAAAGCAACGGATTTGTGCCGCTATTTGGTGCTGCTGGGGTAGTATTTTGTGCTGCACTGTGAAATTTGGTTATGCTGGGGCCATATTTTCTGCTACACTATGGTATTGCTGATCTGGCCTATTTGTGTTAGCCCCACCTTCTGTCAGTTTGGACCCATGTACAACATGCAACCACTTTTAGTTTTTTCCAGGGCCACTTTAAGTTCCCGATTTGCCCCTGAGGGCTAGCAATGCCATTAAAGCTTATTTGTCACCACTGCCACCATACTAAGCTGCCCTGATTCAAGACATCATATTATGGGGAAAGTGCACTATGAGACCAAACGGCACAAGAAATATTGTGCCTAACAAAGGACACAAATCTGCTATATTCATAAAAAAAGAGACTGACGACCACTGTGTTTAAATGCAGATACACAGCAAACAACAGTCACTGGTGAGGGGGTTGGATGCGGTGGGGAGAAGCAGACTCATAACTGGGTTTGCCATATTCTAAGCTAGGTACAAGAACAGTACAATATTTTTTGTGCCGCTTAGGCTAATTGTACAGCACATTTTCCCTGTAATTTGGTGTCCTCAAATAGGATATTATGGTGATTGTTCCACTTTAATCAGTTGCCTACCCGCCCCACAACCCGCCCCACAACTTTATCCGTTAACTGTAACCCGACATATAAAAGTGTCAGGTTACATTACGATTAGGGATCATTAGATAGCTGCGGTCGCAGTGAAGATCCCAGAGACCAACCAAAGTGTCTCTGGGCATCTTATCATTATTACATGCTGTAACAATGATCCTGTGTAAAGAAAAGTCAGCAGGTATGCCTTCAGCTATGTGAGTGAAACAATGCTGGCTGTAAAGTGAATTGGGATCTTTCTGTCTGTGAATCAACTGATTGCAGTGAACTTTCCTGTTAAAAGTCTGGCGATCATCAGATTCACCTAGGGAAGCTGTCAGCATTTTTACATTAGTATAGTATTACATTAGTATAGTTTTATATTAGTATGGTATTATATTAGTATAGTATTACATTAGTATGGTATTATACTAGTATAGTATTATATTAGTATAGTATTACATTAGTATGGCTTTATATTAGTATAGCATTAAATTAGTATGGTATTACGTTAGTATAGTATTACATTAGTATAGTATTACTTTCGTATCGTATTATATTAGTATCATATTATATTACTACAGTATTACATTAGTATAGTATTACATTAGTATGGTATTATATTAGTATAGTATTACATTAGTATGGTATTACATTAGTATAGTATTACATTAGTATGGTATTTTATTAGTATCATATTACATTAGTATAGTATTACATTAATACGGTATTATATTAGTATAGTATTACATTAGTATGGTATTACGTTAGTATAGTATTACATTAGTATAGTATTATGCCACTATAGTATTACATTAGTATAGTATTACATTACTATGGTATTATATTAGTATAGTATTACATTAGTATGGTATTACATTAGTATAGTATTACATTAGTATGGTATTTTATTAGTATCATATTACATTAGTATAGTATTACATTAATACGGTATTATATTAGTATAGTATTACATTAGTATGGTATTACGTTAGTATAGTATTACATTAGTATAGTATTATGCCACTATAGTATTACATTAGTATAGTATTACGTTAGTTTGGTATTTTATTACTACAATATTACATTACTATAGTATTACATTAGTATGGTATTATATTAGTATAGTATTACATTACTACAGTATTATATTAGTGTGGTATTATATTAGTATAGTTGGATGCGGTGGGGAGAAGCATACTCATAACTGGGTTTGTCATATTCTAAGCTAGGTACAAGAACAATACAATATTTTTTGTGCCGCTTAGGCTAATTGTACAGCACATTTTCCCTGTAATTTGGTGTCCTCAAATAGGATATTATGGTGATTGTTCCACTTTAATCAGTTGCCTACCCGCCCCACAACTTTATCCGTTAACTGTAACCCGACATATAAAAGTGTCAGGTTACATTACGATTAGGGATCATTAGATAGCTGCGGTCACAGTGAAGATCCCAGAGACCAACCAAAGTGTCTCTGGGCATCTTATCACTATTACATGCTGTAACAATGATCCTGTGTAAAGAAAAGTCAGCAGGTATGCCTTCAGCTATGTGAGTGAAACAATGCTGGCTGTAAAGTGAATTGGGATCTTTCTGTCTGTGAATCAACTGATTGCAGTGAACTTTCCTGTTAAAAGTCTGGCAATCATCAGATTCACCTAGGGAAGCTGTCAGCATTTTTACATTAGTATAGTATTACATTAGTATGGTTTTATATTAGTATAGTATTATATTAGTATAGTATTACATTAGTATAATATTACATTAGTATGGTTTTATATTAGTATGGTATTATATTAGTATAGTATTACTTTCGTATCGTATTATATTAGTATCATATTACATTACTACAGTATTACATTAGTATAGTATTACATTAGTATGGTATTATATTAGTATAGTATTACATTAGTATGGTATTACATTAGTATAGTATTACATTAGTATGGTATTTTATTAGTATCATATTACATTAGTATAGTATTACATTAATACGGTATTATATTAGTATAGTATTACATTAGTATGGTATTACGTTAGTATAGTATTACATTAGTATAGTATTATGCCACTATAGTATTACATTAGTATAGTATTACGTTAGTTTGGTATTTTATTACTACAATATTACATTACTATAGTATTACATTAGTATGGTATTATATTAGTATAGTATTACATTACTATCCCCCTGGCCCTGCAATCCTGCACCTACACTATTCAGTTCATTCTCAGCACATGTGCAGTACATTTTATTGTACTGGGCCAGCTGCAAAGAAGACTGCAGTGCATATGCCAAGGATAAACTATACGGCACAGATGTGGCCCTGTCAAACAAGTGGAGCGGGAGTTTACAGGAAAGTAGAGCGAAGGTGCTGAAGTGTACTAAGAAACTACGCTCTTTGTGCACTTAAAGGGGTTGTCCGACGAAAAATATTCTACAGTTTTCAAACCAGCACCTGGATCTGAATACTTTTGTAATTGCACGTAATTAAAAATTTTGTATAGTTACTGAGTTATTCAATAAAATGTATCTGTATAGTGCCACATAATTTCTTATTTCTTTGACCTATTCTTTTTTTTTTTTTTGTATAATCTCTTTTTATTAAGTAATTTTTCATATGACAACAAATGACATTCTTACATTGCTTAGTTCCAAAAAGTTGTCAGTAAATTGCATAATAGTACATAAGAAGTACAAGATACATGTTCCAAATGCAAAATATAATAAAACAGAACATAAAAACATAAAACATAGAGCATTCAGTGTGTCCGAGGATCATTGCTTTAGGAATCTTCTAGGTATACAGCGAAAAAGAAGTACATTGTTTGATCTCTCATCCGTTATCTATTAGCCTCTCTAGTTCTCTCCTCGTACATACATCTTTTATGTCAAGTCAGTATCAGGTTTATTGTCAAGTCACCTTTTGCTTCCCATTGGTACTGTGTAGAAGTAGTCACTTATTCCCCTCTCGGTCCCTCCACAATTTCCATGTTGTTAAGTACCTTCCTCTATTGTGGGATTCCCAGCCTGCCAACTCCTCCATTCTATTTATTTGTTGTATTTTCTCCCTCCACATTTTTACTGAAGGAGCAGCTGTGTCCCTCCATTTAGTAGGGATTAGAATTTTTGCCGCAGCAATCATATGTGTGATCAGATCATATTTAGATGGTATGAGGTTTGGGATAGGAAGCCACAAGAGCACCAATTCTGGTGTCAAAGTCAAGTTGGTTGAGCATATGGAGTTGATCTCCCCATTTACCTCCTCCCAATAAGTTTTAATAAGAGGACAGTCCCACCATATGTGTAGCATCGTCCCTTTCTCTGTGCTGCATCGCCAACATCTATCATCAGGGGATAGGCCTATGGAGTGTAGGAAGTCAGGCGTTTTATACCACCTTGTAATTGTCTTGTAGGAATTTTCCTGAAGACGTATACATCTTGAAAAACCACAGGCGTTTGACTTAATATGTTTGACCTCGATGGCAGAAAATGTCCTCCCTAGTTCCTTCTCCCATAGTGCTAGAAAGTATGGTTTGGGTGAGGATTGTTCCAGCAGCAGATTTGAATGAATCAGGGAAACCATCTTCCTAGGTGGTGTTTGCAATAGCGTTAGATTTTCTAACCATGTTGGGTCCCGTAGGGGAGTTTTGTTGGAGTTATAATACTTAGTGCATGATTGTCTATAGTCATAGCAGTGGATCTGTAAAGGGGGTCTTTTATTTAGTTTTTTGTGTATATCTTCAAGAGAAGGGCGTTGGGCACCTAGAAGCCCCTCCTGTATTGTAATTGAGGATAACTGTGTCCAGCATCCTGAAACCCCCATCAAGTCTTTATTAATGAAGTTAGGTAATATTCCTAGGGGTGCAATTTTAGATAAGTTACCTTCAGATTGGGGTAAAAATCCAGATCTCGCACAAATCTTTAACATACCTCTAGTCATCTCACTTTGTATATATTTGGAATTATGTCGGTCTGATTTCAGCCATAAATAAGGAAGCGCACTTGAGCCCATAAGGCTTCTCTCTAAATCTAAGTATGGTGTGACCATGTTGGGATTTGCCAATAAAGCCCATCTGGCCAGTTGAATGGCATTCAGATATAATGGGAGATTTGGAAGTGAGATTCCCCCCTGCTGTTTCTTTTGTGTCAGTAGACTATATGCCAGTCTGGGCCTCCTTCCCCTCCACAAAAATGAGATAAATAAGCTTTGAAATTGAGAAAAGTAAGAGTTGGGAACCTGTATCGGTAAGATCTGTGGGAGGATATATGTCGCAATCAGATTTTTCCTGCCAAACCATGACATGAAGGGAACCTGTAAACTTTGAAGATATGTCTTAACCTTATGCAGCAGTGGTGTGTAGTTGAGAGCGAATAAGCGTCTCAAGTCAGCGGGGATCTGAAGCCCCAAGTATTTTATAGCTCCAGCAGGCCATCTAAAGGGGGAGGACCTCTGTATTTTCGACAGGGCCGCAGGGGCTATTGAAACATTTAATGCCTCCGATTTTGTGTAATTAATTTTGAAGTTGGATGCCCTTCCATAGGACTCAAATACATCCAAAATTACTGGGAGAGCTTCAGTAGGGTTAGAGACCATAATCAATAAGTCGTCAGCAAATGCTGCTGTAGTGTGTGTAAAATTCCCTAAAGTGACACCCTTTATTTCTGTACATTGTCTTATTTTAAGTAGAAGCATTTCCATGCACATCACAAATAGAGACGGAGATAATGGGCAGCCTTGTCTTGTCCCATTTGTAATAGTGAATGCTCTGGAAAGGCTTCCATTCACCATTACTTGCGCACTTGGTTGAGTATATAAGGAGAAGACTGCATCTATGAATTGAAGGGGAAAATTTAGCTTTTTTAAAGTTTCAGACATGAACAGCCATTTGACCCTATCGAACGCCTTTTCGGCGTCAGTACCTAAGAGCATCAGAGGCATCCGTTTCTGTTTAGCTGCACATATGATATGCAGCACTCTCCAAACATTGTGTTTGCCCTCCCTCCCTGGGACAACGCCCACTTGTTCCGGGTTTATTATTGTGGGTAAAAGAGGTGCTATTCTTTGAGCTAACAATTTTGCCCACCATTTCACATCACAATTGAGCAGCGAGATAGGTCTATAATTTCCACATTCATCCACTGCCTTACCCTCCTTGTGCAAAATTGTGATGTGAGCCTGTAGAGCCTGTGGTGGCAGGGTAGCTCCCTGTAAGAGTGCATTGCACGTCTCCAAAAAGTGGGGTACCAGGTGTTTCTTAAATTTTTTATAGTAAACAATGGGTAGTCCGTCAGGTCCCGGACTTTTACCCGTCGGGATAGACCCAAGTACTTTCTCTACTTCTTCTGCTGTGAATGGGGCCATACGTTGTTCTTGGTCAGAGATGGAAATCTTAGGAGCCTCTATTGAGTCTAGGAAAGATGAGACAGATAATAAGTTTGGGTCTGGGTCCCCCCCTTCTCCCCCCTCACCACTTTGTGACAGATTATATAGCTTGGAGTAGTAAGCTTGAAAGGCTTCTGCTATGGCTGGGGTGGATGTTGCTTTATGGGTGTCGTCTATTTTTATATTGGTGACATATGTTTTAGCTTTTCTTTTTTTTATGAGGCGGGTCATAATTTTATTTCCTTTGTCCCCATGTGCATACATCTTGTATTTTAATATCTGAAGAGACTTAGCGGCTTTCACGTTAAGAAGGTCTTTTACTTGACCCCTGAGCGCATTCAAGGCTTTTAAGTGTGCTTCAAGATTCGAGACTTTATGTAACTTTTCCTGAGTGCGTATCTGCGCCATAAGAGAGTCTAGTTCTTTAGTACGTTGCTTTTTAACATGAGAGCCTAAGGCTACTTTCACACTAGCGTTAGCACGGATCCGGCACCTAAAGGGTGCCGACGGATCCGTGCTAACGCTATACATGTGTGGAGCCGGAGCAGCGCTCCGGCCCCACACATGACACACATTAAAACAACACACAGACTACATACAAACAAACATACAGACATACATACAGACATACATACATACTCACATACTCCCGGGACGCCGGCAGAACGTCTTCACGCGCCTCCTGCGCGCAGTGATGACGATTCCCCACAGCGCCCTCTGCTGGGCGCAGTGGGGAAACGTCATCGCAGCGTGCAGGAGGCGCGTGAAGACCTGCTGCCGGCGTCCCGGGAGTATGTGAGTATGTATGTATGTCTGTATGTTTGTATGTATGTCTGTATGTTTGTTTGTATGTAGTCTGTGTGTATGTATGCCGGATCCGGAATGACCCCCCATTGGAAATCAATGGAGGACAGATCCGGATTACTGGTGTGTCCACACCAAACGGATCCGTCCCCATTGACTTCCATTGGGGGTCATTCCGGATCCGTCTTGGTGCGGATGCCTGGACCGGAGAGCAAACCGCAGCATGCTGCGGTTTGTTCTCCGGTCTGAAGACGGAACGGAATGCTTTCAGGAGCATTCCGTTGTCTTCAGTTCAGTTTTGTCCCCATTGACAATGAATGGGGACAAAACTGAAGCGTTTTTTTCCGGTATTGAGCCCCTTTGACGGAACTCAATACCGGAATTTAAAAACGCTAGTGTGAAAGTAGCCTAAGGCTATCAGTTCTCCCCTAATAAATGCCTTATGGGCTTCCCATGTCAAGGTCTTAGGCAGATCAGGAGTGTCATTATGATGGAAATATTCTTCCAGTTTTTTTTCCAAGTCCTGGACATAGGATTGCGTTTCTAGTAGTGTAGTATTTAACCTCCAAGTCCAGGTCTTTCTAGGTAGGCATTTCAGTGAGAGAGTCATTGATACTGGTGCATGATCTGAGATGACAGACATCTCAATCTCTACCTTCCTGGCTGAGTGTACATATGAGTCTGATAAAAACAGATAGTCTATACGGTGAAAGGTGTTGTGTACCGGGGAAAAGAAGGTGAAGTCTTGCTCAGTAGGATGAATCAATCTCCACACATCAACCAAGTGCGCTTCAATTAGTGCCATAGTTAGTTTCAACATTTGTTTTCTGGATATTTGTGCAGTTCCCGTTCCAGCTTTATCTAGTGATACATTTAGATCTCCCCCTACAATGACTACACCATCAGCGTACTCCCGTAGTGTTCTCAGAGCTTTAATTATCCACTGTACTTGATGCTTGTTAGGAGCATACATATTTGCAAACATAATTTTAGTGTTATATAAAAGACCTTGTATTATCAGCAATCTACCTTCTGGGTCAGTATATTTTTTAACCACTTTAAAGGGTATAGTATGGCTAATAGCAATAGAAACCCCTCTAGAGGCTGAGGAGTGGGTCGCATGGTGCCACTGGGAATACGCTGTGGTGGGAAGTGCTGGAACATGGTTGTGACGGAAATGTGTCTCTTGCCACATTACAATATCCGCTTTGTGTTTATACAGTAACTGGAACACCTGTCTGCGCTTTTGAGGCGTATTCAGGCCATTTATATTATGCGACCAAACGTGTAGTTCAGCCATCATACCAATGTTGCAACCAATATGTCTGGGCGTCACCAAGTGCTCCACGAACAAAAAACATTAACAAATGTACAAAAGAAAGCCTAATCGCTTGAGAAATAGAATAACAAAAAATCACTACCTTCGGCTTTTCGGCGGCCCCCGTCCCCCGGAGCCAGACCCCAACCCCAGCCGCAGCCGTTGCCCGGGTCCCGCCCGGGGGGACAGCGCACACCGAATAAGTAAGAGGGGACACCGCAATCATATCCAGTGTCTATCACCCATTCCTTAATATAAAGAAATCGCACTCAGGGGTGCAACATATTATTAAGCTAAATGTATAACAAGCTGCTTATCGTAAGTGAGAACCAGGCAAATATATCTACCTTGTAAACAGTGACTCAGGTCATAAAAGATAAAAGATAAAACATGTTATCAAACATAAACCATATATAATACTTAACCGGAGCTGTCCCATGGCCCCTATGTCGACGCCATAAGCTGGCTAAGTGTAACACGAGGAACTTGGGGTTTCCAGCTCAAACGACAACTGACGAAGCTGTCTGTTTTTCGGAGGGAACTGCAAGGAAGCTTCTTCAGTTCACTTTTCAGGTCGCATCTTCCTCTGGCTGATTTTTCTTATTCTTAGGTGATTTCACTTTGCGCACCACTTGCCATGATGGATCTTTTGGCAAATCCGGGAACTGCTGGTTTGTGGCTACCGGTAGCCAAGATGGGATGTCCAGCGGTCGAATGCCTAGTTTATCCCAGGCCTTGTCCAAGTCTGATGGCGTTCTGATGATGATCTGTTGTCCGTTTTTGGTGGTGGAAAGTCCAAAAGGGAACAGCCAGCGCACAGGAAGCTTATGAGCTCGCAGGGCTTCTGTAAGAGGTTTTAACATTCTCCTTTTGGCCAAAGTGCTGGGAGCTAAATCTTGGTAAACTTGAATAGAGGCACCTTTAAAGTTTATGTCCCTTGAATCCCGGGCCGCTCTGAGGAGTGCCGCTGTATCCAAATAGTTAAGCAGTCCACATATCACATCTCGCGGCGGGCCTCCCTCCGGGGGCCTAGGCCGCAGCGCCCTGTGTGCTCTTTCCACAACTATGGCGGAGGCCCTCTCCTCCCCCACAAGCGCGGTAAATATGAAAGAAACCGCCTGGGGCAGACCCTCTGCTGCGACATCCTCCGGTATGCCCCGCAGACGGATATTTTTGCGTCTGCTCCTGTTTTCTTGATCCTCCAGTTGCAGGAGGGCTGAATTGAGATGTGAATGGCATGTGGTAAGTAAAGATTGCACGGACTCACTGTGTTGCACGAGTGAAGTTTGGGCCTCCTCCAGAGTGATCACGCGATTGCCAAGTTGCTTCAGGTCTGTCTTTATGTCCGCGATGTCCCTTTGCAGAGGCGATAGGGCTTTGTACAAGACCTTTTTGAAGAAAGATCGGGACGGGGCAGCTCCTCCACTTCACCGGCGCCTTCCGACATTGCACAGGAGCTTTCTCCATCAGAGTCTTCCTGTGTGTTCGCGTGCCGGGCTCCACTCGGCGCCATCTTGGATTTATGTCCCGGAGAAGTTCCTCTTCTTTTAAGGAATTTTTCCATCTCCGCCTGCTTTCTACCTGTTTTTGGTGTTCCGTGCTTATTCTCCTGCCTGTCCTTCGTGGTTTTCATCACTTTATACCGCTGTATAGCTTGTTATGCTGGAATAGGCTGTGACTGCAGCGAGGAGCTCAGAACTCAAGCTGCATCTCAGTCCGCGGCTAGCTCCTCCCCCCATTTCTTTGACCTATTCACTGAGCAGGCCGCACATGCTCAGTTTCAACTTTTAACTGCCTCCTGAGCTGTGATAGGGAGAGCTGAGACATGCCCCCTTAGCTGCAGCAGAAAAGACACTCCCTTGAGCTGTCATCTTGATATAAATCTAGTAGAGCAATGAATGGGGAGATCTCTGGATCCATGTGAGGTACAGGGCTGGTTCTAGCTTTGTTAAAAAGAGGTTGTCATGTACTATATGAGGTCTGATTTTCATTTTTTACATTATTCGTGGGATAACCCCTTTAAGGCCTCATGGACACGGCGGTTGCCTGGCCATGGCCGTATTGCGGCCCACAAACAGCTTGAATGGGTCAGCAATCTGGAAGGTCGGTGCGGAACGGAGGCACAGATCAGAAGCCCACTGAAGCACTCCATGCCTCTGCGTGCACTACTTTTTTGAGGTGCGGACCGTCGGATTCAAGTGAATGGGTCTAGGATCCGCATGTGGCAGCCCTACGGTCGGTGCCCGTGCATTGCGGGCCGCAGCACAGGCCTGGCCGGCACATGTCCGTGTGCATGAGGCCTAATGGGGTAGTGTTAAAAAGTAGTTATCCCTTACCCACAGTGCGCATGCTCGACCTGATGCTCTGTTCATTTCTGGACGCTCCAAGTGTACAGAGTGCCTGTTCTCATGGTCGGTGGGGCTGCCAAATGTATAAATATCCCCTATCTTGTGGATAGGATATAATGTTTGACAACCAGAATAACCCTTTAAAGGGCTTCTGTCATCAGGAACATGGTTATTAAACTGGCTGACTTTAGACATGTGCTAATGTCAGCTGAAGCTAATAGTCTTTGTCCCTTCTTTCTATGTGACTTACTATGTGACTTTGTGAAAAATTAACTTTTCCTGGGTGCAGCAGTTTTCCTGGGTGCAGCGGTGACGTCTTGTGCACACCTGCATGTCACTGCTGCAGATTATCACTGGGCTCAGCACAGTCATGTGGTGTATACTGCTGAGGCTTCTGTGGGCAGGAAGATGACGTCTGTGGTGCAGGATTGGAGTGAAAGGAAAATTGTGAGTATCTCTTCTTTTGTTATTTTAGCACATTTAGGGGGGAGATTTACCATCTCCTTTGCTCCAGAAAACAGCAACTTTTTAACTGCGCCTTTTTAAAAAATTCTCGCATTTGCCACTTTTTGCAAAGGGGTTGTGGCAAGGGAAGCGGGCGCGGTGAGCCACTCTGTCAAAGTTATCTTCCTTTACGCTAGTTTTTGAGTGCAAATAAAGTCAGAAATCTCCAGCAGCTCTGAACTGTCGTAGATTTCTGGTTAGGCACATGGCCTGCAGGAGGATGCTCCTAATTTTTGACAAGGTGTGTAACTCATCCTAAATTAGAAGCAACCTTTGGCATAGTATTGATAAATCCCCCCCTTAGTGTTCCTGGGGGAGTTTTAACTGAACTTGGACAGCCCCTTTAAGTGTCTATTCACATGAGTTATTTATCTATGTATTGACTGATTGGATGTTTTATAAAGCTTTTTATGTTATATGCAATTTGTAACCCTGCCCACCTGGGGGATGCCATTTTTTCTTCACTACAGTGAAGCATTGTGATGGCAGCATGGTGGCTCAGTGGTTAGCACTGGTGCCTTGCAGTGCTGGGGTCCTGGGCTCGAATCCCACATTTGCATGGTGTATGTATGTTCTCCCCATGTTAACATGGGTTTCCTCCTATGCTCCAAAAATTTGCTTCCTATGAAAGACCCTTGCTAACTACACGCAGTCTCCATGGATTTTCTGCCATATGTGGTTGTGTACTAATCAATTTACCAGTGTAATGGCCGTCCAGCAGACACAACCCTTTATGAGCTTACTACCTTTGGCTGTTAAGGTGCTTTATTGTGACATGTAGTGTTTCATCTGTGCAAATGTCCAATGAGCCTTACAGTATCAGTTATTATGATTTGGAGCAGGCCACTTGTCCTCTTCAAGAGCTCCATGGGCCTGTTACGTCTGTTTCTCCGCTATGCTGCACCTGCGCCACCTAGCTTTGAAGCTCAAGAACTGCACTTCTGAACAAATGGCTTTTAGCATCCACCTCACCATAAAGGCTCCATTCACACGTCCATGTGTGATTGCGGATCCGCAAAACACGGACACCGGCCATGTGTGTTCTGCAATTTGCGGACTGCACATGGCCGGCTCTATAATAGAAATGCCTTTTCTTGTCCGTGTATTCGGACAAGAATAGGACATGTTCTATTTTTTTGCGGGGCCGCGAAACGGAAGTGCGGATGCGGACAGCACACAGTGTGCTGTCCGCATCTTTTGCGGCCCCATTGAAAATGAATGTGTCTGCACCCATTTCGCAATTTTGCGGAACGGATGCGGACACATTCTACGGACATGTGAATGGAGCCTAAGGGTTCAGCTACATGGCGGCATGTCTTGCGTGATTCCAAATTGTAACCATTTTAGAACTGTGATTTGACTGTGAAAACACAGCCAAGTCACAGGTGGGTCATGTGTCGCATGTGACTTCCATTAAAGTCAATAGAGCAAAAAGTCGTGAAGGCGACACAAAATCCAACGTCTGCATTTTTTGTGACTATTGCATCACGGTCACACCATGTAATGTGTACCATTTTTACATGAAATGTCATGAAACACATGTCGCTATGTAGCCGACCATAAGGGTAACTGCATGCAATGCGGATTATGGAATGCAAAAAAAAGTGCATGCAATGCAGACACTTTTTCCTCACTGATTTTCGTGCAGTACCAGCAAAGTGAATGATATTTCACAAACCTCATGCACCATTGTTTTTAATTCTGTGCGGAAATTGACCTGCCGTGTGGATTTTAAATTCCGCATCATGTCAATTGTTTGTGTGATTCTTCACCTTATGTAGAGTGTTTTTCCCCATAGACTTCAATGGGGCTGTTAACTGAAAACAGAAAATCCTTACCAAAAACACATAAAAACAACACAAAAAATGCACCAAAACCACAATAAATAGTGTGGATTTATGTGCGGTTTTGATGTGGATTTTCTACACACGTCTGTACCGTGTGGTCTGCTGCGGAACAGTAGCAAATAATGTTTTGTTGTGGATCTCCTGTAGCTGAATGTCTCAATTTATTTCAATGGGGATGTAATCCTCACAGAAAACCACATAATTCACAAAGAAATACCCATCCTATTCCGTTGTGAAAAAATATGAAACAAAATCCACACAATAATCCGCCACGTGTGATGTCACCCTTATAACTTACCTCCCAATCGTCCTGGAACAGACAGATCGGTAGGACAGTCCCGAGTTTCAGTGGCTGTCCCGCGGTCCCGTTACGGGGGAGGTATGTCCCACTCTCTAGCAACTGTCCCTGCTCTGGAAGCAGAGACAGCTGCCTGTAATGATAAAGCAGAGAGCCATCATCTCTCCACATTACTTGTTTGTGCAGGGGGCAGGGCCAGCCGGCAGTCAGCCTTAGCTCCTCCTCCGCCACAGACCAGAGCAGCCAATGTGTATCCTGCTGCTGCTGCCGAAGGAGGTGAGTATGTAAAGTTTTTTTTTTTACTTTCTGTGAAGGGGGCACAGTCCTGGGCTTATTTCTGATGGGGCACAGTCCTGGGCATATTTCTTAGGGGGCACAGGTGGGCATATTACTGAGGGGGACACAGCTGGTTTGTTGGGGGCCACACTGTATAAGCGGGGCGCCTCCTGACTGCATGGGTTTAGTTGAGAGGGGTAAGAGGTTTTTCTACAAGTTTGTCCACTGGTAGAAGGTTTGAAGGGGTTAATGGGGCAAATAGAGGTTCAATTGAATAATTTAAATTAAGGTTGAAAAATAATAAAGCTGTGGCCGATAACCCACCATAAAGAGAAGTTTTGTTGTCCGTGTGTTTATTTAATAATTAGTGGACAATTTTGGTACTTACAAGAGTAGGGGTTATGCCCTGAGCAGTCATATTTCTGTGAGGCGGCGCAGCTGGGCATATTACTGTGAGGAGACACCTAACTGGGCATATTACTGTGAGGGGGCACATATTTGGGCATAGTCTGTGAAGGGGGCACAATGCTCACATAAATACTGTGTGGTGGCATAAAGGAGGAATAATTAAAATGTGGGGGCATTTAGGGGACTGGGTGGGATTAGGTGTTTTGTTATGTTTTGGGCGGAGTTAGAGGCATGGCTTAATGTGGAAAAGATTTGTTGTGGCTCGTTACACGCATAGTGTCCCTCTTCCTTCTTTTCAAAAGTTGGGAGGTATGTTATAGGCAAAATACACCATTAAGCCTGGCAGAGTGTAGACAGCAGCTTGTTAGTCTACTTACATACAAAGGTGTTGTGCTCTGAAACATAAGGTGAGCGGAGGCACAGAAGGGGGGTACCTGCGGGGATCTCCACTTGTTTAAGCCCATTAGAGTTGCCCCATAGGTACTGTTGTTTCTTAATGTAAACTATTATGCATTCATGGCATATTCTGAGGAGAACTGACAAAGTGTAATGCCATTGAAAGTACTGCCGCCAAAGTTAGCCACATGCTAGTTTCATGAATGCACGCAGTTCATAAATTTTTCCTCAGTTTTTAGACACTTTTTTTCTTAACAAATCTACCCCATCTTTTTTCATCATTAAACTGGTTATATTAGCAGCATTATAAGTTGATTTTCCAGTCCATTATAAATGGAATCCATGACACACATGTGAGCTGAAACCTGGGGTGTGTATCTATCTATCTGTATGTTCCTTTTTTTGCCCACTTACTACTTACCTTTATTATTGCTGATGGAGTGTATATTATACAGGGTGGCCTAGTAAGTAACCCGCCTCCAGCGATAGTATGACAAGATGAACAAGCAAGTGGATTGTTTTTTTTAATTACCCACAAGTCACAAAAGATGATGAAAATGATCCCCGTTCATGTCTCTTCTTCTTTGGACATGTTGGATTATGTTGGCTGATACTGCTTGTGAAGAAAAAATGTCTTCCTTTTTCCAGCAAGATGGGACAACATGCTGCACCTCAAGGCCATAACCCCTTGCTCACAGTTTGCTCCTCTGTAAACAGTCCATGAACCCGTGCCAGTGAGTTCTGTGAGGTGCAGCATGTTGTCCCATCTTGCTGGAAAAAGGAAGACATTTTTTCTTCACAAGCAGTATCAGCCAACATAATCCGATGTGCCAAGAGATGCATAGACCTGAACGGGGACCACTTTCAGCATCTTTTGTGACTTGTGGGTAATTAAAATAAAACAATCCACTTGCTCATTCGTTTTGTCATACTATTGCTGGAGGGAGCTACTTTTTCGTGGGCCACCCTGTATATAAAATATTGCTTACAAGGATACCAAATGGTAAAGGAAAAATATAAAGGGATGGCTGATGCTTTTCCTTTGTTTTGTATCCATTCCAGTGTTTGGTTCAGAAAAACTTCATGTGTGATTACTGTACTGATGCTGTCGGTGTTTGTAGTAAGCCTGGCCACCGGGATGAGAAGTGGCGGGCTATAGGCCAGGAGGTATGAAGAGGGGCCGGAGGAGAAGCTGGCTATGGAAAATGGTGGCTTAATACACTGTGTGCAGCCCACCTCTGTAGAAATATAACCTCTCATTGTTAGACTGCATTGTTAGCCTGGGTGGGTCTGGCTCTGGGGGAGCCCGCTGGGGCATCAGTAAGAATGGTAACACAGAGGGAGATAGGGAGGGGTGCTGAGCTTGGAGAGCTGCAGCTGGGTTCTTGTAGGGACTGTAAGAATGACCATTTTCAAAGGTTTAGTAGAGACCTGGATACCTGGAGCAGACTGAACGGCACCATTAGCAGAAGGGGGTGGTGTGATAACGGCTCTTGAGAGCAGGGCCTGGATTAGTGTAGATCAGGAATGCTCAACCTGTGGCTCTCCAGCCGTAAAACTACAACTCCCAACATGCCCTGCTACAGGCTGATAGTTGTAGGCTGTCCGGTCATGCTGGGAGTTGTAGGATTATCCAAGGAGGCCTGTGTGAAGTAACACAGTCCTAGGGTGGAGCATCCACAAAGCGTCATACTATGTTTAGTTTGTATTCAGGAACATTACGCAACATCGCCACTTTGTGGGTATCATAACCATAATGATTTCCTGCCTTGTCTGAATACTGTAATCATCAAGATTTATGTGCCACTGAAAGTGGAAAAAATTGAACTGTTTGACCTGAACTTAGTCTGATTGTTTTCATTAAAGGGGAATCACTTGAGAACCCCACATTACAAGCTCACAGGGTTGATATCTCTTTGCACATCCATATCTAGAAGAAATTAGGATGGTGATGTAAGTCACTATTTTCAGACATCCTGTTCTCAGGCAAATGTAATAACATAAAATACATAAAACATGTATTAAACAGCACAGAGCCATACAGAGTGATAAAGTGATATAATACTTAATAAACAGTTAATAGTGCAGTACAAAATTAAACAAAAAAATCACATACACTTACAAAAGTGAACCAATAACTACATAATGATGTAGCTACTGAATTAGTGCAAAAATACTGTGCTAGTTATAAAAAGAATTGTAGTGGCTTCATAGTAAGATCTTATTGTGTTTTTTATAATAGATCCAGTTCATGCTATTCCTAAAACAGTGCACACGATTCACCACTGTGGCATCATTGATACATTATAAAACATACACTCACCGGCCACTTTATTAGGTACACCTGTCCAACTGCTCGTTAACACTTAATTTCTAATCAGCCAATCACATGGCGGCAACTCAGTGCATTTAGGCATGTAGACATGGTCAAGACAATCTCCTGCAGTTCAAACCGAGCATCAGTATGGGGAAGAAAGGTGATTTGAGTGCCTTTGAACGTGGCATGGTTGTTGGTGCCAGAAGGGCTGGTCTGAGTATTTCAGAAACTGCTGATCTACTGGGATTTTCACGCACAACCATCTCTAGGGTTTACAGAGAATGGTCCGAAAAAGAAAAAACATCCAGTGAGCGGCAGTTCTGTGGGCGGAAATGCCTTGTTGATGCCAGAGGTCAGAGGAGAATGGGCAGACTGGTTCGAGCTGATAGAAAGGCAACAGTGACTCAAATTGCCACCCGTTACAACCAAGGTAGGCAGAAGAGCATCTCTGAACGCACAGTACGTCGAAGTTTGAGGCAGATGGGCTACAGCAGCAGAAGACCACACCGGGTGCCACTCCTTTCAGCTAAGAACAGGAAACTGAGGCTACAATTTGCACAAGCTCATCGAAATTGGACAGTAGAAGATTGGAAAAACGTTGCCTGGTCTGATGAGTCTCGATTTCTGCTGCGACATTCGGATGGTAGGGTCAGAATTTGGCGTCAACAACATGAAAGCATGGATCCATCCTGCCTTGTATCAACGGTTCAAGCTGGTGGTGGTGGTGTCATGGTGTGGGGAATATTTTCTTGGCACTCTTTGGGCCCCTTGGTACCAATTGAGCATCGTTGCAATGCCACACCCTACCTGAGTATTGTTGCTGACCATGTCCATCCCTTTATGACCACAATGTACCCAACATCTGATGGCTACTTTCAGCAGGATAATGCGCCATATCATAAAGCTGGAATAATCTCAGACTGGTTTCTTGAACATGACAATGAGTTCACTGTACTCAAATGGCCTCCACAGTCACCAGATCTCAATCCAATAGAGCATCTTTGGGATGTGGTGGAACGGGAGATTCGCATCATGGATGTGCAGCCGACAAATCTGCGGCAACTGTGTGATGCCATCATGTCAATATGGACCAAAATCTCTGAGGAATGCTTCCAGCACCTTGTTGAATCTATGCCACGAAGAATTGAGGCAGTTCTGAAGGCAAAAGGGGGTCCAACCCGTTACTAGCATGGTGTACCTAATAAAGTGGCCGGTGAGTGTATATATTTAACACAAAAAATGAGGAGATTATTACAATGTTAGAGTGTATAAATATAATATAATATAAATATATACTGCATTACTCTCATCTGTTAAGGAGGTTGTCTGGAATTTTTATGGCATATACACACGATATTTCATATATGTCTGATAGGGGCAGCTGCCCAAATCCTATGGATATGCCATAAATGTCCCAGATGGAACAGCCTTATTACCAGCTGAATATAATGCAGCATATATTTTACACTGTCACATAGTAGTTATTGGATACTTTGCCAAATACACTATGTGAATTACTACACAGATATAGAAAAGTTAAAAACTTGACATTAAATCTTCACATTGCCAGAAGCCATCCTGTATAACAGGAATACAATATCAATTTAAATACCAATAAGCTTGTGATCAATGTCTGATCTGCAAACTGCTGGTTACATGTTTTCAATACCTGCCCCTTACCATTGATAGGGGGCAATTAAAAGGGACGGACAAGCAGCAATAATAATAAGTCTTTGTAAAACTATACCATAACCATTTTTCATGTTTCTGCAGCTGTATACTGGGAATATTTTGAGAGTGGTCGACATCCAGACACGTACTGATTTCTTGCGTTTTTCTTAGAAGTATGCTTTCTTGGGTCTCTCCTTTACTATATAAAAATGAGCAGTCATGTTTCCCTGGAATATAATGTTCCTGCCACAGACGTCTTCAATTTACTTATCTGAAAGTGTTCTGTAAGTTGTAATCTTCACATTTCATAGCGACAACTTAGCTGTAAAGAATTAGGACTGTTGTACATCACAGGCCTGAATTCCTGGTGATCCAGCTGCGAAAATAGGTGATTCTAGAGTAGATACCAGGCTTGTTTTGTAAGGCACATCCATCTCCAAAGCTGACAATTCCAATAAGCACCCACTTGCCGTTATTTTGTGTGGTTACCAGTGGACCTCCAGAATCACCCTGGGGAGAGTGCAAGAAACAACATATTGAGGGGCATTTACAATCTATTCATGGCACTGCTGTGGCATTAAAAAGTTGAAAAATTATGGCACACACCATATTTGTGACCTTAATTAGCGACTTTATGTGCTTAGTGGGGTGGGGCTTAGATGAGGGGGAAGAGCGTAGGGGGTGGTTTTAGTGGAGGGGCAGAGCCTAGTAGGTGGGACTTAGTTTAGGGGGCAGAGCTTAGTGGTGTGGTTTTAGTAGAGGGGGCAGAGCCTAGTGGGGTGGGGCTTAGTGGAGGGGGCACAGCTTATTGCAGCCGACTGGATTTACTATACCTTATGCCAGAAACTGGTGTACGTTATAGCTCACATCTACGCCTGCCCCTAGCAGCCACAGACATGAGTTTCTGCCACACGGAGGGCCAGAGATGCGCCTAATTTATTGGGGGCATCTCTAGCACAGAGGGCTCAAGACTGGTGTATGGGAGCACCAGTCTTGATAAATGTCCCCCATTAGTTCCTTCATAAAGGTTAAAAAATATGTTAGACCATTGAGGAGAGACAGTGAGTGGAATTCAACCCTCATGTGTGAGAAAGTCAAAAAGTCACAATTGCACAAAGTAATATTTTTACAAAGCAATGTAACTTTTGGCAGGTTTTATGCCACGCTTGCAACTTTTCTGAAAGGTGAGTAGGACATGGACTAGGCTTAGAGGGAGATAATTTCATCATTTACACCAGAAACTGGCATAAATTATAGCTCAAATTTACACCATGTCCTACATGGCATAGATTTGAATTTTAGGCACACAGAAGGCCAGAGATACTCCTAATTTAATAACAGACATGTGCCTCTTAATATATTAGTGAAAACTAGATCAAGACTGGCACAGGCAATGCCAATCCTGATAAAATCCTCCAATGAGCTTTGACAAACATCAGGAACAAATATATGCCAACATGTCCATAGAAATCCATTAACCATAGGTGTGCTTCACTGCCGGGTGACAAGACTATATTAATGTTTCCATAACTTACCTGGCAGGCATCAATTTTTCCCTCAACATATCCAGCGCATATCATGGATGGTTGGATTAAATTTCCATACATTTGGGGGCTTCCACATAAATCTGAATTTATTATCCTTACTTCAGCTTGCTGTAGTGTTGGTGATGGCGGACCTGAAACCGAAGAAAATCATATTTTATGTTTCTATAAAGCTTTCAGATTTACAGTGGATGACTGGTCGATGCATCTGTGTTAGGCCATGGGTTCTCTATGGAGCTTCCATCGGCATGCTTGGCAGATTTGGGTCCATTGTTCAGTGAATCTGGCTGTTTGTGTGTTTTAGGCCACTTTCACACGACCGTATGCCCTCTGAGACATACGGTCCATGAGCGGGCCATATGTCCCGGAGCGGCGTTGATCATGCGCACGGGAGCGCACAGCATCATAGATTACAATGATGCTGTGCACATCGGGCCACCCATAAAATCATATGAGTGCGGGACAATAGGAAGGATCTATTAAAAAGAGAGCGAGGTGGGCATACACATTCAATAGCTGTCAGCTGAAAGTGTATGTGTATTCAATGGGGAGAAGGGAGAAAGCTGCTGAAAGACACCTCTGGTGGAATCTCCAGGGAGAACAAATGGATCGGGTAAAAATATTCACTTCACCCAATACTTCTTTCCCCTGCCATCATCTGTTGGGAAAAAGTTGGGAGCTCCCCACACACATTAGACTGTCAGCTGAATCCGCAATTATTGGCATGCTCTATATTTTTGGCGGGGGCTGCGGAATGGAACAACGGATGCGGACAGCACCCATTGAAATGAATGGGTCCGCACCCGTTCCACAAAATTGCGGAACGGATGCGGACTCATTCATACGGTTGTGTAAATGAGCCCTAAAAGAAATGTCTTTTTTTGCTCATTACAACCAATCCTAGCAAAGCATTAATTTTTCAAGAGCACCATAAGAAATGGAAGCTGGGCTGTGATTGGTTGCTATGGACAACAAACAAAGTTTTACTTTTAGACATTTACAAAAGGGTCCTGCTACATGGCAACACGTGTCACGTGACATATGTCACAGCAATGTCACACATTTTGTGCAATGATAGTCACTGATGTCGCAAAGCAACATGGATGCACTGTGACATTATTGATTATCATTACAAAAAAACTTTTCAGAGACAAGAAGTTCATGTGACAAATGTTGCTGTGTAGCTGTATCCTTTGTTAGGTGACTTGCTATGTAGCTGGACCCTTAAAGGGAATGTGTCACCAGTTTTATGCTTCTAGGTTCTAACAGCTCCAGCAGATGCCAATAAGTCCTGCTCACGGCTGTCCCTGCCCACCTGCATCTGATGAATATGAATATTCTCATGAATATCAGGACTTATTGGCATGTGCTGGAGCTGTTTAGTACAAAAGTGCAGCAAAATGGCTGAGTCAATTAAAGAAAGTGACCCAACATTTTGCTAAGGGGATCTGTCACTACAGATTTGCAGTAAACCCCCAAGTCTGTGCCGGTTTCCAGCCATGCCGTGACCATTATGTTAGTCTGGTATGGATAAAACATTTTTTTAATATGTTTAGCTATAAATACACAGCAAATTAATACAATTCAATTTTAATTAAACCGAGAATGGTACTAACCTTCGGATTCAAGTGCTCCCCATCCAGTAACGTAGCAAGACTTATTATCTGCAAAGTTCTCAGACATTCTTGGGAGACATACAGCTCGGGTATTTTGGTTAAAGTTAACTGGATCAGCCAGCTCCAGAAGGGCAATATCATTTTGGTGTGTCTCGCTGTTATAATTTTCATGGGTTATGATTCGCTTTAGCTTTAATCCATATTCACGCGTTAAGGAAATTTTACCCAGTACCACTGTCCACATATTAACTCTGTTATTACTGAAGTGGAGACATAAAAAGAGAGAACTCCATTGTAAAATATAATTTACTATACAGGATAGTATGCATAAAGCCTTGCTCCCATTTTACAGTCGGGCGGCCAGATGTTTGTCCAATAGGTGTTAAAGGGGTATTCCCATCTCAGACAATGTGGGAATATCGCTAGGATATGCCCACATTTGTCTGATAGGTGCGGGTCCCACCTCTGGGACCCACCTATATCTAAAACAAATCCTAACACCAGGCTGGCAAAGTGGTGGTCGGTGGTGTCGGGTCCAGCTACCACCAAGCCTTCTTTTTGGCTCGTAGTAAATAGTAGAGCGGCATACATTTCTATGGGGCCGACAGAAATAGCTGAGCAGGTCTGCTACTTTGGAAAGTCCCCTAGAAATGAATGGAGGGCAGCCGCGAATAAGCAGTGCTCCCTCTGGGAGTTTGCTGGCTCCATTTACGAGATAGGTGCGGGTCCCAGAGGTGGGGGCGATATGCCCCCATTGTCTGAGAGGACACAACCCCTTTAATGGAAAGCTATTCATTTCTATTCATACACAGATAACTGCTGTGAGAGAGGAGCTGGTTGCCTTGTTTTCATAACATCCTGGCATCCTGCATTGATGATCGGAGAACTTTCTTATGGCTATACATTTTTAGCATTATATGTGGCCTTTCAAGTGGCCATCCTTGTAATGCAACATTTATGCATCAGCTCTCTGCACTGGCTTAAAGAGGGTGGCCCTACCTCTATAATGTCCTAATTGACAGGGGCTGTATTTATCACACATCCTCCTTAAAGAAACACGTCGGTTCAAGAAAAAAAAGTTCACATTAACTGGAGAATGAACAAAATACTCACCTGATGTTCTCCTTTCCATCCTTTTAGCTGCAGATCTGCAGGCTCCTCTTTTACCATCCAAGATGGCCACTCTGCTTCTTAGACTACTTGATGCATGCAGTGCATTTGGTAGTACAAGACACTTTCTGCTGCCCTTGGATTGGCCAAAACTGCTCACATGAACAGTGCTGGCTAATCCTAGAGCAGGGCTGGACTACTGGGAAGTGTCTTGGGCTAACAATGTCAGTATGTATCAGGCAATCTTAGCAGTAGTGCAGCCATCGTGAATGACAGAGGAGGAGCCTGAAAAACTTCTGGCCACAGTGCACCAACAAGTATTAGCTGCAGTGTCCCATAACGATGGGCTCACATCACGGGTTTCCCATCCGTTTAACGTATACAAAAAACGTATACGTTAAACTGATGCCATACAGTTGCATCTGTTCACCATAGAGTTACATGGTAAAAAAAAAAAACAACATATTTTTTTACTGGACTGTGCAGGATACAAGAACGTGGTGTGCTCCGTTTTTGTATAATCAATAATGAGGGCCATTTTTTGTTATATGTCCCCATTAGAGATGAGCGAGCATGCTCGGCCGAGCATGCTCGAGTGCCATTTTTGCGTATTTGCGTACGCATTTTAAAATTCGTACGCTATTCATACGCATATTTTAATCTATACGCAAATGCGTACGAATAGCGTACAAATTCAATTTGTACGCTATTCGTACGCTATTCGTACGCTATTCGTACGCATTTGCGTATAGATTAAAATATGCGTATGAATAGCGTACGAATTTTAAAATGTGTACGCAAATACGCAAAAATGGCACTCGAGCATGCTCGGCCGAGCATGCTCGCTCATCTCTAGTCCCCATCTTTTATGTAAATCCCTGTTAATACTGTATAGAACTAAATATTTAGTACATATACTGTAGATTTTTGCTTTTACCATCTGCCTTTATATTATCCAGAACAACAGAACAGAATGCAGGCAGTGTCTGTGCAACATACAAATACATTTCTCAAGGTGCTGATAGTCAATTAATTATTATAAAGAATAAATAAAACCACTTACGCTTCAATGCAGTGGGCAGCGGTGAGAAGCCACCTACTGCTGATCAGTGATGCTCCACATTTATGATTCCCATTCAAACGCAAGCTAGCCTGCCATGGCCATGATCCAGAAGCCGCTGGGTCACCTCCTACTATTCTGCTTGATACTGAAGGTCCTCCAACACCACAAGCTGTTCAGAAAATATAATATGAATGCAATGTATTGCTTAAAGTTTAACTGATATATATATATATATATATTTTATTATTATTTTATTTGCTAGTTTAGTAGAGCTATACATCAGTTAGCCTGTCAATGATGGTCAAAAGATTAGTAATTCTGTAATTACCTATAATAACAGCTTTCATTAATGTCCCCTGTCCCTTTCCACTGGTCCCTTAAAAGACTGTTGCTATGGCTTTTCTGTCTTCCCTTTAGTGTAAACAGCAGACAGAGGAGCGGTTCTTCAAACTGCCTGCATTAGGCTTCAGAATGAGGAGGCGTGTCTCTCAGTAATCCCATCCAATTTGCTGGTAAGAAGTTGCTGGCTAAAGCAAGTGTGTATGTGAAGTGAGGGAAGGCAGTTTTGGCCTCAGAGAACTGGCAGAAGAGCCATCTTGAGAAGATCCTCAAATTGTAGGGTTCAAAACCGCCATAACGAAGGGAAAAGCTCAAGGAAAACAGTAGTATGTGAAGGAACTAAAGATTGAAGGATACATACAGGACCAGACACATATTAATTTCAGTGGTCTTCCAGTCAATGGAGGTAGTCTTCAGCTCCTCTGCTGATCACAGAGGCTTTTAACAGAAAAGGGTGTCTAACTCACCCACTTTGGTATTATTGAGTTAGTTAGGCATTAGAGATGAGTGAATGTGCTCGTTACGAGCTCTGTATCGCTCGTCTCCCGTGTGAACAAATGCCCGCAGGCATTACGGATCCGTCCTCAGCTGCATGTAAGTCAATGAGGACGGATTGTTTGGTATGACACTCATACCAAACGGTTCCGTCCCCACTGACTTTCAGTCCGGTGAGGAGGATGGAACCGTTTGGTATGAGTGTCATACCAAACGATCCGTCCTCATTGACTTACATGCAGCTGAGGACGGATCCGCACTGCTCGCTCATCTCTATTAGGCATATGTACATTGTATTCAGATTCTAGATGCCGTTGTTTGTCATACCAAACCTAATAGTGATGATAACTGAAATCATTTTGGTAGATGTAAACTAAATGAATGTTGTCTATTATTATGTATGGCAGCTTTAATATCCGTAGCCTAGATCAGTGCGAACTGGCTGTTAGCAGTTTTTGCATAGTAACAGAAATATTTCGAGTAATACCATCAGTGGCCACATATTGGAGCCCTTGGTCTATTAATTAACAGGTGCACTAATGCAGTGAACTTGTACACTAAAATGATATAGGTGTATTTTTCACAGAAGTTGTTTCATACTTACATAGTATCACAAATATAATCATTTTAAGTGTATTTTGACACATGTTTAGTGTTAAAACTACTGTGCAAAAGTTTTAGGAAAGTGTGGAAAATATGCCGCAAAGTAAGAATGCTTTAAAAAATAGAATTGTTAATGGTTTATTTTTAACAATTAACAAAATACAAAGTGAGCAAAGAAAATAGAAATCTAAATTAAACCAAATTAATATTTGATGTGACCATGTTTGCCTTCAAAACAGCATCAGTTCTTCTCGGTACACTTGCACACAGTGTTTGAATGAACTTGGCAGACAGTTTGTTCCAGACTTCTTAGGGAACTAACAACAGATCATCTGTGGATGTAGGCTTGCTCGAATCCTTCTGTCTCTTCATGTAATCCCACACAGACTTGATGATATTGAGATCAGGGCTCAGTGGGGGCCATATCATCACTTCCAGGACTCCTTGTTCTTCTTTACGCTGAACATAGTTCCTAATTACATTGGCTGTATGTTTGGGGTCATTGTCCTGCTGCAGAATAAATTTGGAGACAATTAGACATCCCCGATTGTTTTGCACAATGGATAACTATCTGACTGTATTTCTCAGCATTGAGGACACTATTAATCCTAAACAAATCCCCAAATCCATTTACTGAAATGCAGTCCCAGACTTGCAAGGAACATCATTATTGTACCACTCCACAGCCCTTTGAGTTGAGTTGACTGCGTTTGTTTCTACGTCAAAGGTATGGCTTTTTGGCTGCAATTCTTCTTATGATCTTATGAAGATTACTTCTAGCCAGACTTCTGTGAACAGTAGATGAGTGTACCTGGTTCACACTGGTTTCTGCCAATTCTGAGCTGATAGCACTGCTGGACAGCTTCCAATTTCAAATGGATGTAAGCATGATGTGTCTTTCATCTGCTGCACTAAGTTTGCAGCCAAGTTCCTTCAAAAATACTCATTTGATTTCTCTTTTGTTCTTTCACTTTGCATTTTGTTAATTGATATAAATTATTAATACTCCTTGTCACAGACAGTCAGTGTAGAACCAACTAAACAGTTTTACTTTTACCCCCCTCTTTATACAGGGATTTGGTCTTCATTGCAGGGAAACCACCAGGTTACTGCCTCTTTTAATAGTCCCAGTGTGGTTATTTGCTGGTGGTTGTCTGCCCACAGGGGACAGGGACACCGGTGTGAAGCACCGAGAGGGCAGGTAATACTTGTAGTTAGGAAACAAACAGGTCAGGGTAGGCAGAGACCTGCAAATCTATGAAACTAGTCCAAGGTAAGAATTAATAAAGTAAACAGGCTAAGGTCAAGCCAGGTCAGAACCTGTAAACACGCAGAGGTTGGTAAATGGGCAGACAAACAGAACAGCAGTTCTCCACTAGGAACTAGTAGGCTAGCTAAACTAAAGCTCAGGCATCTTCCCCTATGGCAAGGTGCTTTAAATACCCTAAAATGCCCAGTCATTGACTGGGGAAAACTAGGGTCCATGTGCTGGCCATTTAAGAGCCATTAAGCAGAGCTGGGAAGCCTAGGAGGGAAGCACAGGCCGCAGCCTGCAGTAGGGAAAACAATATAGGATAACGACAGTCAGGTCCGCTACTGGTGGGCAAAGGAGGGCAAGTGGTTCTGGACTGCTGGCACAGGAGACACTAGATGAATAACGTGATGCCCATGCCCGCTTGGGGGAGCAGGGCACTGGCGGGCACTGGCTGCCAGAAAAACACATCCATTTTTTAAAGCATTTTTACTTTGCAGCACAGGTTCCACACCTACCTAAAACCTTTGAACAGTACTGTAGATGAAAAGATTGGGGATGATTGTGATAGAGACAAGTACCATGAGAAAAAATATGCACAGTTTTGGTTAAAAACTCAGTTCAGTTATGTAGGAATCAGTGCTTATTGGGTATAAAATTCATTGTTATAACGCTAATTCATGTTAATATTTTCCCAAGACAAAAAAAAATGTAATTTTGCTTCCGAAAAGACAAAAAGCAAGCAGAATTCAAGTAAATGTGAGGAAGGTGAAAAAATATTCAGGAGAGGGCATCATTATAGCTGTGAACAAGGTGCATTGGGTGGAAGGTTGCACAAGCTTATAAAGGGGGTATGTCTATAGGTAAAATCATCACTGTATCACATTTTTGAGTGCACGTATTTTCTCAAGTTTCAAAAAAAAAAGAAAGAAAGAAACATGAAAAGGATGAGCAAATAATATTAAATATAGTATAAGCTAACGAGGTTACATCTTACCCCCATAGAGAAGTTTTTCTGCATCCTCGACCGTAATTTCTAAGAGAAAAGATCAACATTTAACATTAAAGAACATGTTCTCATATTTCTGGGTATAAAGTTATATATATATAAAGGACTATACATAGGATAGACCTTATCTCCGCCACCTTCCCTCCAACACCTAGCAATCAGATAAACTGTTTAAACTGGCCATACAAATAAGATTAAAATCACCAAATCCACCAATTTGGTCAATTATTTAATGAGTATAGGGGCATTCCAGCCGTACCCCAACCAGGGCGTACCTCCAATGGGGGTAGGAGAACCAGGCCCCAAATTGTCTCACACTCAAAATGAATTGTCAGCAAAGCCAACATAATCTGATATTATTAAATTAATACTACTCACTCCCAGAACCATGAACTCCTGCTGTCCCATGTACAGTCATGGCCAAAAGTTTTGAGAATGATACAAATATTAATTTTTACAAAGTCTACTGCTTCAGTTTTTATAATAGCAATTTGCATATACTCCAGAATGTTATAAAGAGTGATCAGCTTAACAGCAATTACTTGCAAAGTCAATATTTGCCTAGAAAATGAACTTTATCCCCCAAAACACATTTCAACATCATTGCAGCCCTGCCTTAAATGGACCAGCTAACATCGTTTCAGTGATTGCTCCATTAACACAGGTGTGGGTGTTGATGAGGACAGGGCTGGAGATCAATCTTACATGATTAAGTAAGAATGACACCACTGGACACTTTAAAAGGAGGCTGGTGCTTGGCATCATTGTTTCTCTTCTGTTAACCATGGTTATCTCTAAAGAAACACGTGCAGTCATCATTGCACTGCACAAAAATGGCCTAACAGGGAAGAGTATCGCAGCTAGAAAGATTGCACCTCAGTCAACAATCTATCGCATCATCCAGAACTTCAAGGAGAGAGGTTCCATTGTTGCCAAAAAGGCTCCAGGGCGCCCAAGAAAGACCAGCAAGTGCCAGGACCGTCTCTTAAAAGTGTTTCAGCTGCGGGATCGGGCTACCAGCAGTGCAGAGCTTGCTCAGGAATGGCAGCAGGCAGGTGTGAGTGCATCTGCACGCACTGTGAGGCGGAGACTCTTGGAGCAAGGCCTGGTCTCAAGGAGGGCAGCAAAGAAGCCACTTCTCTCCAGAAAAAACATCAGGGACAGACTGATATTCTGCAAAAGGTACAGGGAGTGGACTGCTGAGGACTGGGGTAAAGTCATTTTCTCTGATGAATCCCCTTTTCGATTGTTTGGGACATCTGGAAAACAGCTTATTCGGAGAAGACGAGGTGAGCGCTACCACCAGTCTTGTCTCATGCCAACTGTAAAGCATCCTGAAACCATTCATGTGTGGGGTTGCTTCTCAGCCAAGGGAATCGGCTCTCTCACAGTCTTGCCTAAAAACACAGCCATGAATAAAGAATGGTACCAGAATGTCCTCCGAGAGCAACTTCTCCCAACCGTCCAAGAGCAGTTTGGCGATCAACAATGCCTTTTCCAGCATGATGGAGCACCTTGCCATAAAGCAAAGGTGATAACTAAATGGCTCAGGGAACAAAACATAGAGATTTTGGGTCCATGGCCTGGAAACTCCCAAGATCTTAATCCCATTGAGAACTTGTGGTCAATCATCAAGAGACGGGTGGACAAACAAAAACCTACAAATTCTGACAAAATGCAAGCATTGATTGTGCAAGAATGGACTGCTATCAGTCAGGATTTGGTCCAGAAGTTGATTGAGAGCATGCCAGGGAGAATTGCAGAGGTCCTGAAGAAGAAGGGTCAACACTGCAAATATTGACTTGCTGCATTAACTCATTCTAACTGTCAATATAAGCTTTTGTTACTCATAATATGATTGCAATTATATTTCTGTATGTGATAAAAACATCTGACAAACACACATAAAAACCAGAGGGCAGCAGATCATGTGAAAATATAATATTTGTGTCATTCTCAAAACTTTTGGCCATGACTGTATATCTATGTTTCCCTGTGGACAGAAATGTCACAAGATTCAGCTGGCCAATAAGCAGAGACATTGGCCAGCTAAGTCTTCTGATATTTCTGTCATACATCTCTGGTGAGGCACAATGGGTCTGCCTCTTCTTCAAGTGTTATTGGCACTGCTTCCTGCCCGCAAATTAATTCCACCACCTAAGATATGGGCAGGTTAAGGTGCAATGTAGCTAGGTGATGTGAAACGCTTCCTGCTCTAGCCAACACCCAGGGGTACTCTGACTGTCTACTTACTGCTGGAGCCAGAAGTAAACTCACAAGTAGGAGATGAGTGCTTTAGGTTTACAATAATGTACCATACATAAACTTCCATATTTGTCCCACACAGCATAACAACTAAATAGAGCCATATTTTGCCATAATGCTGAACTGTTCCCAGCCAGCACCATAAATTGCCATATTGTGTCCGCATACAGCCAAAGAGTGCCCACAAAAGCAACTGGTGATCACAATATTTTGCTTACACAGAGCCCAGAGAGTGCCATACTTAGCAGAAATAGTAGCGGATACTGTCCCCTTTGTGTCATACTCTAGCCTGAAATTAACTTAATCATTATTTATGATATGTTTAGCATACTTATTATATTATTTGACACATATGCACCATCCCAGTATGTAACGTGGGTGTGACTTCAAAAGGTTAATCTATTTACATTTAGTTTTCACTCAGGATGCAAATTAAATTTAAATCACACCCCAAAAGCAGTCCACATATGCCAGCTACACAATTTGCTGCACCCATCGGTCATTAAGGCCTAAAAAATCTGCTAAACACAAGCACACACAGGCACACTCTGGTCTCAGGCATCAAACAGGTAAAATACTCTTTGAAAGGCTAAGGATTCTTAGAGAATACAAGGACTAAACATATTCAGGTTTAAAAAATGAATACAAAGGTCCAGTGTATAAAAAAAGACAAACTAATATCACATAACAATATAAACAGTTGTAAAATAAAAGGAAGAACATATCAGGGGACCTAAAGAGATTCTTCCTGCTTCTTTGGATGAAATAGAGCACACTCACTCTTGGCTGCCTTCAAAGTATGTGAACCCTACTTTACTGCTCCAAACATGTTTTATACCTTCAACTCTTGGTTCGTGGTTCAGAGCCACCCTTCTGGTTTATTTTTCAAATCCCCCATATGTGACTGGACAGTAAAATAATGAGGAGCAAGTGTTATGAATATTGAATTGTTCATTGTCCCTTGCTTCACCACATTGCATGGGATGGGTGATACTCGGTGAGACAGATGTCCATCTTTCCATCCTTTGAAGCTTGGACAAGACCAGAGATGTCAGAAGTCTCACTCTGTTTTTTCCAAGAGAGCTCTGGTTCCTGTTTTCCCATGATTCCCATGCACCCTATGAATTCTATGTATGCCCCAGCCTCCAACAACAGATATTGGGGAGTGGGTGGTGGAATTAAGCTAAATTTTAATATGCCTAATTGTTGACTGTAAGAAATTATGCTTACTTACTTCTCCTCATTGAAATAAACATACGAGAGTCAGGGATTGTCAGCTGAATATGTGTTTGGCTGCTAACTTTTTTTTTATATTTTAGGCTGCTTTTAGACATTTATTGCATATCCTATCCCAGGGGTATAGCTAAGGAAAAGCTACCAGCATTTGCCCAAATTGCTGAGTTCAGGGGAGCACCAATAAACTACTCTACCTTGGTCAGGGTTTTTATATATAGGGCTACGGCTTTGTATCTCAATGCAGAACATTTGTGATACTGTTCATCTTCAAACAAGATTAAATGCCATTTTTCAATCATTTATTTGGTGAGATTTGATCTAGATACCTCAAAAAGATATTAGACATTAGTACACAGTTCATTACCATCAGGTCAGCATGTACTGATCATGAATAGTTTGAAAGTATGGTAAATCCCAGAATTTCCTCATACTATGCTAATTTTATGTACTAATTTTATATACTTATTTTGTAATATATACTCATCTGCTATAAATAATATAAAACTAGTGTCATCTGGTCACAAAGCATGTGTCATTGTACATGTGCAAATTTATCATCAGGAAACTAGACATCTCCACCTATGCCTTCCCAGGAACTGCCAGCCATTTATACATCAATCTATGTCACAATGTCTATTCTCATGCCAAAAAGTCATGTGTCCTTCAGTGCCAGAAATTCTTCTGGGAGACTAAACTTTTTGTCATGCATGACACACTTTGGTATAACTTCCTTCAACTTTAAAGTGCACCCATCATATCATAAAACTTTTGGCATGTCATAGTGACATATCTGAAGTTTTGATCGGTCGGGGGGGGGGGGGGGTGTCTGTTTGTGGAGACCTGCACCAATAGCTGAAACTTAGAGCCATAAATGCTCATCTGAGTTCTGTGCTCCTATGGCTCTCCTTGGAGAGTGAACAGAGAGGTGTACAGGAGTGTGGAATATCATACCTATCAGCAGCACCCCATTTGTATCTGATTAGCTTTCTATACTCAGGATTGTTCAAAGCAAACTAATCTCTGTCTGGAGGAAGTTATTTCTATGCACCGTATAATGCAGGCTACCACTTGTTTGCTGCATGAAGACACTATGTCGGGGAGCTACATGTAGAATATGCATCTAGTGTTGAACTGTATGAAATCTGTAGTCACTGAGCTTCCTCTTTAGGTGTTGCAGGTAGCCACAATGAAAAAGACCCACCACTACCACGACCACAGGCCACCACCACAAGCCCCACAGAAGTGGCATGTCCAGTCATCATAGTATATATTCTATATCAGGCATGCCACTAGTATTCACCGACTAATGCACTAAATACAAGGCAAATAAAACAGCAGATGAACAGATCATGACTAGTGTTGAGCAAACTTGTGTTTTCAAGTTCGGTGTACAATGTTCTGGTTATCTGAGAATTCCGTTATGGATTCTGCTACCACAGAACATAACTTATGGTCCATAGGAACGGAATCCAAAACGGAATTCTTAGATAACCCGAACCCGAACCTTGTACGCCGAACTTGAAAACACAAGTTCGCTCATCCCTAAATCATGACAGGGGGTTGTGTCATCTGGGGCTTTGATGGAATATAGGTCTGATAGGTGCAAGTCCCACTCTAAAAAGGGGCCTCAAATTGAAGGAGAGCGCACCACGCATCTCCATGAATTTCTATGGGCGTTCCGAAACTGAACAACATGTGGATTACATAGCAGAAAATGCCAGTTTTCCACTGCAAACTTAGCAGATTTTACCTATGTGAGCATAGTTTATCAGTACCTGGTTCATGAACACAGTATCTTATTTTATGGATATTCTTGAGCAATGTTAAGCTAAAATAATTGATTATAAAGACCGGAATTCATTCTATGTGTTATCTGTTATAATATTGTATGAAGTCAGATTAATGGCTACTTACCAGACAACTCAAGTGAACTTTTGTCAATGTCAAATTGGGAGTTGGAAGCATTAATGAGATTGTCTGTAAATGTTTTCTCAGCAGCATCTGATGAAAATGTTTTGTTGTCAGCAACTTGAAACAGGATTACAAACTGTGGTATAATACTCCCAGGGCTGCAAAGCATTAGCTTCATTATTAACAAGAACAGACTTTCAAAAAGCAAAATACGACATCATTCAAAATTCACCTTAACGCAAAACAGCATTTGCTTTCTAATTGAACAGAAATGTTGTTCACACCAGCAGCACACAGTCTCCTAAGGCTGAGTTCACACTTCAGTAAGGCTACTTTCACACCAGCATTTTTGCTGGATCCATCATGGATCAGGAAAAACGGTTCCGTCATGATAATGCAACCGCCTGCATCAGTTCTGAACGGATCCAGTTGTATTATCTTTAACATAGCCAAGACGGATCCGTCATGAACTCCACTGAAAGTCAATGGGGGACGGATCCGTTTTCTATTGTGTCTGAGAAAACGGATCCGTCCCCATTGACTTACATGCAGCCATATTTTAATTATTTTTCTGTATGCTTGCTTTATGGATATGCACCCATGAACATGTATTGCTAGTCTAAATTTTCTTGTAGTATATATTGAGGGTAGCGGCCTCTTTTAGACTGAGCAATGCCCATCTGCCTGGGGCTTCTGAGCAGAGTATAAATGTAGCTGGTTCCTACACCTCCCTGAATATTGGAGGCTTAGGTAAGTCCAAGAGAGGCAGTCTGTTAGTGTTCAGTACCCATCTGCGGAAGCCACCTTGACGCCTGGTAGATGGGCCCGACACACGTTTGATCAAAAATGTGCGCAAAGAGCTTCTATTTTTTCAATTTTCATTTCTAGTAGGTATAATACCACTTTAATTTAGAATGATCCCCATTCCTTAGTTCTATTGTTTGCTTGTGAAATGTTGTGCAGCCATATTTTTATTATTTTTCTGTATGCTTGCTTTATGGATATGCACCCTTGAACATGTATTGCTAGTCTAAATTTTCTTGTAGTGACTTACATTGTGAGTCACGACGGATCTGTTTGGCTCCGTTTCTTCATGTGGACACCAAAACGCAGCAAGCAGCATTTTAGTGTCCGCCTCCAAAGCGGAATGCTGACTGAACTGAAGCAAAACTGATGCATTCTGAACTGATCCTTTTCCATTCAGAATGCATTAGGACAAAACTGATCAGTCTTGAAAGCATTTTTGCAGATCCATACTGTGCAGGTTGAAAAGACCACATAGGCTGAGTTCACACTTCAGTTATTTGGTCATTTACTTCCATCAGTGATTGTGAGCCAAAACCAGGTGCAGGTCAAAAACACAGCAAATCTTTCCCTTATATCTTATCTCTGTGGAGGTTCCAGTCCTGGTTTTGGCTCCCAATAACAGATGGAAATAACTGATCAAATAACTGAAGTGTGAACTCAACCTATGTGGTCATTTCAACCTGCACAGTATGGTAATGAATCAGACCATTCCTTCCCTAAAGCTGGTTATACGTACTAAATATGGCCATATACATTAGAGCTCATGCACACAAACGTATTTTTTGTCAGCATCCGATCTGCATTTTTTGTGGATCAGATGTGGACCCATTCACTGGGCCCGCATCCGTATGTCCGTTCCATGGCATCCGCAAAAATCTAGAACATATCCTATTCTTGTCAGCATTACGGAGAAGGATAGGACTGTTCTATTATGGGCCTCACGTTCTGTTCTGCAAAATACGGAATACACATCGCCGCTATCGGTGTCTTGAGGATCTGCAATTTGCAGGCTACAATTGTGTGCATAAGCCCTTTAGTCTGAAGTTTAACAATGAAAGTTTGTTTCAACTGACCAATAATAGACCATTATTGTTTAAAAAGAAGTTTAATCCCTTCAGAACCATGCAATTTTCCATTTTTGAATTTCCATTTTTAACCCCTGCCTTCCCACAGCCATGCCTTTTTATTTTTCCATTCACATAGACATATGAGGGCTTGGTTTTTGTGGGATATGTTGTACATTCTAATGACACCATTTAATATTGCATACAATTTAGTGGGAAACTGGAAAAAAATCCAAATGTTGTAGAATGTTAATGTTAAAAAAAAACAACACAATTCCGATGAATTGAAGGCATATGTGTAGTAATGTTGAAATGACAGTATTAGGCTTCATGCACATGACCATATATATTTTGTGGTCCGCAAAAAACGGATCCGCAAAAAATACAGATGATATCCGTGTGCATATTTTGCGGAACAGAACAGCTGGCCCCTAATAGAACAGTACTATCCTTGTCCGTAATGTGGACAATGATAGGACATTTTCAATTTTTTTGCGGAACGGAAATACGGACATACGGAAACAGAATGCACACGGAGTAACTTCCATTTTTTTTTGCAGATCCATTGAAATGAATAGTTCCGTATACAGTCCCCCCCCAAAAAAACGGAACGGACATAGAAAGAAAATACATTTGTGTGCATGAGGCCTTATACTCTGCAATACAAGAGCATAGCATAGTATAGTACAGCCACCAGTCTCACTGGATCTTAAAAAAAAAAAAAAGTGAAAATGAAAATAATAATAAAAAAATTAAATTAAAAAAAATATATACAATAATAACAAATGTTAAAAAAATGAAAAAATCACTCATTTATAAGATATTTAAAAATGAAAAAAATAATTTGCCTCATCTCCCCAAAACATTTAATTAAAAGTGATCAAAAAGTCATATGTATCTCAAAATGATACCAATAAAAACTGCAGTCCATCCTACAAAAAAATAAGCCCTCACACAACTATGTTGATGGAAAAATAAAAAACGTATGGAAAATTTTTTTTTTAATAAAAAGCAATTGTATGATATAAAAGTAATAAAACATCAAGAAAACAACACAAATTTGGTATTGCTATTACCGTATCAACCCACAGAATAAAATTATCCTATCAAATGCACAACATGGAGAACCCCATAAAAAATAAAAACAGAAAGAATTGCAAATTTTGCCCACTTCATCTCCTAAAATAAATGAAATAAAAAGTTATGAAAAAGTCATACATATCCCAAAATGGCATCAATTAAAAGTACAGATCACCCTGCAAAACATGAGCCCTCACAGTAAAACTGTGTCGGAATTGCTTTTTTTTTCAAATCCCACACCATTTGAAATTTTTGTTCCTGCTTCCCACTACATCATATACAGTATTACATGGTGGCATTGGAAAGTACAACTTGTCCCGCAAAAAACAAGTTCCCATACGGCTATGTGAATGGAAAAATAAAAAAGTTATGACTCTGGGAAGGCAGGGAGCTCAAAACGAAATTGCAAAAATGAAGAAAACCTATGGGGTAGAAAGGGTTAATACGTAGAAATTCAAAATGAGAAAATTGCTATTTTTTTCAAATTTTCTGTGAATTTGGGATTTTTTTTATAATATAAAGGTAAAATATATCGACCCAAATTTACCCCTAACATCAAGTATGTGGTGTCACAAGCAAACAATGTCAGAATGGCTTAAGTGATGGCTAATCTCCGGCACTTCAGATGTGGTGAAACTACAACTCCCAGCATGCTCCGTTAATTTCTATGAAGTTCTGAGAACAGCCAAGCAAATATACATCTTGGGAATGGTAGTTTTACCACAGCTGGAGTGCCGGAGGTTTGCCATCACAGGGCCGCCGCCACTGGGATAAGTCAAAGCATTCCATAGTTATTAGCAAATAAAGTGACACATATCAGAATTACAAAATTAGACCTGGTCACGGAGGTGAAAATTGGCTTGGTCGTGAAGGGGTTAATGACCTACGTGACTCAGAAGATGCGGACTACAATTGGGTTTATAAATAGGATTCGGATGTAGACCATAGTGCAACACATATGTGCCTGCTTGTAAATGAGGCATATGAATGCTCCAAGCCTGGTGGTTAATCATCCGTATATTTAGACTCAGAACACAGGTCTAAAGCACTTCTAAAAAGGAACTGCCATATTAAATGACCCCCTTCATTTACAATATCTCATCCATAGCACACTAAAATGTATGGGCTCTGCTGAGGCCTTGAAAATCTTGCTGCAAATAATGAGAGACTTGCTTCCTCTCCTCTCAAGATTTTGAGACAGTAATTTATATGCGCATAACCAACGTGTAACATCATAGACACGAGACAAACCAAGTCTTGCGTTATTTCCAGCAAGATTTTCAAGGCCTCTGCGGAACCCATACATTTTAGTGTGCTACGGAGAAGATATTATAAACAAAGTTTTCAAACTAATCAGGTGGGGATAGAGCATCCGAACCCGATTAGCTCAAGCCTAATTGCTATCATAGCACCAGTGACCACAGTTATGCAGACCAAGAAACCTGGACTTATGCAGTTTCACATATACACTTCGTTTGGCCAAGTACATACTGTATGTGTTTTCAATCGGGAAAGAGGAGAAAGCCGCTGCCAGGCACCTTTGAAGATGGCTTATCTCCTGGGAGACCTCTTTGTTTTCTAGAAATGTACATTTCAAGCTTACTTGAAAGATATATCTCCTTCTTTTTTAATAGTATGCAGTTTTGCCAGTGTATTACACAAACATAGCCCATAGATGATAATGTATGCCAATGAAAAGAGAAGTAAAGGGCCCTTTACACAAGTAGATAATTGTTTAAAGAACTTCCACCATTTTTTTTATTCTCTGCCCTGTTAGAAAGCTACATGATGTAAACTGTAGTGAAGATAATCTTCTTATCAGTGACTACATTTATGAGTTATAACCTCCCTTCTGCTTCTCAGCTGCGTCATGTGACCAGCACTTTGACTTTCCAAATAACACAGCATCTTATGTGTGGACAGGAAGTCAGTTTCTCCATATATTCCTATGGGAGTCTCACTCTCAGTCTTAGGCCTCTTTCACACGAACGTTGTGTTTTGCGGTCCGCAAATTGCGGATCCGCAAAATAAATGGATGTCGTCCGTATGGCATCCGTTTTTTTTGCGGATCCATTATAATAATGCTTATCCTTGTCCGTTTTGCGGACAAGAATAGGACATGTTCTATTTTTTTGCGGGGCTACGGAACGGGCATACGGATGCGGACAGCACACATTATGCTCTCAGTATTTTTTGCGGACCCATAGAAATGAATGGGTCGATCGGAGCCTGCAAAAAATACTGTTGTGTGAGGCCTAATAGGAATGAATAGAGAAGTAATTGATTGCCTGACCTGTGTCAGTTGGAGATCAGAGTGTTGGTCACATGACACAGCTGAGGATCAGAAGGGAGGTTATAACTCACAAATATGATCAGTGGTGAGAAGATTACCGACACTAGAATTTACATCATGTGCTTTTCTAACAGGTTATAGAATAAAACATTTTGTAGGAGCTCTACCTTAAAAATTGTAAAATCGGGTGAAAGTGATCAATTATCGAGTAGTGTAAAACAGGGATGCCCAACATGCGGCCCTCCAGCTATCAGGACATGTTGGGAGTCGTTCTTTTGCAATAGCTGGAGGGCCGCAGGTTAGGCATCCCTGGTGTAAAGCACTGAATAATCAAACAACAAGCAATAATTGCTCAGTTTGTCATTCATACTATTGCTGATGCAGACACTGAAATCATCTAATAATCACACAGGTATCTCTTATGGCACAGACGATTCCACAGTGGGCGTACAATGTAACTGTTTGCCTGACAAACAAACTGTTACACAATCGCACCGACAAATCTTTACACAATTCTCTGCGCCTCTGAAGGGTTGCCGTTAATAACTTGACCAATGACTATTTTGCACGTCAAATCAAATCAATTATTTGCTTATGTATAGGGGCCTTAACAATCTAGGATATTTTTCAGCTCTGTTTCCTTTTCTATAGAAATTTGGAATAGCTTACCTAAAGCTGATTACTTTGGACATATTGTATTGGGTCTTCAGCTCTGAGTTCGCAAAAGTTTCTTCTAACTGTGACCATAAAAAGAAGAAATATTAATATAATAAAACATTTAAAGGAGTTGTATGAAATTAGACAAACATGGCAACCTCTTCCAGAAACTGTGCCACATTTGTCCATAGGCTGTGTTTGGTACTGCAGCTCAGCCTCAGGCATTTGAACACTAGAGTCCATATTTCTCGACCAAGTATGTCCACTCCAAGTGTTTTAGCTATTACTGGTAATAGATACATATACAACAGGTAAGTTGTCCATAAGCCATTATTGTATACTTACAATTACTACAGTTTCTGCTGCTAGCATTCTGTATTGAAAGCTGCCACTGTCTTTGTAAATGTCATTGTAGTTTCGGTTAAGTATTCGGAATGAACCTCTGAAATAATGAGGATGATGATTGGGCTCAGAAAGTTGTTTAACTGTTCAAGAAAAAATGTGAAACCAGCAATAAATATTGATTCTAAATGATCATTAGAGTAGATTTTTATGGTGGAAGACTAATGGTGCATAATCATATAATATCATTCACTTGACTTGTTTGTTACATATATGAAATGGCTTAAAGAGGACCTTTCACCACTCCTGACATGCCTGTGTTAATAGCTTCATACATTCTCCATGTAATGACAATTCTGGAGCATCTATTCTTATGACTCTATGTTGTGCCATTCCTTTAATATTTGTACTAGAAGTTATGAGTGAATTGCTGGCAGTCTGCAGTAAGGGTACAGAGGGGTGGTAACCAGTTGGAGGTGTGTCCAGTCTGTGCAGGTACACCCCCCCAACTTGTTACCACCCCTCTGTACCATTACTGCAGACTGCTAGCAATTCATTCATAACTCCTAGTAGAAATAATAAAGGAATGGCACAACATAGAGCCATAAGAATAGATCGCTCCAGAATTGTTATTACATGGGGAATGCATGAAACTATTAAAACAGACATGTCAGGAGAGGTGACAGGTCCTCTTTAACTAAGAGGATGCTTGCTGTTTTATTGCACTATAGGTAATATGTACATAATACTGTAAATGAAAACCTGGTCCTCTGCTCTGAGGTTGAATGCACACAGTGTGCATGACCCCTTGTCCCTGCCACTCTGTTCCTGCTCCATGTCTTCAATGGAGTCATGTGGACAACTACAGCAGCCAATGACTGGCCTCAGGGGTGATATGTCTCCAAGTCAGAACAGAGTGGCAGAGAAGTGGTAAGCTTTAGAGATGAGCGAACGTGCTCGAAACGAGCACTGTACCGCTCGGCTCCCCTGCGCTCGCATTGGCGCAGGCAGCTGCTTCTGTCCTCCTCAGGAGGACGGAAGCGGCTGCCTGCGCCCATGCGAGCGCAGGGGAGCCGAGCGGTACAGTGCTTGTTTCAAGCACGTTCGCTCATCTCTAGTAAGCTTACATAGCTTACTATATTGATAATAGTGTGCATAGAAATCTAAAACATATTACTGGTTTATTCACAGGCACAATATACTATTATAAAGAAACGGGGTAACGGGGGTAGTGGTGAGTAGGTGTAATTACACCTAACCACCCCATTCATTTCTATGGGAAGAATCGCTTCCATACAAGTCTATGGAAGCGATTCTTCCCCTAGAAATGAATGGGGCGGTGAGGTGTAATTACACCTACTCACCACTACCCCTGCTACGGCCAGCATGTAAACAGTGAAGAGGAGGCAGCGCTGGTACGGCGCGCGCCTCCTCTTCAAACAGCAGATCGGCGGGGGTGCCGAGTGTCTGACCCCCGCCGATCTGATATTGATGACCTATCCTGAGGATAGGTCATCAATATATATAACTCGGAAAACCCCTTTAAGCCACATTCTTATCAGTATGATAAGAATTGAGCTATAATGAGTGTTTAGGAGGTCAGAGATAAGAAGCCATCAGCTGAGCTGCCTGATGGAACAAAGTGAAAACCCAGAGCCTGCTACTAGAGAAATTCAAGGCTGTTCAGAGACAGAGTTTCAACATTTATAATAAAGACCAACTGAACAAATTGATTTTTAGATCAAAATGAGTACAATGAAATAATAATAAAAAATTGCCCCAAAGGTGAACATTAAACAGTCTTTAACATACTGAGGACTGCGATTGTTTCTATACTTAGAAACTAACACACAGTACCGGTTTCATTGTACTGTATTTATCAGACTATAAGACGCACTTCTGTACCCTAAATGGGGGTAAAGTGGCAGTGAGTCTTATAGTCTGAATGCTAATGACCTCTTCCAAGCAAGCAGGAGGCACGGGGAGGTGAGGGCAGTGCTGCACTGGCTGTACTCACCTTCCCTGGTCTTCTTCTGGGTCCTGTTGTGGTGTCCTGACCGTGCACAGCAGCAGGACATAGTGCGCATAGGCGCACACTATGACCTGACACTGTGTACACAATGGGACCTGGAAGATGCGATGTAGCGGTGAGTCCTGGGTATGTGGCACCATCCGAGGCAAGCAAGGTACTTTTCTTTTTTTTTTTTAAACGTCTTATTTGAGATCTGATGGGGGCTGGTGGGTACAATCTGAGGCTGAGTGGGGAAGGGGAGGTTTGATCAGTGGCTGATAAGGTCTGATTGGGGGTCTGATTTGGGGTTTGATCTGAGTCTGATGGGGCTGATTTGAGTCTAATGGGGGCTGGGGGGCCTGATCTAAGGCTGATTGGAGGTCTGATCTGAGTTTGATAGAGGCTGGGGGAATCTGATGGGAGTCTGACCTGAGGCTAATGGAGGCTGGGGGAACTATAACAAAAAAGTTTTAAAAAAAGTTTTTAAAATATGACATTTTTAAAAAATATATATAAAATTCAAATCATGCCCTTTGCCCAAAATGTAAATGAAAATATGTAAACGATAAAAAATATACAACATGGGCATCACAACATACAAAAACGACAGTACTATTAAAATACAAAAATATTTATCCTATATACTGTAGCAAACGACAAAATTGAAAAAAAAGTCTGACCTGGAGAATAAAAGCAACACGTCAATTTTACAGTTTTTAAACGAAATAACCTCCAGGCTGAAAAGGTTAAAGAATGTCTTCTCTAGAGGAACTTCATTGGAACTGGCTCAAGGGGTAAGAAAAGGGAATAAAAGTTAGACCATTCTGACCTGAGTGGTAAAACCTTGTGCTATAATGGAGCCCCATTTTGATCTTCGCTATGGGGCCCTTCTCTTCAACAGTGCCTTGAAAAAGTATTTATACCCCTTGAATTTTTCCACATTTTTTTACATTACACCCAAAAACTGAAATCTATTTTACTGGGATTTTAGTGATAGACAAAGGGAAAAGAAAATGATACATGGTTTTCCAAATTTTTCAATCAGATTTTGTATTCAGTCTCCCTGAGTCAATACTACAGAGTAGCCCACGAAAAAGTAGCCTACCTCCAATATCTCCAAATCAGGCTGTCTAATAGTAAATCTCTCTTAACTGTCCACAGCAACAAACTAGAGGTCAGCTTTCATTATGTCAGAGTCCTTTTGGAACTGAAAGCTGAGCTCCGATTGGTTGCTATGGACAACTAAGACAGATTTACTGTTAGGCAGTTTGATTTGGAGATACTGGAGACAGGCTACTTTTTTGTGGCCTCCCTGTATGTAGGACCACCTCTCACTGCAATTAGAGCTACAAGTCTCTACCAGCTTTGCACATCTAGAGGCTTTGCTCATTCTTCTTTGCAAAATAACTGAAGCTCAGTCAGATTGGATGGACAGTATCTGTGAACAGCAATTTTTTCAAGTCTTGCCACAGATTCTCAATGGGATTTAGGTCTGGACTTTGACTGGGCCTTTCTAACACATGAATATGCTTTGATATAAACCATTCTGGCTAAATGTTTAGGGTTGTTGTACGGCTAGTAGATGAACCTCTGGCCCAGTCTCAAGTGGTTTGCAGCCTTTACCAGCTCTTCCTCTAGTATTGCCCTGTATTTAGTTAACATCCATCTCCCCATCAACTCTGACCAGCTTCCCTGTCCCTGTTGAAGAAAAGCATCCCAACAGCATGATGCTGCCATCACCAAGTTTCACAGTGGGGATGGTGTGTTCAAGGTCATGTGCAGTATTAGTTTTCTGCCACATAGCGTTTTGCAATTAGGCCAAAAAGTTCAACATTGGTCTCATCTGACCAACGTACCTCTTCTAAATGTTTGCTGTGCCCCCTACATGACTTGTGGCAAACTGCAAATGGAACTTCTTATGGCTTAGTTTCAAAAATGGCTTTCTTCTTGCCACTCTTCCATAATAAGAAGAAAGTACAGACAGGAGGAATCTATTTACTAATTAGTGACTTCTGAAGGTAATTGATCACACTGGATTTTATTTAGCGGTATCAGAGTACAGGGGGCTGAATACAAATGCACGCCACACTTTCCAGATTTTTATTTATTAAAAATTTAGAAAACCATGTATCATTTTCTTTTCATGTCACACATACTTGCTACTTTGTGTTGGCCTATCACATAAAATCCCCATAATATACATTGTTCTTTGTGGGTGTAACGTGAACAAATGTGGAAAAGTTGAAGGAGTATGAATACTTTTTCAAGGCAATGTATGTACACCACTGACTCTAGAGTCTTGTAATGAGAACTTTTCTTAAATGAATTATTTTATTCTAATAAAAGCTTAAAAAATAGCAAAATAAAATGAGTAAACGAATGACTTTGTTATTAATATTCTTACCAATGACCATATCTATCACAATGGTGGCAACGATAGCTCCAATGATAATGATGGTGGCCACGCTAATGACAGTTATCGCGATTATCTTGTGTTGACGAGGAGACTTTGGTGGTACATCTGCTTCTGGCATCCTAGAAAATACATAGTTCTGTGTTCAGTAATATTCTGAAAGGAACTTAAATGAGTTTTACGCACTGTTAGGGGGTTTCCAGGACTTTCCGGGTGTTGGACTCCCACAGATTTGATATTGACTACCTATCCTCATGATAGGCCATCAATATCTAAGTCCTGGAAACCCCCTTTAAAAGACCATGTCTAAATAAGGTCCAGCAGTTTGCCTGGTTTAAAATAAACTGTGTTAGTGAACATCAGGATGTATACAATCTGTTGGATCTGTAGGTGTGGAAAAAAAAGGCAATTACGCACGTTATACAGCAATTGGAAAAAAAAGGGTAACATACTCATTTATACAAATTTTTACATACTAGGATACAATGCAGCAGACCAGATGTAACGTCCAGTAAACCTGGGGTATTTAACATGGCTTTTCAGCATAACGTTATATCAACCCCAACTTGTAACTCTTTAGTTATCCACATAGCACATACTGTAACAATTTCTGTAATCTTCCCTGTTTCTGTCAGCTAAAATTCTCTCAGTGGTAAAAATTGGGATCCTATAAGGGTAGTTTCTTGACTTTCCACCACAATGTATGAAAAATACTCATAAATTATGGGCTGCTAACACGGTAAAGTATGGTTAATTCTTAATGTTTCTGGTGTGCTCTGTGTTTTAATTATTTGCCATTTGCAAAATTTCAGTTTGTTGTCCTAGATTTTTTTAAATGTTTAAAATCTGTCCTGATCATGTCCACACTGCCAATCCCCCACCCCCAATAATATCGGCTGATTGCATGAGCATTCTAGCAACAAAATTATAATGGCTTAAAGGGGTTATCCAAGGTCTATAATGTTCCCCTGACAGAGGTTGTACTTACCTTGCTCCCGCTTCTCATACCTCCATGGCCGCCATTGCATCTCCCCGTCGCACGGATGAAAACATCTCCAGGGGTCGGGGGGTTGCAGCCAATAGCAGGCCGCAACAGAAATGGGCCTCCCTAGCATTGTGGGTGATGCTAGGGAGACTGCTATTGGCTGCACCCCAACAACGCCATCCATGCGACGGGGAGACGCAGTGACGGTCGTGCCAGTATGAGAGGTGGGGCATTATAGACCCTTAACCCCTTTAAAGCATTTCTCTTGGACTTCTACATTGTTCTATATTGATATATTCTTAGAACAGATCATCAATATCAGATCAGCAGAGGTCTCACTCCAGGCATCACCACTAATCAGCTGTTTAGCAGTCATTCCTGCTCTGAAAAGTACACTGGACCCACAAAGCTCCGTCGACTGCTGATCCTATTCACTTGAATGATGGCAGTGTTGCAGTAACCAGCTCTGGTGACCACATGGAGGAGAGGACTGTTGCTGGCACCGGAGCTACTGTAGAGCAGTTGATCAGCAGCAGTGCTGGGAGTCGGACCTGATGTGATATTGATGACCTCTCCTAAAGATAGGTGATCAATATAAAAATCCTTGAGAACCCTTTTAATATTTCAGAGATTTGCATCTGCATCATTTTACATAATGAGGATTCTCAAGCAGAGGCCATAACATTTTGAGGATTTCCAACAATCTTTTACATAAAACCAGAAAATCCTTTAATAGAAAAAAATGGCTAAAGAAATTAAAACTGACTTAGATGTAGTAAGTTTTGTCACTGCTGCCTACCTAAATGGAGATTCTACTCAGTGGCTGCTCAAAGGCAATCGCAAGGCAATGGTTCTTTGCAGCTGTCAGTTCTGCTGCCTACTACACATGAGTCACAGAGCCAGTCGAGAGAAGGGAGATGCCAGCTGAGATGAACCCGATGAATCTATGGCAGGGGAGTGGAAATTGCTGAAGATATATGTCATTTTCACTAAGTGAGTCATTTTTTTAGCCAGTATTATTACAGGGTGAAAGAGGGCAGAGTTAATCATGGATGAATAGCAGTGTTAGATCTTTACAGGAAGAACCATTCCATGCAATGTCATATGACACTTTTATGTTATCATTACGATAAACTGAAAGCTCTAGAACAATGTGCCAAATTGTAATGGCATTTACTTAGGGAAACAATAAACCAGTACCTTGGAACAACTAAATCACCTGGCAGGTTTTAATGAATCTAATACATGTTTTTTTCTGTGCTATGTACCAACATTGGTGTTGAACCAATGAGAGGATTGGGACCTTAAAGTAGCCCTGGAAAAAAAAACTAAAAGTGTCCCCGCTTTGTAGTCCTGTCCAAACTTACGGAAAACAGGGCCAACACCAGGGGCGTAGCTATAGGGGAAACAAGGGAAGCGACTGCTTTTGGGACTGAACTCATAAGGGGCCCACCTAGGAAGAAGATGAAAAGATCTTATTGTCAGGGCCCCCTCAACAGTATTATAAAATGACTTTATATACAAGGACACTGTAGTGAATGGATGGAGCGGCTGCTGGGCCTCGTCTGAGAGAGTGATCTTGACTGGTAACAGGAGTGGGGGTTGTACAGGAGGACAGGGTTAAAAACAAGTTGCTGGGGGCCCCATTGAAAAATTTGCTGTGGGACCCCGTCATTTCTAGTTATGCCGCTGCCCAACACAAGTAGATGGTGCCAGCAATACTATATTGCAGTACATTATACCACCCTAGCTGATCCAAATACCACCAAATCTCCAGTGGAGCCTCTCTGTGGTGGGCAGCCCCAGATGCCATGTTCTGTCCTCCTACTCCATTTGCCTTAGGATGAAAATACAGTTGAATTCAGGAGGGGAGCGTCAGATCATTACTTGCCATTGCTGGCTGCCACTAGGAGGCCCCCTGGGCATCGGCCCACAGGGATGTTTAGATGTAGGTACATGTCCTGTCCGCCCATGGCGTTTGCAGACTCTACAATTACTAGGGCATCATGGGGCAGTGCCAGATAAAATTAAATGAGGTGATCGCTGGCACTGGGAGATCTAGAGAACAGTGTTACCAAGTGCTTAGTTTGTGATACCATTCCTCATGTCTCAAAGGGTTCTTAAGGACTGAAAGAATTGAAATCCAATTTGACCTATTCTTGTTCCCCTTCAATGACAGATGTTAGTCGGTCTGCCCCATACATACTAGCTTGTTTATTGATCAGCTGCATTCAGACTAGTGTTTTATTGTTATGTTTTTGTGAAATGAATTGATCATGAAGAATGATTTCACAGGTCCTGTTCCTTTCCATGGGACATACTGCTGCCAAAGTGTACTGTTTCGCAGTAATCAACAGTGGGTGTGGAAGTTTTTTGAAAGAGAACATGTCACGTTGAACATGGTGTCTAAGCTGCAGGCAGATTATTCTAGAATAGGAAGAGATGAGCAGATTTATATATAGTTTTATGAGAAAAGATTCCATATACACGTAACTTGTATTTCATTCATTTAAATTCCTGGTGTATACGTATTTGCCTGACTAATTACAACTTTAACACTCACTTTTTTAAATGTGGTGAGGGCGGGCTAAAATCACAGAAGAAAAAGAAAATTCTTTACTAAAAAAGGTGTGCACCAAATTGCCAAACATTTTTGCATCAGAAAACTGGCATACAGTGATTGATAAATACACCCCTTACTAGATTTCCTGCATTGTTGTTATTATTATTATTTATTATTAAAGCGCCATTCATTCCATAGCGCTGTACATATTAAAAGGGGGTTTACATACATGATACAGACAATTGCACTAAGCATGAAACAAGACTAATTACAAACTGGTACACAAGGAGAGAGGGCCCTGCCCGCCAGGGCTTACAATCTATGTGGTATGGGAGAAGGACACAGTAGGAGATGGTAAAGCTGGTCATAGCGGTATAGAGGCAGCAGGGTCACTGGTTGTAGGCTTGTCTGAAGAGGTGGGTTTTCAGGTTTCTTTTGAAGGATTCCACTGTAGGTGAGAGTCTGATATATTGGGGTAGAGAGTTCCACAGTATGGGGGCTGCACGGGAGAAATCCTGGAGGCGATTGTGGGAAGAGGTAATAAGAGGGGAGGAGAGAAGGAGGATCGGAGATTACGTGTGGGGATGTATCGGGAAAGTAGCTCTGAGATGTAGGGAGGGGACAGGTTGTGGACGACCTTGTATGTATTTGTTAGTATTTTGAACTGAATTCTCTGGGCAATGGGGAGCCAATGAAGGGATTGGCAAAGGGGAGAAGCAGAGGAGTAACAGGGTGAGAGGTGGATTAGTCGGGCAGCAGAGTTGAGGATAGATTGGAGGGGGGCAAGAGTGCTAGATGGAAGGCCACAGAGGACAATGTTGCAGTTGTCTAGGCGGGAGATGATGAGGGCGTGTACTAGCACTTTTGCAGACTCATAGTTGAGGAGCGTGCGAATCCGGGAGATATTTTTGAGTTGGAGGCGGCAGGTGGTGGAAAGGGCTTGGATGTGAGGTCTGAAGGAGAGGGCAGAATCCAAGGTAACTCCAAGGCAGCGGACTTGTTTGACTGGGGAGAGTGTGCAGCCGTTGATCGTGATAGATAGGTCTGTTGGAGGGGTTGTGCAAGATGGAGGAAAGATGATAAATTCTGTTTTGTGCATGTTAAGTTTTAGGAAGCGGGAGGAGAAGAAAGAGGATAGGGAAGATAGGCATTGTGGGATTCTGGATAGTAAGGTGGTGATGTCTGGACCAGAGAAGTAGATTTGTGTGTCGTCAGAATAAAGGTGATACTGAAAACCATGGGACTCTATGAGCTGTCCCAGGCCGAAGGTATAGATAGAGAAGAGCAGGGGTCCTAGGACAGAGCCTTGTGGTAAACCAACAGAGAGGGAGTGAGAGGAAGAGGTGGTGCAAGAGTGGGAGACGCTAAATGTCCAGTCTGTGAGGTATGATGGGATCCATGAGAGGGCCAGGTCAGTGATGCCAAGAGATGAGAGAGTTTGTATCAGAAGGGAGTGGTCGACAGTGTCAAAGGCAGAGGACAGGTCAAGGAGGAGGAGGACAGAGTAATGTTTTTTGGTTTTGGCTGCTAGCAGGTCGTTGGTGACTTTGGTAAGGGCAGTTTCAGTTGAGTGGTGGGTTCGGAAGCCAGATTGTAGCCGGTCAAAGAGTGAGCAGGAGGAGAGGTGAGATGACAGTTCAGAATGCACATGTTGCTCAAGTAGCTTTGAGGCATATCTGCACAATACTGGTATCTTCTTTGGGTTCATGTCCATTTCATCCCATGAACAAAAGATGCTGGTCTGAAATAGCCATCCGAGTTAATTACAAAATCTTTTTAATGTTATTCTCAGCAAATGTTAATTCTCCCTTGTTCAAACATGTAAATAACGTCTCTCTCCCTAGTTATGTATTTGCATACTGATATAAGGCACTGATGTGATGAGTTGAAGTTCTTCAGACAAATCTTGGGAGGTTGGCTATACATTCAGTATAATGTGGTCATTCATCACAGGAGTGCAGGATACCATCTGTATACAGCCGTACATCCTGATCATTTTCAATACCAGCTGGGTGGTGTAAAGTTCAGCTTTTTTGGCTGGATCAGGAATAGGGTCATGTAATTTATGTTTTGATGTAATTGCTTATTTCTTTTTACTTTTCCGTAATTTGTATTCATTATTGTTTAACCCTGTTGTTGGACTACATCTCAAGTAGTGCATCACAGAGCATAAACGGATAAAAAAAAATACAACGTTCCCTGCAAAAATATAAGCCCCCATATGACTATGTCAAAGGAAAGGCTGGCAATTCAGGGGCCATGTCCTTTCTGCTTCATCTCTGTTCCCATAACCATCACAGTTTGCAGACGCAGATCATTCTCTATCTCTGGTTTTACAATATTTTCACAAATGCCACACATAGGCTGCCATTTCAGAGGGAGAGGGTTTTCCAGCAGATAACATACTATATTTCCTACTAATTAACAGGTAGATTAACCCAGGTTCTGCTGTCAAGAGCCATAACCACAACACATCCTTCGCCAATGAGTTGATTCAGGCTGCTGCATCTAAAAACTGAAGTACCCAGACCACACTATAAAGGGTTTTATTTTTTCTGGGAGTAGACTATTGATGACCTGTCCTCAGAAACCACCGTTCAGCTGTTTGAAGGGACCATGGTGCTCCAGTGAGCACTGGCGTCTCTTCACAGCATACCAAGCATAACGCTGTACGGCAGTTGTGCTTGACATTGCAGCTCAGGCCCATACACTTTAATGGCACTGAGCTGCAGATAGGCCATGTGACCATTGACGTCCCTAGCCTAGGCAGAGGCTGTGATGCTCTGGTGAGTAGCATAATAGAGCATCACAGCCTCTTCAAACGCTCATCGGTGGCTATGCCAGGTGTCAGACCCCCAACAATCAGATACTGATGACCTATCTTCATCAATTCTACTCCCAGAAAAAACATTTATGCTGCCAGGTATTCAGGGCTCCACCACAGCTGTTCACTCTGAGCTGGTTTCAAACACAGCTGCAACTTGGAACTTGGGTCCGGCTGCAGCTTCCCCTAGTATGTGCCCAGCACCACTAATGATTGTTCCTGCCTCAGCAGGTTCTCCTAAACCTAAATCCACTCGAAAAGACAGTGGCCCAGATTTACTTATGTGTGTGCACCACAAATCGGTCTAAAAAAAAGGACGCAATTTGCCACACTTTAGCATATCTAGGGTTTCTACACTTTTTTCCAACATGCTTGGTGGGGCGGAGACTTAGCAGAAAGTGGAGGGAGCTTCACAGTAAAGGATCCAGGCCTAAGATGCGCCATTTTCCACTAACACTTTGGTGCAATTCTGGTGTAAATAGTTGTAATAGTTGATATAGAGTCAGAGAAAAATGTTTATCCTTGCACCAGATTTATCATCCAGCCTGAGCCTCTGTGATAAATCTGGTGGAGGTCTAGACAGCTTGTCTAAGCTTATGCCATCTCTGGAGCTCATGCACATGAATGTGTGCCACCCATGGAGATCCATTCACCTTAGATGGGTTTGGGATTTATTTCCTCCACAAAAAATAGAGCATGTTCTATTTTTTTGTGGTGTGGAGGCACAGACAGAAATGCCACGGAAGCACTGTGTAGTGCTCCCGTGGCCTTCCACTCCATGCCTCCATGGACTGCAACACGGGCACGGCAGGCACACATTCGTGTGCATGAGCCCACAAGGTGGCATATACACTAGATAGAAGATGGTTGTCGGTTGATGAATAAAAGATCCTTCTGGGAACGTTCTTTCAAAGAAAAATCTTTCATTCGTGAATGAAAGATCTTTTTTCCAGAGTATCGGACAAAAATATTAAATACGGCTGACTTCTTTTGAAACGATAATGTTTCTGTCAACAGTCGGCTGAAATGATCGTTCATTGTTAAATTTCAAACGGCTAACGATCATTTTGATTGAAATCATCAGTTTTGATCAACTTTAGATTAATGTGTATGGCCACCTTTAGGATTAGTAGATTTGGGCCAGTGCACTCAGCCTATACTACTTCAGTGGTGGCCTGCACAGAGCACTGCAAACCAACTTCTTCCACAGCTAGGCTTCCCTAGCCCCAGACTATCAAGCAGTAACTTGTTAGCTTACCTTCTGCTCCAGGACTTTTCTCAGCAAAGAAATCAAACTGTTCCACTCCATCCACACACACCAAGTGACTCTCTTCTCCTCAGGCCCTGCGTCACACCTCTCAGCCTCTGGTTCATGCGCTCATGCAGGCCCAACATTACTTCTCCTACAACAAAGCCCCTTGCCCCTAGTTCACAGCATCACTCCAGATCTTTACAGGCTGCTCAGATGTCATCGGCTCCTTACGTTTGCAGCACATATCCATATTCTGTACCTGGAAATAACACATACAGTGCCCCCTGAATAAAACTAGGCCCTTTGTTGTGCCTCCTGAAAAAAACTATGCCCTACTCTGTACGGTTGAATAAAACTTTGCTCCAGGCTATGCCTCCTAAATAAGATCATACCCTTGCTGTGTCTCCTGAAAAATAATATGTTTCCCACAGTGCCACCTGGATACATTTATGCTCCACATTTTTTTTTCTTGGAAAAAAAAATGATGCCTTACTGCTTACGCTGTGCCTCTTGAATAAAAAAACAGTACAACACCCAACGCACTGCCCTTGAATAAAACTATCTCCCCCTGTGCATCCTGAATAAAACTATGCCCCACACTGTGTCAGCTAAAAATAATATGTCCCATGCTGGAGCCCTCAGAATAAAACTATACCCCATTCTATGTCCACTTAATAAAACTATGCCCCACAATGTGGCCCCTTAATAAATGCATAGCCCATGCTCCACGCTGTGCTCCTGAATAAACTATGCTCCACTCTGTGCCCATGAATAAACTATGCTCCATGCTGTGCTCCTGAATAAACTATGCTCCACACTGTGCTCCTGAATAAACTACTGTATGTTCCACACTGTGCTCCTGAATAAACTATGCTCCATGCTGTGCTCCTGAATAAACTATGCTCCACACTGTGCTCCTGAATAAACTACTGTATGTTCCACGCTATGCTCCTGAATAAAATTATGCTCCTCCTGTACTCCTGAATAAACTATGCTCTACGCTGTGCTCCTGAATAAACTATGCTCCCCGCTGTGGTCCTAAATGAATTATCTTCCATGCTGTGCTCCTGAATAAACTATGCCCCACTCTGTGTCCATGAATAAACTATGCTCCACACTGTGCTCCTGAATAAACTATGCTCCACACTGTGCTCCTGAATAAACTACTGTATGTTCCATGCTATGCTCCTGAATAAAATTATGCTCCTCCTGTACTCCTGAATAAACTATGCTCTACGCTGTGCTCCTGAATAAACTATGCTCCCCGCTGTGGTCGTAAATGAATTATCTTCCATGCTGTGCTCCTGAATAAACTATGCCCCACTCTGTGTCCATGAATAAACTATGCTCCACACTGTGCTCCTGAATAAACTACTGTATGTTCCACGCTGTGCTCCTGAATAAAATTATGCTCCTCCTGTACTCCCGAATAAACTATGCTCCACACTGTGCTCCTGAATAAAATACTGTATGTTCCACGCTGTGCTCCTGAATAAACTACTGTATGTTCCACGCTGTGCTCTTGAATACAATTATGCTCCTCCTGTACTCCTGAATAAACTATGCTCCACACTTTGCTCCTGAATAAACTACTGTATGATGTACGCTGTGCTCCTGAATAAAATCATGCTCCTTCTGTGCTCCTGAATAAACTATGCTCCACGCTGTGCTCTTGAATAAACTATGCTCCCTGCTGTGGTCATGAATAAATTATCTTCCATGCTGTGCTCCTGAATAAATTATCTTCCATGCTGTGATCCTGAATAAAATTATGCTCCACGCTGTGCTCTTGAATAAAATTATGCTCCACTCTGTGCTCCTGAATAAACTATGCTCTACACTGTGGTCCTGAATAAACTATGCTCCAAGTTGTGCTCCTGAACAAAAGTCTGCCCCACGCTGTGCTCCTGAATAAAATTATGCTCCACGCTGTGCTCCTGAATAAAATTATGCTCCACACTGTACTCCTGAATAAAACCATGCTCAACACTGTGCTCCTGAATAAAATTATGCTCCACGCTGTGCTCCTGAATAAAATTATGCTCCACGCTGTGCTCCTGAATAAAATTATGCTCCACGCTTTGCTCCTGAATACAATTCTGCTCTATATTGTACTCCTGAATAAAATCATGCTCTACGCTGTACTCCTGAATAAAATGATGCTCCTTGCTGTGCTCCTGAATATTAAATTTTGCTCCACACTGTACTCCTGAATAAAACCATGCTCCACGCTATGCTCCTGAATAAACTATACTCTACACTGTGCTCCTGAATAAACTATGCTTCACGCTGTGCTCCTGAATAAAAGTATACCCCACATTGTGTCCCTGAATAAAAGTATGCCCCACACTGTGCTCCTGAATAAACTATCTTCCATGCTGTGCTGCTGAATAAAATTATGCTCCACGCTGTGCTCCTAAATAAAATGATGCTCCACATTGTGCTCCTGAATAAAATTATGCTCCACGCTGTGCTCCTGAATAAAATTATGGCCCAAACTGTGTTTTTAAAAAATATATATATACCAGGCTGTGCCCCTGAATAAAACTATGCCCCACATTGTGCTCACTGAATAAAATATGCCCTATGCTGAGCCTGTGAGTAAATACATGTCACACATTGTGGGCCCCCCATTAAAATATGGGCCCTACAATGTATCCCTGATTTATATACAGCCCCCACATTTCGCCCTCGATTAAAATATGGCAACTAGAGATGAGCGAGCATGCTCGTCCGAGCTTGGTGCTCGTTCGAGTATTATGGTACTCGTAAGTACTCGCTGCTCAGATGAGTATCTCGCCATGCTCGAGGAAATGGCAACTTCCGCATTGTGCATTTTTGGCGCCTATAAACTCAGCCAATCACAAGCCAGGAGACTCTGCGGTACACCCAGCATCACGTGGGGCCCATACATGTCGATAGCAGGGGTTGGCTGGCCTGATCAGGTGACCCTGGAATATACTAGTGACTGCCCGCGGTGCTCGGCTCAGATGCTGTCTGGATGTCGTTAGGGATAGAGCTGCTGCGTTTCAGGGAGAGTGTTAGGGCCTGCATTTAGTTCTTTGTTAGGCAGGAGTGATCTCAAAAGAACCCAACAGCCCTTCTAAGGGCTACAAGACATTTTTTTTTGTCTCCTGGCTGGGCTGGCTGGCACTAGTAGTGCAGCTATCGCCATATATAACCCTTTTTTTTTATTGTTATATCTCAGTGATACAAGTCCATTTCATACAGCAGTGTGGAACCATTCTGTGTGTCACAGTTCAGCTGTCCACTCACCACAAACCACAATCCGTATTTTCTGTCCAGGTGACCCATACTGTACGTCACGTCAGTGAAAAAGGTCTTTTGCTCTCACTTATACAGCTGCATTACAAAAATCTCTGTGCGACATTTGTCTGGGTTGCAGTCAAAATAGCCACCGTCAGCAGGGGCTGAGTTTGCTCTCTGATAGTTTCTGCAAGTCACGTTAAAAAAAAAATATATATATATATATATAAAAAAATATATAGAAAAAATATATAAAAAAAATAGTTTTTTTGTTGTTTTATCTCAGTGATACAAATCCATTTCACACAGCTGTGTGTAACCATTCTGTGTGTCACAGTTCAGCTGTTCAGTCACCACAATCCGTATTTTCTGTCCAGGTGACCCATTCTGTACGTCACGTCAGTGAAAAAGGTCTTTTGCTCTCACTTATACAACTACATTAGAAAAATCTCTGTGCGACATTTGTCTAGGTTGCAGTCAAAATAGCCACCGTCAGCAGGGGCTGAGTTTGCTCTCTGATAGTTTCTGCACGTCACGTTAAAAAAAAAATATATATATATGTATAAAAAAAATATGTATAAAAAAAATATATAAAAAAATAGTTTTTTTGTTGTTTTATCTCAGTGATACAAATCCATTTCACACAGCTGTGTGGAACCATTCTGTGTGTCACAGTTCAGCTGTTCAGTCACCACAATCCGTATTTTCTGTCCAGGTGACCCATTCTGTACGTCACGTCAGTGGAAAAGGTCTTTTGCTCTCACTTATACAGCTACATTAGAAAAATCTCTGTGCGACATTTGTCTGGGTTGCAATTAAGCAGACCAAGTCTGCCTAATCTAATAGTTTCCGTGTAATTGCTCCATACTGCACGGTACGTAATAACATACGTAATTTTGCTCTAACTTACCCACCTATATACAAAGCACAATCCGTATTTTCTGTCCAGGTGACCCATTCTGTACGTCACGTCAGTGAAAAAGGTCTTTTGCTCTCACTTATACAGCTGCATTAGAAAAATCTCTGTGCGACATTTGTCTGGGTTGCAATTAAGCAGACCAAGTCTGCCTAATCTAATAGTTTCCGTGTAATTGCTCCATACTGCACGGTACGTAATAACATACGTAATTTTGCTCTAACTTACCCACCTATATACAAAGCACAATCCGTATTTTCTGTCTAGGTGACCCATTCTGTACGTCACGTCAGTGAAAAAGGTCTTTTGCTCTCACTTATACAGCTGCATTAGAAAAATCTCTGTGCGACATTTGTCTGGGTTGCAATTAAGCAGACCAAGTCTGCCTAATCTAATAGTTTCCGTGTAATTGCTCCATACTGCACGGTACATAATAACATACGTAATTTTGCTCTAACTTATCCACCTATATACAAAGCACAATCCGTATTTTCTGTCCAGGTGACCCATTCTGTACGTCACGTCAGTGAAAAAGGTCTTTTGCTCTCACTTATACAGCTACATTAGAAAAATCTCTGTGCGACATTTGTCTGGGTTGCAATTAAGCAGACCAAGTCTGCCTAATCTAATAGTTTCCGTGTAATTGCTCCATACTGCACGGTACGTAATAACATACGTAATTTTGCTCTAACTTATCCACCTATATATTTTCTTGTTCAGATTGAACAAGTTTGTGGGTTTCAGTACAGCAGGCCCATTTATTTTATTTTTTTATATAATACACTTATATACAGAAAATGTTGAACCCCAGGGCTAAGGGACGAGGGCGAGGGCGTGGGCATTCAATTACTGCAGGGGGCAGAGGGCGTGGTCCTGGGCAGGGTGAGACAGTACCTGCTGATGAGGGAGCAGGGGAACGCCGCAGAGCTACACTCCCTAGCTTTATGTCTCAACTTACAGGGACACGTGGTAGAGGACTGTTGAAACCACAACAGTGCGAACAGGTGATGTCGTGGATTGCGAACAATGCTTCAAGTAATTTGTCCACCAGTCAGTCTTCCACGAAGTCCACCCACGTTACCCAAGGGAGCACTCCTCTGGCTCCTCCACCTCAACCTCCTTCCCCCCAGTCTGCCCCCTCCCAGGAAAATTTGGAATGCGATCCCGCATACTCTGAGGAACTGTTTTCTGGACCCTTCCCAGAGTCACAAACCACTTCTCAGGTTGCTGCTGATCTCGTTCCCGATGCCCAAGTTTTCCAACTGTCGCAGTCTGTGGGTGATGATGATGGAATCGGAGGATGACGAGGTGACTGACCCAAGCTGGGTTGATAAGCCGAGTGAAGACAGTGCTTCTGAGGCGGAGGCGAGTGCTGCACCAGAACAGGTTGTAAGAGGCAGTGGTGTGGCCAGAGGGAGAAGCAGGGCCAGAGCTGGTGCATCAGCAGCAACTGTTTCACGTAGTGAAGCTCCCGTGGCGAGGCCTAGATGTTCGCAAGTCTGGAGGTTCTTTAAAGAAAGTGAGGATGACCGACGGACTGTGGTGTGCAACCTGTGCCACACCAGGATCAGCCACCACTACTAGCCTAACCACCACCAGCATGCGCAGGCATATGAGTGCTAAACGCCCCACTCAATGGAACCAAGGCCGTTCACCTCCTGCGGGTCACACCACTGCTCCTTCCCCTGTGTCACTCGCTGCCTCTGCTAGTCAACCCCCTGCCCAGGACCCTGACATGAGTGCCTCCCGCCGGAAAACCACACCTTCGCCTCCACGATCCTCCACAGCGTCCACCAATGTGTCCCAGCGCAGCGTTCAGCTGTCTTTACAGCAGACGCTGGAGCGCAAGAGGAAATACAGTTCCACCCACCCACATGCCCAAGCCCTCAACGTCCACATCTCCAAATTGCTGAGCCTGGAGATGCTGCCCTATAGGCTGGTAGAGACTGAGGCCTTTCGCAATCTCATGGCGGTGGCTGCCCCTCGGTATTCGGTCCCCAGCCGCCACTATTTTTCCCGATGTGCCGTCCAAGCCCTACACCAGCACGTGTCACAGAACATCATCTGTACCCTGACCAACGCTGTTTCTGAGAAGGTCCACCTAACCACGGACACGTGGACAAGTGCTGCCGGGCAGGGACATTATATCTCACTGACGGCACATTGGGTTAACTTGGTGGAGGATGGGACCGAGACTGACCCTGGGGCCGCTCATGTACTGCCCACACCGAGGATTGCGGGGCCTACCTCCCTCACAGTCTCTCAGACGTACTATGCCTCCTCCTCCGACCCCTCCTCCTCCTCCACCGAATTACCATCCGTGGGCACGGCGCCTTCAGTCAGTAGCTCTAGGCGCAGCAGCAGTGCCGTGGGTAAGCGCCAGCAGGCGGTGCTCAAACTGCTGAGCTTAGGTGACAAAAGGCACACCGCCCAAGAGCTGTTACAGGGCATCACGGTGCAGACCGATCTGTGGCTGGCACCGCTGAACCTCAAGCCAGGCATGGTTGTGTGTGACAACGGGCGTAACCTGGTGGCGGCTCTGCAACTCGGCAGACTGACACATGTGCCATGCCTGGCCCACGTGTTCAATCTAATAGTTCAGCGGTTCCTCAAGACATACCCCAATCTGTCTGATTTGCTCACCAAGGTGCGCCGCATCTGTGCACATTTCCGCAAGTCAACCACAGATGCTGCCACTCTCAGGGCAGCGCAGCGCCGCCTACAACTGCCCACTCACCGACTGTTGTGCGACGTGCCCACAAGATGGAATTCGACATTAAACATGTTATCCAGAGTTTACCAGCAGCGCAGAGCGATTGTAGACTGCCAGATGTCAACTTCCACCAGAACTGGTAGTCAGGTCACTCAGATTCCTCAAGTCTACAATGAGGAGTGGACGTGGATGTCTGATATCTGCCAGGTGTTGAGCAACTTTGAGGAGTCAACACAGATGGTCAGCGGCGATGCCGCCATTATCAGCCTCCCCATCCCGCTGCTTTGCCTGTTGAAAAACTCACTGATCAGCATGAAGTCGGATGCTTTGTGCTTGTCACAAGAGACGGTGGAGGAAGATACGTCGCTTGATAGCCAGAGCACCCTCCGGTCTGTTTCTCAGCGCGTATTGGAGGAGGGGGATGAGGATGAGGAGGAAGAGGAGGAGGAGGAGAATGTCTGCAAGACAGAAAGAAGAGGGTACCAGTGCTCAGTCCTGTAACTCTTGAGCGTGTATGGGCTGAAGAGGAGGAGGAGGAAATGTAGAGTCAGGCCAGTGAGGAGAGGGAATTATTGCGTGTTGGGACTCTGGTGCACATGGCAGACTTCATGTTAGGCTGCCTATCCCGTGACCCTCGCGTTAGAAGAATTTTTTCAAACACTGATTACTGGGTGTTCACTCTCCTGGACCCACGGTACAAGCAGAACCTTTCCACTCTCATTCCTGCAGAGGAAAGGAGTATGAGAGTGAATAAATATCAACAGGCCCTGGTGCACAAGCTGAAACAATCCTTTGTGGTTCTGTGGGCCAAGTAGCGGGGGAGAGGAGGCGAGCAGGCAGCTTGTCCAGCACTGCTGGGAATGCAGGGGAATGCTCTCCAAGGCCTTTGCCAGTTTTATGTCACCCCAGCAAGACACTGTCACCTGTCCCCAGTCTAGGCAGAGTAGGGGGCAGCTGTACAGAGAGATGGTGAGGGAGTACCTAGCTGACCATACCAACGTCCGTAGCGATCACTCTGCTCCATACAACTACTGGGTTTCAAAGCTGGACACGTGGCCTGAACTGGCACTGTACGCCTTGGAGGTGCTGGCCTGCCCTGCCGCTAGCGTGCTGTCAGAGCGGGTATTCAGTGCAGCTGGTGGCGTCATCACCGATAAGCGTTGTCACCACCACACACGCCAGCCAAGGGGGCACTCCTCTGGCTCTTCCAGCTCAACCTCCTTCCCCCCAGCCTGCCCCCCTACAGGCCCTCTCTCCAAACAATTTACCCGGGTAGGGGACGTATTAGATATTGTACAGATTTTTTTTTGGTTCTTCTTTTAATTGCCTCCTGCGATAGACGGGAATCGAACCCAGGTCAACTGCTTGGGAAGCAGCTATGCTCACCACTTTACCACCAACAGCCACAGCAACTGATAAGAACAGATACTAAACTTGATGTAAGCCAACATTTCGACAATCGATAACCCGAAACGGGTCCGCCGTCGAGCCCGGCGTTCGGCCACCCTGAGCATTTCACATACTCTGACCGAGTCTGACACTGGGGCCACTCATGTACTGCCCACTTGGAGGATTGCGGGGCCTACCTTGTTCACGGTTTGTCAGAATTACTATGCCACTTTCTCCAACCCCTCCTCCTCCACCTTCGAATTACCATCCGTGCTTCACCTCCTGCTACCTCAGTCTAACTCGGTCACTCTGTTGTCACCGCCATGCTGCGTCAGGCTAAATTTTTGGGTGGCTCACCTGCTACCTCATCTAACTTGGTCACTTGTCGGTGTCACCGCCATGCTGTGTCAGGCTTATGCCTGCATCGTGTGGCTGGGGATAGGAGAGCAGTGCCAACATGGGCATGGGTGATGGACCTTCATTGCACCTAGTCGGGGGCTTCCCTATATATTCCCACCATGCCAGCCATGGGTTGTACATTAACTAATAACAGGGAAAACAAAAAAAAATATTTTACAGGAGGGTCAACCGCAGACACTCCAAAACAATTTTACATGAGGGAGTGTCTCCCCGTCTGCTATCGTGTTAGGTCAGGCTGTCAGTAGGTACACCACCTCTGTCGTCCGCAGAAGCGGCCACTATGAGGAAGGCCACGGCAAGAACATCCCCTTTTCAATTGAGAGCAAGTGTAGAATTGTAGGAGGATGACACTTTTCTTCGGCAGTGGATTCACCTTCCCCTTTATCATTGCCAGACAACAGTTGGTGAAAAAGTAATTGGCAATGATGAAGAAAATGTCACGGTGCAGTGGACCGTCTGTGACGCAAAACCTATATATTCCCACCATGCCAGCCATGAGTTGTACATTAACTAATAACAGGGATAACAAAAAAAATATTTTACAGGAGGGTCAACCGCAGACACTCCAAAATAATTTTACATGAGGGAGTGTCTCCCCGTCTGCCATCGTGTTCGGTCAGGCTGTCCGTAGGTACACCACCTCTGTCGTCCGCAGAAGCGGCCACTATGAGGAAGGCCACAGCAAGAACATCCCCTTTTCAATTGAGAGCAAGTGTAGAATTGTAGGAGGATGACACTTTTCTTCCGCAGTGGATTCACCTTCCCCTTTATCATTGCCAGACAACAGTTGGTGAAAAAGTAATTGGCAATGATGAAGAAAATGTAACGGTGCAGTGGACCGTCTGTGATGCAAAACCTATATATTCCCACCATGCCAGCCATGGGTTGTACATTTACTAATAACAGGGAAAACAAAAAAAAATATTTTACAGAAGGGTCAACTACAGACACTCCTAAACAATTTTTTAGGAGGGTCAACTTCGGACACTCCAAAACAAATTTTTGGGAGGCTCGCCTACAGACATTTGACTGCTACCTCAATCTAACTTGGTCACTTGTTGGTGTCACTACGCTGTCACCATGATGTGTCAGGCTTATGCCTGCGTCGTGGGGAGGGGGATAGCACAGCAGTGCCAGCATGAGCAGCGGTGTCACCTGCAGGCGGTGATGGACCTTCGTTGCACCTAGTTGGGTGCTTCCCTAACATGTGATGGGTATTTGCCTCACCTTTCTTTGTCTGGGTGAGCACAATTGCCATGAGGGTAACCACCAGGCTGTTGCAGAAGAATTTGGGGTAATGGTGGGATTAGGCAGCCTCAGAGGCATCCATGCATGCTGCCCCTGCTGTTTCCTGTCCATTTCCGTGGTGCTTCCATCATTTTCTGATGTTTCCAGGTTTTCACCCAGCCTTCCCTAGGCAGAGCCTTGGTCCCCTGCAAAAATGCTCGAGTCTCCCATTGACTTCAATGGGGTTCGTTACTCGAAACGAGCACCCGAGCATCGGGAAAAGTTCGACTCGAATAACGAGCACCCGAGCATTTTAGTGCTCGCTCATCTCTAAAGGCAACCACTCTGTCGACCTGAATGAACTATGTCACCCCACATGGTGCCCGTGGTTAAAATATGATCCTCACACTGTCCTTCCTGATAATAATATGGCCCTCATACTGTGCCCCCTGACAAATGACATGGATACAATTTAATCCAAAGCAGGCAGCCCTAACCATCTGACGCAGGCAGTGCTTAGTCTGACAGATAACCATCTAGTTCATGACTAGAACATTTAACAAGAAAACATTTTTAAAGAATGCATCCTTGGACCATAAACAGTACGGGACAGCATAAGGATCAACCCCTTGTAGGCAAATATGTACACAACATAGTAAGATAACACTGCCCAGCTACATTTGCTGTATAATGTTATTCAATACCTTTAAAGGGGTTTTCTGTAACCCCAGGATAGGCAATCAACATCAAATTGGCTGGAGTCCGACCACCATCTCCATCCACTACATATTGGAAGAAACTCTGTACATTTCATTCCTGTTTCCAGAGCTAGAGCTACTCCTGAACAGCTGAATGGCGGGAATGCGGAGTGTCGGACCCCTGCCGATCTGACACTGATGACCTGTTCTGAGGATATACCATCAATATGAAAATCCTGGAAAACCTTTAAGCAAGTTGCCTGAAGGCCACAGATGTCTACATCTCATACAGAATAATGAAAAGTATACAGATCGGAGCTTCTGTGCTGTATGAAATGCTCAGCTTTCTTCTTTAGATTTGGCATCAAATACTACTTACCTGGAAGATGTATGTGCTTCCATGCTCCTTCGTTGTAATCGTTGCTGTAATGAATATGCTGCTATGAACCTTTCATTGGTATGAGAAAGTTCTGAGCTCAAGGGTTGGACAATCCTTAAACAAGCAAACAAAAATGTGCTTAGCCTCAAACTTGTCTGACTGGTCCTGATCTACAGGTGACTTTAATAGTGTGCAAGAAAATAGTATTGACTTAATAATTAGTAAGTTATACCTACTTCCTCAATTAAACTTCTTGCAACAGAAGAAATGTTTTGGAAGGCTATGTTGGGACACTACAAAAATGATTAACGTTTCCACGTAGTGTGCATGGCTTTTGTACATTGAAAGCCTGAGGTGCTGCGGAGGTATGGTAGTGGAGCCTTCCTTGAAAAGCTGGTCACATGGTGTCCCACTACTGAGACCCTAAACAATCAACATACATCTGTGGAGTAACCTAGCAGGAAATGCTCAACAGCACCGCCACAAGGTTAAATAAGGCATTACAAAACTTTAAAAATGATTTTTCTAAACATGGGCAGGTATAGGGGGTTAGCACGTTCAAGTAGCTGGGAGTGTGCTTGGAAGACAAATTGGATTGGAGTACTAATATCTGTGCTGTGTTCAAGAAAGGTCAGTGGAAAGTGAGGTCTTTTGGATTGTCTACTAAACTTCCCTGGATCCTCTATCAGTCTGTTGTCACTAGTACTATTTTTTAAGTTGTAGTATGCTGGGGAATCAACATCAGTGCACTTACCAAGCTGGACAGACTGATAAAGATGCCTGGCTTGGAGGTAGGAGTCAAACTAGACACCCTAGAAGTCGTGGCAGAAAAAGGGACACAAAATGGTTTTCTGTGACCTTTATACTGATCACCTATCCTCTGTATAGGTCATCAGTATCTGATCGGTGGGGGTCCGACAACCAGGACCCCCGACAATCAGCTGTTTGAGAAGGCACAGACGCTCTGGTGAGCTTCAAAGTTTTTCTGCAGCTTACCAAACACACAGCACATTGTAGAGGGGAGAGATCCAGAGGATAGGTCATCACTATTAAAGTCTTTAAAAAGCTTATGCCCATTATGGATAATACCTCACACCCTTTGTGTGGACAAACAGAGCAGCATGTTCAGCAGAAGACTGATACAGCTGCGATGTACTAAAGAACGTCATGGAGCCTTCTTGTTTGTAGGGCTACTACTGATCTCCTGCTACATGAACTGTGCTAAGCTACGTCTTGCCCTATGTGACCTATTCATATTGTCATTTATACTATTATGATACTACCTTTTTCTTTCAGGATCAGTATGTTCTGTTATATATAGATCTCCAAAGCAAAATGTAATATGTACGTTTTGTGGACAAGAATTTTTTTTTTTTTGTTTTTTTACAGTAGGTCCCACTAAAACTGCAGGATGCACACAGACTGCATCTGTATTTTGTGGATTTGCGATTTGCAGACCACAAAACAGATATAATTGTGTACAGGAGGCCCAGGCAACACAGAATGCAAAGGAGTTGTCCCATCTTAACATTTATGGCATATCACTAGAATATGTATCGGTGTCGGTCCCAAAGTGAAGGCGAGTACATTGTGCATGTGCTGCTTTACCTCTATTCACTACAATGGGACTGCTGAAAATGGCCAAGAAAGCTTGAAGATATTTTTGTATAGTGTTAGTGGTGAATGGAGGGTGATCGCTCATGTGCAGCTAATCTGCCTACACTTCAGAGGCCCTGTTCTGGAGAGGTGGGACCCACATTTATTTCACATTTATAGCCAGTGGCATACATGCAGTAGAGGCAGACAACATGACTACTAAAGGGCCAAAGGGAGGAGGGGACCCGCACGGAACTTGTTCTTCTCTTCCCTGAGTGAAAACATGTATTTTCATGCAGCTTTCACTATGGGGAGCTCAATGAAAAGAGATTATTACAGTTTCCATGGTAATTGTATTAATTCCTGTTCAGTGAGCTCCCCCTAGTGATGGCTTCAGGCAGCAGGGTAGCTTTCTAATAGAAGAGAAGCAGGAGATTTATGTTTTCTGGTATAATTACATTGAGAAATATGGGGCTCAGAATTAGCGCAATATATTTAAAGTACCTGTTCCATTTTTTCTGACGTAAAAGTTTGATAAAGTGGGTGAGGCCAAAGGCAACTTTTTAGTTACAATTTGTCTTTAATTAAAATTTCTTGTAAAAAATTTTTGTAAACTCATCAGAAATCTTAGACACCTGCATTTTGCTATGGGGCCCTATGAGATTTGTGTACGCCCCTGTTTATGGCATAGCACTATTTTTGACATCCTAGCAATAAGCCAATAATGTTGAGAAGGGACAACTCCTTTAAGCAGAATAAATTTTAAATTAAAGAAAAAATTGTAATAAAAAAAATCACCCTCTGCCTTACCCACTTCTGTCAGAAAAAGTGGAACAGGTACTTCATAAATATGGAACTCATTCTAAAGACATTGGGGGCCATTTATTAAAACCGGCATTTTAGACGCTGGTCTTAATAAACCTTTAGCTGGTGGTGGATGTGCCAAATCTAGGTAGAGGCGCCAGCCCCTACATAACTTTGGTGTATCCAGCGCCTTGCTGATGTAGATTTAGACCATTTTGTACGCCTAACATAGGTGTGAAAAATGATAAATGAGACAGGCCTGCAGGCCCACTTCCTTCCCCACCCACAGTTGTGAAACTGTCTGGCTGAAGCCACCACTAGGGGGAGCACAACACATAGGAATTTATACCATTGACTGCATTGAAATGTATAAAACTATCTTTGCACTGAACTTTCCCTAGTGGAGGCTGCATGAAAATGAAGTACTTTTATATGTTGGGAACAGAAAAAGAAGTTCATTGCTGGGCCCCTACCCAGATCCCATAGCAGGCTCCTGGGATCATGTAAGGTATGCCACTGTTTCTAAAACATGCAACCCGTTTCAAAGAAAAACAAGCCACTTGTTTTTTTACTTGAGTAGATGTAGCGGCAGGGTTTTGAACAAATTATTGCTCTTGCGGTCCTTCGTTCAAACCCTTCTTCTCATAGAGTACATTGTTTAGACAAGGCGATGTGCTGCCAACATACATTTATTTAGCTGAATATCAGCCTTTTGATGACATACATTAAAGGGAAACTGTCAGCATTCCTGACGTGTCTGTTTTAATAAAATATTTCTATATCTATCTTCTGAAAATCCAGTTTATTTGGTATGCAAATGAGCCAGTAAGGTGCCCAGAGGCCACCCACCCCTCCTACATCACATTCAAGCCATAACTCTGCCCCTTTTTCCCTGCTCCCAGCATGAGGGCGGGCTTGGGCACTAGCAGGAGGCGTGCCTGGGCTCCTTCCTGCAAGAGTGACGCCCCTCTGGGCACCTTACTGGATAATTTGCATACCAAATAAACTGGATTTTCAGAAGATAGAAAACATCTATTGCTGAAACAAAGGCACATCTGGAAATAAGGTACTAGGTGCTATTAGGCCATGGCTTTACTTCAATAGCGATTATCCTGGTGACAGATTTCCTTTAAAGAAGAATAAACTTAAAGTTTTGGAATGGGAAAGTTAAAGTTCTGACATTAATACATTGTAAATGTTGTGGAATTGAACAGTTCATGGAAAGAAAACCCACCAAATAACTGAGTTCAAGCAGTTTTGTATGAAGGAATGGGCTAAAATTCAGTTTCAGTCATTGCTACACAAGGGGGTCACACCAGATACTGAATGTAAAGGGTCATATACCTTTGACACTCACACACATGTGATATCGGATCATTTTCCTCAATAAATGTATGACCAAATCCATCATGTTTGACTCATTTGTTTGATTTTATTATTTTTATCTACTTTTAGGACTTGTATGAAAATCTGACGTTTTAGGTCAAATTAATGCAGAAATATAGAAAATTCTGAAGGGTTCACAAACTTTCGAATGTTGGGAACAGAAAAAGAAGTTCATTGCTGGGCCCCTACCCAGATCCCATAGCAGGCACCTGGCTGGCCCTCATGTAAGGTATGCCACTGTTTCTAAACCGTGCAACACGTTTCAAAGAAAAACAAGCCACTTGTTTTTTACTTGAGTAGATGTAGCGGGAGGGGTTTGAACAAATGATTGCTCTTGCGGTCCTTCGCTGAAACCCTTCTTCTCATAGAGTACATTGTTTAGACAAGGCGATGTGCTGCCAATATACATTCATTTAGCTGAATATCAGCCTTTTGATGACATACAGTACAGACCAAAAGTTTGGACACACCTTCTCATTCAAAGAGTTTTCTGTATTTTCATGACTATGAAAATTGTAGATTCACACTGAAGGCATAAAAACAATGAATTAACACACGTGGAATTATTTACTTAACAAAAAAGTGTGAAACAACTGAAAATATGTCTTATATTCTAGGTTCTTCAAAGTAGACACCTTTTGCTTTGATTACTGCTTTGCACACTTTTGGCATTCTCTTGATGAGCTTCAAGAGGTATTCACCTGAAATGGTTTTCACTTCACAGGTGTGCCCTGTCAGGTTTAATAAGTGGGATTTCCTGCCTTATAAATGGGGTTGGGACCATGAGTTGTGTTGGGCAGAAGTCAGGTGGATACACAGCTGATAGTCCTACTGAATAGACTGTTAGAATTTGTATTATGGCAAGAAAAAAGCAGCTAAGTAAAGAAAAACGAGTGGCCATCATTACTTTAAGAAATGAAGGTCAGTCAGTCCAAAAAATTGGGAAAACTTTGAACGTGTCCCCAAGTGCAGTCGAAAAAACCATCAAGCGCTACAAAGAAACTGGCTCACATGAGGACCGTCCCAGGAAAGGAAGACCAAGAGTCACCTCTGATGCGGAGGATAAGTTCATCCGAGTCACCAGCCTCAGAAATCGCAGGTTAACAGCAGCTCAGATTAGAGACCAGGTCAATGCCACACAGAGTTCTAGCAGCAGACACATTTCTACAACAACTGTTAAGAGGAGACTGTGTGCAGCAGGCCTTCATGGTAAAATAGCTGCTAGGAAACCACTGCTAAGGACAGGCAACAAGCAGAAGAGACTTGTTTGGGCTAAAGAACACAAGGAATGGACATTAGACCAGTGGAAATCTGTGCTTTGGTCTGATGAGTCCAAATTTGAGATCTTTGGTTCCAACCACCGTGTCTTTGTGCGACGCAGAAAAGGTGAACGGATGGACTCTACATGCCTGGTTCCCACCGTGAAGCATGGAGGAGGAGGTGTGATGGTGTGGGGGTGCTTTGCTGGTGACACTGTTGGGGATTTATTCAAAATAAACCAGCATGGCTACCACAGCATCTTGCAGCGGCATGCTATTCCATCCGATCATTTATTTACCAACAGGACAATGACCCCAAACACACCTCCAGGCTGTGTAAGGGCTATTTGACCAAGAAGGAGAGTGATGGGGTGCTACGCCAGATGACCTGGCCTCCACAGTCACCAGACCTGAACCCAATCGAGATGGTTTGGGGTGAGCTGGACCGCAGAGTGAAGGCAAAAGGGCCAACAAGTGCTAAGCATCTCTGAGAACTCCTTCAAGACTGTTGGAATACCATTTCAGGTGACTACCTCTTGAAGCTCATCAAGAGAATGCCAAGAGTGTGCAAAGTAGTAATCAAAGCAAAAGGTGGCTACTTTGAAGAACCTAGAATATAAGACATATTTTCAGTTGTTTCACACTTTTTTGTTAAGTATATAATTCCACATGTGTTAATTCATAGTTTTGATGCCTTCAGTGTGAATCTACAATTTTCATAGTCATGAAAATACAGAAAACTCTTTGAATGAGAAGGTGTGTCCAAACTTTTGGTCTGTATTGTACATTAAAGGGAAACTGTCATCATTCCTGACGTAGTAACAGAAGAAATAAATCCCGGCACTCGCTGTCTTCAATCTTTTATCTTTATTCTCGTAGACGCGTTTCGGCTCCACCTGAGCCTTTATCAACTGAGCTAACAGACAGTATACACAGTTATGCTAAATATACACAAATACTCGGAAGTAACAAAATTTGTTAATTGAAACACAGGAAGTTACAACACAACTGACGTCACATACCGTTGTCTTGGTGACGCAGAAAAAACAAAAATACAAACAGAAACACAGAGCTTTGCATTCCTTGGTTCACTTAGATCCCGTCTAAAAAGAAGAATAAAAGATCATATAAATCAAGGGAAAATTTCCATTATATTTAATGCTCAGTGGGTACAACCCTAATTGTGCGCTAAGTGGGCTATTTCATATTCCCTGTTTAACCCCTTTGGCTCCAGGGTTTGAAGGGTATGGATCCAATATGCCTCTCGGTATTGTAAAATCTTTTTTATATTGCCGCCGCGGCGTGGTACCTCCACTTGTTCTATAATTTGATATTTTAATTGAGAAATTTGATGTCCTTTTTTATCAAAATGATATGGTACAGGGAATAGTAAGTTTTTTGTCCGAATAGTGGATTTATGCTTTCCAATGCGGTCTCTTGCATGCTGGATGGTCTCTCCAACATACAAGAGGCCGCACGGACACTTGATGAGATAGATGATATTGGTTGTCATACATGTGAAGTAGCCCTTAATTTTATATGGTTTCCCCGTGTGGGGGTGATAGAATGTATCACCTCTAATAACATTGGAACACTGTGTGCAATTTAAGCACGGGAATGTGCCATTTTTCCGAGATGCAATGAAGGTTTGTTTGGGGATTTTGATTGAACTCCCTATATCTGCCCGAACCAGTTTATCACGTAAATTGGGCGTTTTTTTATTACAGAAAAGCGGAGGGTTCTTAAATTCTGAAATTTCAGGATAAGAATTATGCAACAAAGACCAATGTTTTTTGACAATCCTGTCAATAGTATAATTTAATGGATGGTATTTATGTACTAATGGTACTCTTGTGATGTTTTTTTCTCTTTTAGGTGAGGTCGTGGTGTCAGAACTTGTTGTTTTTTGTACATCCCGTACAGCGTTATTTAAAATATGCTGAGGGTAACCTCTTTGACGAAATTTTTCAGTCATTTCTCTGAATCTATTCTTTTTGTTAATAGGATTGGAAACAATCCGATTTATTCTTTGGTATTGGGATTTTGGAATAGCCCGCTTAGTTGATTCAGCGTGGCTACTATCATAGTGCAAAAGGCTATTTTTATCTGTTGTTTTACGGAACAAGTCTGTTTCCAGTGTTCCTTCTATAGTCTTGATGACCGTAGTATCCAGATAATCGATTTTAATAGGATCACATGTCATTGTGAATTTCAATTCTGGCCATATGGTATTTAACCTTCCAAAAAAGGCCATGAGCGCCTCACGTGGCCCCTCCCATATGCAAAATATATCGTCTATAAATCTTTTCCAACATTTAATATTAGTCACATAGGCTTCATCAGTATAAACATATTTGTCTTCAAAATCTGCCATATAGGCATTTGCATATGGGGGGGCCACGTTAGCACCCATCGCCGATCCCCTTTTTTGTAGAAAAAATTGGTCCTCAAACATGAAGTAATTTTCATACAATACCACTTCCAAGAGGTCAATCAAAAATTCCTGTTGTTCTTTCGGCACAAAATGAGAATTCAACATATTTTCTACAGCCTGAATGCCCTTGGCATGTTCAATTGACGTATATAAATTCACAACGTCTATGGTTACCAAAAGACTACTATCTGAAGTAGTACCCATATTTTGTATAATTTCAAGGAATGCTCCAGTATCTAACAAAAACGATCTAGTATGTCTCACCATTGGGGTCAAAACTTTTTCAAGCACCAATGATAACGGGGTGAGTATCGAATTTGTGGACGCCACAATAGGACGTCCAGGGGGATTATTTAAGGTTTTATGCACCTTTGGCAATATGTAAAATACTGGGGTCACAGGTGAATAATTAATCAAATATTTCGCCATTTTTTCATCAATAATCCCCCTATTAATATATTTCTGCACGACAATATCGATCTTATTGCGAATTTTCATAACAGGATTGTGAGGCAAGATCTCATATGTTACATTGTCATTTAGTTGTCGTCGTATCTCCGCAACATACATATTGCGGTCCATTATAACAATGGACCCGCCTTTATCAGCCGGTTTCACAATTAACTCCCCATCTAATGTAAGTGATTGCAAAGCTAGGTAATCATCTTTGGACATATTATTCCTAAAACGCAGACCACCTTTATTAATATCATTAATCGTAATTGCTATGTCCCGTTTAACCCATTCAATGAATGTCTCTACGGGATGGTACTGTTTGGGTTAATTATTAATATATCATCTAAGAATTTGACACCACAACAATTAAACCTGTTGGAAAAGGGTCTGTCATTCAGCCCCGTAACACGCTTTGACTCTTTTCAATTGGACATTGATATGGAGAGATTCTATAGGACAATAAGATTGAAAACACATTTTCATGTGAAGGAATCTACAGACATAATAAAGCCTCTTACGGAATCTCCCCATATACTGAAATTGGAGACATTGGGGTTACGTAACCCAAGCACCTTTATGCCACCCAAACAGTACCATCCCGTAGAGACATTCATTGAATGGGTTAAACGGGACATAGCAATTACGATTAATGATATTAATAAAGGTGGTCTGCGTTTTAGGAATAATATGTCCAAAGATGATTACCTACCTTTGCAATCACTTACATTAGATGGGGAGTTAATTGTGAAACCGGCTGATAAAGGCGGGTCCATTGTTATAATGGACCGCAATATGTATGTTGCGGAGATACGACGACAACTAAATGACAATGTAACATATGAGATCTTGCCTCACAATCCTGTTATGAAAATTCGCAATAAGATCGATATTGTCGTGCAGAAATATATTAATAGGGGGATTATTGATGAAAAAATGGCGAAATATTTGATTAATTATTCACCTGTGACCCCAGTATTTTACATATTGCCAAAGGTGCATAAAACCTTAAATAATCCCCCTGGACGTCCTATTGTGGCGTCCACAAATTCGATACTCACCCCGTTATCATTGGTGCTTGAAAAAGTTTTGACCCCAATGGTGAGACATACTAGATCGTTTTTGTTAGATACTGGAGCATTCCTTGAAATTATACAAAATATGGGTACTACTTCAGATAGTAGTCTTTTGGTAACCATAGACGTTGTGAATTTATATACGTCAATTGAACATGCCAAGGGCATTCAGGCTGTAGAAAATATGTTGAATTCTCATTTTGTGCCGAAAGAACAACAGGAATTTTTGATTGACCTCTTGGAAGTGGTATTGTATGAAAATTACTTCATGTTTGAGGACCAATTTTTTCTACAAAAAAGGGGATCGGCGATGGGTGCTAACGTGGCCCCTATATGGCAGATTTTGAAGACAAATATGTTTATACTGATGAAGCCTATGTGACTAATATTAAATGTTGGAAAAGATTTATAGACGATATATTTTGCATATGGGAGGGGCCACGTGAGGCGCTCATGGCCTTTTTTGGAAGGTTAAATACCATATGGCCAGAATTGAAATTCACAATGACATGTGATCCTATTAAAATCGATTATCTGGATACTACGGTCATCAAGACTATAGAAGGAACACTGGAAACAGACTTGTTCCGTAAAACAACAGATAAAAATAGCCTTTTGCACTATGATAGTAGCCACGCTGAATCAACTAAGCGGGCTATTCCAAAATCCCAATACCAAAGAATAAATCGGATTGTTTCCAATCCTATTAACAAAAAGAACAGATTCAGAGAAATGACTGAAAAATTTCGTCAAAGAGGTTACCCTCAGCATATTTTAAATAACGCTGTACGGGATGTACAAAAAACAACAAGTTCTGACACCACGACCTCACCTAAAAGAGAAAAAAAACATCACAAGAGTACCATTAGTACATAAATACCATCCATTAAATTATACTATTGACAGGATTGTCAAAAAACATTGGCCTTTGTTGCATAATTCTTATCCTGAAATTTCAGAATTTAAGAACCCTCCGCTTTTCTGTAATAAAAAAACGCCCAATTTACGTGATAAACTGGTTCGGGCAGATATAGGGAGTTCAATCAAAATCCCCAAACAAACCTTCATTGCATCTCGGAAAAATGGCACATTCCCGTGCTTAAATTGCACACAGTGTTCCAATGTTATTAGAGGTGATACATTCTATCACCCCCACACGGGGAAACCATATAAAATTAAGGGCTACTTCACATGTATGACAACCAATATCATCTATCTCATCAAGTGTCCGTGCGGCCTCTTGTATGTTGGAGAGACCATCCAGCATGCAAGAGACCGCATTGGAAAGCATAAATCCACTATTCGGACAAAAAACTTACTATTCCCTGTACCATATCATTTTGATAAAAAAGGACATCAAATTTCTCAATTAAAATATCAAATTATAGAACAAGTGGAGGTACCACGCCGCGGCGGCAATATAAAAAGATTTTACAATACCGAGAGGCATATTGGATCCATACCCTTCAAACCCTGGAGCCAAAGGGGTTAAACAGGGAATATGAAATAGCCCACTTAGCGCACAATTAGGGTTGTACCCACTGAGCATTAAATATAATGGAAATTTTCCCTTGATTTATATGATCTTTTATTCTTCTTTTTAGACGGGATCTAAGTGAACCAAGGAATGCAAAGCTCTGTGTTTCTGTTTGTATTTTTGTTTTTTCTGCGTCACCAAGACAACGGTATGTGACGTCAGTTGTGTTGTAACTTCCTGTGTTTCAATTAACAAATTTTGTTACTTCCGAGTATTTGTGTATATTTAGCATAACTGTGTATACTGTCTGTTAGCTCAGTTGATAAAGGCTCAGGTGGAGCCGAAACGCGTCTACGAGAATAAAGATAAAAGATTGAAGACAGCGAGTGCCGGGATTTATTTCTTCTGTTACTACAAGTTTGCCACGTGCACCGCTGCAAGAGTTCATCGGAGTGCCGACCATATCATCTTTTAAACACATCATTCCTGACGTGTCTATTTTAATAAAATATTTGTATATCGCCTTGAAATTACAATTCTGGAGCGTCTTTTCTTAGCATTCTGTGTTGTGTGGTTCCTCTGTTATTTTTCTTGGCTATATATGAAAAAAATGACAACTGGGTATTATCATTTCCCCTTTCAATGTGGTGACGTTACTGATACTGGCTGATCTTGCTATATTGATGCCATACCTAACTACCTCATGTGACCGCTGAGGTCAGTTACTGGATGCAGCGATCATTTGGAGTAGTGATGTAATTCCAGGAAACTGCCAAGAACTACAGAAGCTATCAGCACAGCATTACATTGTAATTATATGTTATCCTGCATCACTGAATTATTAAAGAATGCCAGGATTTCCACATAACTATGTAAAACATACCTGATCTCACAAATGGGTTCATGCCAAAACCATGTGCTTCTGGATACATAACAGGAAATATAAATGTGTGATATGGAATCATATCTTGCATGACATGACCCTAATCATGTACCAGATTTGCACTCTAATTTCTATTATGAGTATCAACAAGATTTGTACAAATGTCTGTATGCAGATGTTGATTGCTATTTTAATCTTGTCACTGGTAAACAGCACTTTTTAGGGATTGTGTAACACCTAAGCTGTTCTTGACAAAGTCTACACTTTTTAGGAATTTGTACAGAGCTTTTACCAGCCTGAAGGGTCTGGAGATACCAGGCTCAGCACCTTCTACACAGCAGGCTAAGGCTGGCCATACACTTTATATAGACATCAGGTGAACGCTAGTTGGAAAAAATGTCAATAGTTTAGGTCCAACAAAACATCAACTTTATTGACATTACAGCACAATGACAACATGGCAGTATAGCCCAAGCAGAATGCACACTGGCACAGATTTACTAAGCCCAGACCGGATAATAAATGTGGTTCAGGGATGGACATTTTTGTCTAACTTTATATTGACTATTGGTTGGCTTAGGTTCAGGTTGTGTAGCAAATTGTTGCACTTTTAGCCTTGCCCCTTTCATGTGAAGCCGCATCCTTCCCCACTAAGCCCACCCCCTTTTTGAAGCTGTAGAAACCATAGTTGCACCAATTTGTGCCACTCATTAGTAAATCTGGACCACTATCTTCTCCAATGACACGTACAGTTCTTCATTTTTACACAGCTATAATATAAGGGTGCACAACTCAACTGACAGTTGGGATATTTGGCTCTCTTTATGAATGAAGCAAAACATTTTCTGAACATAGATGCCCAATGGCATAGGTAGGTTTAGAGTCGGACCTGCCTGACTGAGACCACCTTGGCGTGGGTTGGTGGGCACAGATGTGTTTTGATCAAAATATATTGACCAAGAGTTTCAGATTTTATTATATCAGAAGGAGGGCTTAGTCCATATATGATGCTTGCATCTACTGTGTTAGGGCTTTATTATTTGTTTTCTGTAGTTTTTTTCTCTTTATGAATGCCTGTATATTTCCTCCCTGATACAGGGGTACCTCTTATCACATCCAGCACAGCATCTCCTCAGGTCTGTACTCCTGACCCTGTGTCCTCATGCCGTATTAGGCTCTATGGCAACTCCACCCACTTGTCAGACTTTGCTCTGTGGGCAGGTTATATTCATTACGAACCAAAGATTATTTCCATTTGCATTAACAGAAACGTAGCATCCGGAATAAAGTTCTTCACAAATGGACGTGCTGTCTCCCTCAACCTTTTTGCTTGCTTAACCGCTTGTTTAAACTGGAGGGGGTTCACCACCCCTCTTGGAGACGTGCACCCGCTACTCCCTTTTTATCATTTGGTGTGCTGTTCAGCCTTCTTCTTTTTGACAGAATTCAGTTGTGTCACAAAATTCATTTTGTGACACAACATTCATATTGTTGCACAGAATTGTATTTTGTGACACAGAATGTCATTTTGTCACACAGAATGTCATGTCGTCTTACAAGATGTCTTTTTTTCACACAATGTCATATTGTGACACAAAGAATTCTACAAAATTAATTTTGTCTATACAAAATTCATTTTGAGTTACAAAATTCACCGTATACAAATGGCGCCCCTTATGGCATACCATGTGGTGAAATCTTCCTTTTCTCCCAAGTTTCTAAAGTGAAAAACAGAGTGTGCCATGTTGAGGCATACTGTACAGTACCCATTATACTCTTTGGTCTTAAACAGGCATTCTGGTAACAGCACATAAATATATACTGTATATATATTTTTCTGTAAAAATTCCATTTTTAACATACAATGGTGTTCGAAAATTTGTGAACCCTTCAGAATGTTCTATATTTCTGCATTAATTTGACCTAAAACTTCAGATTTTCACACAAGTCCTAAAAGTAGATAAAGATAATAAAATTAAACAAATGAGTCAAACATGATGGATTTGGTCATGCATTTATTGAGGAAAATGATCCAATATCACATGTGTGTGAGTGTCAAAGGTATATGACCCTTTACATTCAGTATCTGGTGTGACCCCCTTGTGTAGCAATAACTGAAACTGAATTTTAGCCCATTCCTTCATACAAAACTGCTTGAAAGTTATTTGGTGGGTTTTCTTTCCATGAACTGTTCACTTCCACAACATTTCCAATAGATTAATGTCAGAACTTTAACTTTCCCATTCTAAAACTTTAAGTTTATTCTTCTTTAAAGAAAATCTGTCACCAGGATAATCACTATTGAAGTAAAGCCATGGCCTAATAGCAATTAGTACCTTATTTCCAGATGTGCCTTTGTTTAAGCAATAGATGTTTTCTATCTTCTGAAAATCCAGTTTATTTGGTATGCAAATTATCCAGTAAGGTGCCCAGAGCGGCGTCACTTTTGCAGGAAGGAGCCCAGGCATGCCTCCTGCTAGTGCCCAAGCCCGCCCTCATGCTGGGAGCAGGAAAAAAGGGGCAGAGTTATGGCTTGAATGTGATGTGGGGGGGGGGGGGTGGCCTCTGGGCACCTTACTGGCTCATTTGCATACCAAATAAACTGGATTTTCGTAAGATAGAAAACATCTATTTCTGAAACAAAGGCACATCTGGAAATAAGGTACTAAGTGCTATTAGGCCATGGCTTTACTTCAATAGCGATTATCCTGGTGACAGATTTCCTTTAACCATTTGTTAGAATGACTTTAGGTTGTTGTCTTGTTGCATGACCCACGTTCTCTTGAGATTCAGCTCACAAATGTCCTGACAATTTTCTTTAGAATTTGTTGGTATAACTCAGGATTCATTGTTCCATCAATGACGGCAAGCCATCCTGTTCCAGATGCTGAAAAACAGGTGCAAACTACGATACTATCACCACTGTGTTTCACAGATGGTATGAGGTTTTTATACTGGAATGCAGTGTTCTCCTTTCTCCAAATATAACTCTTCTCAATAACCAGAAGTTCTATTTTGGTCTCATATGTCCATAAAATATTATTCCAACAATCTTCTGGTGTGTCCAAGTGATGTTTAGCAAACTGCAGATGGGCAGCAATCTTCTTTTTGGAGAGCAGCAACTTTTTCCTCGCAATCCTGCGATGCATATCATTGTTACTCAGTGTTCTCCTGATGGCTGACTCATGAACATTAGCTAATGTGAGAAAAGCCTTTAGTTGCTTGCAGGTTACCTTGGATTCCTTTGTGACCACGCACACTATTACACGCCTTGCTCTTGCCGTGATCTTTGTTGGTCAATCACTCCTGGGGAGGGTAATAATGATTTTGAATTTCTTTGAAGTTTTTTTAAATAAAGCGGGTCGCCAACTCACACATGATTGTCATCCCATTGATAGAAAATATCTGACTCGAATTTCACCTACAAAATTATCTTCCAATCCTAAAAGTTTGCATACTTTTACCCCTCACAGGTGTCATATTGAATCATTTTCCTTAAAAAAAAAAATTATTTGGTTATCTTGATCTATTTTTAAGACTTGTATGAAAATCTGATTTGATTTTAGGTCACATTTATGCAGAAATATAGAACATTCATAATATATCCAGAAGAGCATGTTGAGTAGCATGGCAGTGTGGGGGCAGGCATTATCTTGTTGGGACACCACTTCTCCTGAGTAAAAAAAGGCAGTAGGACTGGTTTCACAATGTTTTGGACATGCTGAAGGTTGGTCAACATTCCCTTTCCGACTACAAGACGGGAACAACCATGGTAGCTAATGGCGCCCCACACCATGCCACACCATGAGCCTGTGTGTCTCTGTACTATGTATAATGGCAGTAGGTGATCCATGAACTCTGATGTGGCCATCATTAATACCGGGGCAGAACCTGATTTCCACACTGAACATTACTGTTTGCCATTCATGCCTCCTTTCTACCTGCACCAGTGCAAGCGTTCTTGGCAATGATGGGAGGTCACTGGCAAATGAGCTAGTGGAGCGTATGAACCCAGTCCAAATTTAAATGGGCAGTTTCTATGGTCTTGGTGGTCACTGCAGGGTTTACTTCAGAACCAAGTGATGCCATACAGCAGCTCTTCTGGGACTGAACGCAATACAATGCAACAGCCGATATACAATGTATGGCACTGTGCTTGGTAAGCACAGAGAAGGCAGCGGCACTCACAGAAGTGTTGCCACCTTCTCAAACAGCTGATTGGCAGGGGTTCTGGGGATTGGACCCCTACTGATCAGATAATGATGAACTATCCTGAGGATAGATCATCATTGTCAAAATCTCAGAAACCCCCTTTAATTGTACAAATGGTGTACGTGTTCATCTGGCAGGAATGGTGAGGCAAAAAAACAACAGTGATGCCAGACAAAAAGAAAAGTCTGTGGAACATCTGCATGTAAAGAAAGGATCTTGGAACTTTGATCACTACATGTAACACCCTCAGGACTTCCAAATTGTAATAGTAAATTTTTTAGGTAGTGTATTTTTCTTTGTATACACAAAACTTTTTCAATAAATGTGTGGGTCCTGGATTCTCCACACCTTCTAGATAAATATATGGTAAAACAACATCCTTTGGGAACATGTTTTCCCATTAAACTGTGTAGACTTGTCGACATGTAAGTCAGATTTAGCCTATGATCAATGATCTCTATGACATGTTCATTTTGGAAACTAGTTTCTACATTTAATAACACTATAAAACTGTCTATAATTTTGATTTGTGTCCTCTACAGTTCATGCAGGTCCCGTCACAGCTTGTTTATTCTTCTATCTGGTACAGATTCTTAGAAGCAGCATATGTTTTTATTAACCCCTTCCTGACATTTTTACCTTTGTGACACAGCCTACTTTAGCAAATCTGACATGTGTCCATTTATGTAGTAATAACTTTGGAATGGTTTTACTTATCCAAGCCATTTTGAGATTGTTCTCTCGTGTGGTACTTCACACTTAGTGGAAAATTTGAATTAATGGTCTTGATTCATCATGCCTTCACTCCAGAATTCTGGCTTCATAAAGTCACAAAACAGGGAGCAAAAAGTTGCAAAAAAGTCACTCCAGTAAGAGCGTGGAGTAGGAAAACTGGAGTAGCTTTCAAGGCATTCTGAAGTTCTTTTTAACTGATGATCTATCCTCTGGACACCCTTGACCCCGCCGATCAGCTAGCGTCACCGCCTTCTCTCTGTTTTCCTTATGCCCAGTGACGTCACTACTAGTATCACTGGCCTGGGCGGGGCTAAGCTCTGTTCACTTGAATGGGGTTTAGCCCCGCCTAGGCCATTGATACTAGCTGTGATGTCACTGGGCCTGAGGGAAACAGAGAGAAGGCCACAGCGCCCCTGGAGCACCACTGCCTTCTCAAACAGCTGATCCAACACCTGGGGCCCCTGCCGAACAGATACTGATTATCTATTCAGAAGATAGATCATCAGTTAAAAAGAACTGCAGAACCTCTTTATGGATAAGAGAAAATTATCAAGCATCTGACATTTGATAAATGCGGCATAAAGAATGCCAGCACAGAGTCAGGCAAAACTGACTTCAAATAATCCCCTCATGATAAATTCCCCCAATATGTTTTACATATGTTTGTTGTTCAGTCACACCACAGGGCTCAGAAAGGAAGGGGCGCCATATGGTTTTTGAAAAGCAGATTTTGCTGGAATAGTTTTTGGATGCTATGTCACATTTGAAGAGACCCTGTGGTCCCCCTACACAGAAAACTCCCAAAAAGTTACCCCATTTTGGAAACTACGCACCTCAATGATTTTTTTTTGAGGAGTGTAGTGGGTGCTTTGTTGACCTCAAATATCATAACATTTAGAAACTCTTGGCTGTGAAAATGAAAAATTACATTTTTTTCCAATAAAATGTTGCTTTTTAAACGGTTCCGGTAGCTCTCTCTGTGTACTAAGCATATACTGGAGGGTGCTCTACCTTTAAAGGTCACCCAAAACCTTATAGTGTAAAAAGGAAAATTATATAGAAATGGTAGGCACACCTCTCACTGGTCTGTACAGGTAGGTATTTAATCATATATATTAAATAAAATCTAAATTAAACATCCAATTAATAAGAATACACAAAAACACAATTTAAAAAAAAAAAATAATATATATGTCCGGACATAAATGTCTCTATTCTCTATAATGGTATATCTTGATATCCCTCATTCAAGAATAGTCTTTGATTTGTTTTTTCTCCATTTAATATAGCATGGCTTGATATAGTAACACAATTGATAAAAGTCCGCTTCTTTATATCGTAACATCCACTAGCCCTTTAGCTAGTAAATGCTGTTCTCACAGTCCAGTTCTATAAGCAGCAGTATTTACGGTGGTGTACCCGATAGCGAGATATAGCAGAGTAGCCATTCACGCTATTATAGCATATAGTGGTAAGTTATTAGCTTTGTTACTCACGTCCCGAAGTGGTTCTATGTGCTGTATTCCCCGCTCTCCATCCTCTCCCCGGGATACCGATGCAGTCTATGTGCACTCTCTTGCCTCTCGTTCGGGAAACAAAGCTTGGAAATTTTAGTTCCGCAAGTGCTTTGAAAAAAACTTTGTTCCGTAACAGTTGGAACGTCTGTATACTACTTGAATGACTAGTCAGACAGTCTTCTTAGGCATGCCTTACTCTGATGCTTTATCGGGGTACTCTCACTTCAACCATACGCGTTTCGGTGTTTCCAACACCTTCTTCAGTGGTGATATCTACCCCTTTTCTTTTTTTGTCAATTTAAATAGGTTTCTTTTACCAAAGACTGGACCGGATTTCCTCATTTTTCAAAGAACTGCTGTGCAGGTAATTCACAAAAAGTGGACTGACAAAATATCTTTTTCCTATTAAAATACATTTTTCTATTTGCTTCTTCATAATATCTTTCCTTAAAACATATACATTAATACACATGTATCCCGTAACAAGCTAAAAAAATGTGAATAATTATTAAATGCGTTTTTTTGTAGTATTGGTGCGATTTCATTGCGTTTTTTTGGAGAATGCATTTTTTTGCATCTCTAATGACTATTATAGTAAAGACATCCATTCATATTTTACCTTAATATTTAATTTTGTGATGGAAAAAAGGGCTACAGTGGGGAGAAATGTTGGATAAACGTGAGGCTCAGGGGTAAGGGGAGGTGCTGGAAACGAGTGTACAGCCTGACCTCGATCTCCCGTCACCCCCAGGCCCCCACCCTATAGAAATCCAAAAATCTCGACCTCTGCATTTAACCCTTTTGGCATTAATGTTCCAAAATCAAAAATACGTCTGGATTCAGCTCTTGACATTTTGGAGATGTAGTTTCCTCCTCTCCAATGTGGTTTAATTTTTTCTATGGCTGTGAATATAGTTCCTTTCGGATCTTTTTTGTGATGTTCCTTATAATGTTTTGACAATGAGTGTTTCTCATACCCATTGCGTATGTTATTCACATGTTCAGCAATCCTATTTTTTAGAACCCTTTTCGTTCTACCGACATACTGTTTGCCGCAAGGACACTGAACTATGTAAATAACCCCCGCAGTATTACATGTCAAGAATTCTTTTATATGCCACTTGAAGCTGTTAGATGTTAGATTCTATCTCCACAGTCTTTTTCTTATTGGATGCTATTTTGCATCCACTACATTTTCCACATTTATAGAATCCCTTCATATTTGTCCATATTGTCATTGATGTTTCTTTTTTTATCATTTGACGGGTTGTAGGTGCTATCTTCACACTTATTGAAGGAGTTTTTGTATAAGTTATAATTGGATTTTTTGGTAACATATCTCCTATTATTTTGTCATTAAGTAACAAGTACCAATGTTTCTTTATGATTTTTTTCTAAAACTTTATACTGAGAATTGTAGGGGAGGATCAATCTAGTTTCTTCTTGTTTGTTTATACTATCTTTTTCCTTATTTTCAAAGAATATAGACCTTTCCATCTTTGTCACTTTATCTCGTGCTTCCTTTATTATAGTTTCTGGGTATTTCTTATTTAGAAATTCTCTCGCCATATCATCAGCTTCCCTATTAAAGTCTGCATCCAAGGTACAGTTCCTTTTAATCCTTCGGAACTGGTTGACAGGAATATTAGTCAACCATCTAGGGAGATGGCAGCTGGTATATAGTATGTAACTGTTTCTTGCAGTAGCTTTCTGGTATGTGCTACACATTAACTTTTGTTCTTTAACTGTGATTAATAGGTCTAAGAATTCTACTTGAGTTTTACTCGTCTTAGGAGTAAATGTAAGACCCATATTATTTTCATTCAGTGAAGACAGAAAGGTCTCTAGTTGTTCCTCCCCTTTGTCCCAAATAAAGAAAATATCGTCAATGTAGCGCCGCCAGAGTACCAGACCCCCCCCCAGCTCGGGTAGTATGATGTCAGATTCCCATTTCACCATAAATAAATTGGCGTAGCTGGGGGCGAATCTGGTTGCTTTTGCCTCAGATTTTTCATTTTTTTCAAGGGGTAACAGGAGAAAGAGACCCACGATTTTTTATGTATTTTCTACTGAACACAACAACCCATATGTAGTCTTAATCTGCTGTTTGGGCCATAAATGTGGGCATAATCTTCTGTTTGGGTACGCTGCAGGATTCAGAAGGGAAAAAGCAACTTTTGGCATTTGCAGCGCAGATTTGATTGATTGGTTTACGGGCGCCATGTTGCTATTGAACAGCCTCTGATGCAACCATAACCTAACAACCATACGTTTTTTATTTTTCTCTCAATGGAGCTCTGTGAGGGCTTATTTTTGTGGGATAACTTGTCATCATCATTGGTTTTATTTTGGGACACATATTTTTTTCACTTTTTATTTCGCCTTTTGGGAAGTAGGATAAAGAAAAGGCACCAACTCTTTTACTGCTTTTCGGTTATGCAGGAAAAGTAACATGTTATTGTTATTCTACTAGATATATAGTTTTTTTTTTTACATTTTACCACTTTTACTCAAAGCTTTTTTGAAAAGAAAGTTTTTTTGCATTGCCATTTTAAAATTTTCTAGCGATGATCTTGAGTGCTCAATTTTTATAGGATGATGTTACATTTTCATTATTACCATTTTGGGATACATATGACTTTTTGATCACTTGATGTTATGATTTTTGGGAGGTAATGTGACCAAAAAATGGCTTCTCTGGCATTTTTTTTATGTATTTACTTTCTTACAGCGTTCACCTGATGAGGTAGACATGCGATACCTAATATGTCTATTTTTACAGTTTTACACAATAAACGCATTTTTGAAAAAACTCATGCTTTCATGTCGCTATTTTCTGATAGCAGCTTTTTCTTCTGGTGATGGTCTTCTGTGAGGGCTAATTTTTTGGGAAGAGGTGACATTTTCATTGGTACCATTTTGGGGAACATAGTGCTTTTTGATCGCTCTATATTACTATATACTCTATATTTTTTGTAAGGTGTTTTATTTATTTATTTTTATGCCGTTTACATGATGGGGTAAATAATGTGATATCTTGCGGTAATATGTCTATTTTTTTGTTTTTGTGTTTTTTTTCATTTTTTTAAAATCAATTTTGAATGGCTTGATGAGGGGAAAAGGGGTGTTTTTTAAAGTTCAAACTTAAAGGGAGTCTGTCACCTGTTTTTCACCAATATAGCTAAGAGCACTGCCCCATAGAAGATTGCATACACATCCCTGACATACCTGTGTGCACTTTGTGCCTTTATTCCATGTCTAGGAAAAGAACTTTTATTCTGCAGGAAAACAGGTTCCAAGTGCCCAGCTCTGCTCCCAAGTGCCCAAAGCAAACCAGACTGAAGAGGGGAGGGCTTCTTTAACTGCTCATATCTTGGGATTGGCAGCCAACCCTGTTTGAAAGCTGACATTTCACCCTTTCAAACGATACCAGAATCATAGCATTATATCCACTATATCAGACGATATAGCTGTTAGAAATCGAGTCAGGAGTGAAAGTTGTTTTTACTTTCAGTTTCAGCTGGGCACTTGGGAGCTGTTTTCCAGCAGAATAAAAGTGCTTTTCCTTGACATGGAATAAAACCAAATTGCACACAGGTATGTTTAGGATGTGTATCCAATATTCTATGGGGCAGTGCTCTTAGTTATATTGGTAAGAATTAGGTGACAGACTCCCTTTAACTGTTTCAGCAGGAGCCCAGTTGTCAATAACAGCCTGGTCCCTACAGCTGATCAGGCAAACACAGCTCCTGTGCCTGCCTGATCAGAGCACCTTGCAGAATAATAGTTTATATTCACAGTACACCTGATGATGAAAGCTTCACAAATGGTATGTTTGCATTGCTTTCTTCAGCCTCTACTCTCTAGAGTTGTTAGCAGTTTAGCATGGTCAAAAGCACTGACAGACTCCTTCAAGGACTGGTCTATCTATTTCCACTTCATTCTATAGGTCATTATGATTTTTGAAGTTGTGATCAGTTGCTCACTTGTATAATGCTTTGGGATACGTATTTGGGGAAGCTGCTAGTTAAAGTCCAGTAACTGTCATCTATCCCCCTTTACAGCCTGCATTGACCCCCTGGATGGTATATAAATATTTATTCGTATTATCCCTTAAGAAAAATATATACTCTCTGATTTTTACATATAAGTTGTCTTTTTTAAAAAAACGAAAGTAGTGAGAAAAGTGAATAAAGTCCGTAAAGATGAAAGAATAATGACATGGCTCCCTTTCTCACCTGACTTAAACCCTATTGAGAACTTGTGGGCCCTTTTTAAATGGGTGATTTACGTTGAAGGAGAGCAGTCCACCTCCCAGACCTTGATCAGTGTCTGGGAGGCTGTGGTTGCTGCTGCACAAAAAGATTAAAAAATTGACAGACTTCATGGATGGAAGACTTCAGGTTTGAGGTTTATTAACATTTTAGATTGACTCACAGCACTGTAGTTGCTCAATAATAAAATGAATCCTCAAAAATGCAACTTGCCCAGTAATTTGGCACACAGTGTATATATTTCATCAGTCCCAAGGAGAACCTCCCTGATCTAGAGTTAATGTTACAAACCTCTCCAAGCCTAAAATGCCTATAATCTATGGGTTACTCTCTCTCTTATGCAGCTCAAGTCACTGTATTTCCCAAGCTCCAGCGGGGAGTCACCATACTCTACCCACCTCTCCAAGTCAATTTTTCCCAGGAGCGGATGCATGGACCAGGGTGTGGGCACCTCTTTAGGTCCTGTGACACTAACCCTGCTTCCAAGTTGCCTCTTCTTCCCAAGCAGACCTGGCACTTTTGTCCCATGCCCTGCATAAGCTCTGTTCTGCACCTTTTGCTGCCATACTCTCCTCCTGCATACTTGGTTCTCCTGTAGCCACTTTACATCAGACCCGCAAGCCATTGTGACCCACCTTCATCCAGGCCTGTGAGGAGGGAGACTCCCTCTCCTCCCACCATTTAAGGTCCACATCTGGGATGGGCAGCTATCATCCAGTCAACATAGCCATGCTAATCACTGCTCCATGTCCATAGAAAGGTACTTTGCCCCCCCCCCCCCATGCAACAGCATCTGCAGTAGACCTCTGCAGTATGCGCTTTCATCAGAGGGATCCATGCATGACACACTACTCTTCTTGCACACCCCCGGCATTACTGCACTACTTCTGAATCCATATGCAGGAGAGAGACTCCCGCAGGAGTAGGAATTTCTGGTGCCTTCCACCCCATGTGGTCCTGGAACCAAAATGGTAAAAATTTGACTCATTGGCATATGTATGGTACTCTTCCTCTTGCTACTAGCCACATCAATACTTTTCATCCTATGGATGCCAAGACTTGTCTGCTCCCTCCAGTAGAGGGAGCAGCTCCGCATCAGAGAGGCAGCCCAGTAACAGAGTGGCAGCATTGGAGAAGCAACATTGCTTGTGTCCCAAAGAGGTTGTTCTCCTTTTATTTATTTATTATGTTCTCTTATATAGCGCTGACATATTCTGCAGCACTTTACAGACATTAGCATCAACCTGTCCTCAATGAAGCTCACAATCCAAGATCCATACCAGTATATCTTTGGAGTATGACAGGAAGCCAGAGTACCCGGAGGAAACCCACGCAAACATGGGGAGAACATACGAACTCCATGCAGATGTTGTCCTTGGTCGGATTCGAACCCCAGCGCTGCAAGGCATCACTGCTAGCCACTGAGCCACCATGTTGCCCACTACTTTTAAGAAGAGTTCAGCTTCCCACACCTTAAAGATCTTACACATCTGTCAATTAAAGTTTACCATGTATGTTTGTGTATGTCCATGTAGTCATAGTAGACATACAGTGCCTTGCGAAAGTATTCGGCCCCCTGGAACTTTTCAACCTTTTGCCACATTTCAGGCTTCAAACAAAAAGATATAACATTTTAAATTTTTGGTGAAGAATCAACAACAAGTGGGTCACAATTGTGAAGTAGAACGAAATTTATTGGATCATTTAAACTTTTTTTGTAATAATAAAACTGAAAAGTGGGGCGTGCAAAATTATTCGGCCCCCTTGCATTAATACTTTGTTGCGCCACCTTTTGCTGCGATTACAGCTGCAAGTCGCTTGGGGTATGTCTCTATCAGTTTTGCACATCTAGAGACTGAAATTCTTGCCCATTCTTCCTTGCAAAACAGCTCGAGCTCTTTGAGGTTGGATGGAGAGCGTTTGTGAACAGCAGTTTTCAGCTCTTTCCACATATTCTCAATTGGATTCAGGTCTGGACTTTGACTTGGCCATTCTAAGACCTGGATACGTTTATTTTTGAACCATTCCATTGTAGATTTTGCTTTATGTTTGGGATCATTGTCTTGTTAGAAGATAAATCTCCGTCCTAGTCTCAGGTCTTTTGCAGACTCCAACAGGTTTTCATCCAGAATGGTCCTGTATTTGGCTCCATCCATCTTCCTATCAATTTTAACCATCTTCCCTGTCCCTGCTGATGAAAAGCAGGCCCAAACCATGATGCTGCCACCACCATGTTTGACAGTGGGGATGGTGTGTTCAGGGTGATGAGCTGTGTTGCTTTTACGCCAAATGGATTTTTATGGATATCTTTGAGAAATGGTTTTCTTCTTGCCACTCTTCCATAAAGATTTGTGAAGTGTTCGACTGATTGTTGTCCTATGGACAGACTCTCCCACCTCAGCTGTAGATCTCTGCAGTTCATCCAGAGTGATCATGGGCCTCTTGGCTGCATCTCTGATCAGTCTTCTCCTTGTTTGAGATGAAAGTTTAGAGGGATGGCCGGGTCTTGGTAGATTTGCAGTGGTCTGATACTCCTTCCATTTCAATATGATCGCTTGCACAGTGCTCCTTGGGATGTGTAAAGCTTGGGAAATCTTTTGGTATCCAAATCCAGCTTTAAACTTCTCCACAACAGTATCACGGACCTGCCTGGTGTGTTCCTTGGTCTTCATGATGCAGAACCCTGAGACTATCACAGAGCAGGTGCATTTATACGGAGACTCGATTACACACAGGTGGATTCTATTTATCTTCATCAGTCATTTAGGACAACATTGAATCATTCAGAGATCCTCAATGAACTTCTGGAGTGAGTTTTCTGAACTGAAAGTAAATGGGCCGAATAATTTTGCACGCCCAACTTTTCAGTTTTATTATTACAAAAAAAGTTTAAATGATCCAATAAATTTCGTTCTACTTCACAATTGTGACCCACTTGTTGTTGATTCTTCACCAAAAATTTAAAATGTTATATCTTTTTGTTTGAAGCCTGAAATGTGGCAAAAGGTTGAAAAGTTCCAGGGGGCCGAATACTTTCGCAAGGCACTGTAAGCAGCAAGTATGAACTGGATGGTCTATGAATGGACACATGCATTTACAACTTTTATTGGGTCAGACTTTTAATCATAAGAGAAGGCCCATGGGAATAAAATGTTTCATCATTTTTTCAGATGTGTTTTTTAACCCCTTAAAGGGGTTGTGCAAAGGTTTTATATTGATGACCTATCCTTCTTTAGCCTTTCCCCCGGTTCCCCTTCTATTGACTTCAAGGAAGGACACATGTTCATGGGATTTGTAGTCCACTTCACCTCAGGAGAATCAGCGCTCATGCTTTCCATTTGGGACATTTATGACATATCCATAGTAAGATGTCCTCGAAGTGTATGGACAGCAAGTCTTGCATGTGCAGCCACCATTTATTACCTGCTATGGAAATTCAGAAAATAGCTGAGTGCTGGTTTGGCTATTTTCAGGAGTTCCATAGTGGTAAATGGAGAGGTGGCCGCGCTTGTGCTGCTTGTTCTTTATTCGCTATGGGAGGTCTACACACAGGTGAGCAATGAATGGAGAGGACGCCATGCATGCGCAATGTGCTCTTCTTTTACTTCAGACCCCTGTTCTATATCCCATATTTGTCCCAGATGGGAATACCCCTTTAACCTCCTCCCTGAGAAAATCATGCATACACTCCTGAAACCAACAAACACAAAATAAAGACACAGAATAAAGACATAGAACACGTTAATTGGGGGATAAAAGGCCTAATTGTTTATTTAAAATGTTAAAAATGGCAAACCCCTGACTCACGGAGAGTCACCCTCCAGCACTCAGGAGAGGAAAACCCCCTGTGGAGGAAACCTCTAGGGAACCATGGCCGGACGGCTGCCCTTCCCTTGGGCTTAGAGGGTAATGCCACTATGTGGCTGCCACATAAATAGTAGGGAGGGGGGGTGCAGCAGCCGGGCTGATCTGGTTGGCTAGGCGGATGTCCCTTTCCTCCCATTGGGCGATGGGCTTCCTGCTAGAACCTACAAATTTTGTCAAGGTGCGGTGGGCGGGGGTAGTCAAGCTCAAGGTCCTCAGGCCATCAAGTACGGCACCAAATATGGCTGCTTGCCAGCTTCTTACAAGGGTTCTCCCTTATGACACACGTGCTTGTGATGTCATGGTGTCTATGACTAATGTTGGTGGCAGTGTTCAGAAGGGTTAACCCTTTAGTGACTGTAAATGTGTCTTACTGCAGAGTCCCTTAACCCCTTCCTGACTGCACTTTGTCAATATACTCCAGTTTGGATAACCCACGCAAACATGGGGAGAACATACGAACTCTATGCAGATGTTGTCCTTGGTCGGATTCGAACCCCAGCGCTGCAAGGCATCACTGCTAGCCACTGAGCCACCATGTTGCCCACTACTTTTAATAAGAGTTCAGCTTCTCACACCTTAAAGATCTTACACATCTGTCAATTAAAGTTTACCATGTATGTTTGTGTATGTCCATGTAGTCATAGTAGACATAAGCAGCAAGTATGAACTGGATGGTCTATGAATGGACACATGCATTTACAACTTTTATTGGGTCAGACTTTTAATTATAAGAGAAGGCCCATGGGAATAAAATGTTGGGTGCACCTTATATATAGGCATAGGCGTGCAAATTTTTTAAATATTTTATAATTTTGGTTTTGTATATGTTGAAATTGTGAAAACTGTCCTGAAACTCCTGGCAGTGAAAGAGTAAAAGGGACATTCTGCTAAAACACAGGATTTCCACTGTAATTACACCTATCCTAGTTTTTCGGATTCCTTAAAAATGCGTTTGCAATTTGTAGTCAGCATCGAATCAATTCAAGCAGTTACATAATAGCACGTTGCACCACTGCCAGGAGACGCCACTATTATCTCCACAATCTAGCTCATCATTATGCTAAGGAACTAGATGGTAATGATGCAAGTTTCCCTGTTCATATCATTGTCACGCTATCATTGTTACGCTACCATTGTCACGCTATCGGCCAATATAAAAGAACCCTTACCCCCTTTTCTCTCACAAATACACGATGAAGGCACAATCTGAAAGTTATGACACCTTTTCAACATTTTATCCCTGTTCATTTATTTTTTTTTCAGATCCCTATTGTCATTTCTAAGCTCGGGCACTGGAATATTATGTGACACATAGATGTTGACTTTTCTCTGAAGTGGATTTTAGTGATCATTTTTTCAGATATGTTTTTTAACCCCTTAAAGGGGTTGTGCAAAGGTTTTATATTGATGACCTATCCTTCTTTAGCCTTTCCCCCGGTTCCCCTTCTATTGACTTCAGGGAAGGACAAATGTCCATGGGATTTGTAGTCCACTTCACCTCAGGAGAATCAGCGCTCATGCCTGCTGCTGTGAGTCCCTGCTTGTAATTGACATCAGCAACATCTGCTTTATCTGTAGGGGTTACACATGATTTAAATAATAGGTCATTTTCTGCTGAAACATTCCCTTGAAGAATGAGGCCAGAGTTGAATGTAACAAAGTCTTTTTTATTAATTACAACTTAGAATTTGAAATATTATACAGCAGCAGCAGGCGTTAGTGCAATTCTTCTCTGGCACCAGATGAGAAGGTATGGTGGCAGGTTGTATGCCAATTGGTTGGCACATGCAGGCACTTGTGGACATAGGTGTCCACTGTAATTCTGGCTTGATCGTTGTCTGGCCTGGTGGTTGCTTAGGTAGGTGGTGGTGTCTGAGCTGTAATCCCTCACCTTGCAGCAGTGTCTGTAAAGTTGTAATTTCAGTGATCACTGCTGTCTTCTCACACTGATGGTTGCATTCTGAATTTTGATTCTCTCTCTGGAGTGTTGGTCTCACAGGAGAACTGGGTCTGGTTCCTAAAAATCCCTTTACAGTGTTGGCTTCACAGGGGAATGGTATTTGATTCCTAAGAGTGGGAGCCCTGTCATGTGCTGCGTCACTCCTTGTTGTCTGAACTGGGAATCCCCTCCTGGCAGGAAGCAGGACTAGCCCACTCCTTCCAAGAAGGGAGGAACAGGGTGGTAAGTGTTGATAGCTCCTATGTTAGCAATATTGTTGGGATTGGTAGGGGCAGCCTGGATTTCACTTATGAAACTCAGTGGCAGGCAGTTTGGGAGCACAGTGGCTTTCAATTATGGAGGTACAGTGGCGGGGGGCACATTGGCTAGTAGTTATGGGGGCACTGGGACGATAACCCCTGGCATCACTGTGAATAACACCTGTGAGAGTCAGTATTGCTGGGATTTGTTGGGGAACTATGACTACCAGTTATGGAGACAGCAGATGAAACTTATGGGGACATTGGTTGACACTTATATGGGGAGACTGTGGATCACTATCTCACTATCTATAATGGGGAGACTGTGGATAGCACAAATGTCCCACAATTGTAAAATCTGTAGGGGCAGTGTGGCCGGCTAGCTATGGTTGGCAGTTATGAGGACAATCCCAGACACTTGACTAAATGTATGAGGGCTCAGTCTGGCATTTATGGCAAAGGGGAACAATGAGGGCACTGGGACTGCGACTTGTGGTGTTATTGCTGTACTGTGAGTATACTGACCCTGTACATCTTAGGCCTCATTTACCAAAGACTGTCTTTGTTGCTCCTAGCAACCCATCAGAGCTCGGCTTTCATTTCTTTAACTACAAAAATGAAAACTACTTTCTGATTGGTTGCCATAGGCAATGAATGCAGTCTTACTGTCAAGCGGGAGGTACGCCTATGTTATCCCCTAATATTACATATTCATTTATATATTTAGGCCAGGCATTGTTCCAATGTAGGTACAAAATGGGACATGCGGCTAAATTTGCAACTTTCCAACACCATAAAACTGTTGTAGACGATTGATCCATTTACCCCACAGCGTTTACCTGGACCCTCAGCGTCACTGGTGACTGTTATTCGGTGCAACAGTGCTGGGACTCCCAGCAATGCTCTGCTAACTTGGTTATTTCATACTGAATTTCATTTTAAGGGGTATTTCCATTTGGGACATTTATGACATATCCATAGGAAGATGTCCTCGAAGTGTATTGACAGCAAGTCTGAGTGCTGGTTTGGCTATTTTGAGGAGGTCCATAGTGGTAAATGGAGAGGTGGCCGCGCTTGTGCTGCTTGTTCTTTATTCGCTATGGGAGGTCTAAACACAGGTGAGCAATGAATGGAGAGGACGCCATGCATGCGCAATGTGCTCTCCTTTTACTTCAGACCCCTGTTCTATATCCCATATTTGTCCCAGATGGGAATACCCCTTTAACCTCCTCCCTGAGAAAATCATGCATACACTCCTGAAACCAACGAACACAAAATAAAGACAGAATAAAGACATAGAACACGTTAATTGGGGGATAAAAGGCCTAATTGTTTATTTAAAACGTTAAAAATGGCAAACCCCCGACTCACGGAGAGTCACCCTCCAGCACTCAGGAGAGAAAAACCCCCTGTGGAGGAAACCTCTAGGGAACCATGGCCGGACGGCTGCCCTTCCCTTGGGCTTAGAGGATAATGCCACTATGTGGCTGCCACATAAATAGTAGGGAGGGGGGGGTGCAGCAGCCGGGCTGATCTGGTTGGCTAGGCGGATGTCCCTTTCCTCCCATTGGGCGATGGGCTTCCTGCTAGAACCTACAAATTTTGTCAAGGTGCGGTGGGCAGGGGTAGTCAAGCTCAAGGTCCTCAGGCCATCAAGTACGGCACCAAATATGGCTGCTCGCCAGCTTCTTACAAGGGTTCTCCCTTATGACACACGTGCTTGTGATGTCACGGTGTCTATGACTAATGTTGGTGGCAGTGTTCAGAAGGGTTAACCCTTTAGTGAGTGTAAATGTGTCTTACTGCAGAGTCCCTTAACCCCTTCTTGACTGCACTTTGTCAATATACTCCAGTTTGGATAACCGCCATATATTTATGGTCCACAACGTTCTCAGGGTTTCCTCCTTTTGGGGGAGCAGGTTTGTTCTATTACTGACTGCAACTGGTCCAGTTGCCGACACCGAGTACCTGGACCATTGGCTCTTATTTAACCCCTTCCAGACTGCACCATGTAAATGAACAGACTAACAGCATGGTCTGTTAAGTTTTATATGTGACCCTTGCCCTATCCTGGGACCGCACTTGAGTATGGAGCAGCCATGAAACAGACACTTGCACCTTGACTTTACCCAAGCAGGAGGTGCAGTGCTTAGCGGTTACAGTCACCATTGGGCACAAAGCCTGATGGTTAAATTGTTATTATAAGCTTAGCGGTTGCTATGGGCAACTGAGCAATCTGTCAGGTAAACAGCTTGATGGTGTCAGTCTTTCACTGAGGCACACGGCCCTATAGTTACAAATCCCACCCTGAGAGCACTAGGTTGCAGTTTCTGACAACTCCATGTGGCGGGGCACGTGGATCAGGGTTCTCTTGTCAGAGCCACACTATGGAGGCTATTAGACACTCTCTTCACTCCTCCCAACTGTCATCTTATCCTCAACTGCCTTGTGCTCTCTTCACTCCTTGACTGAGGCTAGACATCTGACTGATCGTCAGCCACATCCCTGATTGGTGCTTGGCCCCTTTACACATCAGACATAAGAAGTCAGGTGACAGAGGACCGACATCATACATGACTGCTGGGCTCCCTCTGCACTCTCAGGGACACCGGCTCTTACACTGAAAGCATGGATAAAATAATTTAAAGAGGCAGGACCATCCCGTTACAAGCTGCAGTAAGATGGCAACTTCAAGGCCATTGCACAGTGAATGGCGCCTTTTGCCTTTGGCTCCATCTACGGTTTTTAATCCAGGCTGCTGAAAACAGAAAATCAGTGGGGTGCCGGGTCTCCACTAGGGTTGCCACCTGCCTGGTAAACCACTGGCCTAGCCAGTATTGTAACACCCTGGAGTGGTGTTACTATTCTTTCACTCCGCTCTTTTATTGCTAACACCTATGCCATTCTTGTATTTAATTCCAGGTAGAGTTGCACCGGGTATCGAAGTATCAGTACCTAATCGATACTTTTAGACACTGATCGATACGATACCGGGTCTTACTTTTCAACGATACTAGGCTAGCCGAGTATCAGTTAGAGAACATGACACGCGCTGCTCTCAGCGCTGCCATGTTCTTTTCACCAGTACAGTGGAGAAGGAGGAATCCCTCCCGCCCACTGTGCCGCTGTCACCAATGGGGAGTTAGCAGGCAGGAGGAGGGGAGGGGCTGTGGCCACTGTGCCACCAATGAATGTAAAGCACATTAAAGGCCCGTTCACACGACCGTTCACTTCAATGTACTGCGGCTCCATGCTGCGGCTCCGCAAAAAAAAAAATAGAACATGTATCTTTAAATAGTAAGTAGTGCGCCATCTCCCCCAGAGGGTGTCCTCTCCCCCATTCCCCCCCAGGTATTAGTCTTATTGGTAGCGCCCTCTCCCCTATCCCCCCTTAGTATTAGTCTCATTGGTGGCGCAGTGGCCACAGGCGCCCCCCCTTTCCTCTCTTCATTGGTGGCAGTAGTGGATTCCGATCGGAGCCCCAGCAGTGTAATTGCGGGGCTCTGATCGGTTACCATGGCAGCCACGACGCTACTGAAGCCCTGGCTGCCATGGTAAGCTCCCTGCTACCGTGTGCACAAAGCACAGGGCAGCAGGGAGAGTGTGAAGTCCTGTTAACCCTAATAGAGCTCTATTAGGATGGATAGGACAAGGGATTAAAAGATCCCAGGTCCTAGCCCCTAAGGGGGCTAATAGTTATTAAATAAAAAGTTTAAAAAAAACCACCAAAATATTAAATCCCCCTTTCCCAATTTTACATATAAAATTCACAAACAATAAAAAATAAACATATTACATATCACCACATCCGAAAAAGTGCAAACTATTAAAAAATATCCCCTATGCGGTGAATGCCATAACAGAAAAAAAATCAAAGCCGCGCGATTCGCCATTTTTAGTTACCTTGCTCCCCCCAAAAAATAGTATAGGACTGTTCTATTATGGGCCGGACATTCCATAAAATGCCGAATGCACACAGCTTTTTTGGTGTTTTTATTTTTTCCACGTGGTATCGAATGGTATCGAGTATCTCAATACTTTTTTATGGTATCAAAACAGAATCAAAATTTTGGTATTGTGACAACTCTTTTTCCAGGTTCTTCACAAGTGTGCATTGATCTTACTATCTTGAAACTGTTGTGTTCATGTAATATCCCTGGTTCACCAGCAGGTGGCAGTGTATATGGCAGAGAGAGAGAGAGACAGAGAGAGAGACAGATACTGCAGATATTGCAGCAAGCGGAAATTGTTCTCTGGCTGGAGCAGGAGCCACCAAAGGGAAGTAGCTTGTAGAGCACCTGGACTCCATGCTAATGTAATTACTGAGTGTCAGGAGGGGGACAACAGCCCAAGGTACCCCAATCCAGGGATACCAGAACTGACCAAAAGTCCAGTAACCAAACCCAAGCAGAGAGAAAAAAAGCAGAGTTATCAAGCGTGCCCAGCAGAGAAATAGAGAAAGCACGGTTACTAAGTTTGCCTGCCAGTTTATGCCAAAGCCTGCTGGGACCAAGAGAAAGCCTGAATGTAAGAAAAGCCTGAATATTGTCTGGAATCAAGTAAAGCTGCTGTTCAAGTTTACCAAGGTCTGGACTGAATGTATTCTTCATCCCTAAACTCAACTAATCCCCTTTATTTGCTTTGGGGCCTAAGTCTGGGGTCCCGCTGTATCCAGTTAGGAGCACTGTGACAGTTATAGGCTGCACCACACCACTCAGCATTCCTACAGACCTCGTTCGCGATAGAGCCCTGGGAGGCGGCACGTTGCAGTATTACCAGTAATCTGCTGGGAAAAGTGGCAACCCTACATGTACTTCCTCCATTATATAATAGGTTAGGGTGATCGCTTTCATAAACCCTAAAAAGAGGACATCGTACCCGGGATAGTGGGTGACGAAACACAGAATGGAAAGTATAATCTATATACTAGCATCAAGAGAGATTACAGGGCGGTATAAGAGGAGAGAACTACAGCTCCCAGCATGTTGAGGCTCATATAATGTGATATTAGAGGACTTTCTAGGGAGGGGGTACAAGAGGAGAGGATCACAAATCCCAGCATGCCCAGTTATATGATATCAGAGGATACTACAAGAGGTTGAGGAGAAGAAAAATACAAATCACATCATGTCCAAGGTCTTTATTATAGAATATCAGCGGGCATTTCAGCGTGGTGTATAAGAAGAGAGAATTACAACTCCCAGCATGTCCATGCAGGTATTATGGGATATCAGAGGATATTTGAGGGAGGGGGTATGACAGGACTACCAGGAAACCTAACCAAGACTGCCAGTGTTAACATTTTTGTGTCCATACACAACCATATTGAATACAGAGGGGGAGATTTATAAATCTGCGCCAACAAAATAAATGTAAAATGAGCGAAAAATTACACCTACAGTCATGGCCAAAAGTTTTGAGAATTATACAAATATAAATTTTTACAAAGTCTACTGCTTCAGTTTTTATAATGGCAATTTGCATATACTCCAGAATGTTATAAAGAGTGATCAGCTTAACAGCAATTACTTGCAAAGTCAATATTTGCCTAGAAAATGAACTTTATCCCCCAAAACACATTTCAACATCATTGCAGCCCTGCCTTAAAAGGACCAGCTAACATCGATTCAGTGATTGCTCCATTAACACAGGTGTGGGTGTTGATGAGGACAGGGCTGGAGATCAATCTGTCATGATTAAGTAAGAATGACACCACTGGACACTTTAAAAGGAGGCTGGTGCTTGGCATCATTGTTTCTCTTCTGTTAACCATGGTTATCTCTAAAGAAACACGTGCAGTCATCATTGCACTGCACAAAAATGGCCTAACAGGGAAGAGTATCGCAGCTAGAAAGATTGCACCTCAGTCAACAATCTATCGCATCATCAAGAACTTCAAGGAGAGAGGTTCCATTGTTGCCAAAAAGGCTTCAGGGCGCCCAAGAAAGACCAGCAAGCGCCAGGACCGTCTCTTAAAAGTGTTTCAGAGCTTGCTCAGGAATGGCAGCAGGCAGGTGTGAGTGCATCTGCACGCACTGTGAGGCGGAGACTCTTGGAGCAAGGCCTGGTCTCAAGGAGGGCAGCAAAGAAGCCACTTCTCTCCAGAAAAACATCAGGGACAGACTGATATTCTGCAAAAGGTACAGGGAGTGGACTGCTGAGGACTGGGGTAAAGTCATTTTCTCTGATGAATCCCCTTCTCGATTGTTTGGGACATCTGGAAAACAGCTTATTCGGAGAAGACGAGGTGAGCGCTACCACCAGTCTTGTCTCATGCCAACTGTAAAGCATCCTGAAACCATTCATGTGTGGGGTTGCTTCTCAGCCAAGGGAATCAGCTCTCTCACAGTCTTGCCTAAAAACACAGCCATGAATAAAGAATGGTACCAGAATGTCCTCCGAGAGCAACTTCTCCCAACCATCCAAGAGCAGTTTGGCGATCAACAATGCCTTTTCCAGCATGATGGAGCACCTTGCCATAAAGCAAAGGTGATAACTAAATGGCTCAGGGAACCAAAACATAGAGATTTTGGGTCCATGGCCTGGAAACTCCCCAGATCTTAATCCCATTGAGAACTTGTGGTCAATCATCAAGAGACGGGTGGACAAACAAAAACCTACAAATTCTGACAAAATGCAAGCATTGATTGTGCAAGAATGGACTGCTATCAGTCAGGATTTGGTCCAGAAGTTGATTGAGAGCATGCCAGGGAGAATTGCAGAGGTCCTGAAGAAGAAGGGTCAACACTGCAAATATTGACTTGCTGCATTAACTCATTCTAACTGTCAATATAAGCTTTTGTTACTCATAATATGATTGCAATTATATTTCTGTATGTGATAAAAACATCTGACAAACACATAAAAACCAGAGAGCAGCAGATCATGTGAAAATATAATATTTGTGTCATTCTCAAAACTTTTGGCCATGACTGTACACTAAATTGTGCCAAATTTATCACATGACTATGTTAGTATCAACTCCAAAAATGATGTGAAGGATTCACATCAAAATAGAAATCTGACCAGAAAAGTGGGCGTGGTTACTGAAGTGGCATTAGGACTATCACATTTTTGAATGTGTTATCAGAGAAAAGGCAGAAATATAGCCAATGTAGCAAGCATACCCCAGACAACCAAAGTTGGTGTGTCCTGCAGAGCTGGCCATATTCAGTCTTCTTGCACAAACTGTAACGATTGCTGGAAAATGTCACAATAGACATCAAAATGTAGTAAATCTACATTTCGTCTCATTTATCCTGCTGTGTACGACATTTGATAAATTTGATGTCAACTTTCATCACCCGCTCAAAAAATTAGTTATGTTGCAAATTGCTCCAAAATTGAAGCAAAGAGAGATAAGTGCTTTTAGCATTAAATAACAACATTTAAAAGAATGGCATTTCTGATCTGGAGAAAGTTAATACAAGGCACCTACCAATGTATTGTTAAAATCCATATTGCTTCCTAGATTCATTCTTCCATCATATTATATAATGCCCTTTTCCATGGTTACGACTAGGGAGGAGCAAATCGACTTCGGATGAAAAATCCAAAGTCAATCCACATAAAACTTTGTTCAAATACTGTAAGGAGCCAAAGCTCCATGCAATATTAGAATGTACTGACTCAGATGAGCCAAAGTTATTACTTCGCGAAGTCTCGTAAGACTTTGTGTAATAACTTCATAAATTCATTTTTACTGTAAAAAAACATTTTCCGAACTTGGGTTCGGTTCCATGTGGTACCCGGTTAAGTAATAACTCTGGCTCATCTGAGCCAATACATTCTAATACTGTACGGAGCTCCGGATCCGTACAGTATTAGAACGAAGTTTTTTGCGAATCAACTTCTGATGTTTCATGTGAAGTCGATCTGCTTATCCCTAGTTATGACCACCCTGCAATCCAGCAGTGGTGGTCGTGCTTGCACAATATACGTAGGAAAAAACACTAGCCTATATGCGCTCCCATGGTCCTGGCCACCAGAGAGGCTGATGCTTTTTCCTACAGTGTGCAAGCACGACCACCACTGATGGATTGCAGGGTGGTCGTAACCATGGAAACGAGCAGTGTATAATGTGATGGAAAAATGAATCCAGCCAGCAACGGAAGCAATATGGACAATCACAATACATTAGTAAGTGATTGTATTAAAGAGGTTGTCTCATCACAGACAATGGGGGCATATTGCTAGGATATGCACCAATTGTCTTATATGCACCAATTGTGTGGTCCCGCCTCTGAGACCTGCACCTATATTGGGAACTATATCGCAAGTGAATGGGAGCGCACCGTGCATGACTGGCCACCACTCCCACTCACTTCTATGTGCCCGACAGAAATAGCCAGTGCCCATAGAAAATGAATGGAGGGAGGCTGCGCATGCGCAGTGTGCTTGCCACCACTTTCGGGGCTTTTTGCGGGTCCAAGCGGTGGGACCTGCACATAAAAGACAATGGGGGCATATCCTAGCGATAAATGCCCATTGTCTGCGATCGGAATACCCCTTTTACTTTCTCTACATAATAAATGCCACTTGTTGAAGTGAGACAACCCCTTTAACTTTTGGCAAACAATAACCTTTAGCAGTGATCCACTGGGTCACTGCATCTGTGTGTAACACAAAATGGCACTCAGATTTTACTTTAGGCTCTCGTTCTAACAGGGAATTATATCAAGGGAGTGTTAATTAACATCCCCATCAAAACCGAAATCCATGTCTAAATCTGCACCCCGAGTCAAAATCTGCACATCATTTCATTGTAAATTTATGTGTGGATTTTCTTCTGGATTTGAAGCAGATTTCAGCCACACAAAAATGTGTAACATGTGAACTTAGCCGAAACTTAAAGGGAAAGTTCAAGATTTTGGCCATCTCTGTATCCCTAGATATTCAACTGATATTCTTATGTATCTTTCATTAGATGTGAGCAGCCTACCGAGGATGAATGTATGGTATTATTAAGCCCCTGATTCTACATTTTTCTATTTAGCTATGCTGTACCACTGGAAACATCTTCTGGTTTAGATGTTTTTAACTGTTAAACTGGTGGGTTCTGCCGACACACTTATGTGTGTGAGGACCCAAGTACTGGGCAAACTGTGTATGTGTATGGCAAAGCAAAGAGAGAGTTGGGAGAAATAGCTGTCTGTCGAACGATAATTTGGCCGTTACTGAATGTGTATGGGCAGCTGTAGCTCCGGTCCTGAACCAGCTCAGGACCAGGTCATAGATAACTCCTTCCTGACCATATACATTTCCCATTTTTTTTAGTTCAGGGTTCTTTGAAAGCCATAACTATTTTTTCATTTGATTATGCAAAAAATGTTTGGAATATGGAGCTTTAGTTTCATATCTTTTTTTAGTATTTTCTTCGTTTTTACTTTTTTTTACAAGGGAAAAAAAAGGGAAACCATAGTTTTTATCCTTTTTTTCAAAAAATTTCTTTACTAGTACAGCTAAAATACTTTTTTAAATGATGTCGTCTTTCCTTAACGGTCCTTTTGATATAGCAGATGTATGGGTTTCGGTACCTTCACATGCGGCAGATTTTGTGAAAATCAGTCCCATTCATTTGAATGAGGCAGCAAGCGCATGGATTTCTCTGTAAGATCCATTGATATGAATGGAATTGATTTTCAGTCGCGGAATTTTCTGCTATAAAATCTGCCACATGTGAAGGTAAACTTATGGTCGCCAGGGGCAGGGCTAGAAGCTTTGGCATGGTGTGTAGCCTTTTTTCTTACACCTCATAGGGTCATACAAAATCTTTGGGACCATTTAACATTTTTTTATTACTGATTTCTCCCGCAACCCCTGCAGCCTTTAACAAGGCTGTTGAGTAGGGGCATACATAAATCCATTAGAAAAATTTAGTTCAGGCTCCCCTGCTCAGGCATGACATTCAGCCGGTTCTGCCGATCCAATACATTTGACTGCAGTACAGAGCACATTGCCAGTAACACATTGCAAGGTGAAGACTGTGGTGGGTACGAGCCAATGGCTGGGGAGCAGGTGCCGTCTTTAAAGATCTGTCTTCCGCCATTTATGGCGGCAGTCAGGAGATGGTTAAATGGCTACTGCAATAATCTCTTTGCACTGTGCTCCCCCTAGTGGTGGTTGCATGAAAATACAGTTATTTCATGTTGGAAAGAGAGGTAGGAAAGTGGCGCTTTTCTCCATCCCCGGGCCCGCAAGGATCTTCGCTAACAAGCATTCATAGTAAAAACGCTTGTTCATCAGGCAATTGGATTGTTTTGTAAAGGGACCTTTAGTGTTCACCTGCTAAAGATGCCTTCAAACAAAGTGTTTGGTCAGTGATTTCCATCAGTGATTGTGAGCCAAAGCAATGTGTAGATCGAAAACACAGAACTGGTGCAAATCTTTCCATTGTACCTTATGTACAGTGCCTTGAAAAAGTATTCATACCCCTTGAACTTTTCCACATTTTTTCACATTAGACCCACAAACTTAAATGTATTTTATTGGAATTTTAATAAATAAAAATCTTGAAAGTTTGGTGTGCATTTGTATTCAGCCCCTTCAGTCAATACTTTGTAGGACCACCTTTCACTGCAGTTACAGCTGCAAGTCATCTAAACCATTCCATTGTAGCTCTCGCTGTATGTTTAGGGTCGTTGTCCTGCTGGTAGATGAACCTCTGCTCCAGTCTCAGGTCTTTTGCAGCCTCTAACAGGTTGTCCTCCAGGATTGCCCCGTATTTAGCTCCATCCATCTTCCCATCAACTCTCACCATCTTCCCTGTCCCTGTGCAATGTTGTTTTTTGCCACACATAGTGTTTTGCATTTTGGCCAAAAAGTTCAACTTTGACCAGAGCACCTTCTTCCACATGTTTGCTGTGTCCCCTACATGACTTTTGGCAAACTTATGGCTTGCTCTTAAAAATGGCTTTCTTCTTGTCACTCTTCCATAAATGCTAGATTATTGTGGTTTGCACGAATAATAGTTGTCCTGTGGACAGATTCTCCCACCTGAGCTGTGGATCTCTGCAGCTCCTCCACAGTGACCATGGGCCTCTTGGCTACTATTTGTTGGTAGGTTTGCAGTTGTGCTACACTCCTTCCATTTTTGGATGATGGATTGAACAGTGTTCCATGAGATGTTCAGAGCTTGGGATATTTTTTTATAACCTAACCCTGCTTTATCCCTGACTTATCTGGTGTGTTCATTGGTTTTCATGATGCTGTTTGATCACTAATGTTCTCTAACAAACCTCTGATGCCTTCACAGAACAGCTGTAGTTGTACTGAGAAGAAATTACACACAGATGCACTCTATTTACTAATGAGGTGACTTCTTAAGGATGCTGGCACACAGTGCAGTTCTGACATGCATTCAGGATGCAGTTTTTATTGTAGCTAACTGAAAATAATTAAACCATTTCCACTATGCAGAACACCAAGGTTTAAAGGGAATCTTCCATCTGTTTTTCACCAATATAACTAAGAGCACTGTCCCACAGAAGATTGCAGACACATCCCAGACATACCAGTGTGCACTTTGTGTCTGTATTACATGTCCAGGAAAAGCACTTTTATTCTGCTGGAAAACAGCTCCCAAGTGCCCAGCTCTGCTGCTGCAAACCAGACTGAAGAGGGGAGGGCTGCTTTAGCTGCTCATATCTTGGGATTGGTAGCAGATAGAAAAATGGTTCTGACCTTTTTTGAAAGCTGGCATTCCAAGCTTTCAATCACAGCATTACATCCAGTATATCAGAAGATATAGCTGTTAGAAATCGAGTCGGGAGAGAAAGCTGTTTTAGTTTCACTTTCAGCTGGGCACTTGGGAGCTGTTTTCCTGCAGAATAAAAGTGTTTTTCCTGGACATGGAATACAGACACAAAGTACACATAGGTATGTGTCTGGGATGTGTATGTAATCTTCTGTGGGACACTGCTGTTAGTTATATAGGTGACAAACAAGTGACAAACAAGTTAAACTCCCTTTAATGAGGATGCTATACTGGTTAAATTGAAAAGTGCATCCTGAATGCATGTCAGAACTGCACTGTGTGCCAGCACCCTAAGGCTGTTGGTTACACTGGATTTTATTTAGGGGTATCAGAGTATAGGGGGCTAATACAAATGCATGTCACACTTTCCAGATTTTTATTGATTAAACATATTAAAAACCACACATACTTGCTACTTTGTGTTGGTCTATCACATAAAATCCCAATAAAATGCATTTAAATTTGTGGGTGTAACATGAATAAATGTGGAAAAGTTCAAGGGGTATGAAAAGTTTTTCAAGGCACTGTATGTGTAGGCTTCACTTCTGGTTTTGGATTACAATCACTGATCAAACACTGTGTGAAAGCTGCCTAAAGGGGCATTCCAGTAATTTGAAGTTATCCTCTATCTACAGGATAGAGGATGACTATTAGGTTGGTGGGGGTTCTACCGCTGGGATGTTAACCAATCTTGAGAACAGGGGCCCTGTAAACCACAGGTCCCATGAAATCAACAGAGTGGTAAGTGAAGTATGCACACTGCCGTTCAATTAATCTCTGTGGGACCTCCTGTGAAGCCTATGAGGCAGGAGAATGGCTCAGGCAGCGCAATGACATCTTTGCGACCGCCTACACCAGGGAGCAGGTTACGCTATTATATCATTGAGCGCTGCCTGCATCGAGATGCATTGCAGGTGGAGGGTGGAAGAGGTCTGTGGCAGAAGTCAAGTGAGGTTTTTTTTTAATTATTTGTCACACATGCAGTGTGGGGGTATTTATAACTATTACAGGCACTATGGAGGAATTATAACTACTACAGGCAGTATGGGGTCTGGAAACTGCAGTCTCATGGAGATGAATGGAGCAGCAGTGCCCGTGCTCGACTGGCAATACATTAATTTGGTAGTAGGGGGGCCCCATTCTCAGGATTGGTGCAGGTCCCAGAGGTAGGACCCCAACCAATCTCCTATGGATAGAGGATAACTTCAAACTACCAGAATACCTCTTTAAATATGGGATCATACCCATGTAAAATCCCTTTATCATCCATTGGCGTGCATCGTTACGCCATTTAGGGGGCTTTTGGCTAGGCCACTGACTTTTTAAAGTGACCTAGGCTAAGGCTTTATACACACAATCCTATTTTGCATCAGTGTCCAATCCACATTTTTTGATGATTGCACACAGACCTATTCATTTCTATGGGTCCGCAAAATAAATGGACAACACACAGATGTGTGCGCTGTCCACATCTGTGTGTCCGTTCTGCAGATTATAGAACATGTCCTATTTTTGTCCATATTGCAGACAAGAATAGTCATTTCTAGTGATGGAAATGAGGAAAAATACGAATTGCACATGGAAGGTTTCAGTATTTTGTGGATCTGTGGTTTGCGGACTGCAATATGGATACGGTCGTGTGCATGAGGCCTAAGTGCAAGTTTCACTGAATGCATCCTGACACAATCTGTATCGTTCGTTTGAAGGAGGCATTATAATGCTGTGTGTATCTGAATGACCCGTATCTAGTGAATTATACTGGTATAATGCTGTCAGTATATTTCAGTAGATACAGGTCATGCAAAGACATTAGTATAATGCTTTGTGCTCCTGTGAAACGAGCAGTGTCCATAATGGGGAATGACGCTTACACACAGAGCATGATTCCCTCGTTTAAAAGAGCCTTTATTGGAACATTTCTCAGGAAGGGGTCATCTGAAAGCGATCTTGACCAGGCCACCCCTGGCATGACCAAGGAGTGTTAAGTAGCAGTTAAAGGGGTTATCCAGACATAACCCCATTTTCACCCAGGCAGCCCCCCTGACTTGAGCATTGGAAAAGTTCATGCTCCGATGCTCTCCTTTGCCCTGTGCTGAATTGCGCGGGAAAAAGGCATTTTCAGGAGATTCAGCTACGTTCTGGGCTCTCCTTAGGGCTGCCAAGCGAAGGCTTCTGCCCAGCAGTGAGCCTGGTGACATCACCGGGACTGATGGGGGGGCTATAGCGCTGCCCTAGCCTATAAAACAGCTAGTACAGTGCTAAAGCCAGCCCATTAGAGCCGGTGACGTCACCAAACTCACTGCTGGGCGGAAGCCTCCGCCCGGCAGTGTGTTATGGTGAATAGAAGAGCCCTTGCTCTGCACAGGGCAAGGGAGAGCATCGGAGCATCAAATGCTCCGATGCTAACATCAGGGGGCTGCCTGGGTGAAATTATGGGTAACATCTGAACCCGGACAACCCCTTTAAGCCATTGAACTGAATGGCAGTGCAACTCGCACATTTCTGTGATCCCAGAATCATAAAAAATCCAACATTTCTATGTTACTTGAGATACTGGGGTAGCTCTGTGACCCCATTCAGTACGGTGAATGTACTGCTCCCCTACACAGGGTGTTTGTTGATTTCATAGGTATCAAGATCACTGTGCAGCCCCAGCCTAATAGGTTCTGGTTTAAAAGAATAGAAAAAAATCACGTCGAGCAAACTTTATTCAATGTAAAAATAAACCTTTCTATTATTTGGGCAATGATTTGGACTTCCTCAGGGAAAGCAATAGCATTTGTAAAGCACAGACTGGTACAGCTTAGAGTGTATGGGCTCCAGGGAGGCGCCGGTCACGTGAGGAGGTCATATGACCAGGAGACAGGCCTACCCTACGCTGTACAGTATTTTGGACACGCTAGAAGGCGGGCCGTGGTGACGTCACGCAGGATGGAGGGTTCGCTGAGCATGCTGGGAGGTGGGTGTTGTTGTCGCAGGAGGCTGTAGTTTTGAGGCGCCATTTTGTGTGTAGAAAGGGGTGAGGAGAAGAAAGAACACGGCGCTGTATTGCGCGCTGAAGGCTAGTGTAGCCCCGTGGACGGTCCGTAGGACGCCCTGCTAGATTGCTGGTTTCCCCCATTGGTGCTTAGGACGGGTTGCTCCCCCACGGGAATTGCTTCGCCACGGCAGGAGAGCGGGGCGCCCGGCGGGGCGGGGGGGACACTGTGACATCCGCCAGCGGCCAAGACTCCAAAGAGGCCCACCACGGGGGCAGGCGGCGGAGAAGGAGGAGGTCCGGGAGAAGAATGGAGGCTGAGAGAGGAGAGCAAGGCAAAGGTGAGGAGTCCCTTCCCCACCGGGGATGCAGGTGCTGGGCGCCTGGGGTGCACCCTGGCACATGGGATTATATAAGGGATGGTGCAGCCATTGCCCCTGTGCTCTCCTTATATATAATGGTATTGGATTGGTGTTTGCAGCCCAAACAATACATTATCTGACAACCAGAAGCACACCAAAAAACAGCCCCCTGAAAATACGCCATGTACCTGGCTGCATGTGGATCTCTCTGATTTTCTAGCCATATCTCCGCATTTGACTGCTGCGTCGTCTTTGTGTAAATCCGGTTTGATCACGTTCATAAGATAAATGACCCATCAAATTGAAAAGAATCACTGTCTGACTACTTCCTGACACAAACGTGATCTGTGCTATTGTCTGCCAGATGGGGTCTTATTGATGGTCAGGTTGTTCATACGGGAGCGGGTCCTCTCCTGTTCCGCACTCATTCATTTCAATGGGGCTGCAAAAGATGCGGATAGCAGACCCTCTGCTGTCAACATCTGTAGTTCTGTGTCCCCGCAAAAAAGATAGAGCGTGTCCTATTGTGGACAAGAATAGGCGTTTTCTATGAGAGTGGCGGCCATGTGCGGTCCGCAGAACCCATACGGCCCTCTGAATGAGCCTTAATTGGCCTCGTAGTGGCTGTGCCTAATCATAAAGGGGTATTCTGGTAATTGGATAGCTATTAGATAAGGGGGGCTCCTACCGCCAGTCACAAGAATGGGGGTCCTTCCGGAATGAACAGAGCGCACACACGGCCGATCCGTTCAGCTGCTGGAAATATCTGTGCTCCACCTGCTGCTGTGTTTATTCCGGAAGGACCCCCGTTCTTGAGATCGGCGGTAGGAGCCCCTCTGATCTGCGTGGGGGATAACTGCATCGGTAGGGCGTAAGATAGCGTGAGTGATCCACCCCACGTCACCCCTTTCTGTGCGATCCCTGGATGCTCTTCTGCAGAGGTGCTAAGCAGTAAATGAACGTGTTCTGCACAGGGGTAGAACGGGGCGAATCACATCGCTGACGCCATCTTCCGCCCTGTGCACTGTAGCAAAACCGCATCAGAGCGGATGCATCCTGATGTTTAATTCCGGTATTGCGGTCCTCTGCCGGATCTCAGTGCCGGAATTAACAACACAAGTGTGAAACCGGCCTTAAAGGGCGTTTCATCTGCTGAGTGACAGTGGGATGAACAGTTGTTACTACAATCACCCGTCCACCTTTGTGTGGCACATCTCCGGTCTATACAGGGCACTATGACATCATCCAGCGAATCAGCGCTGTTATCCATTGGTGACATCTTTACACAGGACAGAACTGGATTGAGCGCTCGTACAAACATTTGTTATGAAATGCGTGGTCCCAACCTTTTCCAGGAATGATCCCCAGGATAGGTCATCAGTATCAGTCTGACTCCCACAAGCGCTGCAGCTTCCTCAGTATGCCAAGCACAGTGCTCTACTTCATGTTGCAGCTCAGTCCCTTGTACGTAGCTTGATTTAAAGGGTTTGTACAGCTTTATAATCCCTCTTACATTGGGTCAGTTCTGCGCTGTACCTGTGTTATATTTGCCAGTTCCCTGAAAATCCATTTCAGCGCCAAGGGCCCGATCCACGCTCCTTCTGCTCCCCGGCTTGTAAACTTCTGGGCGGGGCCACATCTTCCGCCGCAGCCAATCATGATGTGCCAGACAGCTAATAGCACCCCACTGAGGGTAGAGCGCCACCTGTAAAAGCCTGGTCAACCCTTTTACATTGCCCCCTGAATGCCCTGCTGGTGTTCCCCCCCCCACACTCATCTTTTCCAGGAGGCCCTGTATGTAAGTAGGGCTGTGGTTGTCCACGGGGCACTTACAGTGACTTCTCAGGCAGTCTGGTTCATCGCTCTAAGGGGGTTTGGAATACTTACCTGGAACCCCGCCAATTCTCAGCCTTGGCTGCTGTCAGTGCCGGATCCTTTTCTACTCGTCTCTGTCCCGTGAGACTAATATTAGGTGAGGGTGCTGATGTGACAAGGACTTCTAATGCTGTGGGTTCCTGCCTGACCTCCACTGTAATGTGTAATCCTGTGAGTCCTTGTCACAGCAGCGCTCAGGCCGGGTAGTAACATTCACACATGTTATGAGTTGTAGTCCCCCCAACAATGTAATAATGTGCTATCCTGTGGATAGGGGATAACGTAGTCTAACCGGAATACCCCTTTTTATTGTTTGACATGTGACTCTTTAAAGCGCACACGTCAGAGGTCCTGATATGTCTGCTTTACTAAAATATTTTATTCCTTGTGAAATAATGATACTGGAGGATCTTTTCCTATCACTGCTGTTCAGTTCCTTAGTTATTGCTACTAGATGTTTATCACAAAGCGGTGGTCCTGACATTGTCCAATCAGCACTGCTAGTGTGAGACTGCAGGGACCCCCCCCCCCCCAGCTTATTCCTAAACTTCTGGTAGCATCAACTGAGGAATGGAACAATGCCCCACAACTGTTACAGCATGAGGAATACAAGTAGTTACTTGCCATGTCTAAGGCCCCTTTCACACGAGCGTCACGAATTCAGTCCGGATGTGTTCAGGGTGCATTCTGGAAAACGTGCACCAATCCGCACGCAATCGCAGTCAGCTTTGACTGTGATTGCGTACGTTCGTTCAGTTTTTTCCGCGCGGGTACAATGCGTTTTGATGTGTTTTTCACGCGCGTGATAAAAAACTGAATGTTTACAAACAACATCTCTTAGCAACCATCAGTGATTGACGCAGACACATTCACTTCAATGGGGCCAGGGCTGCGTGAAAAACGCAGAATATAGAACATGCTGTGATTTTCACGCAACGCAGAAGTGATGCATGAAAAACATCGCTCATGTGTAAAGACCCATTGAAATGAATGAGTCAGGATTCAGTGCGGGCGCAATGCGTTCACATCATGCATTGCACCCTCGCGGAAATCTCGCCCGTGTGAAAGGGCATCAGTTTTATGTTTTTTTAGTCTTTGATTAGAGAATAGCTGTGATTTTCATTATTGCTGGGGCACATGCTGTTTGCTGCCTTGTCATTGGACAGCACTTTTTAAGGGGGTCCTCATGTGAATTTTGTATTTTACTTTTATTTTTCATATTTTCTTTTTCTGTCCTTCCCTCTTAGACGGTGAAGTTAATGTTTTGGATGACATTTTAACTGAAGCTCCAGATCAAGATGATGAACTGTATAACCCTGAAAGTGAGCAAGATGTGAATGAGAAAAAAGGTAAACTTTTATGTTATCTGTAATAAATACTGTAACCTGATACTCTGATGCAGAATGCCACTGCTGTAAAAATACGGCATTTCAATGAACTTAATATCTTTGTATTTTTTATTTTATTTTACATGTGAAGGGTCAAAACGAAAAAGTGATAGAGTTGAAATGTCTGAACCAAAGAGACAAAAACAGTCCTCTCATTTGGCAAGGCCTCCACCTCAAAGGGTTTCTGGAAGTGCCAAAAGGGTTGTCAGCTCCAAAGGAAAGCAGGGATCTGATTATAAGAGTGATGATTACCAGAGACACGACAGGAGCAGGCGGCCAGATGGGGAAAGAAGAATTCATTCATCTAGCAGTGCCTCCCGGGATGGTTTTAAAGGACCCCAAGATAAAGTGAGCTCCAGGAAAAGAGAATCCGAGAGAAGACCCAAATCCAGTACTCCTGATGTGGCTTCAGAGGTAATGCTTGGGTGTCAAAAGTCATGAGGCAGTGAGATTAAACCGGATTGGCCACATCTGTCTAAAACTTTCTCCAAGCATTGATAGGTTGACTTTGTTTTTAACTGGCCTACTATAAGCTTTGAAGTGAACTGTGATTTTTCTGCTGTATCTGAGAGCACGATATGATAGGAAAAGAAGCGGAGCTCTATGATGTATCTGTTCTGTATGATTTGGGGTAAAAAGCAGAGTAAATCTTGACAAGACTCCTAGGAGAGAGAGAGTCAATTGACTGAATTAGCTTCTATAGTTCTATGCAATGAGATAATCCCGCACATAAAGGAAAAGTTCCTTTGTTTTATTAGTTTTCTATCCACTTTTTACTAGAAACTACGGAATGACTCCAGCCGAAGACCAAGCCGGTCAAGTCGCTCCTCCGATGGCAACTCTGAAGATTATGGGTCAGAAAGGGATAGTGGCAGTGGTAGTGAATCATCTGATGAAGAGCAGGCAAACAATAGTGAGAATGAAGAAGGCATGGAGGAAGAGGAAGATGAGGGAGAAGAAGCAGAAGATGAGGAGGAGGGTGAGGAGGAAGAAGAGGAAGAGTATGATCATGAGGAGCATGAGCGAGACCAGCGAGAGGGAAATGATTATGATACCCGTAGTGAAGCGAGTGACTCAGAATCTGATTCTGCTTCATTTTCTGATGGTGACTCCATTCGTTCTGGTTCTGGCTCAGATATTTCAGGTAAGTTTACATTTGGTGTGGCATTCTTCTTGGTGTTTGAGATGACATTGATCTGCTCTAAGATATATTCCCATACTTAAAGGGGTTTTCAGAGATTTTCATACTGATGACCTGTGCTCTGGATAGGTCATCGATATCTGATCCGGTGGGGGTCCAACATTCGGGACCTCCTCCAATCAGCCGCTTGAGAAGGCACTGGTGCTCCGGTGAGTGCTGCGGACTACTCACACTGTATAACGGCTGTGCTTAGTATAGTACTTAGCGCCATAGAAGTGAATGGGGCTGACCACAATACCAAGCAAATTGCTATACAATATACAGTGCTGTGCTTGGTAAGCTGCGGCACTCTCAGAACAGCTGATCGGTGGGGGTTCCAGGTGTCATTCCCCCACTGATCAGATACTGATGACCTATCCTGAGAATAGGTCATTAGTATGAAAGTCTCAGAAAACCCCTTTAATAGAAAATAAGATGCATACAAAATAGAATAGAATATTTTCATCAAATGGTCACTGTGTTTTCAACACACTTTGCATGAATGTATACTACGGGTGGATATAAGAAACTTTGTGGTATGCTTATTGGAGAAAATGTTTTTCCCATCTGCAGTTTATCCTCCTCTCCATAGACTTCTATGGGCAACATGTGTCTGTGTATCTCTGCACTTCCTCCTGTAAGCTTGCAGTTTTCACTTTGGTCACTGAACCTCATAATATGTTAACTCCTCTTATTCACCGTCACTTTTCACCAGTCGTACCACTATCAAATTGTAGATTACAGTGACTAAACACCTCCTGTATATGTAACAGTAGGTGAAGCCGCAGCTTATCTACTTCCCGCTGTCTCAGAGCATGCAGCATGATCATGTGCAAAAAAGAATATTTATTAGTAAGTGATTTTATTTCCTTCAAAACCATACGATTAAATGCCATGAATTGGCCTTCTTGTGATATGACAACTGGGAAGCAGATACCTGTGGACATCAATGCATTAGAACATGTCCTATTATTGTCCCCATAACAGACAAGGATAGGACTGTTCTATGAGGGGACAGCTGTTCCATTCCGCAAAATACATACGGTCGTGTGTATGAGCCCTAAAAAGAGAAAAATGCCAGCATCTGCCTTGGCACTGTAAAGTAGATGTGTGCTCCTCTTGTCGTCTTTGTAGCGGCATCTTCATTAAAGGGTTTGTGTCATCATGGACAATGGGGGTGTATCGCTAGGATATGCCCCCATTGCCTTATACCCCACCGCTGGGAGTCGCACCTATATAGATAATGGAGCCCCGCAAGTGAAGGAGGGCTCACTGTGCATGCGCAACCGCCCTCTATTCATTTTCTAAGGGGCGGCAAAAATAACTGAGCGCTGGCTTGGCTATTTCCGTTGGCCCCAATAGAAATGAATGGGAGCGGGAGACCATGTATGTGTGGTATGCTCCCATTCACTTCTATGGGGAGCCGGCATGGTGGTGGCCGGACCGGAGTCCTCCAGCCACCACCTTGCGGGGCTCTGTTCTATATATAGGTGCGGGTTCCAGCTGTGGGACCTGCGCCTATCAGCCTATCCTAGCGATATGCCCCCATTGCCTATGATGAGGAAACCCCTTTAAGAAAGTGTTTGCAGCTACAGTGGCCCAGACAGGAAATGTTGTTCTAATGTACGGTTGTATTAAAATACTACTGGGGATTATCTGAAACCTTGTTTCCTTGAGACGGGACTTGAGGACTGTTATCCGATGTCCTAAGTATAAAATACTTCATCTGGTCCCGGCATCAGCAACCTCTAGCAGACCGGCTGCTCTGAAACTACAACTCCCATATTGCTCCAGTTCTATGGGAGTTACAAGAACAGCCAAGCAAGTGTGCATGCTGGGAGTTGTAGTTTCACAGCAGTTCCGAAGGTTGCTGACCCCTGATCCAGTCTCTTCCTTACATGATTCCAGGCCTGTTATTTGGTAACTTCCTGAGCTGGCTTGATTTTATTTCATTTTTTTCATATATATACAATTCATGCAAGCTCAACAAAAAGTCCACCTTTGAGAGGGGAAGATTTTGCCTTTTGCAGACAAAATACATTGTTCTTTCAGCTGTTCCATAATCTAAGACTACTTATTTAATTTCGTGCTTCAGAATGATTTTATTTTTGCCAAGATATTTGCTCTTCAAGATATTTCTTATGTTAACTATTCTGGTAAGGTGGTGCTATGGCCTGAACGTTCATTTGGACAGTAAGGGGGGTCATTTATCAAACTGGTGTAGGTAGAACTGGCTTAGTTGCCCGTAGCAACCAGACTCCTCCTTTCATTTTCCAAAGGAGCTGTCCAAAATGAAAGGTGGAATCTGGTTGCTATTGGCAACCAAGCCAGTTCTAGTTTACCCTAGTTTGATAAATGCCCCCCTAAATGTTCTTGCCATAGACCCTCTATAGACAGTGTATTGTGATATATATAATCTTAATCTTACTGAAACACCGGTACAGTGTGGAGAGATCTCTGCACATGGTCTTTAGAGGCAGTAAGCTGTGTAGACAAACATTGATCTGGATTCAAGGACCAAAGCGTGAGGAGAAGGCAAAAGTTGGGATCTTTGAGGAGGGGGGGGGGGGCATTGGAGGGGTGGTCATGGCTGTTCAAATCCACCATAACATGCTGCTTACTATGATGTCTATGCATGCTGCATATCTATACAGAAAAGACCCAATGACTTGGCAGAGCTGGGTACCTGGTGCACACGTGAATGGAGTACCTCCTCGTAAATCTGAGGCGTATGGTAGGGCCCCTGAAACTTCTGTGGTCACCATTTTATGGCACCATACAGCTAAGTTTGTGCAGAAAAGTAACGCGGTAGTCTGTAGGAGCCCTTACTATAATGTTGTTTTAGTTCTTGTTGCCATTTTTGCTCCTCCATTTTATTCTTGAACTTTTGCTTTAATCTGTAGAGATGGCATACTTTACTGTCTTCACCTGTCCATGTGCGGCCAGTATAATGGTGATAGTCTCTTGTTTGTATATATAGGTGGCGGTTAAATTCTATGTGACAGTGTCTTTACTTAACAAATAAGTATATTAAGCATTTATGTAACTTAAAGATGTTGTCTCACTTCAGCAAGTGACATTTAACATGGAGAGAAAGTTAATACAAGCCACTTACTAATGTATTGTTATTGTCCATATTCCTTTATTGTGTTTTTTTCAACACATTACACTCTACTTGTTTCCATGGTTACAACTATCCTGCAATCCCGCAATGGTGGCCGTGTTTGCACAATATAGGAAAAAGCACCAGTCTTTGAGAGATACCACAGTCCCGGCGACCAGAGAGGCTAGTGCCTTTTACTGTAGTGTGTAAGCACGACCACCATTGATGGATTGCAGGGTGGTCGTAACCATGGAAACAAGCAGTGCATAATGCAACGGAAAAATGAAGCAATATGGACAATACAGTAATTTCATCTGTGAGATATCTGGACAGTCCTATTAAAGTAAATGAGGCAGTTCAGAAACTCGCAGCATGTGGCGTTTTTGTCCAGCCTAAACTCTAAGCCAGTGGTTCTCAACTCCAGTCCTCGGGACCCACCTGCCAGTCAGGTTTTCAGGATTTCCTTAGTTTAGACCAGCTGATATAATTAGCGTCCATCCATCAGGACTTACCACAGGTATTCATTCTGTGGGATATTCCTAAATCCTGACTGGCAGGTGGGTCCCGAGGACTGGAGTTGAGAACCACTGCTCTAAGCATTGAAGGGTTTGTCAGGTTTGCTATTGATGATTCTGATGGTAGGGGTTGTCTCCCAGCGCCCCACGATAAGCTGCTTGAAGGGAACTCTGCTCTCATATAAGCTCTGCGCTCTCATCACGGTTTACCTAGTCACAGGGGTGAGCATTGTAATTACAGCTCCTCCGTCACATTCACTTGAGCTGTAACTACACTGCTTGCTGCTGCAGTGTCGACAGCGAGCAGGTAAATAATGAAGAGAATGGAGCTTGGACCCCCGCCTAACTGATATTGATGACCTATCCTGAGGAAAACGGACAAACCCTTTAACCCATGTTTAACAATCGTACCTTAAATGTTCATAATCAGCCACATAAAGTGGTTTACTTCATGCATTTTGTATCCAAGCACAAAGCTTTATAAAAGTGCATGAAAAAAAAGCCTGTGGCCAAAAGTATAACCGAGCCTGAGACACGAGGCATGTCCACAAATAACGGTTCAAGATGTGTAGGGCGAATGCATACATCTTATGTCTTCACATATGCACCACTGAATAACACTGAGCACTGCGCATGCACTAGTCTCCCAGGCAGCTAATGGATGGATCTGGTCACATGTCCCTCAGCGTGCAGCGCTACCATGGCCAACCCCTTCATGATGCCATGACGTCAAGTGTTTAGTCATGTTGAACTACATATGTTCTTGGCAGTGAAAGGGTTACACGTATAGGTGTGTACAGGTCAAACCTACTGATTTTGGCCAGCTTAGGCTACTTTCACACTAGCGTTTTTAAATTACGGTATTGAGTTCCGTCAAAGGGGCTCAATACCGGAAAAAAACGCTTCAGTTTTGTCCCCATTCATTGTCAATGGGTACAAAACTGAACTGAAGACAACGGAATGCTCCTGAAAGCATTACGTACCATCTTCAGACCGGAGAACAGCATGCTGCGGTTTGCTCTCCGGTCCAGGCATCCGCACTAAGACGGATCCGGAATGACCCCCAATGCAAGTCAATGGGGACGGATCCGTTTGGTGTGGACACACCAGTAATCCGGATCTGTCCTCCATTGATTTCCAATGGGGGGTCATTCCGGATCCGGCATACATACACACAGACTACATACAAACAAACATACAGACATACATACAAACATACAGACATACATACATACTCACATACTCCCGGGACGCCGGCAGCAGGTCTTCACGCGCCTCCTGCACGCTGCGATGACGTTTCCCCACTGCGCCCAGCAGAGGGCGCTGTGGGGAATCGTCATCACTGCGCGCAGGAGGCGCGTGAAGACGTTCTGCCGGCGTCCCGGGAGTATGTGAGTATGTCTGTCTGTCTGTCTGTATGTTTGTATGTATGTCTGTATGTTTGTTTGTATGTAGTCTGTGTGTTGTTTTAATGTGTGTCATGTGTGGGGCCGGAGCGCTGCTCCGGCTCCACACATGTATAGCGTTAGCACGGATCCGTCGGCACCCTTTAGGTGCCGGATCCGTGCTAACGCTAGTGTGAAAGTAGCCTTACCCGACGGCTAATGTTGGGGAAGATAAGGGTCAGACACGTTTGATTCAGTTGCAAAAGTCTACATCATAGACAAGAAAATGAGTAAACCCGTACAAAAATACATCACAAAGGTCTTTATTGAAGTATCAGATATATATTAAAATCTATGCATAAAAATAGAGAGTACAGAACAGTGATGAAAAGAGCGCCATCCCTAAGTCACTGAAAAATCAATAACAGCATAAAGTCCTGGTATATACCCTAGAACAATGACATAACCATGTATAGCGGTCTTTGTAGATGTAAATTGGCCCCATCAGCTATATATACACCATAATATAAAATGACAACAAATGAAGTCATTACATAATAACAAAGACCAGAAGGCTCATACCTCATATAATACGGGACTCAGGGATGGCGCTACCCCGACGCGCGTTTCGGCGTGCCTTCGTCCCCCTGGACGAAGGCACGCCGAAACGCGCGTCGGGGTAGCGCCATCCCTGAGTCCCGTATTATATGAGGTATGAGCCTTCTGGTCTTTGTTATTATGTAATGACTTCATTTGTTGTCATTTTATATTATGGTGTATATATAGCTGATGGGGCCAATTTACATCTACAAAGACCGCTATACATGGTTATGTCATTGTTCTAGGGTATATACCAGGACTTTATGCTGTTATTGATTTTTCAGTGACTTAGGGATGGCGCTCTTTTCATCACTGTTCTGTACTCTCTATTTTTATGCATAGATTTTAATATATATCTGATACTTCAATAAAGACCTTTGTGATGTATTTTTGTACGGGTTTACTCATTTTCTTGTCTATGATGTAGACTTTTGCTGCTTTATATTAACATTGTGAGTCCGTACAGTGTCATTTGCTTGTTACCAGTATTAACCACATGCACATGCTGTTATACGCCTGATAACGGTGGTTATACTGGGGGTTGATTTGTATATTTACTAACGTTTGATTCAGTTACCTGGTCCTTTTGTTAGGGGGAGATAAACCTGCACCAGAAGTGTCTCTCAGCAGCCTCTTCCCCACTCACTACATGTGCATGCATGTGTATAGGATGATCGGTACAGAGAGCTGTTGGCCAGCTTAAAAAGGTTGTCCGCCTTTTTCTGACGGATAACCTATTCTTTAGATAGGTCTTCAGCATCTGATTGGTGGGGGTCTGACAACCAGGACCCTCGCTGATCAGGTGCTGAGCTGTGCCTAGGCTACGTGACCTATGGTCGTGAAGTCAATGCCTTATGGGAAGCAGCTAGAATGCAGCAGTACTGCTGTACCGGCTAGTGACGTCATGACCATAGGTGGCCTAGGCGCAGCTCAGCACCATTGACGTAAATGGCGCAAGCTTGGCTGCCTTCTCAAACCGCTGGCGTTCCGGTTGTCGGACTGCCACTGATCAGATGCTGAAGACCTAACCAAGGATTGTCAAAAAGAGGCCAAATACCCCTACTGCACTCACATGTTACATCCATTGCCACTCCAGCTCTGATGTTCCGGTGCCCCAGCCAACCGACCATGTCAGCCAATCACTGGCTTTAGTGGTGAGATCAGTAAGATATGGTCTTCCAGAAACCGTGACACACCTATCCATGGGTTGTCTGGTGTTGCATCTCAGTTCTGTTGGTTATTGGGCTGAGCTGCAGTACTACACAGAACCTGTGGCCCGGTGTGGCGCTGTTTTTGAAATCTGCTTTGTTTTTCTTCCAGTGTTAATGATTGCATTTACATGTATTTAAAATTTTGCTTACATACCTTTAATATATCTGCAAAGTAGGCTCTATCTAAGGAAAACAATGGTACCGCCCGTTTTGATCCTACTTAGGTGAGCCGATGAGGACTAAACAAGGAGTCAGTTATGTGACTGCACTGCTGAGAACAAATACCATTTTAATATATGCAAATGAGCCTCTAGAGGCGCTGCTCGCTCTCCAACAGCCGCACGTTCTCTGCACTTTGACCGGGCCAGGCAGGCATGATGACCTTTACACTGCCTGGTCCTGTCAAAGTGCAGAGAGAGCAGAGCCTCTAGGTGTAAAGGCAACACCCCATTGCTCCTAGAGGCTCATTTGCATATATTAAAACAACATTTTTCTCAGCAATGTGGACACCTATGAACATGGGACAACACAGATGTCTTTTAAACAGTCCAGGTCATCCATGTTATATGGAGAAAGTAATGTAGAGCACAACATGTTATACCGTTGTAAAATGGTTGGTCTGGGCACATATAGCGGTTATAGTTACTAGAGATGGGTCGTTGATCCAGGGAGTAATTCTGATTGCCTGATTGGAGTCGGAAAGGAATTTTTTTTCCCCTAAAGTGAGGAAAATTGGCTTCTACCTCACAGGGTTTTTTGCCTTCCTCTGGATCAACTTGTAGGATAACAGGTCGGATGACTGGATGGACAGATGTCTTTTTTTTCGGCCTTATAAACTATGTTACTATGTTACTCTGTGTGATTGATAATGATAAAATACAAATCATTCATTGCAATATTGTGGAACAGAGAAGAAAATAATGTTGAGTTTGATCTGTATGAAGGGTAGCTCCTCAGGAATAGGCCTGTAACGTTAGCCTTCAGTTTTGTTCCCACGTGAACGCGTTCTTGAGAGCTGGTGTTCTGTAATTGTGGCCGATCTGTGTGCCGTCCTATACTGGCATACTGCTTAGTCTCAGGAGGGGGCGGAGTTTTCAGTGTTGTAGCGTGCCTTACCATTTGACCAATAGAAAACCTTGTAAGTTTGGAGCTTGGCTGTTGGAGCATGTAGACCCCCGCCATGCTTACATTATCTTTTCACATATTTTCTAGATCAGAAAAAGAAGGAAAGGAAAAGGGCTAGAGGTATTTCTCCAATTGTGTTTGATAGAAGTGGAAGTTCTGCATCAGACTCTTATGCAGGTATTCTCTCTTTCTCGGCTCATTTTCTGCTTTCTTCCACAATAATGCATTGCTCCCGAGGGAACCTAGTGAAGCCCACTGTTGGCTGGGAATCTTTAGTGGGGGGTGAGTGGGCTTGTCCATGGCTCGTATTCATTTTGTGAAGCATGGGGGGTTGCTTCCCTCCGATTTAGTTGTCTATGGTCTCTAGATGAAATCTTAAATAAACCGGCAAAACCTTTGAACTCACTGTGTACAGGGTTTTGCGTCAAAAGCTTGTAGACAGTCGAAGTGTGCGGTTTTCTGCACCAGAGCTGCTCACACGTCTTAATTTCTTGATTTTGCAAGGAAAGAAAATTCTGTAAGTTTTTTTTTTTTTTAATTTAAAAACAGCTGTTTTGAAAATGTATTTTTTTTGTCTGAAGGCGCATTCTGAATCTATGTACTTTGACTAAACACAGGTTCAGAAAAGAAGCATGAAAAATTGTCCTCCTCTGTTCGCGATGTTCGAAAAGGTATCCTTTAAATTTTTCCCTCTTTTTCTAATTCTCTTCTCCCCCCCTCAAAGGCTTGTCAATGTTATACTTTGTGGAGGATTTGCCGAGAATGTAGTATTTGAAGCAATATCCCATTTTCCCTGTGCAGTTATCAGAATATGCAGACATCTCCTATGCATTGAGATCCATGGTCCACCTGTAATCTTCTGAGCTTTCTTCATGTTCTGAAGGCATTCTGTAAGAGGCAGCAGATCAAATTCTGCAGCGCCACTCCTGTGTAGCATTGACAGGAGAGGGGTTTTCATGAACGTGATTTCAGAATTCTTCCTGTGTTTTCTGGTAAGGGTCCTACATTGTGGAGGAGTGCAGTTCCGAGAATTATCATATTGTCTGCAAATCTCCTGCTCAAGTTGTGTATATTTGAAGCGAGAAAACGTTCCCCTGGGAGAGAACCATTTGCCCTCTGCAAGTTCTTCTGTCCCATCCCAGAAAAGAGAGCGGTGCAGCAATTTAGCGCCCGACCGGGACTTGTAGCTGAGTAATTGCAGAAAGTAAATTCTATACAGTCGGAAATACAGATTAGTCTAAAGTTGATTGATTATTTTAGAATATTGACATGCCACCATCGTCTCGAAAAAAGAAAAAGTCTGCCATGTTTAAACTTTTTGGCAGTCGATCCAGTGTTTTTTCAAAATGTATGTCTGAAAAGGACTAAAATGTCTATGGCCATGTTGACATGATTGGTAAAGGTTGTTTGCCCTGCAACCTACTTCTGTCTGATGTGTATGTCTCCTTTTATAGGGAATTTCTCACCAGTTTTGTGGGGTCCTAAGGACAACATACAATAGTGACAGATCCCCTTAGTAAAATGCTGGGTCACTTTCTTTAGTTGACCTAGCCGTTTGCTGAAATCTTGTACTGAACAGCTCCAGCGCATGCCAATGAGTCCTGATATTCATGAGCTCCTGGATTTCCCCGCCCCCTGCTGCTGATTCATATGGAAGAAAAACAGTCAATCAGAGGCAGGGGGCAGGGACAGCCGTGAGCTGATGAATATCAGGACTCATTGACATCTGCTGGAGCTAGAAGCATAAAACTGGTGACACATTCCATTTTGAAGGGGATTAAATGCTTACTTTGTGTTTTCTCAGTGATAATGTTTTGTTCATTTCGTATGTGAATCATTTAATAAATGTAAAGATGTTTTCCAGCAATATGAAAATAATTTGCAGGAGTCCGAAGAGGCTTAGAAGCAAAGTATGTGATAATCAACTCCACCGATTCCACGCCGCTGCTCTCTACTTCCAGCTTTTGTCCTGACATGTAGGAAATGCTATTTCCCACACGTTGAGACAGGAAATAGAAAGCAGAGATGTCGGATCTGTGCAGGTATTATTTTATGTTTTAAAGAGGTTCTGTCAGCAGGATCAACATTATTAAACCAGGCCTACTGCTTGGATTGAATTTGCAGTTAGGCATCAGTTCATCTGAAGAGTTTCTCACTGCGCAGGGCTGGAATTGTGCGCTACTATGAGAGAAAGTGCCGATCAAGGGGAGGAGACATGTAACACACAGGAGGAGCCAGTACTTGCCCCTTAGTGCACTGAAGCCCTAACTTAAATATAGTAGAGATCTTTTCTCTGGAATGGCAAAATGGATTTCTACCAGCCAGGTATCATTTTAATAAGCAGGATCAACCACACTCAGAAGTATGCTTGGTTTAATAGAGTTGACCCTGCTGACATGCCCTCTTTAAAGCGTCTGAAGGGGTTGCCAGACTCCCAAGTTAACATGCCAGTCATGTGTTTAACAAAAAACCTGGTCACCAGTGCTGAGGGTCCCATCCACACTGCTTCCAGTGCTCTGTGGGATGTTCCGGCTGTAGTCACATGCACTGTCCCCCAACTGTCAAGTCCCCAGCCCCTCGATTTGCGAATACCCCCCCCCCTTCCTGGAATCATCAAAGTGAAAAAGCTCTGCAAGCTTCTATGCTGGGAGATAGTGTAAGTATACACAGGGCCTCACTCCCCACCCTTAAAATGATATATGAAGAATGTCCCACAAGTGTCCCGCTATAAAGGGGTTAAAGGGAGTCTTTCACCTGTTTTTCACCAATATAACTAAGAGCACTGCCCCACAGAAGATTGCAGACACATCCCAGACATACCTGTGTGCACTGTGTGTCTGTATTACATGTCCAGGAAAAGCACTTTTATTCTGCTGGAAAACAGCCCCCAAGTGCCCGGCTGTAAGTGAAACTAAAAACAGCTTTCTCTCCTGACTCGATTTCTAACAGCTATATCTTCTGATATACTGGATATAATGCTGTGATTTTGGTATTTGAACGCTTGGAATGCCAGCTTTCATAGAAGGTCATTTTTCTATCTGCTACCAATCCCAAGATATGAGCAGCTAAAGCAGCCCTCCCCTCTTCAGTCTGGTTTGCTTTGGGCACTTGCAGCAGCAGAGCTGGGCACTTGGGAGCTGTTTTCCTGCGGAATAAAAGTGCTTTTCCTGGACAGGTGGTGCGTGCAGCCCTGTATATACTTGCTCTGTTCCCCAGTGTACAAGGCTGGGGAGCTTTTCACTTGGATGATTCCAGGGTGTGGTGGATTTTCACTGGTTTCAGCAGTCATGTGACCACAGAGGCTCAGTGGTAATATGCTGCTGCGGGACACATCGCCCCTGAGGCCATTGAATAGCTGCAGCAGTGCATGTGACCACACATGGGATGTCATACTTGTGGTCCACAGGGAACGCACCCTCTGTACTGCAACAGAGCACTGGTCGGACAGGTGAGTGGATTTGGTTCTTTTTATATGAAATGCATTGTGGGCATGAACTGATTTTTAGCTTGGAGGTGAGAAAACCTCGTTACCATTATAGTTAATGTATATGAGGTGGAAACGGAAGGTGGTCTTCATCATTCATGCAGTCTGTTGGATGGATCCGTGTTCTTCTGTATCTCTGGAAGTCATTGCAGATGTATACTCAGCCTTAGATAGACAAGTAATGATGCAGAATGTACCTGGTAGGGTCTGAGATGATCACAGATGTCCCATAGGTCATTACATTGGTACTTGGCAGAAGTGAGTGTATGCAGTGCAGGTCCTGGCAGGTGGGCGTTTGTCTCCCTAGGCCCCGCAGAGTGTTGGACCACATCAAATGCATGAATTGCTACCATGTCCTTTTTCACTCTCTCCTGATTTTTATTTTTCAGAACGAATAAATAAAATTAGGTACATTCTCCAGGAGGCCCGATTTTTCCTCATTAAAAGCAACAATCATGAGAACGTTTCATTGGCTAAAGCAAAGGTAATTTGTGTAGAAAAGTACATCTTTACATAAGGGACTTGTGTGTAGTGAAGAGTCTGCTGTATGGTTAGTGTTGTGCCGTTCCTGTATCATTGGCTACAAGACATGACTGCAGCAAAAGGAGTGGACCTTTGTGTCCTCCTCTAGTGCCAAAAGCCACTTGCAGCAGAAAGTGAAGCCATTTCTTTGTCATGTACATTGGAATACGTCTTTCAGAAAAATAGTCTGTGCAATAACATGAGTCGGTACTCCCTCTTAAAGGGATTATTTGATAACTAAAAGATTTCTCCGACCTGGCCCCTTGTATGGATAATACTTACCTGCTCCCCGGCACCCGCGTCTTTCCAGATTCCTGCACGGCCGCCACAGCATTTCCCCGTCGCTTGGATCAAAACATCTGGCGACGAGGGGGAGCAGCCAGTAGCGGGCAACGACGGTGACCTGCCTCAAGGGGGCCCGCTATTTGCTGCAACCGCTGTGCCCAGCAATCATTGACTTCAGGAGTGGCATTGCAGACTAGCTTTGGATAATTTTAAAGGAGAGTATGGGCTTTTTAATGCCATATGTAGCTAAAAGATTTTTTAGCCTTGGAAAACCACTTTCATCTTTAGGATTTCGGACACAAAGAGCATCATGTTGACATTTATATCTTACGTTTGGCTTTGACGCAGGGTGTTTGGTCAACCTTACCAGTAAATGAGAAGAAGCTGAATGCAGCCTTCAGATCTGCAAGAAGCGTCATTTTGGTGTTCTCTGTTCGAGAGAGTGGAAAATTTCAAGGTAAGGTTTAGGAGTGCCGTTTTAATGAGCAGGGTATATATATATTTATTATTTTTTCTCATTTTTTGCACTGATTGTTTCTGTAATTGGACAAAACTCATCAATTTCTACAGTTAGGTTCACAGAGGGCCGTTTGATGCTGTTTTGGAGTTTTTTTTTTTTTTTTTTTAGTTTTGATTTTATACTTTCCCTCCACATAATCTGATTTCGGTGTCTCTATCTTTTTATAGAGACACCGAAAGGCCAAGGGTTTTCCTAAGTCCTAAGGCCAAGGGTTTTCCTAAGTCCTAAGGCCAAGGGTTTTCCTAAGGCCAAGGGTTTTCCTAAGGCCAAGGGTTTTCCTAAGGCCAAGGGTTTTCCTAAGGCCAAGGGTTTTCCTAAGGCCAAGGGTTTTCCTAAGGCCAAGGGTTTTCCTAAGGCCAAGGGTTTTCCTAAGGCCAAGGGTTTTCGATGCAATGCAGTTCTTTTTAACTGAGAGCTGATATATTTGGGTAGGATCTGGGTGTTAATGTGTTGTAATTGGTGCCCTCCTGCTCTGTAAATGTACTCCTGGCATTATGATCATGTGGTCGTGGCTGTGATTTGCAACATCCATGCTGCAGCAATGGCTTGGGTCAGAGAAAAATCTGATCTAGTCATTTTTCTACCTTTGTCACCAATTGGGGTTGTCTTTGCCACATAATGATCAGCCTGACAATTTTAAGGCACAGGCCAAAGTTGTTGTGTGAGAGTCACCATTTTTTCAAGTATACTCTTAGGCTACTTTCACATCTTTTCCGTATTTCTTTTCTGGTATTGAGATCTGGCAGATGATCTCAATACCGGAGAAAAACACTTTTGTTTTGTTAATGGGGACAAAACTGGACTGAAGGGAACCAAGTGCACCAGAATGTATTCTGTTCCGTTTGGTTGTGTCCCCATACCAGTCAGAAAACTGCTGTAAGCGGCGTTTTTCTGTCTGGCACGGGATGCGGAGCAATAGAGAACGGATCCGGCCCCCATTGACTTACAGTGGTTTTAATGCTGGGTTCTTCATGGCTATTTTAAACCTAATACAGCCGGATGCAGATGGTTGCATTATCAAAAACTGAAGAGTTTATGCTGATCCCTGCTGGATCATGTGAACGTAGCCTTATAGTTGCCTGTGCATTTAAGTTTTGCAGCATTTCTAATTTGCCCCTGTTGGGGGTGTCTAACATTTTTCTGTGGACAAACTCTAAAACTATCTAAATGGTCCTCTACAGACACACAACCTCAGTTTGAATGCTTATTCATTGATCGTATCCTGACAGTTTCATTTATTTTCTCCAGGGTTTGCCCGTCTGTCATCTGAATCTCACCATGGTGGATCACCAATACACTGGGTTCTTCCTGCAGGGATGAATGCAAAGATGCTTGGTGGGGTGTTCAAGATAGACTGGATCTGCAGGTACGCTCGGATTGTGTATTTTATGTATGATGTGCAGGATCATATAGAGAAGTCTGTACGCTTTCCTCCCCTCCTGTATCATTAAAGAAGAACTCCTGACAAAAATGTTATTCCTTGTCCTGCTAGAAATGTACATGATGTAATCTGTAGTGAATGTCATTTTCTTACTAGTGTCTGTATTTTTGACTTGTATAATCCTGAAGTTTCTTATCTGTGTCATGTGACCAGCAATTAGACCCACCAACTCACACATAGACTTATGTGTGGACAGGAAGTCGAATTCTCTATGTATTCCTATGAGACTGAAAGTGAGGCTCCCATAGGAATGAATAGAGCAGTTACTGGCTTTCTGTCCTGGGTCAGTTGGAGGTCAGGGAGTTGGTCACATGACCCAGCTACAATAAGAAGAGAGGTTTTTACTCCTGGAAACTGTCATATTCTTATCAGTGACATTCACTGTAGATTATATCATGCACCTTTCTAACAGATCAGAGAATAAAAATTTTTGCGGGAGTTCTTCTTTAATCAACCAGTGTTATCTACTGTGACAGGTTGTTACTTATCAAAGCCTGATATAATTCGATGGCTTAGTTTTTAAATAAAGTAAAACTCCCTTTAATCTCTTGCTCACTGGTCCAGCATAAATAAAATTCTTCTAAACTCCATTGTTATCCTGGATCATCTCAGGCGCCTAATAATTTGTGGTACTATCGAGCATACGTTCTCAGCCCTGGGAATACGGTAAGGCTGTCTTTTTTGGACACTGAAGGCTGTTTTGCCATTTGAAAGTGATTCTACTGAGATGCTCTACTAGGACAACACATTATAGGAAAGGGAATATATAATATATATAATTTTTTTTGGTACTCTATTTCATGTAGCTAAATGTGAGATATAAATAAATACGGAAGCATAAGGATTTCTTAACATCCAAGTGTTTTTATTTGGTAATTGTCACTTCTATAAAGTGATTGCTTCTTGTTTCTCGGTTGTGTCTTCGCCCTTTCACTGAATAGGAGAGAACTGCCATTTACAAAGTCTGTTCACTTGACCAACCCGTGGAATGAACACAAGCCAGTGAAGATTGGACGAGATGGACAGGTGAGAGGACTTTTCCATCATATGGCACTTTTGATCTACTTTCCTCTCAAGCTTTTCTTGCACATTGAAATACATACTCCTGATACGTAGGGGGGGGTAGTTCCTTCATCTTGTCATGCGGCTTCATCTGGATAAGTGGGATTGACAGCTTCCCTTCCATAGTGACTTGAGATTTCAGAAAACTGGTATGTCTCGTGGCCCTCATGCACACAACCATGCTGGTTTTGCAGTCTGCAAATGGCAGATGTAGTCAGTGTGCCATCTCCATTTTTTTATTGTATTGTTTTGCGGAAAGAATATAGTATGCTGAAAACAACACGGATTATCTATGTGCTTTTCACATCTGTATGTCTGTTCTGCAAGAAGATATAAATGCCAACCACATACCCATTGAAGTGGTCCCACAGAAAATGTGGATGCAATAACAGTAGTTTACATATTTTGTGGATCCGCAACCTACATATGGTTGTGTGCATAAGGCCCAATTAAGAGGGGGGTTTTTTTGTTTATGGAATATGCTTTTTGGATGATTTGGTCTGAAAAACCTTTCCTGTGCCCATTTAGAGGGTAAAGCTCACTTTTTTTGTTGTTTTAATTTGGTAATTGATTGTTTGCAGGAAATTGAACCAGATTGTGGAAACCAGCTCTGCCTTTTGTTTCCAACGGATGAAAGCATTGACTTGTATCAAGTCATTCACAAAATGAGGCACAAGAGAAGAATGCATTCTCAGCCCCGATCACGAGGTCGTCCCTCACGCAGAGAAGCAACACGAGAAGTGGGAAGGTTAGAAACGTTCTTTGGACTGATAATAGGCACTTGTGCTGGAGTAACATGACGGACAACACAGCACACATGTCGGTGCCAGTGATGAAGAGCAAAAATCCTCACATCAAGCTGCATGGAAGAGTTTGTGGCTTCATTGAGGATTTCATTTTGGTTCCATTCCTCCTGACCCACCCATTCTTCCCCCAACCTCATGTTGCATTACGATTGGCAAGATCTTGCAGGGGCGGTCACCACTAAGGCGTGGAGAGCAGATATTTTAGACTAGAATAGACTAGACCTTTAAAATACAGAGCAAACAAAGCAGCGACCTTACTGAATGCTTAGGCAGAGTCAAGAGTGAGGAATTAAGTATACTTATCAAAAGAAAGTATGTTAATTTCTTGTTAAAAGCCTTTCTTTCAGGTATAACCAAGGATTTCCCCAATCAGATATGGGACTTTTATAATGGATCAATAATGGTGTTGCAGAAGATGCCACCTCCCTATGGGGAGATAACGCGTTAAAAAAAAAAAAAAATGTTGCTTTGTTTTCAAGAGGAGCCTTGTTGGGACTATTTCCATATGGCTTCACCATGCTGTGTTTTAGAAGCAGATTGCAAAATGTGGTCTCTAAATAACCCCACAGTGAATACATCTTGCTGAGCTCCTGAAACCGGTTTAGGTTCTGTGGAAAGGGGAGCAAGTTGCACTTGGAGACCCGGCAACAAACCAGAAAGTGTGGCTGTTGCTGTGTCTGTACGTCCCTTCCAGATGCTGGCAGTACCTGTGGACTATAAATGTTTAGTGGATCGACACGGTTATTTCTCACTTCCTTATGAACTTAACGACCTGTACCAGGAAAAAAAAAAGGGGTAACATGGTGTCAGAATTGGAGGAGGCTTTCAAAGAACTGATGCTTAAAAAGCCCTTCAGCCAAATCACTCTGCCCCTATGTAGGCTAATTGCATAAACGGGTTTCTCCTAAAGACTGGATGTGTTACCTTACTGTGGGTAATACGGTGGTAGGTAGAGAGCCAGCGCCACTTCCCCAATTTCAATCTAAAAGGACACCACCGATTAGGTAGAAGGAAACCTGACAGCCCCTGTTTCGTTTCTTTTACTTTTTTCCCCCCGTTTTTGCTTTATATGGACTGAGTACAAAGAAGTTGTAAGCTGAGGTTACCATTACACTAAAGTGCACACATGCGATGGTTTTTTTTTGTGGTTTTTTTTTTTTTTTTTTACTTCAGTTTTGCAATGGACTGCAAAATGTATTGTAACAGCACCACTACACCTTCTCAGGTCCGCCTTGTATATGTGCGGCTTACAGCTTAAAATCCTTAGTGGACTTCTGTATGAACTGTTGCTATATTTTATACCGGTCATAAATGCACTCTACAAGAATGCGGTATGTTCCCTCTTTACACCAGCTTTTATTTTTTATTTTTCTTTATGTGCAACTGCTGTGCTTCTTGCTCAGAATATAACGCTTCACCCAGCCGTTTAGTAGGGAAGTTGTAAGTGTTCACGGTCACTTATTTCAGCTCCTTCAGGAAGTTTTCAGCTGTGAATTGTGTTCATGTACAAATGTTTGTCTAGTTTTTTTTTTTTTCAATTTCTCTGAACTGAGTTTTTCATTAGAACATATCAAGAGTCCAAAACTGCTGATTTGGGAGGATACAGTAATTCTGAAACGGTTTAGTCGGCTATAATGAAATATACACGTATACTGAACACTTTAGTGTGTTTGAGATAGTGTAGTGTGTGTTCGATAAAGTTTCTCATTCAAAAGTTACATTCCTGCCAATCTTGGCATACATCACAGGTGGAAGAAACATTAGTTAGCCTAAAAGTCTTATTAGTTTACAATGTTGTTAGCTTTCTCCCAGAATTGTGTCCGCACGTGCTGCAGTGAATTATAGATCATTTTCTTCAGTGGAGTCTGGCAGGCTGCTATAGTTTTGTGGGTTTTACCAGAACTTGAATCTACATTGTAAGGTAAGGTAGGCCAATGTATTCACTACAAGATGACCTGTCAGCTCTCCTGAGCCTTAAATTGTCTTAAAATAACAAAAGAATTGAATTCGCCCATTCTGCTTCCAGTACTGATGTTCTGATTGGGCATGAGCACTCCATACAGTATTAGAATGCATTGGCTCCTATGAGCCGAAAGTTTTTACTTTGCGAAGTCTCACAAGACTTCACGTAATAACTTCATTGATTTCTACTGTAAAAAACCATTTCCAGAACTCTGTTTCGGTTCCAAGGTAGCCAAAACATTCCAATACTGTACTGTTTCATCTGAAGTCGATTCGCTCATCCCTGGTTCTGATCCTCCCACCTTTTGCATCAGTGACTTACCCAGATGTGCCACCACTGCAGCCAATCACTGGCTTTGACAATTTATGACACTAGACTGCTGAGGCCAGTAATTGGCTGCAGGGGTGGATAGGATCAGCTGAGCTGGAAGCGGTGGTTGTTGAAATGGGCGAGAATGCATTCTTTTATTTTATGACAAATACTGACTTGAGTGAAATTTGTTACCAAGTCAGACAACCCCTTTAAGGACACGCAAAGGCAGTAAGTAAAACTTCCGCTATCAACCAGGGCAGGGAGCAGCTGCAGGCCCACACGTTTAGCCTAGGTACGGAGCATTATTGTGAGGTAACTTATCAAACTGGTGTAAAGTAGAACTGCCTAAGTTGCCCATAGCAACCAATCAGATTCCACCTTTCATTTTCCAAAGGAGCTGTCCAAAACAAAGGCGGAATCTGATAGGTTGCTAGGGGCAATTTCTACTTTACACCAGTTTGATAAATGATCCACATAGATTGTATGGAATCCTGCTGTTCAAAGAATGGAGAGCCAGATGACATGGAAATGTTCTTGTGTTCTTTTCAAATCCTATCCACATTGATGTTGAGGACTATATATTGTGCCTGTTATGTTTTATATATGTGAGCAGCTTTACAAATGAAATGTTCTGCTTCTACTATTGGGTAAGTTTCTGGATGTGATTGCAGGGTGGTTCTCTGTCAGCAGTTGTGTGAGCATGAAGCGCAGTGGTTATCTGCTATAGCCCTTGTTTAAACCTACCACGTCAGGCTTTGTTTTTTTTTGGCTTTGAGGTTACTTCAGGCTGGCTTTTCCCAGGTATGTACTATAAAAGAAATTTCATCTAGTTTTCTGTTTAATTCTTACATTTAATTTATATAGGCGTCGGCCAGAAGATTATGATATTCATAACAACAGAAAGAAACCAAGAATTGACTACCCCCAAGAGTTTCACCAGCGACCAGGTTAATATCTCTTGCTATATAAGCAACTTTAAGACAAGCGATCATCAAAAAGGGGCATTTCAGCCCTGACAATTTCCTCTGCCGTGGCTTCAATTAGCCAAGCAAGGGTAGAAGCTCTGCTTTGGCTTCAGAGCAGCGGCGGCGCAGAATCAATTTGACTGATATGATTGTTCATTCATCTGAACATTGGCCCATGTGAAGGGGTCTTTAGACACCAGCAGCAGATATCTGACTCCAAAGGTTTGTCTAGCTATGTATTATAGGGTATATCTGGAGTAGAGCCTGTATCGGTTCCCTATTTCACTCATTAGTCCCACTGCACAAATAAACATTTTGGTATTAGTTTATACAACCTTCTTAGGGTTTTTTGCTTCCATTACCTTATTAAAGGGGTTCTCATAAAACCACTCAAAGGGGTGCAAAATAATAAAAGATGTAATACCTTACTGCTCCCATTCTGCCGCTTGCCGGGTTCCCGGACGGTCTCTCTTGTCAAGGACATGTGACTTCTGTTGTGGGTCACCCAGACCGGATGCACTGGGGTAAGAAGACTATTGCTGCTTCTTATTATTTTACATCATTCTGAGTGTTTTTTTTGTTTTTTGTTTTTTTTAATGTAAAAGCTGCTTAGACGACTTCTGAGCCATTTTTGTTTAAATTACTGATTGAATTGTATATGGCTAATAAACATTTTTATTACAATTGTTTGTGCAGTTTGACTTCTACAGCTCCTGTAGTATACACTGTGTAGCAGCTGCTGAAAGCAACGTTGTGAACAATCCATCAGATTCTCTGTGTGAAGGCTCGTTCCCTGGCAGACCTCTGCTGAACTCTCTTCTAAGCTGATTTATGCCCATATCAAAGCTCAACCTTGATCTGGGTATAAATTGGTTGTGCTTTATATTTGTAGCTCAGTCCCATTTACTTGATTGAGACTGAACTGCTGAAACACCTTGTGATTGATAGACCTGACCCCAGCCCCTTCACACAGATGATGGGGAGGATGCTGGGAGTACATTGTGCAGTCTTATTCAGGGGTTTTCCTGACTCTCATGTATAGAAATATAGCTGGACTCCAATACAATTAATATAATATACAATGAAATACAATTTCTACTGAATCATTTCTAGCAATACATTAAAGAGGACCTTTCACCACTCCTGACATGCCTGTTTAATAGCTTCATGCATTCCCCATGTAATAACAATTCTGGAGCATCTATTCTTATGTCTCTATGTTGTGCCATTCCTTTATTATTTGCACTAGAAGTTATGAATGAATTGCTAGCAGTCTGCAGTAACAAGTGGTAACAAGAGGGGTGGTAACAAGTTGGGGGGGGGGGGGTACCTGCACAGTCTCACAATGGCAGCACTGACTGGATAGAGTGAGAATGTGCAGGTACACCCTCCCAACTGGTTACCTCTTCTCTGTACCCTTACTGCAGACTGCCAGCAATTCATATATAACTTCTAGTACAAATAATAAAGGAATGGCACAACATACAGACATAAGAATAGATGCTCCAGAATTGTTATTACATGGGGAATGCATGAAGTAATTAAAACAGGCATGTCAGGAGCGGTGAAAGGTCCTCTTTAATGTGCTCCTGCTGATCTAAAAGTGCTGACTACAGGTAAGATGAATGTACAACACGATAGAATCCCCTTTAAAGGGGTTTGTCACATGTCTCCATGTCTACAAATACAGAATTGTGAATAATCTTTTCTTATGGCCTCTCACACACTAACGTTGTGTTTTGCGGTCCGCAAATTGGGATCCGCAAAAAAAAACGGATGCCGTCAATCTTTTTTGCGGACCATTGTAACAATGCCTATCCTCGTCCGTTTTGCGGACAAGAATAGGACATGTTCTTTTTTTTTTTTTTTTTTTTTTTTTTTTTTTTTTTTTTTTTTTCGGGGCTACGGAACGGGGATGCGGACAGCACACCGTATGCTCTCAGTATTTTTGCGGACCCATAGAAATGAATGGAGCCCGCAAAAAATACTGTCGTGTGAAAGAGGCCTATAAGTCTGTGTAGTCTTGGTCCTCTGTTATTCTTCCTAAGCAGTAATATGAGAGAGGTGTATACCTGGAGTCCAATATTGTCTGCACTGATTGGATAGTGTCTGTGTTTTAGTTTAATATATTACTGGTCTGAATTATAACGGGAAAATGTAGTGTATGTACATAGGTAACACAGTACGTTTCTGTGTACACAGGGTTTGTCAAGGATCCTCGCTTCCAAGAAGTGGACAGGTACATACCCTTTTTTTTTTTTTTTTTTTTAGTTAATTTTCCACAATGAAATGCATACATCCAGTCTAATTCTCTATTTCTCTCTCTGCAGACGATTTACAGGCGTTCGCAGAGATGTGTTTTTAAATGGAGTGAGTATAAATCTTGTGTGAAAATCGACCCTAACAACGGTCTGCATAAAAAAGGGCTTGGTTTTGTTAAATTGTAACACATATTCATTAGACTGCCAGATCCGAAGTTTTGTATCATTTTTGTTTGTATTAATCATTTGTTTTTGTTTTTTTTCCCCCCAGTCGTACAACGACTATGTGAGAGAGTTCCATAACATGGGTCCACCTCCACCATGGCAGGGAATGGTTTGTATTGTATTCTGTCTTGTTACATGTAAAGTCTAAGGGGTTGTTCACACATCAGTTATTTTCATCAGTTATTGTCAGCCAAAACCAGGTGCGGGTCAAAAACACAGAACAGGTGCAGTAGTGTCCACTCCTGGTTTTGGCTCAAAATAACTGATATGAATAACTGATAAAATAACTGATATGTGAACAACCCCTAAGAGGGCTGTCCATGCTCTGATATTAGTGACCCAACTTAGGATATGTCATCAATATTAGATCAGTGATGACCTGGCACCACTAATGACCGCCAGAACTAATCCAGAGCAGAAAGCTGTGTCCACTGTCTAGTCACAGTGCTGGGTCTCTGCAGCTTAGCTTCTATTCACTTGAATGGGCGGATGAACCTTTCTGCTTCTGGCTCTGTCCTCTGTATTAGTTCTCCACCTATAATCTAATATTGATGAGCTATCCTAAGAATGGGTCATCCGTATCCAGAACCCAGTCAGCCCGTTTAATATGGAGCACCACATCTGTCTCTGAAATTTTTATTGCGTCAAGCTCAGGGTCCCCCCCCCCCCCCCTAAATTAATTAAAAACGCGGGGTCATTTTGTTACACAGAAATATACCTAAATTAGGCAGATTTCTATCGCAGATTGAGACAGTTTCATTTAACCTTTTTCTACACCTGTTTTAGGTGTAAGACAGCTCGGAAACCGTGTTACATTTAGAAGCCACGTTGGATCCACCAAAGTTATGGAGAGGCCGGCACCTCTACATAATTTCAGCAGGGCTAAATGCGTCCCCTACAGTTTCTAAACTTGGTCCCATTTCATTGAAAGACGTTCTATCAGATCAGAATTATTTAATGCTTTTTTTTTTTTTCTTTCGGTGAAGCTTTACATATACAAATATCGGTTATTTTACATATCTGCTAAAGACTTAGTTACTTATGGAATTAAATCATTTTATCACAGAATTATTTTCCCCATGTTACTTATACCAATTAAATCTTTGTAGATACACTATTACTGTGTATGTATCCTGGATTTGTCATATATAATACTTTCCACTCGTCTTTCTCCCCTCAGCCTCCATATCCTGCCATGGAACAACCTCCACACCATCCATACTATCAGCATCATGCCCCCCCTCCTCAAGCGCATCCACAGTTCTCAGGTCACCATCCAGTTCAGCATGACACACGTTACCGGGATAAACGGGTTGTAAGTTGCTATTAATATGTATCATTTATATTATCTGTCCACCTTCTATTTTCTTAAGCACCTTAAAGAAGAACTCCCGCAAAAAAATTTATTCTCTGACCTGTTCGAAAGGTGCATGATATAATCTATAGTGATTGTCATTTTCTTATCAGAGACTGAAACTGAGAGTTTCCACTCTCTTCTTATTGTAGCTGGGTCATGTGACCAACTCCCTGACCTCCAACTGACCCAGGACAGGAAGCCAGTAACTGCTCTATTCATTCCTGTGAGGCTCCATAGGAATACATAGAAAATTAGACTTCCTGTCCACACATAAGTCTATGTGTGAGTTGGTGGGTCTAATTCCTAGTCACATGACACAGATAAGAAACTTCAGGATGATATAACTCAAAATACAGACACTGGTAAGAAAATGACATTCACTACAGATTACATCATGTACATTTCTAGCAGGACATGGAATAACATTTTTTGCGGGAGTTCTTAAAGATTTATTTTGGGCCTTGGTGACCAAGTTCCCCCCCCCCCCCCCCCCCATCGCTTGTGTTTCCAGCAGGACAAATTGTATTTTTAAGTGGCATCATTTTGAGACAAATATAATTTATTGATTAGCTTTTTAGCAGGGCTGTGGAGTAGAAGTCGGTAGAAATGTACTGACTTCACCTTTAAAGAATATTATGTTCTCAATATGATATAATGAATTTAATACTTTTAATAAGAACTTAGAACAATTTAAAAATGTTAATCAGAAATGTATTTCATGTTCTATTAACCTAAGGCTCCTATTTATCAAAAATAATTGAGCAGGGTGTTCTAGTGCTGGTAGAAAATCAGTTCTGTCCTCTCCTGTGTTCTCATGTACTGGAAGGCCCTTAGTTACAATGTCTGAAACTGTGCTGCACGTGCCCAGTAGTATATCTGTAGGCAAGCCTGCAGCCGTCTCAGAATTGCTAGATAGAACAGGAAGAGTGTATTAAAGCGATTGGCCAATCTGACACATTAATGGCCCATAACAGGGAATGGAGAGCGAGTTGTGCCAGTACAGCCATCTCTCCATTCACCGCTATGGGACTGCTGGAAATGGCTGAGCAAGCGCAACAATATTTTCTAGGTACTAAGTGCATAGTGCATTGCGTATTTACTTACAGGAATTTGGATAAGTTAATTGTATTCCAATAAATCTGTTTTTAAAGGGGTTCTCTCATTAGACAATGGGACCAACGCCTATATAGAGAACGGAGCCCCGAAAGTGTTGGAGGGCGCACTGCACATGTGCAGCCTCCCTCCATTCATTTTCTATGGGGCTGCCAAAAACAGCCGAGCGCTGGCTTGGCTATTTCCGTCAGGCCCATAGAAGTGAATAGGATCGGTGGCGAACTACTAGCACCCCGAAAATTTGGGATCAGAGGGCCACGCCATTGTTTCTCACTTCTTAGGATTGGTGGCCAGTCATGCGCTGTGTGCTCCTATTCATTTCTATGGGGAGTGCGCTTGGTGGGGGCTGGACTGGAGTCCTCCAGCCACCACTTCCGGGGGCTCCGTTCCTCCACCGCTGGGACCTGCACCTATAAGGCTAGTTTCACACTAGCGGCAGGGGATTCTGACAGGCTGTTCTGGTGCACGTGTGGGGCCGAAACTACTACTATAATGGGGGCGGGCCGCGGATCCTGCCACAGCACAGCAAACTTGCTGAGAGGAGGCCGGACCAAAGCTACAACATGTCATACTTTTGTTCCGGCTGCCTCTCGGCATGTTTGCCGTGCTGTGGCCGGATCCGCTGCCCGCCCCCATTATAGTGAATGGGGCCGGAGCGTAGTTCCAGACCCACACGTTCACCAGCACGTATCCGGCAGGCTGTTCACCCGACGGAATCCCCTGCCGCTAGTGTGAAAGTACCCTTAGACAATGGGGGTATATCCTAGTGATATGCCCCCATTGTCTGTGATGAGAATACCCCTTTAAGTTCTATCTAAGTAGCCGGATTACTTTTACAATGGTGAGAAAAAGCTTCATGTTACCATTTAATGCAGGAAATTTTTATTTTTTTTTTACTTTGGCCGGAGTTGGAGTCAAAACATTTGCTTTTGGTTTTTGGAGAAATAGTAAATGGAAAATTTAAATTTTTTTTTGGTTTTTGCATGGTAAAAAGTTATTTTTCGGGTGCACGTACCCTGAGAAAGTCCAGGTATGGACAAAATTTACCACGTGGGAAGCAGTTAGACAAAGCCCCACTGAAGTTGGAGTACCAAAACAGTAAAGCTTATGAATTCATGTACCTGAATGAATTGGTAATATATTTTTATATGAATTACATTATGCTGACTGACTTTTTTTTTTTTTCCTTTTTTGGTTTCTGTGAAAATATAATACACAAACATGATTCCTAAACTTTCGTTGCAGCATGACTACGATATGAGAGTGGATGACTTCCTTAGACGTACACAAGCTGTCGTCAGCGGGAGAAGAAGTCGCCCTAGAGAGAGGGAGAGAGAGCGTGAAAGAGAGCGACCAAGAGACAACAGGCGTGATAGAGGTCGTGACCGTGACAGGGATCGGGACCGGGAGAGATTACGTGACAGAGACAGAGGAGATCGAGGGAGATACAGAAGATAAATCATTGGCCAGCATTGGTTTATGCGCACATGGATGTTTGCTTTAGATTCTACTTGTTCTTCATGTGTTTACAAAGAAGCAACTTTTCTGTTCATGCAGTCTATTTAAGAGTTACAATGACAGGCTTCATGTCTTTATGTTCTGATCCTCTTGTGCACATACTGTAATAACTGGAGAACTGTTAACATGGCTGAGATTGTGCACTTTTGATACGTTATAAATGAGCCTACGACATGTTATTGTTCTAACCATATGAAAGATTACATTACTTTCTAATCTATTAGATCCAAGGGCTGCTCTATGGGCAGTAAAATATGCATGAAAGTGGGCGCCTATTCTCAGTCCCAAGTCTGAAGAGCTGCCAACTGTGGGTTTTTTTTTTGTTTTTTTTTTTTTGTTCCTTTCTCCCTTCTCTCCTCTACATGTAGCTGCAGTTTATTCTGTGAAAAAAAAAAATGAATGCTGCTATTGAGTATGCAATTTTTTTTGAAGGTTAGAATTTCTTTATGACCATGTTGTAAATGATTTCCTAGTTTCCCACTCCATCCAACTTGGCAATGATGAAAGCAATATTTTTAAACATTTGTGTTTAAAGTATGTAAATTCTTCACTTTTTGCTTTGCGCTCCACCTCAGAAGTCTGAGTTTCAGACTCTTAACAGGGAGTGAACATAACCTTGTGTGCTAGCTAGTATGACTATGTTAGCTTACGTTATTTTGTATTAAATTGATTACTTGTAATTTAATTTGTTTCTGCAGTGGTTTCTTAAGCCATTTTGATAGCGACTATTCAGCTAATGTTTTCTGCTGCAATGTATCTTTTTGTGTAGTCTTATACCATAATTTTGTGGCATTTTTTTTTTTATAATAAAACCACTGTGGAAATATTATGTGAATGTGTTCATCTCGGGAATTGCAAGCAAATCATAGTTCCAACATTTGGTTACTCCAAACATTCAGATTTATCTTGTGCCAGCAACTTAGTAATGGTTTATCATCCTTGTTGGGTTTTTCCGAGTGTTTTATGCTTCTTATATCCACCCGTAGTATACATTCATGCAAAGTGTGTTGAAAACACAGTGACCATTTGATGAAAATATTCTATTCTATTTTGTATGCATCTTATTTTCTATTAAAGGGGTTTTCTGAGACTTTCATACTAATGACCTATTCTCAGGATAGGTCATCAGTATCTGATCAGTGGGGGTCTGACTCCCAGCACCTCAGCTTTTTAAAGCTGCCTTGGTGCTCCAGTGATTGCTGTGGCCTCCTTGCAGCTTACCAAGCATAGGTCCGTCCATTGAATAGTGGATGTGCTTGGCATCGCAGCTTAGCCCCATTCATTTCAATGTGACTGGTCTGCACCTAGGCCATGTGACTGATGAATTTGATGTCACTGTCCTCCAGTAAGCCGTGAGAAGGCCACGGCTGATCGGCAGGAATTGGACCCCCACCGATCAGATACTGATGTTTTAACTTGAAGCTAGGTCATCAGTAAAAAAACACCCAGAAAACCCCTTTAAAGCAATTATCCTGTTTCAGTAAATTATCCATACAAATGTTGAAAGTGTTTGTAGTCTACATCTCTCTAAGGCTACTTTAACCTCTGCGTTTTTAATTCCGGTTTTTAGGTCCGGCACAGGATCTCATAACCTGAATCATAATGATCCGTTCCATTTGATACATCCTGAATTAAAAACACAGATGTGAAAGTAGCCTAAGCCTGCACCTCCATGCAAGCATATCCATGCTGCCTCTAAAGATGTTTAGTATACAGAGGACACTTATTAAAGGGGTTATCCAAGGCCTATAATGCTCCCCCATATGCCCTGGCCCCTCACAGAGGTTGTATTTACCCTGCTTCCCGGCACCCGCATTGCTTCTGAAGCCTGCACGGCCGCTGCTGCAGCTCCTTGTCGCATGGATGCGAAGTGACGTGGGTGCCAAGGAGCAGGTACAATCTGTATGAGGGGCCTGGGCATTTTAGGAGTTGGATTTCACACACTTAATATATCCTTTGCAGACACGGTTATTTAGAAGCGCATGCCTAGCAACAAATTCTGGTTATTGCTAGGCACAGCTTGCCTCCAGTAAATAGGAAAAATGCATACCCCGAGTCACTATAAAAATCAGACTGCAAACTGGAATCTATCTGAAGCTGCTCATAGGGTTTAAGAACATTTAAGTTATCAAGAAGCTGATGAACTCTAGTGATGCTCCTTCATTGCTGACCCCCCCCCCCCCCATCCCCTGCAGGGAGCTCAGATGTGGTAGCCACAGTGTCCCATATCGAGGTATACTGTGTGATGCCTTTTATACCTTGCAGGTCCCTCACTTTCCACCACGTTGTATGCAGGAGAAGTATCGTGGGGAACGCCAGACCTGACACTTTCAACTTAGCGGACTCCAAAAAAACTCCTCAATAGTGGTCATTGGGAATACCCCTCCCAGCCGTGGAAGCTGAGCAGCCGAGAAATACACCTAGGGGTTTGGAAGGGCTAGTCCCCCATCTGTCTTACTCCTCTAAAGTGTCTCCTGTCTCATACGTGTCGAACCTCCCCGCCATATGAGCTCCCTAAAGAGTTCATTAATTGCATGGAAAAACCTGGGAGGTATCCATATGGGAGAATTATGCAGCAGATAAAGTAGCGGTGGCATAAATATCATTTTAAGATTAATCCGTCCCACTACTGACAGCGGCAGCTTAGACCAGACATGCAGCTTCAGCTTAAATCTACCTATGAGAGGGGACAGATTCAGTTTCTCATACTCCGTGAGACACCACTACCCCAAATACTTAAACTCACCCACCAATTGAAGTCCTGCCTGAGCATAAATCTCAGGTTCATCCACATTATCCAAAGAAAGAAGGGACGATTTACTCCAATTTATAACCAAGCCAGAATAGCGCCCAAAAGTACCAATCACATCCATAACAATAGGTAAGGAGTACCTAACCTTAGCCAGGAACAGCAGGGCATCATCCACATATAATGCAATTTTGTCTTGAGACCTCCCACGGCTAAACCCAATGATCCCTGATAATAGCCGCTATGGGCTCAATGGCCAGAGCAAGCGACAACGGAGATAAAAGGCAGCCTTGCCTGGCTCCCCTGTACAGCCGTACCTGTGCTGTAGGCCTACCATATAACAACCGAACCCAGGCAATGAATCAATTCCCCCAGACCAAACCTCTGAACGCTATCAAACGTCTATCCCTATGCCCTGGGTTATCCACCAGGATTTACATATTAAGATACTGGCATCTGATGTGGACCTGGCCGCCATAAATTCAGATTGATCAGGGTGTATAAGGGAAGATACCTTAGAGAGTGACATAGCCAGCACCTAAGGCTAGTTTCACACTAGCGGCAGCATGGATCCGGCGGGTGAAGGGGCCTGCCGGATCCGTGCTGCCACAGGCGCACGTGTGGGGCCGGAACCGTGCTGTGGGTCCCCATTCAACGAAAATACAACATGTTGCGGCAGCTTCACCCGCTGGATTTGTGCTGCCGCTAGTGTGAAACTAGCCTTAGCCAGATTCTTAATTTCCGTTGGCAACAAGGAGATAGTCCAGTATGAATCCGGGAGAAGGGGGTCTTTTCCCGGCTTGGGAAGGACAACTATAATAGCTTCCTGCATAGATGCAGGAAGCGACCCCCCCCCCATCTCTGAAACCTCTTTATAAGGGTACATTCACACGACCGTGTTGAGTCCATTCCGCTTTGCGGTCCGCAAATAACTGAACCGTGTGTCCGCATTTTGCGAAAGAATCGCTTCCGAATGTGTTCCGCATGTCTTCCGTTTTTTACAGTCCGCAAAAAACGGAAGGCTTAAAAAAAAAAAAGAGAGAGAAAAAAAAAAGAATAATTCATAGTTGTCAAGGCCTTCAATTATACGGATCCGCAAAAAACGGATAACATACGGAAACCATTCCGTATGTCATCTGCAAATTGCGGATCCATAGACTTGAATGGGGCTGCGGACCGATCTGTGCGGACAATAGTAGGACAAGCTTCATATTCTTGCGGACCAGAAATGCGGAAATACGGATGCGGACAACATACTGAATGTTGTCCCCACATTTTATTCACCCATAGGAATGAATGGATCCGCATCTATTCCGCAAAATGCGGAACGGATGCGGATCGGACGCGGATAAAATTATACGGCCGTGTGAATGTACCCTAAACCTGCAACAACTGGGATAGTAAGATGTCTCCGAATTTCTTATATATTTGTACCAGCAACCCTTCAGTTTCCAGCGATTTATTATTCGCCATGGAAGACACTGCTTCCTCGATCGCTAGCAACTAACAGGCCGTTGATATATTCTTTATCTGACAACACGGTCAGGGATACAACAAGACCTTCCCTTGTGCAAACGAGTCGTGACCGATACAAATCAGCATAGAAGGAATGAAAGATGGACACTATCGCCTGGGTATCTCACACCTCCATTTCCCGAACTCGGATTTGGTTCCAAGGTACCACTTGAAACCAAATCCGAGTTCAGGAAATGTGTTTTTTACAGTACAAATTAATGTGTGAAGTCTCACTTCAACTCCACAAAGTAATAACTGACTCATCTGAGCCAGTACTTTCTAATACTGTACAGAGCACTCACTCCGTACAGTATTGAACCGAAGTTTCATGCGAACCGACTCGATGTTTCATCCGAAGTCGATTCGCTCATCCCTACAAACAGTGATTCTGTATAGGGACACGTGATGGCATTTGCGATCGCTCCTCCCCATACTGTGGAGATCACAATGTAAATTCAGCTGTCTCCTCCATGGATGAGCAAGCGATCGTTAGGAAGAATCACTTTGTTCCTGACAATCACTTGCTATGTTAGACCTTAGTTGCCAAGTACACAGTGTGAATCAGCTGGGATTTCATTCTAGGTGTCTTTTTCATGCAGTAATATAAACAAAACCGTACGTCCATTGAGACCTTAAATGGGTTATCCCATCTTGTACTACCGCCAGGCGCAGCCCGCCCGCGGCGCTCATAGAAACGAATGGGAGCGCACCACGCATGCGCAGCCACTGCTCCCATTCATTTCTATGCTGCCACCGAAAATAGCCGAGCGCTGGCTTAGCTATTTCCGTCGGCTTAATAGAAATTAATAGGAGCCGGGCCGCACATGTGCGGCGCGCTCCCATTCGTTTCTATTAGGGCAGCGGAAGAAGGCGGGGGTGCAGCGCCTGGCGGTGGTCGGACCCCGGGGAACCTGGGGTCCTCCAGGCTCAGAGCTCCCCCGCTTCGTTCTCAATATAGGTGCGGGTCCCAGCGGTGGGACCCGCACCTATAAGACAATGGGGGCATATCCTAGTGATATGCCCCCATTGTCAAAGATGGGATAACCCCTTTAATTTTTGTCATTGTGTATATAAACTGTAAAAATTATTAACCAGTTGACATTCCCAAAATCAGTGTGCCGGCTGGGCCCATGCTGCGGACTCTCTTGACTAAATTGCTGGTGACAAGTTTTTTGCTCTGGCGTCAACATTTGTGGCACCCACCGTGAACTGACCTTTGACATTGTCAAAACATCATGAATGATACTGGAAACTGTGCCAGCTGAAATGCCTAATTCATGAGCTATAACACTGACTGTGACCTGACGATCTATCAAAATCATGGCTGCCACTTTATGGTATATTTCCTATGAAGATGCTTAGACAGGTCACCCTAAATGAGGGTGATTCCCTACCCCATTTAAACTGCTTGTCCCCAAACTTTACGTGGTAGTAGGAAAGTGCATCATCACCATATACAGCAGTCATCCTTTAATGGGTTTCTTTAGGCTTCTTTTCTTCCTTTGTAAGGAATGAAGCTTCAAATTCCTCACTTTCTTTGTAGACCCACACTGTACTGCACTTGCCATCCTGTTACTTCCAGTAACTGCTACTGTGTGTGTTGCATGTCCAGACATGTCTCACCCTGCACAGACAAGCTCTGTTCTCTAACATTGACACAACATGCTGGGGTAGATAACTTATTAAATGAATCAGGGACATTTATTTAGGAAGAAATAGCCCATAAGGAGTGGGTCTTCCAGAATCTTACACAGCAATTTAAAGGAGTTCTCCGGGAATTAAGAAGATGAAAATACTTGAATATCACTTTAATATATATTCCCAAATACCTTTCATTAGTTATAATGTCTTGTTTTGTCTAGGGAGCAATCATTGGGAAAAATAAAATGGCTGACTTGGGAATGGAGTTCATGGAGACATGAAGTACAGAGAGGATGGACAGGACAGACTGTGGTAATGGAGACATCATACATGTGGCTCATCAGCCACATCCCCCTCCTCTCTGTACTTCGTGTCTCCTCATGAACTCCATTCCTACAGAGATTCAGCAGAAGTTCTTTTGAGTTGTATTCAGCATAATCCCTGACAGGTAGGAGGATGAGGCAGCTCTTTAGCTCCCTGTTGTGAAGTAACTTGTCCCGCTGTGTGATTAGGGAAGGTTTTTGTGCACTAATAGGACGGTGGCCATTTTATTTCTTCTAGTGATTACTTCCCAGACAAATAGATTTTAGAAATTTCAATATTCAGATAATTTTTGCGCTAAGAAAAAATGGACTTACACACAATGAATCATAGGTGTCCCTCTTTGACTGTCCAAAAAGTTGGGGGGTATGGAGATACGGGGACTTGGTAATGATGACCTATCCTGAGGATGTTATCATTATCTTTTCCAGGATAACCCCTTTAAGAACGTTGGAGAAGATGATGGAAAGGTGAAGAATCTAACATGTCTGTGTGGCAAACTCTGCAGAGATGAGAAGTGGCAGAAAGAAGTCATCATGGTGGTCTTGGCCAAGTGGAGAAGATGAAGCTTCATAATCATAGGATTCTCATTCCCCTGGACGCTTGCTTTAAAATCTCTCGTTACAAAAAGGTAGATACTCTACTACCTCAAGTTGCAGCAATGGAGCATATTTACAAGTATACTAAAGAACTAAAGTCAGCTGAAGCAGACCTTGCATTGCTCAGAGATAAACATAAAACACTACTAAATGATAGATCTGCTAAGCAGCATATCTATTTTCAACATAGGGTCTACGCCCAAGGCAATAACAGAGGAGAGTTTGTGTCAGCACTGATTAAGCAAGTGATGAAACTTGTGATGAAACTTATACAGATGGGATCAAGAAAACCACATACACTCTGGTGAAATCTACTGTAGATATTTCCAGTGCTTTTTAATCTTATTATATTTCATTATGCTACCTATGTAACTTCCCTGCTTCGAATACATCAGATAGTCTGCAACTATGACTTTTCTCACATCTGAATCTCCCTACTCTGTCTGAGGAACAATGTCATTCCCTTCTCTCTCCTGCAAAAACCACAGAGATCGGAGGTATTTTGTACAGTTTTCCACCAGGTAAAAGCCATGGACCATATGGTCTTCTTCTGGTATAGGTTAAATCATTCCGATATCTTGATCCCCCATCTTACAGCCCTGTGTAACTCCCTTTTATCTGGTGGCTCCCTCCAGAGATCTTGAATATATCCATTCCTTGCTCTGAGCTTTCCCAACTGAAATCATCATCCACCTTCTCGTGAAAAGAGAAATCAGTTAATGGGGTTGTCTCACTTCAGCAAGTGGCATTTATCATGTAGAGGAAGTGAATACAAGCCACTTACTAATGTATTGTGATTGTTCATATTGCTTCTGTTGCTGGCTGGATTCCTTTTTTCATCACATTATACACTGCTCGTTTCCATGGTTATGAGAACCCTGCAATCCATCAGTGGTGGCCATACTTGCACACTATAGGAAAAAGTGTCGGCCTCTCTGGTGGCCAGGACCATGGGAGTGCACATAGGCTGGGCTAATATAGTCTGCAAACACAGCCATCACCAATGGATTGCAGGGCGGTTGTAACCATGGAAACGAGCAGTGTATAATGTGATGGAAAAATGAATCTGGCCAGCAAAGGAAGCAATATGGACAATCACAATACATTAGTAAGTGCCTTGTATTAAATTTCTCTACATGATAAATGCCACTTTCTGAAGTGAGACAACCCCTTTAATTATCTAGGGGTACGCATCTACAAACCCCCTGCGGATTTATATCAACTAAATTATGTGCCACTTCTTGACAACCTGACACGCTTGTTACAAGAATATGATTGCCCTGTCATCTCTTGGATGGGAAGGAATAACTTGTTAAAGTTTTATGTGGTCCCCCAATTGCTTTACATCATGCAAATGATGCCAATCCACCTACCAGCTCGTTATTTACAATCTATTTGGTAACAGGTTTCTAGATTATTCTGGACGGGATGGAGACTCAGGTTGTCACATGGCTTGCTAATCCAAAAGAAAGACAGAGGACGCCTAGGTTTGCCTGATATATCGGCTTACCACAAGGCTATACTTTTGTCCTGCTGGCTTGATCATGTCGTCCCCTATAGAGATCCTATTCTCTCCACTTTGTTAGAACGCTATTATAGACCTTCTCTATGAGATGATCTGTGGCTGCCTAACCCTAAAAAGTTCAGAGCCCCCATGTATCAAATTTTGTGGAGGGGCATATGTGAAACCTGGTGGTCCATGCGTCTGACTTTGGCATCTCCACCCCTCCACTATCTCTAGTAAGTCTCCTACCCAGACTGGTCACTCTCAAGGTTTCCTCATACCAAGACGTGAAATAAACTGTCTTCTCTCTACTAGGGAACAGAACAGTACCCAATCACAAGTTCTTCTTTCGACAAATTTGCATATCTGCTGTGAACATGTTCTCTTTTCAACACCCACACAGAGTTTGAAGGAACTTTCTCTACCACTAATCCAGCCAAAAGATTGATCTCCTTTTCATACTATAACTTCACTGTATTGAAACTCACTTAGAAACTGACTGAATGATATAATAGTATTATTTAGCGGCGTATGGTGGAATTATTTGGAAATTAAATTGTAGTATTATATCAGAACTATGGCAGTATTATGTGGGATGTATATATCAGCACTATCTTAACTATATGGTGGTATTTCTGTATTATGTGGGCTGGAATTACAAGAAGTACATTAAAGAAGTACAACCATAGTTTTTTTCTTCTGTTGATTCATCCTTGCTACAAGCCTCCTTTCTGCTTTCTGGTTTTCCTGTGCTGGTCTGGCATCTTTATCTGCCTTTTCTCTCCACTATATCCATTAAAAATGGCTGCTGTTCTTTCAAAATTCCTTCCCATGTTGCTGCAGTGTTACTTACAAGTCCTTGAATACTGCTGTCTGAAGGGGGAGTGTAAATGAGGCTGGGCGTTTCCTCCATAATGTTGTTTCCACCCACTAATCCTCCTCTTGGCAGTCTGCGTTCTCATCATAACACTTGTATTCCTATCACAGACTTTGCAGTCATATCGCTAGGATATGCCCCCATTATCTGTTAGGTGGGCGTCACACCTCTGGAACCCACATCTCGAAAACTGAGCTGGCTAAGTGAAGGAAGTTGCACCATGCATGTGCAGCTGCCCTCCATTAATTTCTATGCCAGCTTGGCAATTTCCATTGGTCCCATTAAGGTGAATGGAAGCGGTGACCGCACAAGTGTGGTGCACCCTCCTTCACTTTGCCAGCTCAGGTTACTAGTTAGATGTGGGTTTCAGAGGTGGGACCCGCACCTATTAGACAATGGGGGTATATACTAACGATGGAATACCCCTTTAAATAATGAGGTTTAATTTCCTAATATAAAAGGGCTTATAGAATAGCTAACATAGATCTATGCATTTGCTGGTTGTTTCACTTATCTGCTAAGTGTAACCTATGTTTGTGTGGTTTGGCGTCCGCAAAGTGTCGTCATTCAACAAGTGTCCGGCAGTTAAACATGGCATGGATCTAACAGCCATCTCTCTTCTCTTCATACAAGTATATGCATCCTTTAGTAACCCTGACTGCTGTACATCTCATCCTGCATAATCATCACATATGGTTTATGCATCTTTTAGTAACCCTGATTGCTGTACATCTGAATCTGCATAATAACTCTGCTTGCTGTACATCTCACTTATGGTATATATGACTATGGTATGTGACTTGATCTGGTCACATGACCTTGATTCTAAGCCTTCTATGCTGGGGCTGTAGTAGGAGGAATGAAGAGCTGCCGAGGGGTGGAGGTACATCAGATGACAATCTTCCTTCAGACTTTTGGATCTGCATAGGAAGGAGAGAAACTTGATTCTTGGGGAAGACATAATTTTTTGCAGGACGAGATGACGGTTTGATTGGTACCATTTTGGGGTAAATATGCCTTTTTGATCGCTTGCTATTACACTTTTTGTGAGACAAGAGGGAAAAAAATGGCTGTTTTGGCATAGTTTTTAAAAAATTTTTTTTTACAGCATTCACCTGGGAGGCCATCTCATGTAATATTTTTATAGAGCAGGTTGTTACGGACGCGGTCATACCCAATATGTCTAACATTTTTATTTTTGTTAAGTTTTACACATTAGATGCATTTTTGAACAGAATAAAATCTTTTTTTTGTGTTGCCATTTTCTGAGAGCCATATTTTTTGATTTTTTGGGCGATTGTCTTAGGTAGGGTCTAATTTTTTGCGGGACGAGATGACGATTTGATTGGTACCATTTTGGGATTAATACTTTTTTTTGATCGCTTGGCATTACACTTTTTGTGAGGCAAAGTGATTAGAAAATGGCTTTTTTTGCACTGTTTTTATTTTTTTATGGCGTTTACCTAGCGGGGTGGGTCATGTGATATTTTTATAGAGCCGGTCGATACAGATGCGGCGATACCTAATATGCCTACTTTTCTTTTTTTCCCTATTTACACTTTTTTTTTTACTTTATTTTGGGAAAATGACGCTTTTTTTTTTTTTACTTGAAACTTTTATTTTTTTTTGTTAAACTTTATTTTTTTAACTTCTTTTACTTTATTTTTTGTCCCAGTCTGGGACTTCAACTCTTGGGGGTCTGATCCCCTGCACAATGCATTACAATACTTTTGCCTTCCCTGCCATCGGGTCCCCGTCACAGCAGCGCGGGGACCCGATGGGGATCGCAACCCTTAGGATACCCGCACGTGCCACGGTCAGCGCTGACCGCAGCAGTGCGAGGGTTAATGCACCGGCATCAGTGTTTTCACCGATGCTGATGCATACAGCAGGGGTCCGGCTATCGGCCACTGCTGGACCCCTGCAGGATTTGTGTCCCGGCTTCCCGGAGTGTAAGGGTTAATGTTTAAATAGCTAAGAAATGCTACATTTTTCAAAAATTACACTCAAAGGCCTTTTTGCAACCATTTGTTTATTATTATTAGCCAATGCATCTAAATGTGAAACCAAGAAACTCTAGAATAAATCATAATTAAAAATGTCCCACTGTTTTGTTTCTACTGCGCCTACATTGATTTATATGTCTCCACGGTAACAGACAACAAAACAACCCTGTGCAGTCTGATCCCGCAGTCATACTCCCATCTTCCTGTTCGTTAATTCTTTCTAACCTAATAAAGGCTGCATACAGTAGGGGTCAAATGAACAGAAATATCACTGCAGGATTAAACTTTACAGGGCTTTTTGCCACATAGAGTAATAAAATTGAGCCAGAATTCTAGCGTACATAGCATGCACAACATTTGTTAGGTGTCTTAGACACTGGTTAGCGATGTGCTCGACAAGAGGTGTGGTTTTGTAGGAAAGGGGAGTGGCTTAACACACAAAACAAAAAAAAGGTTCAGGAATTTTGGTGCACAATTCTGGCATAAAGTGAGCCAACTCACAGACAATATAAATTTAGAGTAGACAGTCTTAAGATGTGCCCCATAGGAATGTGTGCCAAAACGTGCGTTGGGGTGTGTGGTTCTCCTGAGGTGAATTCTGATTATGGGTAAGGATGTATATGGCGCTTGTCCTCATTTAATTTCATTGCAGTACATATATGTTAAATTGTGGTTATTTATTATCATAGCCCTGCAATGTTGGAGGGATGATAAGCTATTTGTGTAATATTTTGGCTTAGATGTTTCTTACATAGTTTTTCATATATATTGTTGGTTTAGCTATTTTATATAGCTTTTTGACTTTTCAAACATCCAGCTACTACAAACTTCAAGCTCAATATGCTATGCATTGTTTGTTGCTATCCCTCAGGAAAACTGCACTTTTTCTGTTGTAGTGATTCATCCTCTTTAAAGGGAATCTGTCACCAGGATAATTGCTATTGAAGTAAAGCCATGGCCTAATAGCACTTAGTACCTTACTTCCAGATGTGCCTCTATTTCAGCAATAGATGTTTTCTATCTTCTGAAAATCCAGTTTATTTGGTATGCAAATGAGCCAGTAAGGGGCCCAGAGGGGCGTCACTCTTGCAGTAAGGAGCCCAAGCCCGCCCCCATGCTGGGAGCAGGGAAAAGGGGGGCAGAGTTATGGCTTGCAAGAATGATGCCCCTCTGGGCACCTTACTGGCTCATTTGCATACCAAATAAACTGGATTTTCAGAAGATAGAGAACATCTATTGCTAGAACAAAGGCACATCTGGAAATAAGGTACTAAGTGCTATTAGGCTGTGGCTTTAGTTCAATAGCGATTATCCTGGTGACAGATTTTGTTTAAGTATTTATAGATTTTGTCTCAATAAAAAGTATGTTTTATTTGAGCTTTAGTGACTCCTTTTTTCTGTAAGTTGTATTATTATACGTGAGTCGGCTCTTTGTGGGGGTATTACCATAGTTCTGTAACTATTGTTCTAATTATCATCAATATTAAAAGCCTGGACGACCCCTTTAGATGTTAGAAATCAAGAAGTATTTTAAAATGAAATATTGACTTGAAGATCACCTTACCTTGGATTGTTAATAACAGTATTTACTGCATCCACTAATTCTTGGCTCTGCATTTTGTTGATATCTAGCATTACTGCCATGCCTTTGGTCTTCATATGAATAATATTATCTGGCTGATCAGCAAATAGTGGTATTCCAACCATAGGCACTCCATGATAGATGGCTTCATAAATTCCATTAGTTCCTCCATGTGTAATGAATGCTTTGGTCTTTGGATGGCCTAAAAGAGGACATTTTAAGGATGGTGATACACCACATTTTTGTTGGCCTTTTTAAGTGAAAAATGTCACAGCTAGATATTACATATTGGGCAAAAGAAAATTATAAAATGCTCTACTAATATAGAGTTCTTTGTAATGGTATTTAAGACTTTTAAGTCTCGTTTCTGTGTTTTTTCTATTGCACCTTGCTCTGGAAATGACTTTTTTCAGGAAAAAAAAAATTACCAAAAAGTATATAAAATGTCCACAAAAACGCTACCCCAAAATAGAATACGTTAAGTTTATGGACTTTTACAAGTCAAAATGCAAAAAAAAAAAAAAACAAAACATGAGGAAGCCTGAAAATGGTTCAGACAGGGACAGGGGTGTGTAATGAAGCTGCCACCTATGTCTGGATGGTGGACAACAAAACTATGTGAGCTGCTTGTGCTTGTCTGATCAAATGATCCTCTCTACTCCGTGTGGAGTCTGTTCGCCATGTGTGCATGCCCTCACATAACCACTGCTCTCAACACTTCCTAACAGGTCAGAACGGCCTAGATTTCCGGGCAGTTCATTGAAATGATCGTCCTGCTTCTCCCAATCCAATGTTGCGCCCCTCTCAAAGTCTGTCAACTGGGCAAAACGTTATAGAGATATGTCTAGCAGTTATCAATACTGAAAAGTAGCCTCTGAGAGCCTTTTTATAGGGTAGTGGGGGAAGCAGTTTTTCACCTTCCTGTGGCAAGACCCAGTGTCTAATCAGACCACTCATAATCATTTATGTTTCTACTGAGTTTTGCAGCAATCTGGCATGTCTATCTGGGCGTGTTTTTTTGGTTGCTGAGTGTATTTCACCCTATAACACCACTCCCACGCATGTTTATTTTAATAAGGAAAGAGGAATAAGCCACAACACCTATGGTAGTGGGCTGTTCTTCCAAGGAAACAAGGGATCAGGCATGTTGAAATACATCACCCATGTTTCCTGAGATCAAGAAATAATGCAACCAAATATATTAGAAAGCTAGAGCAATATGTGTGCTTGCCCTTGTTCAGCCTTGTCTGATTTCTCTGATACTGGGCTTGGTAACCTGGGAGCACTGTACTTTGCTGTTCATCATTCACCTATAATTGTTGTCAAGAGAGAAGAGCCCCTCACCATGCTTTGCCTAGATTTTAATCCAGCCCTGTACTTAGTTATATGAATGGTTACAAACTTATTAAGCTCCAGTATTACAAATATCCCGAGAGTGATTCAGTCATGTCCCTGAAGTGGAACAAGTAACTACAGGATTCATTACAAAACCAGGAATGAAACTGTCCAACTTTTCCTCAACCCCACCCGCCATCTCCAGGTCTGATGATGACTCATTAGTACTGTACTATTTATATTTTAGAATAAAAGAGATGATTTTCACAATTCTGTATGCATAATAACTATGTTAAAGGACATCTGTCTGCAGATTTGTACCTATGAAACTGGCTGACCTGTTACATGTGCACTTGGCAGATGAAGACATCTGTGTTGGTCCCATGTTCATATGTGCCCCCATTACTGAGAAAAATTATGTTTTACTAAATGCAAATGAGCCTCTAGGAGCTCATTTTCTGTTAGAGACTCTGCTCTCTCTGAAACTGCTGCGCCCTCTCCACTTTGATTAAAATATGCCAGGTGTGATCATGTTTTCACTGCCTGGTCCTGTCAATCAAAGTGGAGAGAGCACGGCAGTTGCATAGAGAGTGGAACTTCTAGTTGTAATGACAACGCCCCCATTGGTCCTAGAGGCTCATTTGCATTTTTCTCAGCAATGCAGATACATATGAACATGGGCCCAACACAGATGCCTTCAGCTGCCAAGTGCACATGTAACAGATCAGCCAGTGTCATAAGTACAGATCTACTGATAGATGCCCTTTAAAATATCTGGCAGAACTATCAGCATTGAAATCTTCAGTTCCCAAGCCTTACCCAAGAGATCATTCTGAGGTATCCAGTCATACAAGATTGTGTTCTCCCCTAATGTAGCTGGTCTTTTTCCACTGTATCTCCAAATTACCTGTTTTAAATAATACAATAATTATATGACAGCGGTGTCTCATTATAATTCTCATAGGTTCCAGTAGGGACAGTCAATATTACCTTCTGCGGCAACTGGCTGAGGGCACTAGCAATCACGTTACTTCTTTCATCTGTCAGGTTTTTCACCATAGAGCCAAGTGAGAATACAATAATGCCATGTTCTCCTGAGCTTTGCACAACCTTTTCCATATCCTTAGTGAACAAAATGCATTCTGTTATTATTTCACATTACTATCCAGTTTTATAAGTGATATAAACATGCACACACTGTGTCATGTCCCATGTCTCAAGGTCTTATTGCTGGTATTGCGGCGTGTTTGCCATGTGAAGTTTGTCCCTGCTATCTCCTTGTAGATAGGCTCTGAAGTAATCAGTCCCTCCTTTCTTTCTGTGCCTGGCAGCCATTTTTAGATTATGAGATTGTACTATGAACATCTCTGTGTTGAACCTTACTCATAACTAACCATGCCCACTTTTCCACCTACTTTTCAAAACTGGAGCGTTCAGGATTTGCTCTCCTCTTAATCTGTTCTCTAATATTTGTCTATGGGAATTGATTGGCTTGACTTTATTCCACTTACCTCTGGCAAAGGCTTTGGTGGTTTACAGTGCAGGCCTCCTACAAACTCAAAGTTCGGAAGGAGAGGTCGTGGGTACTCAAAATCCCAGTATGTCCGAATTAGCCAAATTTCAGCTTTCCCCATAATTTCACACAATGTTGTTGGCCGACCTATTAAAAAAAAATACGTATTTGCGATGACGTGTATTAAATAAGTATTGGATGGCAGGCATTAAAGGGGTTGTCTGGTTTCTGATATTGATGACCTATCCTCAAGATGGGTCATCAATATGATACTGACTGATGGCACCTCTGCCAATTAGCTGTTTGAATAGAACGCAGCGCTCCTGCAAGAGCTGCATTCTCCTCTCTGTTTACCTGCTCGCGTCAACATTGCAGAGGTGATCAGGTCTAATTACATGTCCTCCGTCCCATTCACTTCAATGGTACAGAGCAGCTGTAGTTACACTCTGTCCCATTCAAATGAATGGGACGAAAGAGCTGTAATCACACATGATCGCCAGTGCAATGTCAACAGCGAGCAGGTAAACAGTGAAGAGAAGGAGGCGCTCACATTGTCTTCAAGCAGCTGATCAACAGGGGTTCCGGGAGTCAGACCCCTGTTGTTCTTATATTGATGACCTATCCTGTGGATAGGTCATCAATAGTGATGAGCGAAGCAAGCTTCAGATGCTACATCCAAAGTCACTTTGTTCAAAATTTCGGATCACTAATTATCAATATTTGGAAAATGGACAACCCCTTTAATAATACCAATACTGCAGAGTATTTTAAGTTGAATGATCTTGGAACATAAGCATTGTGTAGCTTAACCGTTGCATCCACCTTGTTGGCTCTTTCCATGGTATTTACTGTCGGTCTGCACTTTCACACTAATGTAGATGCTGATGTGGATCTGACTTGATCCACATTGAAAGGGTTCTTCAAGACCGGGAACTCCTTTTGATATGCACATGTCAAATGGGAATCCCGGTCTCGAAGAACCGCATTCATGCTATACTTTATGACAATATTGACATGATAGACCTGAGCCATATAAAAGGTGGTATAGGTCTTTAAGTATTGATATCTCAGACTTAGAGTCTTAGAAATCAATATACAGTCAATGTATTTGAACATTTATAGTTCTGTGATTCTCAAACTTTGTCTTCAAAACGTTGTGACGTGCATACTTTGGTGGGCTTCAACCCTGCTGGCATATATAGTGACTACCTCAATAATTTGACTTGAACCCAGTATGAAGGCGTGCTGGTGGTTACTCATTAGCCACGCTCGTGAGACCTGTCACACAGAAGATTTCAATGACCTACATTTGAACTTGTGCCATCCACCACGTGTCAATCATATTTCTGGCAGTTCAACGGCTGAAAAAAACACCAAATCAACCCTACTTTTCTGACCATAAGAGTAGAAAAGTGATTACTGCAGAAACCATGAAATACTTAATAGAGCAGGCAGATATGTGTAATATATTATTCTAAAGTAAAGTGTTTTGGTCCTGCAAATATAATTTTATTGTTAGCCAGTGAAGGTATCACTCCTAATAAGTGTTTTACAATGCAAAGTAATTTGTGTAAAAACAAGTAAAAAGTAAGATTGGAGTATAAATGATATTTACCTAATACCTCGCTGTAATATTGATTCCAGTTCGGTAAAACAACAAAATAAAATAAAGCATCTTGAAATAAAAAGAAAACTGCATTTTTTAATCTTTCAACAAAAGACATTTTATCAGTCAACTGAGTCATTGTACCCGGCACATAAGAATATGGTGTTGGGATGTGACCACATTGTCTCTCCATCACATTGCCCATTGAGAACCTAAAGGAATAGACGAATGGCACTCCAATGATCTCAGCAATAAGTTCACCACAGGGAGACAAGGGATCCGCCACCAGGATGTCAAACTTTTCCTCCTTTAGCTTATTCAGTAGTACCTTGTTCTTTATAATACCGTCACACACAAGACGTTCCACTTCCTCAGAGTCCGCCAAGGCCTTATTCATTCTTGTAAAGAATTCCCAATATGACATGTTAGGCAGCTCATAAATCCATATGCGAAGGAATTCCTCCAGAAGCTTTTCATTTTTCTCTTTGTCAAATGAAACTGGAAACACCTCAAACTGTAAAGCCGAAGTTTTATTGGTGTCCATGATCATGTTGGCTGAATGAACCAGCACAGTGACCTCATGGCCTTTGTGAGCAAGCTTCTCAAGGATGGTGTTTAGATTCATAAAATGACTACCGTCTGTGGGCCATGCTAGAATTTTTCCTGGGGAAGCTGTGCCGAAGAAGCTAATATGCAGCACAAGTAGAACTCCTGCCCAGAACATGCCGAAATCCAAGTGTAGATCTAGAGCAGAAATGCAGTGAACACCACCCTGCAGCCATGTACTTCAGCCTGTGTTTATCAGGAAATCACGTGGCAGAATAGACTGCTGTGAAATACTTTCCTTTACCATTGGATGAGAGAATTCTTTCTAGATTTTCTGCTCTTGATGCTCCACCTACAGGTCAACTGATTATTTGCAGTTCAATGGGTTCAAGAAGGATCAAGGTCCACAATTTTCATCTATAGCTTGTTCCAGTCTTCACTCTGTATTACTACATTTTTCTGTTTAATCACTGCATAGTTTTAAAGAGCAAGACATGCCTAACACGGCAGATGACAATTGGTACAGAAATTTAAAGAATATGGGTTGAATTTTGTAGTGTTTTTTTGGTCAGTTTTAGGCTTCATTCACACGACCGTATTCTGTTTCCGTGTCCGTTCTGTTTTTCTTGCGGATAGGATGCGAACCCATTCATTTCAATGGGTCCGCAAAAAATACGGACAGCACACAGCGTGCTAGCCGCATCCGTATGTCCGTTTCGCAACTCCGCAAAAATGATAGAACATGTCTTATTCTTGTCCGTTTTGCTGATAAGAATAGGCATTGTTACAATGGATCTGCAAAAAAACCGGAAAAACGGATGCCATGCGGAACGTCATCCGTTTATTTTGCGGATCCGCAATTTGTGGACTGCAAAAAACACATACGGTCATGTGAATGAAGCCTAAAGGTCTGTTTCACACTGGCATTACTTATTCCAGCATGGGGACAGCCTGCCAGATGTGTAACTACAGTGTACATCCGTGAGCTGCCCAAAGTCCGCCCGGCGCCATTCACGTGCAGTGGTATTTGCCCTGCATATTTGCCGTGCTGTGGCCAGATCTACGCCGCTCCCTATTATAGAGAATGGGGCCGGGCGGACTTCTGGTAGCTCACGAATATACACTGTAGTTACGGATCCGAGTAATGTCATCCAGCTTCTCTGCTATCCTGCATGGCACAAGTGTATGTGGTGACTGTGTGTATGAAAGCGTCCATGTATGTGGTGACTGTGTGTATGAATGCATCCACATACCTCCCAACTTTGCAAAGCACCAAAGAGGGACACATTGTGCGGCGTGGCAAATTTTTTCTGCACTAAGCCACGCCTCTAACTCCGCCCAAAACCTAACCATACATCTAATCCCACCCAGTCTCCTTAATGCCCCCACATAGCAATTATTACCCCTTCATGCCACCGCATAGTATTTATGCCCACATTGTGCCCTCCAGTAATATGTCCAGCTGTGTCCCCCAGTAATATGCTCACATTGTGCCCCCCAGTAATATGCCCAGCTGTGTCCCCCAGTAATATGCCCACATTGTGCCCACCAGTAATATGTTGTGCCCCCAGTAATATGACCACATTGCGCCCCCCCCCACAGTAATATGCCCACATTGTGCCCCCACAGAAAGTAAAAAAAACAAAAAAAACACCATATACTTACCTTTTTCCTAGTAGCATGAGCAGCAGGGCATCAGCTTCTCTAGTCTGGAGGGGGCAGAGCCAAGGCTGACGGCCACCCCCTTCCCCCGCACAGACCAGAGGTATGGAGAGCCACCATGGGGATGGTTAGTAAAGCAGAGAGCGGATGCCGATGTCGGCTTTCTGTTTCACTATAGCAGCTGTCTCTGCGTCCTACAGACGCAGGGACAGCTGCCAGGAAGCGGGACATACCTCCCCTGTAGCGTGACAACAGGACAGCCACTGAAATCCGGGACTGTCCCGCTGTATCCAGGACTGTTGGGAGGTATGCGTTCATGTAGGTGGTGACTGTGTATGAATGCGTCCATGTATGTAGTGACTGTGTATGAATGTGTCCATGTATGTGGTGACTGTGTATGAGTGTGTCCATGTATGTGGTTACTGTGTATGAATGCATCCATGTATGTGGTTACTGTGTATGAATGCATCCATGTATGTGGTGACTGTGTATGAATGTGTCCATGTATGTGGTGACTGTGTATGAGTGTGTCCATGTATGTGGTGACTGTGTATGAGTGTGTCCATGTATGTGGTGACTGTGTATGAATGTGTCCATGTATGTGGTGACTGTGTATGAATGTGTCCATGTATGTGGTTACTGTGTATGAATGCATCCATGTATGTGGTGACTGTGTATGAATGTGTCCATGTATGTGGTGACTGTGTATGAGTGTGTCCATGTATGTGGTGACTGTGTATGAGTGTGTCCATGTATGTGGTGACTGTGTATGAATGTGTCCATGTATGTGGTGACTGTGTATGAGTGTGTCCATGTATGTGGTGACTGTGTATGAGTGTGTCCATGTATGTGGTGACTGTGTATGAGTGTGTCCATGTATGTGGTGACTGTGTATGAGTGTGTCCATGTATGTGGTGACTGTGTATGAGTGTGTCCATGTATGTGGTGACTGTGTATGAATGCATCCATGTATGTGGTGACTGTGTATGAATACATCCATGTATGTGGTGACTGTGTATGAGTGCGTCCATGTATGTGGTGACTGTTTATGAGTGCGTCCATGTATGTGGTGAGTCCATGTATGAGTGTGTATGTCCATGAGTGTGTCCATGTATGTGGTGACTATGTGTATGAGTGCCTCCATGTATCCCCATTTATCATGTAGATAAAGTTAATACAAGGCACTTACTAATGTATTGTGATTACCCATATCGCCTCCTTTGCTGGCTGGATTCATTTTTCCATCACATTATACAGTACATTACTTGTTTCCATGGTTATGACCTCCCTGCAATCCAGCAGTGGTGGTTGTGCTTGTCCTATGTGTGCTCCCACGGTCCCGCCAACAGTTACTAAATATGTAGTATACAGAAGATCACCAAGCCGGCAATGTGTACGAAATGACTGACTCCTTGGGCTATGAATTGTACACTGGGGTATTACCTAGGGTGACCAAATCTGAGTTTCTTAAAAGGAGGAAACTTTTTTTTTCCGGGGGGGGGGGGGTTGATCATTACATATACCCCAGGGAATGGGGACCCGAACTTCCCTTTATTATTTTCCGTTACAACATGGTTATAACAGAAAATAATAGTTAAAATGGCCTTTAGGGGTTAAAATAATAATAAAAAAACTCACCTTTTCCGCTTGGTGGTGAGCGAGCTGACGTCACAGAAGGTCCTTTTGCAGGGGAAAGAAGAAAGAAGACACTGGCTGTGCGAACAAGTGGAAAAGGTGAGGTTTTATTTATTATTTTTAACCCCTAAAGGCCATTTTAACTACTATTTTCTGTTATAACCATGTTATAACGGAAAATAATAAAGGGAAGTTCGGGTCATTTTAACAGTTAAAATGATTTTGTTCGACTGCCTCAAACAGTTTGAGGCAGTCGAACAAAATCCTGGACGATTTTGAAATTCCCCCCGGACGTTTTTTTAGGTCCCAAAAGCAGGACATGTCCGGGAAAAAGAGGACGTCTGGACACCCTAGTATTACCTGCAGCTGACACAGATATATTGCATGGAGACTCTTGGATGCGGTCAGACTGTTCCAGTTCCATAATTTGTTTATTTGATGACTTGTATCGTAAATTTTTGGCTGTACATTTCTTTCCTATACATGTCTAGAGTCAAGTACCAGTTAATGTTGTCAGGGGAATAATGTCCTTAACAGTGTTGGCACTGCTGTGCATATGTTATATATGTTTTTTGCAAATGGTCTGTTCAGTGATTATTTTCTTCCATAACGTGTGCTGGTGCGCTACTTAATATTGGCCATGCCCTTCCCAATATGGCACTGAGGTAAAATGTCATAAAATTTCAAGATTAACTTTTAGCAGTTTGGTCATAATTCATCATGGAATGGCAACTGACAGCAGATTTGTACCTATGACACTGGCTGACCTGTTACATGTGCACTTGGCAGCTGAAGGTATCTGTGTTGATCCTATGTTCATATGTGTCTGCATTACTGAGAAAATGATGTTTTACTATATGCAAATCAGCCTCTAGAAGCAATGGGGGTGTTTACCATTGCAGAGAGAACTGAGCTGATTGCATCTAGAGGCTCATTTGCATATAATAAACCATCATTTTTCTCAGTAACGCGGGCACATATGTACGTGGGACCAACACAGATGTCTTCAGCTGCCGAGTGCACATGTAACAGGTCAGTCAGTTTCATAGGTACAAATCTGCTGATAGATGCCCTTTAATGGGCGTTTATGAACTGAAGTTCAGAGATAAAGACTGCCTATCAAACTGTCAGAGCAGAACAGAGGTAGAACAGTCTGCATAATCAGTGAGACATGAAGGTTGCAGAAAACAGTTAAACATTTTTAATGAAGACGAACTGGAAAAATTCTTTTTAGCCAAAAATAAGTAAAATGTGTTAGCCTTTAAAAGGAATGTGTCATCAGAAAATAGCCTGTTTAAATCACATTTTTTATGTTAACACCTTCTGACATCAGCTGTACGTGTATAACAGATGTCAGGTCTGTAAAGATGGCGCCCACTCCGAAGCGTTGCGAGCACCATAGCCGCTGGGTGCCTGCTGTTTCATAAATAACATTATGAGCATCGCCAAATGCGAAAACACCCGTAGTATTAAAATAAAAAAAAAGTTAGCCAATACAGTGAATGGCGGAACGGGAAATAAATGGACGATTCGCTGTTTTTTACATCACTTTATCTCTGAAAAAAAAAGAATAAAAAGTGATCAAAAAGTCATACACACCCCAAAATGGTATTATAAAAAACTACAAAAAAATGAGCCCCCACACATCTCCGTGGACATAACTATAACAAAGTTATGGTGGCCAGAATATGGTGATGAAAAAAAATATATAGTATTGCCAGATTCTTACTGAGCTGGAGAATGAAGAGCACCAGTCAGTTTTCTACCTAGTGAACGCATTAAAAAAAAAAAAAAACATAAAAACTGCAAAGGGTTAAATATATATATATATATATATATATATATATATATATATACACTCACCGGCCACTTTATTAGGTACACCTGTCCAACTGCTCGTTAACACTTAATTTCTAATCAGCCAATCACATGGCGGCAACTCAGTGCATTTAGGCATGTAGACATGGTCAAGACAATCTCCTGCAGTTCAAACCGAGCATCAGTATGGGGAAGAAAGGTGATTTGAGTGCCTTTGAACGTGGCATGGTTGTTGGTGCCAGAAGGGCTGGTCTGAGTATTTCAGAAACTGCTGATCTACTGGGATTTTCACGCACAACCATCTCTAGGGTTTACAGAGAATGGTCCGAAAAAGAAAAAACATCCAGTGAGCGGCAGTTCTGTGGGCGGAAATGCCTTGTTGATGCCAGAGGTCAGAGGAGAATGGGCAGACTGGTTCGAGCTGATAGAAAGGCAACAGTGACTCAAATTGCCACCCGTTACAACCAAGATAGGCAGAAGAGCATCTCTGAATGCACAGTACGTCGAACTTTGAGGCAGATGGGCTACAGCAGCAGAAGACCACACCGGGTGCCACTTCTTTCAGCTAAGAACAGGAAACTGAGGCTACAATTTGCACAAGCTCATCGAAATTGGACAGTAGAAGATTGGAAAAACGTTGCCTGGTCTGATGAGTCTCGATTTCTGCTGCGACATTCGGATGGTAGGGTCAGAATTTGGCATCAACAACATGAAAGCATGGATCCATCCTGCCTTGTATCAACGGTTCAAGCTGGTGGTGGTGGTGTCATGGTGTGGGGAATATTTTCTTGGCACTCTTTGGGCCCCTTGGTACCAATTGAGCATCGTTGCAACGCCACAGCCTACCTGAGTATTGTTGCTGACCATGTCCATCCCTTTATGACCACAATGTACCCAACATCTGATGGCTTCTTTCAGCAGGATAATGCGCCATGTCATAAAGCTGGAATCATCTCAGACTGGTTTCTTGAACATGACAATGAGTTCACTGTACTCAAATGGCCTCCACAGTCACCAGATCTCAATCCAATAGAGCATCTTTGGGATGTGGTGGAACGGGAGATTCGCATCATGGATGTGCAGCCGACAAATCTGCGGCAACTGTGTGATGCCATCATGTCAATATGGACCAAAATCTCTGAGGAATGCTTCCAGCACCTTGTTGAATCTATGCCACGAAGAATTGAGGCAGTTCTGAAGGCAAAAGGGGGTCCAACCCGTTACTAGCATGGTGTACCTAATAAAGTGGCCGGTGAGTGTATATATATATATATATATTAGAATTTTTTGTATTTGTTTTTATTTTCCATGTCATTATCTATATTTTTAAAAATGTACATAATCCTGCAATTTTCACACTGGCCACTAGGTCTAATAACAATCCATGATTTCCTGTTCTGTGCAGGTAACTTTTCAGCCATTATCACTACAGACAGAATTACAATGAAAACCAGTGTCGGACTTTGATGCTTTGAACCTACCAGTACAATTCATTCTGGGGGCCCACTGTACAGTGACATGCAAATATTACCTGCCCACACAGAGGCAGACAGCAACAAGACGCTACAAGATGATTCATTATGGGGGTCTCTGCAACAACTTCAAAAGGTGGGTCCCAGGGAAGAGAGGATACCGGCTGGCCTGCCTCTAGGAATAGAATCTTAACCTTCTAATATGTCTATAATAATAAACTGGATAGTCTACCCAGTTTTTTATATTGACACAGGTTATTGGAGATGCTGTGCTGGTGGATGGGTGGACCCACCTTTCTGAAGGGCCCACCAGGGATTCCCCTGTTCCCAGTCCAAGCCTGATTAACAAATAGCATCTCAATATAGATAACACAAAATCAACCATTCACAACAGGTGAAGTCATAGCTTATCAGTTCCCCTCTGACCTTCAATATATTTATTAAATTTAAAGGCTATGTACAGCTTTGGAGTCATTTTTTTATGATTGTATTTAACTTATTTTTGGCTAAAAATCATATTTTCATTTGGTCTTTATTAAAAATATTGAGCTGTTCAGTCACAAAGGGTTAACTGTCTAGCTGGGTATCTGGTACTTTCACTTTCACTTTGTGCAGGTCATCTAATTACCCTTATCTGTAAACTACTGAGAGGTCATAAACACTTATTTAAGGCTACTTTCACACTAGCGTTTTAAAATTCCGGTATTGAGTTCCGTCATAGGGGCTCAATACCGGAATAAAACGCTTCAGTTTTGTCCCCATTCATTGTCAATGGGGACAAAACTGAACTGAAGACAACGGAATGCTCCTGAAAGCATTCCGTTCCGTCTTCAGACCGGAGAACAAACCGCAGCATGCTGCGGTTTGCTCTCCGGTCCAGGCATCCGCACTAAGACGGATCTGGAATGACCCCCAATGCAAGTCAATGGGGGTGGATCCGTCTAGTGTGACCACAATGGTAACCGGATCCGCCCTCCATTGACTTTCAATGGAGTTCATGACGGATCCGGCTACACATACACACATACAGACATAGACATACACATAAACATACACAGACAAATACACATACATACTTACATGCACCCCGGCAGGCCTTCAGAGCGTCGGAGGGACAGGATGGTGCGCACAGGTGACGATTCCACCAGGCGCCCAGCAGAGGGCGCTGTGGGGAATCGTCACCTGTGTGAGCCATCCTGTCCCTCCGACGCTCTGAAGACCTGCCGGGAGCATGTAAGTATGTATGTGTATTTGTCTATGTATATGTGTCTGTATGTTTATGTGTATGTCTGTACTGTGTGACATGTGTGGGGCCGGAGCGCACCTTTCACCTGCCGGATCAGGCCTGCCGCTAGTGTGAAAGTAGCCTTAGCCACATTCTTATTAGTAAGGTAAGAGAGCTATAATGAGTGTTTATGATGTGAGAGAAGAGATAAGTAGTCCGTCTGCTCCTTACATGATGGAATTGAGAAAAAATCCACAGCTAGTACAGCTTCTCAGTTCTGTACACAAAAAAGGATTCCATATTGTTAATAAAGACCAATTGAAGAACTGATTTTTAGGTCAAAATAACTATAATGCAAAAATAAAAAATTGCCCCCCAAAGGTGTACATAGCCTTTAAACCAAGGCAGGCTTACAGGGGTTATCCAAACCCTATAATGCCCGCCAAAATACCCGGGCACCGCATATAGGTAACACTTACCTTGCTCCTCGGCACCCGCGCCGCTCCTGATGCCCACTCGACCGCCGTGCGGATCAAAACATCTGGCAACAGGGGAGCAGCCAATAGCGGGCCGCAACAGGAACAAGCCTCCCTAGCGTCACCTGCGATGCTAGGGAAGCTAGTTTCTGTCATGGCCTGCTATTGGCTGGTTCCCCCCCTCGCTGGATGTTTTGATCTGTGCGATGGGGAGACACAGAGGCGGCCGTGCGGGTATCGGGAGCAACGCGGATACTGGGAGCGGGATAAGTATAACCTATATGAGGGGCATTATAGGGGTTTGATAATTACATGATTCTCAGCCAGATAATTGCTAACAAGCGTTGATAGGAACGCTTGTCAATGATTATCTGGCGGTGTAAAAGTGCAGCCAATTGGGTAACTGGCAGCATAATGTCAGTGTAATACAATACATTCCTGAACTCTAACGTTTACACACCATCTTGAATCAATATGATGCTATATGAGCCTGTCAGTGCTAGGGAGGTCAGTACGGGAGCTTCCACAAAAACACGCTGCGAGTTCAATGTGTTGAATTTGAGACCAATACAGAACTCACCAGTAATATACCAATTGGCAGTCAGAAATGTCTCAACAACCGCTGTAAATGTTGCACCACTATTGCCCACAAGAAAAAGACCTTTGTGAGCCACTTCACTTAAGAAGTATGTACTGTGACATCATATATGGACTGTGCCACACCATATGTTATCTATTTACAAGAATGCCCATATGACATGCAATATGTCAGCCGAACCACTACCACACTTCAAGAGGACTTGTTTTTCCAACGGATCTCAGACGGAAATCGCTAAAGCAGCTGCAGAATGTGCATAAATGAGCATAATGGTTGCTTAAAATACAGAATCCATTTTTTTTTCTTTATGTTTATGTTCTGAGGGATCAGAAGAACAGAAAAATAAATGGTAATGTGAACCCAGCCTTAGTATGATTAGGGTTGTGGGCTCCTCTGGCTTGTGGGCTCAGTCACAACTGTGATAGATGCAACCACTATAGGTACACCATTGTACACTAATCTTAGGGTGGCATCATTCACATTTGATGTATATCTGTCTAATTTTATTATATAAATTTAAATTTTCCCATTACCTTTTCAAATGTTCAACTGACTATACGGTGATGTAATTGTGGCCATAAGTGGAATCTTCTCTTGCGCCCACATAGTGGCTGATAGACACTGCCTTCTCCATATTTCTCTCTGCTGCAACATGTTCAGATTTTTTTATGTAGTTTTGAAAGCCAAACCCCGGGGTGGATTAAAAAAGTTGGAGAAGTACTTTATTTATTTATGCACTTATATAGCGCTACTATATTCCACAGCACTTTACAGACATTAGCATCCACCTGTCCCTAATGGGGGCTAACAATCTAAGTTCCCTATCAGTATGTCTTTGGAGTGTGGGAGGAAACCCACACAAACACCATGCAGATGTTGTCCTTGGTCAGATTCAAACCCAGGCCCCAGCGCTGCAAGGCACCAGTGCTAACCACTGCATACCTCCCAACTTTTGAAAATTGCAAAGAGGGACAATGTGTGCGGCGTGCATCACGGCAGTTTTTTTCATACTAGGCCACGCCTCTAACTCCGCCCAAAACATAATTACTGGAGCCCCTGCGGGAAATTTTTTCTTGTGCTTCAATGTCCATATAAATATTAGCACATAAATAATCAGATTATAGATATTTTAAAGTCAAAATTGTACCAAATAATGAAGTTTTAGTATAATATGCAGGTAGAGGAGCAAATTTAGTAAAATTATTAATGAACATGTATGAATTAATTCCCCAGGTCAAAAAGAGGGACATTTAATGAGCAAAGAGGGACAGAGGGACTTGGGACAAAAAGAGGGACTGTCCCTCCAAAAGAGGGACACTTGGGAGGTATGCCACTGAGCCACTTATCACTTATACTTTTGCCGTTTATAATCCATATCTGCTTTTGGCTTAAAAAAACTGAACATGTGGCAGCACTGTGCTGTTCTCCTCATATTTGTTATTGAATTGTATTCAATTGTATTATCAATTCTTCCTTCACCATGTTGTTTCTATGTATTGTTGTATTGCTGCCATCTGCTGGCCAGAATTTGCATGCTGCACGCCTCTGTTCTTGTTATTAAAGTTTTTCTCTGCTGTGCGTGGTTTTAGGAAGCCTTGGGCTATGTCACCTCCTGTAGCCATTTTCAGGACTGTGTGACTGGACAAACACTTGGGCTTGTGAAGGCATCAGTTTTTGACCAGCAGTTAGCCTCAGGAAAGTCACCTACAGGACAGCATCATACCACTACTACCAAAGCCATTACAGTATTGTGTCATTGCTTGTTTCTGTAGTTGGGTCACATTAACCCATGTTGATTCACACCACAGTGTCTACGTTTAAATCCATCTAACCTGAGCTTCTGCCGGTCTGCCCCACTTCTTGAATACGAAGGTAGGAAAGTCACACAGCCGCTATCAGTTACACCTTTATTTGCCTTCATGTGGGGACAGAACAAGTACACGTACTCTCTTATGCTAAGCAGCACATGACATATTACAACTTGTAGTATACAGAATGACGACTAAGCGAGCACCGTACACGTATGTAATAGAGTTCAATACAACTATTTCTCCATAATCATAGGATTGTTGTAAATTCCCTTAAAGAGCACAAAATAGAACTTCAATTTATAACAATTAAGCAAGGCTGAAAATAGGTCTAAAATAATTAAAAAAAATATATTGTAATGGAAACGTTACTACATCAACCATGAATTTTGCATTTGTTTGTACTAAGTGCTAAACGTATATTTTTGGGTTCTAGAGTTTCCTGGTGTTTAACATCATGTCAACTGCTTGGTTAGGTTCTGTTAACACAAGCATGTACATCAAGAAGTTCTTCTGATTTAAATGCCAACATGCCCATAGATTTTTTATAGCCAAATGTATGCTAAAGACATGTCCCTTTTGCATATATTTGGACGGTATACTTTGGTGCGCTTTTTTAAACTGTATCAAAAAGCATTGTGGACTAGGATATTCCAAAAAATAAGTACATTGCATTGCATATGTTTTTATTTTTCTATGCAATACAGTTGCATATGTTTGGTAGCATGTCATCACACTATCCCCATTTACACTTACCTAATGCCTCACTGAAGTACCCATCCCATTGTTCTGCAAGGAGTAGATGGAATAAGATATCTTGAAATATGTAAAAGTTAAAATTTTTTAGTCTTTCCACAAAAGACATATTGTCAGTGAGCTCCACCATAGAGCCAGGAACATAGGAAAATGGAGCTGGTAGTCGACCACATAGTCTTTCCATTGAGTTACCCATTGAAAACCTAATGGAGTAGACAAAAGGCACTCCAAGGAGCTCAGCAATAAGTTCACCACATGGTACCATTGGGTCAGAAACCAAAACGTCGAACTTATTCTCTTTCAGTTGTTTTAACAGTGACTCGTTCTTTACTACACCGTTACATATGTGTTCTTCTTGTTCCAGCTGTTGTGTGATGAACTTCCTAGTCTCTTCATAGATCTTCCAATAAGACATTTTTGGTAGATCATAAATCCAAAATGACAAAAACGCATCCAAAAACTTTTCATTCTTATCTCTTGTAAATGGAACAGAGAAATTTTCAAATTTCAAAGATGAGGTATTATCAATGCCCATAATCATAAAACCTGAGTGGACTAACACAGTCACATCATGTCCTTTACGTGCCAGTTCCTCCAAAATTATTCTCAGATTTAAGAAATGACTTGCATCTGTTGGCCAAGCTAAAACCTTCCCAGCAGATACTGTGTTGAGGCAGCATATAGGCAGTAGCAAAAGAAAGACACCAGTACGAAGCATGTTGATTATTCAGTGTGCTTTCAGGTTATGAGAGGTAGCTCAAAAAGTACAAACTTCACAGTAATGGCCAAAGGTTCATGGCACTAGCGAGAAATAATGATTTATTTTCTAATCCCCTGAACTGAACATATTGCAGCATAAGTAGCCATGCTTTAAGCATCTCTTACTCCCCAGTTTTAATTATTATAAATCAAATTGTGACAGCAAGGCCAGGTTCAGACTAGTTTAATATGGGCGTTTTTTTTCTATGAATCTATGATACAATTAGTTTTGGGTCATTAGACTTGTAGTTGCGTTTGGATTTTTGCCTGTTAATACAAGTGTAAAGATCAGGGGTGGATTGGCCATAGACCCTACAGGGAAATTTCCCAATGGGCCAATGCCCAGGGGGCCACCCAAGCTCTCCTAATGGCGACAGGCCAGGTACATAATGATCTGATGGGCAGCACAGTGGCTCAGTGGTTAGCACTGTTGCCTTGTAGTGCTGGGGTCCTAGGTTTGAACCTGACCAAGGACAACATCTGCATGGAGTTTTTATGTTCTCCCGATGTTTGCGTAGGGGTACTCCGGTTTCCTCCCACACTTCAAAGATATAATGATAGGGAACTTAGATTGTGAGCCCCATTGGATACAGCAAGTGATAATAATGTCTGTAAAGTGCTGCGGAGTATAGTAGCGCTATATAAGTGTGTAAAATAAATAAATCTGATGCTCAACAGCCACAGCTGCCCTCCTGAACTGTATTACCTCAGGACGATGGTACAGTTGAATAGAATGGAGAGGGCAGCAGTATTTTGTGCTGCACTATGGTATTGCAGGCCTTATCTACTTCTAGTGTCCCTGCCTATTTGTGTTGGCCCCGCCTACTTATTTTGCCCTGTTTTCAATAAACTTAGTCCGCCTCCAACATGGAGCCAGTTTTAGGTTTATTTCCAGGGCCACTTTAAATTCTCAATCCGCCCGATAAAGATGCACCCATAATACAAATACCTGTCATACACGCACAAAAATGCACCGATTACGTTAATCTGAAACTGGCCTACTACCAGTCGGAAATATTGATTTGGAGCTGCTTGACCTACTTGTATCACTTTAATATACTCTAAACACAATTATAAGAACCACATTCATTGGTACTTAGACCTCACAAAACAGTTCAATTTTAACCAAAAGGTTTAACCCATTAGAAAATTAAATTGTAATGAGTACAACGGCATAGAGAGTACCTACAGATCACAGACACACATGGTCTGGTGGTAAGATTCACAGTGTAACTGTGATTCAGCATGTTTTTGGTTCACGTGAGAACGAAGTGTGGTAGCTTTCAGTCCTTTGACCTTTTGTCTTGCTTTGATCAAATAATGTCACATTTATAGAACTGATAAACTAGAATCTCTAAACAACTCTAGTTTTTACTGCACTCGTTTTCATAAATTAGGTCCATCAACAGTGGGGTACATAAGAAGCAAGGGCCCCATGGCAAGGATAAAACCAGGCCCCCCACACATGACAGAAGGGTTTCTGCCTAAACCCCTTTCAATGACCTTTGGGCCATTTATTCCACTGCTTCATTTGCTAAAAGTTGTTTCTTTAGAGGGTAGAGTCCTGATCAAGTTCTCACCTCCAGTAGAAGAGGAGCTAATCCCAACCAAGACTGGGCCCCCTCTTGCCCTGGGCCCCATAGCAGTTGCATGGTCTGCCACTATAGTAGTTACGCCCCTCTCCATCAATAGCTGCTTCAATAGTAGCAGGATACTTAAAGGGTTATTCTCATTTTAGACAATGGGGGCATATCGCTAGGATATGCCCCCATTGTCTTATAGGTGCGGGTCCCACCGCTGGGACCCGCACCTATTTCCAGAACGGAGCCCCCGAAGTGAATGAGGGCGCACTGCGCATGCGCAGCCGCCCTCCATTCATTTCTGTGTGGCCGCCGAAAATAGCCGAGCGCTGGCTCGGCTACTTCCGTCGGCTCCAAAGAAATGAATGGGAGCGCACCGCGCATGCACGGCCCGGCTCCCATTCATTTCTATGAGCGGCGCGGGGAGCTGCGCCTGGTGGTGGCCGGACCCCCGGAAACCTGGGGTCCTCCAGGCGCAGCTCTCCCCGCTCCGTTCTGGATTGTGTGCAGAGACTGTGTGCAGCAGGCCTTCATGGTAAAATAGCTGCTAGGAAACCACTGCTAAGGACAGGCAACAAGCAGAAGAGACTTGTTTGGGCTAAAGAACACAAGAAATGGACATTAGACCAGTGGAAATCTGTGCTTTGGTCTGATGAGTCCAAATTTGAGATCTTTGGTTCCAACCACCGTGTCTTTGTGCGACGCAGAAAAGGAGAACGGATGGACTCTACATGCCTGGTTCCCACCGTGAAGCATGGAGGAGGTGTGATGGTGTGATGGTGTGGGGGTGCTTTGCTGGTGACACTGTTGGGGATTTATTCAAAATTGAAGGCATACTGAACCAGCATAGCTACCACAGCATCTTGCAGCGGCATGCTATTCCATCCGGTTTTGCGTTTAGTTGGACCATCATGTATTTATCAACAGGACAATGACCCCAAACACACCTCCAGGCTGTGTAAACAAGAAGGAGAGTGATGGGGTGCTACGCCAGATGACCTGGCCTCCACAGTCACCAGACCTGAACCCATTCGAGATGGTTTGGGGTGAGCTGGACCGCAGAGTGAAGGCAAAAGGGCCAACGAGTGCTAAGCATCTCTGGGAACTCCTTCAAGACTGTTGGAATACCATTTCAGGTGACTACCTCTTGAAGCTCATCAAGAGAATGCCAAGAGTGTGCAAAGCAGTAATCAAAGCAAAAGGTGGCTACTTTGAAGAACCTAGAATATAAGACATATTTTCAGTTGTTTCACACTTTTTTGTTAAGTATATAATTCCACATGTGTTAATTCATAGTTTTGATGCCTTCAGTGTGAATCTATAATTTTCATAGTCATGAAAATACAGAAAACTCTTTGAATGAGAAGGTGTGTCCAAACTTTTGGTCTGTACTGTATATGGTGTCATTGCCATCAACTAAGGGCAGCTAGCTTTGATCTTGGCAATCGCAGCAGGTGCCCTGACATATGTTAGAGCTCTGCTCCTTTTGCACATTGCACAGGCTCAGTTCTTGAACCTACGCTGTGCCAGCACCGTATAAGAATGGCATTTTGAGCAAATACCTTGGCAGTAGCACCATACATGTACTTCGCTTGTCGCCAAGGAGTTATAACAAATGGTTCAAATGGGGTCTAGGTATTGCTTTTTCAAATGTGTTATGGTGGTTTGATTCCCCCTTAGAACCTTCACCTGATGTCTATAGTGCCAGTGAGAAGAAATTATTACTAGCAATTTTCACTGGCTGACATGTACTACAGCAGTAATAACTCTGCTGCTTGTGCATAAGAGGAACCCTGGGGGGCACAAAACATTTTATTAAAGGGTTTGGTCAGTTTCTGGTTACTCTTGATCAATGTGTTTGTGAGATGACTATATGGAACTTACTAATGTAGTCTTTTTTGATATTCTCAGCCATTTTCCACATTTCATAAGGTATGCCCCCTTGTCAGCCAAGTCTTTTGTGGTTTCCACAGGAAGTTCCTGTCCATAAAATGGCTGCTGATGGAGGTTCATGTTACCAGGCAAATCACTCTCAGTCTCCTCTGTCTGCATTTTCTCTGTTGGGATTTTAGTGCAGATGCTGTGCGTTTGACAGGAGGCATACAGTGTCTGGTCACATGACCCCCCCCCCCCCCATCAGCACCAGACTGCACAGAAGATTTACCCAAAAAAGCAACATGACTTATAAACTATAACAAATGCAACAGAACATCAACAAGGGCTACATTAGTAAATGTCACATAGTCATCTTACATATACATTACTCAACAGTAACCAGAAAGTGGCCAATCCCTTCAATAATTGTACTTGGAAAATTGGTGTGTTTTGTGTAATTTAACACAGCAATCTATCTAATATATAAAGCTGAGTGTATATGTGTGTGTGTGTGTGTGTCCGCTAAAGGAATCTGCACCACTGCAGCTACAATCACTAAATTTGGCACACATGTACATCAGGTGTCCGGGAAGGTTTTAGAACAGTTTTCAACTCTCCAGGACGTACCGTTCCTGAGATATTCCCAAAAAATGCATTAGCCAATAGAAGCTCACAGGCACACATCAGGTTTCTATGACAACCTAGCCAGTTCACTGCTTTAGGTCTGCATTAAAGGGTTTCTGTCACCAGTTTTTTCGGTATGAATCAGGCTGACATTAGAGATGTGCTAATGTCACCTGATTCCAAATATATATCTGTTTTATTTACTGGTGCCCCCATTTTTATATAAAATGAACTTTTATTTTATGCTAATAAGGCCTCTAGGTGCAAAGGGCGTTACCTCTGCTCCTAGAGGCTCTGTTGATTGACAGGACCAGGCAGAGAAGAAACACTCCATTCACCATAGCTTTCAAGGACCTTTAATGATGTCATGACCATGTGATCAGTCACATGGCTTAGGAGGAGACAGGCTATTTGTGTATGGAGTGTTTCTTCTCTGCCTGGTCCTGTCAATCAACAGAGCCTCTAGGAGCAGAGGTAACGCCCCTTGCACCTAGAAGCCTTATTAGCATAAAATAAAAGTTCATTTTATATAAAAATGGGGGCACCAGTAAATAAAACAGATATATATTTGGAATCAGGTGACATTAGCACATCTCTAATGTCAGCCTGATTCATACCGAAAAAACTGGTGACAGAAACCCTTTAAAGAGGCAGAGCACTGTGGATGACAATGGTAAATGGGTATTCCCGGTTACCATAACTATAACTTATGTTTTAGACTAACTCATCATCAATCATTACCTCATATAATGTAAATTTTACATATTTACTGTTCAGTAGTAATAAAAGATGTTTTTTTTTCCACTGCTACCCACCTTCCTCCTAAATTACTATGGCATCGACCTTTAATTCTGGCCACCGTCAAAAGAAGGACTTAAAAGCACCCCCAGATCCCACTAAGTCACGCCCCTGACTCAGTCATTCCACGCCCCTTCCATGCTGCATTTGACCGGGATTAAAAATATTGGTAAAAATCACCTTCTGTCAGCTGCAGGGGTGGGGGGAGGGTGACTTTCTCCCTGCAGCTCATTGCTCAGACTGCACAGTGCTGCTGCTGAGAGTGCTGCTGCTGTGTCCATCCAGGCCCTGCGCATGACAGAGGGCAGGGAGTCTGAAAGCCAGAAATCCAGCCTAAAACAAGACCTCTGGCCACCCTAGGGGCAGGCTGATGTTAGGGTGGCCAGATGTCTGGCTTTAGGCTGGACAGTCCAGTTTTCTGGCTACCTGTTCTCCGTCCGACGCAGTGCCTGGACAGACACAGGGATGTCCACCCTTTCAGTAGCTCATACTCAGACAGCTTCTCCTCCATGTCTTTAGTGATGTGTCTTCATGGGAACTGGGGGCGCTGTTTCACGTTTGGGGGAATGGCTGGTGAGGTCTGGCTTTCTGGGGTGAAGACAGTGGCCACTCTAGCTGCTGTGGAGGTCACAGTTAAAGGGGCGGGCTTCTGTAGAGGTCACTGTTAAAGGGGTGGGCAGCTGTAGAGGTCACTGTTAAAGGGGTGGGCAGCTGTAGAGGTCACTGTTAAAGGGGCAGGCTGCTGTAGAGGTCACTGTTGAAGGGGCAGGCTGCTGTAGAGATCACTGTTAAAGGGGCGGGCTGCTGTAGAGGTCACTGTTTAAGGGGCGGGCTGCTGTAGAGGTCACTGTTTAAGGCGCGGGCTGCTGTAGAGGTCACTGTTGAAGGGGCAGGCTGCTGTAGAGATCACTGTTAAAGGGGCGGGCCGCTGTAGAGGTCACTGTTAAAGGAGCGGGCAGCTGTAGTGGTCACTGTTAAAGGGGCGGGCTGCTGTAGAGGTCACTGTTAAAGGGGCGGGCCGCTGTAGAGGTCACTGTTAAAGGGGCGGGCCGATGTAGAGGTCTCTGTTAAAGGGGCGGGCCGCTGTAGAGGTCACTGTTAAAGGGGCTGGCCGCTGTAGAGGTCACTGTTAAAGGGGTGGGCCGCTGTAGAGGTCACTGTTAAAGGGGCAGGCACTGTAGAGGTCACTCTTGATATCTTTTAACGACACACACACACAAACAGTAAAAGAAATAAATATACTCGGGTCCTTCAGCTAGTGTAATATATAATTGTGGGATAACCCATGTAAGATTGGTGTAAAACAATAAAGTAAGACATACTAAACTCACTGCTCCCCTGCCACTCCCAATACAACATGTACTGTTCCCATTGGTCTCCACTTCCTGGTCCCATCTCTTCACCACAGCAGCTAGAGATTGGCTGAGTGGGCATTTTATGTCTGTCAAGAGGGACCAGGAACGAGAAATCAGGGTACCCGGTAAGCATCGAAATGTGAGAGTCTTGAAGAAAAAGTAAGGTGAGTAGCCCTCTTTTTATTGTTCTATGCCAATCTGAGCTGGTATTAAAAAATAGCATGGGCTGGACAACCCCTTTAAATTAAGTATAATACAACAAAATAACTCCTACTACATATCTCTGAAGAGAGGTATTCTAGTGAATATTATTTTTTTTTGCTTAGAATTAAGAATTCTTTGTGTATTTTTCATTTCAACTCACCCATGATATAGCTGTAATAGTTGTCCCACTGCTTCCAAATCAGTAGTTGTAACAGATCATGTACAAGATACAACAGAACATTATGAACCCTTTCCAAGAAACACATGGGTGCCGTGAGTTCAGACGTAGCCGCAGGTACAAATGAAGCAGGTGCCGGGACATTGCCACACAGTCTCTCAAACACAAAACCTGGTGAAAATCTCAGACTATACATAAAAGGAATATCTAGCTTCTGAGCAAGAAGATCCCCGCATGGAATGACAGGGTCTGAGAGCACAATGTCATAGTTAGACAAATGAAGTTTCTCCAAGAGTCTTTTGCTCCTTAATATTCCATTACATATATGCTTGTGGATGTATGTCACATTCCTTGAAAGGGTCCTCAGTGTCCCGTACATCCTCCAGACCGAGACTTTATGACTTTCATACATCCAGAAGTGAAGGAATCTTTCCCAAACTGCATGAAGTTCTTTAGCAGTAAACTTTACCTCTACCGTTTCTATGTGAAGATTTGAGCATTCAGATGCTACCTGTTGTTGTGAGGCGGTGACTGCAAGCATGGTGACATTATGTCCTCTGGAAAGCAGTTCCTGCATAATCAGCTTCAGGCTCATCAAGTGACTATTCTCTGCCGGCCACACCAGGACGTTACCACAGTGAAAACTCCCAGAAAGCAGCAGCTGAAGCAGACATGATTTAAGGAAGTACTGTAGCATCACCATGACAGTACAATATTACACCGTTAAATTTGGATGCTGTAATCACCGTAACGATAAGCCTTGCGCTCGCCTGTGTCCAAGAGCATCATAATATATTTATGATTTCAGACAGGGCTTTGTGCCGTGTTGTTTAATGTAATGCATGGAGTGGATTTGCAGAAGAAAAGAATTGGCTCAAGTGAAAATGTGATTATAGAAACAGAAAGCCAAAGCCACAGGCTTATGTCACTGATGGCAGAGAGATGCTTGGAAGGGTGTGTCCCAATGAGGATGGTAAGAGCTTTCACCCTCATCCTTTCTGCAAACTGTATGTATCCTTCAAATGTAACCTCCAGTAAAGTAACTGTCATGTTGCATTATATAGAGGTATTCTGTAATGGTAAATCGGAAAATTGTATTAGACAGGGGATTGTATGTGAAGTCTAACAGGGATTTTATTGCAGGCGCTATATTGTTGTGGGTACTGTTCTATTAAAGGGAATTGGTCAGCTCCAAAACACCCCCAACCAGGGGTGCACCACCAATGAGGCCAGGTGGTGCACCCGGTAGAGGCAAGAGGGGGGCAGCCGACGGGCCATGGGCTGAAGGGAAGGGGTTAGGTTAAGAAATTAGCATTGGGGAGGGGGGAAGCTGATTCAGGTTTCGCCTCAGGCAGCAGAAAGGCTCGGTGTCCCCCTGCCCTCAACCTAGAGTAAGCGGAGTATAGAGTGACGTTGAGTAATTTTTAACCTTATACTCCCACTGCTTACACACAAAGTGGAGTCATCTCAATGCATTTTAGAGAACATTCAAATGGCTGTGGTGCCACCATGCCCATGTTGCGGACAGCAAAATACAGGCACAGGCCAAGTGAACTCTGCATCGCGGTGCAAACCCATTGACTTTGATGGGTCCACGATCCGCAAGATGTGGCGAAAGATAGGAGATTTCGGGTGGAATCGTCCTATGTGTGCGCCGTCCTGCTCCTTTCGGCGCTGTGGAGACCTGCCGGGAGCATGTAAATATGTATGTGTATTTGTATGTATATATGTCTGTGTATGTGTATGTCTGTATGTGTGTATGTATGTATGTATGTATGTGTGCAGGTGACGGATCCGTCATGAACTCCATTGAAAGTCAATGTAGGATGGATCTGTTCACCATTGTGTCACACCAAACGGATCCGTCCCCATTGACTTTCATTGGGGGTCATGACGGATCCGTCTTGGTGCGGATGCCTGGACCTGGACTTGGTGCGGATGCCTGGACTGGAGAGCAAACCACAGCATGCTGCGGCTTGCTCTCCGGTCTGAAGACGGAACAGAATGCTTTTAGGAGCATTCCAGTGTCTTCAGTTCAGTTTTGTACCCATTGACAATGAATGGGGACAAAACTGAAGCATTTTATTCCGGTATTGAGCCCCTATGACGGAACTCAATACCGGAATTATAAAACGCTAGTGTGAAAGTAGCCTTAGGTACCTAATGACACACTGACTCCCATCTCTAAAATCTCTCTCTTTCAGTTAATTATCTATCTATTGTCTTCTCCTCACAGTGAAACACACTCACTGACACTAACGGTGGATTTACATGTGCCGATAATCGGGGATGAACAATACTGCGAAAGCTTGTTCCCTTTTAGGCCTCATGCACACGTTCCGTCTGCACCTGTTCCATTTTTACGGTCCGTATTTTTCAATCCGTTTTTTATCCGTTTTTCATCCGTTAAAACGGACTGCCATCCGTTTAAACGGATCCGTTTTTCATCCGTTTAAACGGATCCGTTTTTTTTTTTTTTTTAAAGTGGGAATGTCCTAAATGATGTCAGGACTTACTGAATTTGGATTTAGTTTTGGATGATGCAGATGCCCAGTCCTCACGGTACATTTGCTCCGCAATTGATGTCCACGCATGGTCGCGGAGCAAGTTGTCCCGGTAGCTTTCCAGGCGCTTGTCCCATATCATGGGCTTGCCCTCGACCAGCCCTATCAATTTCTCTACCTCCAAGTGAGTGAAAGACATCCTGTCACTTAGCACTCCAACTCCTGTCTGGCCTCTGTCCTACACTGTCTCCTGTACTGTTACAAAGTAGTTTAGGTTGGTTCTGACTGGTTCTGTGTCTCCAAGCAACCTATCCGTGAAAACGGATGGAAAACGGATGCAAAACGGATACATACCAGTTTCCATCCGTTTTCACGGACGCTCCTATAGAGTTCAATGGAGCCATCCGTCACATTTAAACGGATGAAAATGAGACATGCACCAGTGAAAAAGGATCTGAAAAACGAAACCGACAGGCATCCGTGAAAAAAAGGATGCCTGTCCGTCGCCCATACAAGTGAATGGGTCCGTTTTATCTATCCTTTTTTCAGGATCCTGAAAAAAGGATAGAAAGCGGAACGTGTGCATGGGGCCTTAAAGGTGCGGCTGAAACTGTCATTAGTGCAGGCCAGTAAATTATCGCTTGTCGGCTGCAGATCATGGTGTCTAAACAGCATTCTACTGCACAGAAACAATGCAGCTATATGAGGACGAGCAATGGACTGTCTTAAACCTTTGCCACAGAAGTACGCTATGGATTTTAAGAAGAATTGCGAACACACGTAATGGCAGATTATAATAGGGGTCAGTGGCCCCAGGCCCAATGTTTCTATGGGGCTCATGGGCACCCAAAACATGTAGGGGAGCTGTGATTCTGGTAGGAGAAAGGACATTTGATCCCATAATCGCCATGTGAACATCGATTTAACTGGTCCCATAGTTATGACACCATCACAGGTCCTCTCTCTCAGAGGAGTGTTGCTGCAGAAGAATTTGCCATAGTTTTATGGAGTTTTTGTGAAGATTACATCAGGAAAAGGTGACATAGGGTGTTATACAGCATACTATGGGGTATTGCATACTGTGTGGTATTATACTAGATACTGCATAATGTGGGGTGCTACACTAGATACTGCATAATGTGTGGTATTATACTATATACTGCATAATGTGGGGTGCTACACTAGATACTGCATACTGTGTGGTATTATACTATACACTGCATAATGTGGGGTGCTACACTAGATACTGCATAATGTGGGGTGCTACACTAGATACTGCATAATGTGTGGTATTATACTATATACTGCATAATGTGGGGTGCTACACTAGATACTGCATACTGTGTGGTATTATACTATATACTGCATAATGTGGGGTGCTCTACTAGATACTGCATACTGTGTGGTATTATACTATACACTGCATAATGTGGGGTGCTACACTAGATACTGCATAATGTGGGGTGCTCTACTAGATACTGCATACTGTGTGGTATTATACTATATACTGCATAATGTGGGGTGCTATACTAGATACTGCATAATGTGTGGTATTATACTATATACTGCATAATGTGGGGTGCTATACTAGATACTGCATACTGTGTGGTATTATACTATATACTGCATAATGTGGGGTGCTCTACTAGATACTGCATACTGTGTGGTATTATACTATACACTGCATAATGTGGGGTGCTACACTAGATACTGCATACTGTGTGGTATTATACTATATACTGCATAATGTGGGGTCAGGGGCGGACATACCGCGGTGCAGCCGGTTCGGCTGCACCGGGGCCCGGGACCGGAGGGGGGCCCTTTCTTCCCGGCGGCAGGTAGAGATGAGCGCTTCCATTTTGGAAGCGCTCATCTCTATATTCATCTGTATCGCCGTCCTTAGGACGGCGATACAGATGGATAATGCGGGGCAAGGGAGGGAGAGGCGTGTCCCTTCCCCGTTCCTCTGATAGGCTGCAGGCACTAGGCCTGTAGCCTATCAGAGGCCGGCACAGGCGGCGCGATGACGTCATCGCGCCGCCTGAGCCGTACAGCGCGGGACACAGGCCGGAAGAGGCCTGCATCGCGTCGCTGACAGAGGCAAGGAGGTAAGTATAACTGTTAATTTTTTTTAATTTAAGTTGGCACTCAGTGGGGGCACTATGGGGGAGGAGCACTATGGAGGAGAGGCACTATGGGGGCCACTTTGGAGGGGGAGCACAATGGAGAAGGAACACTATGGGGGCCACTATGGAGGAGGAGCACTATGGGGGGCCACTATGGAGAAGGAAAACTATGGGGGCTACTATGGAGGAGGAGCACTATGGGGGCCACTATGGAGGAGGAGCACTATGGGGGGCCACTATGGAGAAGGAACACTATGGGGGCTACTATGGAGGAGGAGCACTATGGGGGGCCCACTATGGAGGGGGAGCACTATGGGGGGCCACTATGGAGGGGGAGCACTATGGGGGGCCACTATGGAGAAGGAACACTATGGGGGCTACTATGGAGGAGGAGCACTATGGGGGGCCACTATGGGGGGCCACTATGGAGGGGGAGCACTATGGAGGGGGAGCACTATGGGGGGCCACTATGGAGAAGGAACACTATGGGGGCTACTATGGAGGAGGAGCACTATGGGGGCCACTATGGAGGGGGAGCACTAGGGGGGGCCACTATGGAGGGGGAGCACTATGGGGGGCCACTATGGAGGGGGAGCACTATGGGGGGCCACTATGGAGGGGGAGCACTATGGGGGAGGAGCACTATGGGGGGCCACTATGGAGGAGGAGCACTATGGGGGGGCACTATGGAGGAGGAGCATTATGGGGGGCTACTATGGAGGAGGAGCACTATGGGGGGCCACTATGGAGGAGGAGCACTATGGGGGGCCACTATGGAGGGGGAGCATTATGGGGGGCACTCTGGAGGAGGAGGACGACTATGGGGGGCCCTATATATATACTGGCACTATGGAGGGCGAGGATCACTATGGGGGCCCTATCTTATATTCTGGCAGACATGGGGGCACTATGGAGAAGGGGGGGAGAGGAGCACTATTGGGGTCATTGTATAGGGGCACTAAGAGGGTTTTTTGGGTACATAGTAGGGGGCATTGGCACATTATGAGGGCACTATGGGGACATTGGCTGGCCGGGGCACTAATTATTTCTATTGTTGGGACTATTACTATCAGCTTAGCACAGTTATTTTTGGGGAACATTTTTGGTTATAATTTAGTGTCAGGGACACTATTTCCTGGGTGCAGTTATTTTAATTACTGAAGGCGGTAGTATTTGAGGGGACTGTTTCTGCAGTATAGTTTTGGGGAGCACAGCGGGCACAGTATTGGGGAGTGGCAGGATGAGGAGTTCAAGAAGGTGGAAGAATGATAGAAAAGTAGGAATCTAAGATGTCTATTTGTCAAACTCCACAGAGAGAAGAGATGGCTGGAAGAAATCATCATGGCAGTCTGGTCTGAAAGGAAAAGATGAGGAAAGAGAACATCTACATCTAAGAAGACGTCACTGGATGTAGGAGGTATGTGGACCTGTATTAGGCTACTTTCACATCTGAGTTGGTGATTCTGGCAGGCTGGTCCAGCAGAGAACAGCCTTCTGGAATTCACCGGCTCTGGCACTGCTGGATGCAGACAGAATGCCCGCCGGCCCCATTAACTATAATGGGGTCAGGCAGAGATCCGGCCACAATCTGGCAAAAATGCAGAGAATCAGCAGGACACAAACCTCTGCATTTCTTGCATTCTCTGCCAAATCAGGTGGCCGGAGCGTAGTGCTGCAGGTGTGAAAGTAGCCTTACCCTGTATGTTTTGTATTGCTGTATGTAATGTTAGGACACCATAGGTTAGGTTGAGAATTTGGTTTGGGAACGGCGGGGGGGGCCCAAACACATTCCTTGCACAAGGGCCCTCTGCTGTCTGTGTCCGCCCCTGTGTGGGGTGCTATACTAGATACTGCATACTGTGTGGTATTATACTATATACTGCATAATGTGGGGTGCTCTACTAGATACTGCATACTGTGTGGTGCTCTACTAGATACTGCATACTGTGTGGTATTATACTATATACTGCATAATGTGGGGTGCTATACTAGATACTGCATAATGTGTGGTATTATACTATATACTGCATAATGTGGGGTGCTATACTAGATACTGCATACTGTGTGGTATTATACTATATACTGCATAATGTGGGGTGCTATACTAGATACTGCATAATGTGTGGTATTATACTATATACTGCATAATGTGGGGTGCTCTACTAGATACTGCATACTGTGTGGTATTATACTATACACTGCATAATGTGGGGTGCTACACTAGATACTGCATACTGTGTGGTATTATACTATATACTGCATAATGTGGGGTGCTATACTAGATACTGCATACTGTGTGGTATTATACTATATACTGCATAATGTGGGGTGCTCTACTAGATACTGCATACTGTGTGGTGCTCTACTAGATACTGCATACTGTGTGGTATTATACTATATACTGCATAATGTGGGGTGCTATACTAGATACTGCATAATGTGTGGTATTATACTATATACTGCATAATGTGGGGTGCTATACTTGATACTGCATAATGTGTGATATTATACTATACACTGCATAACGTGGGGTGCTCTACTAGATACTGCATAATGTGTGGTATTATACTATACACTGCATAATGTGGGGTGCTACACTAGATACTGCATAATGTGTGGTATTATACTATATACTGCATAATGTGGGGTGCTCTACTAGATACTGCATACTGTGTGGTATTATACTATATACTGCATAATGTGGGGTGCTCTACTAGATACTGCATACTGTGTGGTGCTCTACTAGATACTGCATACTGTGTGGTATTATACTATATACTGCATAATGTGGGGTGCTATACTAGATACTGCATAATGTGTGGTATTATACTATATACTGCATAATGTGGGGTGCTATACTAGATACTGCATACTGTGTGGTATTATACTATATACTGCATAATGTGGGGTGCTCTACTAGATACTGCATACTGTGTGGTATTATACTATATACTGCATAATGTGGGGTGCTCTACTAGATACTGCATACTGTGTGGTATTATACTATACACTGCATAATGTGGGGTGCTACACTAGATACTGCATACTGTGTGGTATTATACTATATACTGCATAATGTGGGGTGCTCTACTAGATACTGCATACTGTGTGGTGCTCTACTAGATACTGCATACTGTGTGGTATTATACTATATACTGCATAATGTGGGGTGCTATACTAGATACTGCATAATGTGTGGTATTATACTATATACTGCATAATGTGGGGTGCTATACTTGATACTGCATAATGTGTGATATTATACTATACACTGCATAACGTGGGGTGCTCTACTAGATACTGCATAATGTGTGGTATTATACTATACACTGCATAATGTGGGGTGCTACACTAGATACTGCAGATACTGCATAAATGTGTGGTATTATACTATATACTGCATAATGTGGGGTGCTCTACTAGATACTGCATACTGTGTGGTATTATACTATATACTGCATAATGTGAGGTGCTCTACTAGATACTGCATACTGTGTGGTGCTCTACTAGATACTGCATACTGTGTGGTATTATACTATATACTGCATAATGTGGGGGGTGCTATACTAGATACTGCATAATGTGTGGTATTATACTATATACTGCATAATGTGGGGTGCTATACTAGATACTGCATACTGTGTGGTATTATACTATATACTGCATAATGTGGGGTGCTCTACTAGATACTGCATACTGTGTGGTATTATACTATACACTGCATAATGTGGGGTGCTATACTAGATACTGCATACTGTGTGGTATTATACTATATACTGCATAATGTGGGGGTGCTCTACTAGATACTGCATACTGTGTGGTGCTCTACTAGATACTGCATACTGTGTGGTATTATACTATATACTGCATAATGTGGGGTGCTATACTAGATACTGCATAATGTGTGGTATTATACTATATACTGCATAATGTGGGGTGCTATACTTGATACTGCATAATGTGTGATATTATACTATACACTGCATAACGTGGGGTGCTACACTAGATACTGCATAATATGTGGTATTATACTATACACTGCATAATGTGGGGTGCTACACTAGATACTGCATAATGTGTGGTATTATACTATATACTGCATAATGTGGGGTGCTCTACTAGATACTGCATACTGTGTGGTATTATACTATAACCCCTGGCAAAATTTATGGAATCACCAGTCTCTGAGGATGTTCCTTCAGTTGTTTAGTTTTTTGTCATGTCTGTGATCTGTTTTTTTTTCAACAAAATTAAAGGCATTTCAAATGGCAACTTTCTGGCTTTAAGAAATACTAAAAGAAATCAAGAAAAATAATTGTGGTAGCCAGTAACAGTTACATTTTTAGAACAAGCACAGGGAATAAATTATGGAATCACTCAATTCAGAGGAAAAAATTATGGAATCATGAAAAACAAACAAATAAAATAACACTCCAACACATCACTAGTACTTTGTTGCACCACCTCTGGCTTTTATAACTGCTTGCAGTCTCTGAGGCATTGACTTAATGAGTGACAAACAGTACTCTTCAGCAATCTGGCTCCAGCTTTCTCTGATTGCTAGAACGTTCTCCTAGATTATGGCCACACTGGTTTTGTTTACATAACATACTGATGCCCTCTTTTCTCCGTACTACACTTCACAAAGCGCATGCGTGCCCATATCCAAAATGGCCACCGCGCCTCACAGGTCCTAAGCGCAGGCGCACCCTCACCCAAGATGGCCGCCTCAGGTTCAGAGGTTACCCAAGAACTCTAGCGTCACGCGATTCTCCGCCCCCTATTAGCGCGCTCCACGCCATAAATAGCCGCTTCCGCTTCCCCAAACACAGCTCTGCACATACTGAAAGACACAACTCATTGGGGTAAGTTAACTTTTTCCCGGCCACTCTTTCCGCTTTCTCCTCTTTCCATTCCACCATACCCTCTCCATTCCCTGCTCCCAGGCGTCTCCTGCATTGAACTTGATTAGTTCTTTATATGTTATATGTTTTTCGGCATAACAACTAGCAATATTATTTTCAACATTTTGGACTATATACAAATGTACTAATTCATTTTATTCATGATGACACTTCTACCCACCGCAGCAATTTTTATTCTCCTAAACCTTGCTTTTGTTTACTCCCACAGCGTCAGACTGAGAAAGGTCACTCTGACCGAAACGTCTCCAGCACGCAATTACTACTTTACGCATAATTTACCACTTGCACAAGTGCATTGAGCTGTATTGCAAAGATTATAGATCCCATGTGGGGATATTCCTAATTAAAGAACTTAAACTGCAAAGATTAATACATGAGAGTGCGTGATTTCTTTTTTACACAGGTACTGCATACTGTGGGCTGTTATATACTGTGGGGTGTTATACTATATACAGCATACTGTGGGGTACTGCATACTGTGGGGTATTATATACTGCATATTGTGGGGTGTTATACTATATACTGCATAATGTAAGGTACTGCATACTGTGGGCTGTTATATACTGTATACTGTGGGGTGTTATACTATATACAGCATACTGCGGGGTACTGCATACTGTGGGGTATTATATACTGCATATTGTGGGGTGTTATACTATATACTGCATAATGTAAGGTACTGCATACTGTGGGGTATTATATACTGCATAATGTAAGGTACTGCATACTGTGAGCTGTTATGTACTGCATACTGTGGGGTGTTATACTATATACAGCATACTGTGGGGTACTGCATACTGTGGGGTATTATATACTGCATATTGTGGGGTGTTATACTATATACTGCATAATGTAAGGTACTGCATACTGTGGGGTATTATATAGTGCATAATGTAAGGTACTGCATACTGTGAGCTGTTATGTACTGCATACTGTGGGGTGTTATACTATATACAGCATACTGTGGGGTACTGCATACTGTGGGGTATTATATACTACATACTGTGGGGTGTTATACTATATACAGCATACTGTGGGGTACTGTATACTGTGGGGTATTATATACTGCATACTGTGGGGTGTTATACTATTTACTGCATACTGTGGGGTATTATACTATAAACTGAATACTGTTGTCAGGACCGGCAGTCATTGCACCCGTTCTGCTGGTCCTGTCTCTGGCTCTGGGTACGAGGTGGTTGCCCGGGGTCAGGCTTCGTCTGCTATTTCGGCAGGCTCCTCCTCCAGCCGGCGGTCCCTGGCTGTGGATGCGCGTCCCAGGCAGGGGACGCGCGCGACGGTCATGGGTGCCAGGGACGTGGCTGGTCGCTCGCGGCCTGTTACTGGTCGCCGGAAAGCGAGGGCAATGTAGTCGGTTGTTTTCTGTTCATTTGGGTTATCATGAGTTAAGTTTTGGTTCCTTGCTTTCTCCTCCCAGTCAGCTGGTTGGGTGGGGCCTGCTAGGTATTTAAGGTCCTCTAATGTTTACCTAGTTGCCAGTGTTTAGAGTTCCTTGCTTCTACCTGGTTTGTCTTTTGTGCTCTGCAGTTTGGATTCTTGTTGTTCTTGACCCTTGGCTTGTTTTTTGACTACTCTTTGCTTGCTGATTTTGTTCCTGACGTACTCTCCTGGTTCTGACGCGGCTTTCTGACTTCCCAGTTTGTTGTTTGTCTGTCTTGTTTGTTTTCCCTTCCCCTGCACTTTTACTAGTGTATTCCGCAGTCTTCGTGGTTGTCGACTCAGGGGTTAGCCTGAGTAGGCAATAGGCAGGGAAAGGGGTTGGGATTAAGCTTAGGGATCACTTTCCCCTTGTCTGTGTATCCCAGCCCTGACAACTGTAAGGTATTGCATACTGTGGGTTGTTATATACTGCATACTGTGGGGGTGTTATATACTGCATACTGTGGGGTGTAATACTATATACTGGATATTGTAAGGTACTGCATACTGTGGGGTGTTATACTGTATATTGCTTTCTGTAGGGTATTATACTGTATACTGAGGAGTATTGTACATTATATACTATTAGGGGCTGGAGATCCTATACTATATATGTGTCATAGTTTTCTATAAAGCGGCTCTGTTAGCAGGATCAACCCTATCAAACCAGGCATACAGCCTAGTGGGGTTCGTCATTCTGATGAAAACTGTACCTTTCTTTTCTCTGGAAATGAAGAAAAAAGTTCAGCTCCTTAAAGGGAACCTGTCATCAACTTTATGCTGACCTCACTGATGGCATCATAAATTAGTGACAGAAATCATGATTTCAGCGCTGTGTCACTCATGAGCTAAAAGTAAGTGGTTACTGAGAACCAGCATCATATTCATTGCAGCCCAGGCCTTGAAAAGAGCCAAATCTACCTGAGAAGAGTCATGGTTATTCCTAATCTCCTGCTCTCCCCGCCCATCTGCTGATTGTCAGTTCTCTCCTAGAGAGAAAGGGAGAAAACTAGGTGTCAGTCATCAGCAGGTGGGCAGCGAGAGCAGGATTTCATGAGTAACCATGACTCTTCTCAGGTGGCCATGACTCTTTTCCAGGCCCAGTCTGCAATGATTATGATGTTGGTTTTCGGCAACCACTTACTTTTAACTTATAAATGACAGACCGCTGAAATCAACTCACCTGTCTCTACTTTAAATAGCAACTTCTTTATTTCAAGAGGTAAAAACCATCAGGAGTACAGTATATGTCTACGAGTTTCGGACCTCACAATTTTGGTCCTTATTCATTTCTTTTCTCTGTATGCTAAACAGCTACAGAGATATCTGCATTTTTATTCATATGAAAATGACCAGTTTTGAGCACCAGGAGACGGGGCTGAATAATTCGAGCACTGCTTGAATTATTACATGTCCCATGTATTCATATTTTATGAGCATTATTGTATTGCTGTCATTGCACCATGCTTGATTGTGAAGTTTGTCCTGCTACCTCCCTGTAGCCCAATTCTGTAATCAGTTCCTCCCTTCTTCCTGTGTGTGACAGCCATTGTAGTTCAAGCAATAGAACTGTCCACCTGTCCTGGTGAACCCTGGCAAAAAAATCATCTTTTCAGCTACTGACTGTACATAATTATAAGGATTCAGCCTGGAAATAAACCTCATCTGGATTCTTCATACACGCCTTGCAGTGAAGTTGAACGCTGTCTGATAGATCAGGTGAAATTGGTCAATACAAGCAAGTAGGGATGAGTGAGTCGATTCACATAAAACCTTGTTCTAATATCGTACAGAGCGGGAGCTCCATACAGTATTAGAATGTTTTGGCTCTGATGAGCCGAAGTTATTACTTCGGATTCATAAATTAATTTTTACTGTAAAAAACCATTTCCTGAATTCAGATTCGGTTTCAAGGTACCACTTGGAACCAAGCCCGAATTCGGGAAATGTTTTTTTACAGTCCCGATCCAAAGTTTACCCTGGGGCCCACAGAACTCTAGTTACACCACTGCATACACCGTATGAGGTTGATGACAATGGTACGCTGCTCTAATTGTTCTAATAGGGCAATCTTTTTAATCTGCCAAGTATTCTCCTCCTTACATAGATGCAGACATTGCTTGAGAAGGTCTTCTGGGAAAACTAGGCAGCTGATCTTATTACATAAGAAACCCACGATGAAGCTATACAACTGTATTGTTCAGGCAACATTCCCACAAATGCCTTACTAAATGCTTTTATGATTACTCTGCTAAGCACAAACAGCTTAATGGTATTAATGGTATCATTTTTACTTGTGAAATGTAATTTTATGCTATCCCAGTTCATATGAGCACAAGCTGAAATGGATTATATGTCATTGCACAACTCCGTTTCTGTTCTTTCAATGCCATCATTTGCACCATTTTACAATACACTCACCTGTACTAGCCAAATACTGATAGTTACTAATGGATTCTGAAATATATTATCTCTTTCTGTCTGTTGCTTATATGGCACCAACATATTCTGCAGCGCTGGACAGCGATTGTCAGCACTCACGTCAGTCCCTGTCCAGGATATCCACAATCTCATTTCTCTATGACAAATACACACATACATTAGGCAATTTTATAGGAATCCATTGAACCTATCTATATAACTGTGAGAAACCCCACTTAAATTTTGTGGATCTTGGTGAAGCATTGCAACAAAAAATTCAGCAACTTTTAAAAATCCACAGCATTCCCTAAAAGCCAAAAAAAAAAAAAAACTGCTAGGATTAGTACTATCTAAAGGGAAGGGAAAACTTAACCATGTTCCAAGAGGTCACAGCACATTGTCAGAAGACATCATCTGTGGAAGTCTGTGACCACCTCTATGCCTCCTCAGAGAGCTTTAAAAATGTAAGTCTGTATTTAAAAATCTCCTATTAAAGGTACTTAGATATAGTTGGTCCATTCTCAGGATAGATCATCAATATCAGATCAGTACAAGACCAGCACCCAGAATGCTGATGCCAGAAACTACACAGTGGACAGATCCTTTCGTCCACTGTATAGTTTTTGGCATTGGCAGCTGCCCGAATCAGCTGATCGGTTGAAGAGGTCAGGTGCTGAACAACCACCAATCTAATCTTGATGACCCATCTTGAGGATAGGTCATCAGCATATAAGTACTAGAAACCATTTTAATGTGCTTGTATAGTCAGGGAACTATAGGGGTGTCTCATCTCATAAAGTCATAAAAGCATCACTAGGATATCAACTTCACATGAAAGAAATAACCCTCAGCCCATCCTATGTACTCCCCAACTCCAGGCAATCTTGTCTAGTTGTCAGTGGCTATGTTGCATGGAGAACAGCTGAAATCGCAGGACTGGTAACCAGGTGGTACAGATCATAGAAAATAGAACTCCAGTCCTTGTATTCTTAAATATCTTCTTTGGCACCCATATTAAAAGCAGATAAAATCATGTTGTGTACTGCTGACGCGTTTCTGGCCTAGCGTGGCCCTTAATATAACCAGAAATGCATCAGAAGTAAGCAACATGATTTTATCCATTTTTAACATGGATGCCAAATAAAGAAGATTGTAAGGATACAAGACTGTTGATGGAATTCTATATTCCGGGGTATCACTAGTATATGTTATCACTTTGTGATCAGTAAGGGTCTGGCCCAACGGTCCTAAAAATTAAGGGGCTGCAGCACTGGTTTAGCTTTTTCCGACATAGCTGCCACTGGCTACCCATAGAAATGCATCATAAACACCACTTTGAGAGACAGGAAAACCCTTTAAAATCACCAATGATAAAGCAAATAGGAGTATAAAAAGTTCTTGTTTTTGTCCTTTTGATCTTCGATCAAGCTGAGATATTTTAAATCTGACCAATATTTAAATCTAAAAAAATGGATGGATAGATAATATATAGATAGATATGAGATAGTGACTTTAAGATGTCTTACCTAAGATGTCACTATAGTAGGAATCCCATTGCCCCCACAGAGAGTAAAATATATAGTCTTGCACCAGGTAGGAGATGATATTGGATATCCGTTCTGAGAAATTCATTCTATCAGTTAGCTCTGACAAGAACGCCGGGGTGTATGATGGAATGGATGGCAGTTTTCCACAATGTCTTTCCGCTGCTGAGGCAGGTGTGAACCTCAATGAATAAATGAATGGTATGTCCAGTGTCATTGCTATGAGGTCTCCACACATGGTGACTGGGTCTGATATCATTATGTTGTATTGGTTTGACTTCAGCTTTGTCATTAAGTCTTGGTTTTTAAGTACAGAATTGCAGTTTTCCTTAATCATCAGATTGACTTCACTCACCAAATCGCTGAAACGCTCATAGAACTGAAAAAAGGTCATGTATGGCTTTTCATACATCCAGAGCTTTACAAAGTCATCAATTATTGCTAGCATCTTACTCTTCCCATAGGAGACGTTATAGATCTCATACTTTTCTGAGTGGGACTTATCATTTGCATTAATGTAAGCTGCTCCTGTTGATATTAATACTGTCACACTATGGTTTCTCTTTACTAGCTCATCAATTATAGTTTTGATGTTTAACCAGTGACTGCCTTCTGTTGGCCAGATCAAAATGTTTCCACAGAGTACCATTCCAGAAAGAAACATGTGGGCGATCAGCAACTGTGCTGCTTTAGTCATCTTTCATTTATTACCAGATAAGACTTTATTATGGCTCCTGTACTCTTCAATTAAAGCTACTTGATCAGACGCCTCACAGAGAAGGTGATCTTCAGCCAAGATAACAAGCTGAGATGTTGTAAATCTATAAAATATGATTGATAGATATTAGATAGATAGATATTAGATAGATAGATAGATAGATATTAGATAGATAGATAGATAGATATTAGATAGATAGATATTAGATAGATAGATAGATAGATATTAGATAGATAGATAGATAGATAGTAGATAGATAGATAGATAGTAGATAGATAGTAGATAGATAGATAGATATTAGATAGATAGATATTAGATAGATAGATAGATATTAGATAGATAGATATTAGATATTAGATAGATAGATATTAGATATTAGATAGATATTAGATATTAGATAGATATTAGATAGATAGGTATTAGATAGATAGATATTAGATAGATAGATAGATATTAGATAGATAGATAGATATTAGATATTAGATAGATATTAGATATTAGATAGATATTAGATAGATAGATATTAGATAGATAGATATTAGATAGATAGATTTGTTTTACTTACCTGAAATGTCTTCCTCCTTACATGCAAGTGGCAAATCTGCTGTTTGAGTTTCAGACACCTGTGAAATCCCTATTATATCTCCATTGTAGTGAATGGATTATTGCACACAATAGGATTTATCGTTCTGATAGGTCAGGATATTTCATAAATTACATTTAATGAGCTACAGGAGTCCATAGAGACTGATCAAATTACCAGTATATATTTCCTCTTATATGCTCTTATAGGTTACCTTTATCATAACGTATGGTTATACTCCGCCCTGTGGGCTGATAGGATAGGTGGCATTTTTAAATGAAACGTGAACATTACACCGCATTCCAAATTATTATGCAAATTATATTTTTCTCTGATTTTCCTATATGGTCAATGCAAATGACAGTATAATTTTCAAGTCATCAACTGTTAGAGTATAAATCACATTTTATTAAACAAACCTGCCAATGAGAACAGTATTTTTTTCACAAATTAACCACTTCCCGCCCAGCGCCGTACACGTACGGCACTGGGCGGGAAGGTGTTAATTTGTGAAAAAACCATGTACGGTGCGCTGATCGGCGCGCCCCTGCTGAATGTGCCGGCATCGGTGTTTTCAGCGC